>CM031946.1:7277169-7939669 GCA_018749465.1 Paracanthobrama guichenoti
CCATATCGGTCTAGAAAAAAAAAAAAATCGCAACTTTTAATTTTCCGTCGGTCTTAGTACGCGATGTAACTATACACATCACAACATGTAAATAGTAAAATGTTGGCGTTATATTTTGTCACTTATTGAGCAGTAGGCTAGATGGAGCCATTTACCTCCAGTCTTTGTGCTAAGCTAGGCTAGCGGTGGGTGCGTCAGACAGAGTTATAGCATGCACGGAGATGAGAATGGTATGTATGGACTTATCTAACTCTGGGGGATACGGTGAATAAGCTAAAGTCCCAAAAAGTCGGTGTGTTACTTTAAAATAAAGTGTTACCCTTGTTTGTTCTATGTATTTTTTATTTCATTACATTATTCACTCATATCATGTGCACTTCCTAAAATACAGGACGTGAAAGTGAGTGGATGAAACTTAATTTAAAAAATTTAAATTCAGTCACCAGCATGGGCATAAGTGATATAAAGTTATAAAATTGCCATTTACGTCAGTGAAATACTGCTAAACATTGACAAATATAACAATTGTTTTTATATGCCAGTGTGGTTGACAAAGAATTATAATGCATGAAAAGCTTTTTTGCAAGAAAACTAGGAACTAGTCTATTGTGTCAGAAAATAAATTCAATAGCAAAAGCAAATAGTACTTTGACAGTAGTAATTTATTGTCCATTTGTAAAAACAAACAAACAAAATAACAAAAAAATATACTGAAAGCCTTTCTGCAAATCCAACAGAGATGTTTTACCAAAGGATACAGTGGAGATGCTACTTTAATCATTTGTCTCTTAAAATTCTATGTCCCTTGAGCTCTGAATGAAAGCATTATCTGCATAGATAGTCAAATTACATGTTACTTTGCCTCTACTGCCTGCCTGTCTGCCCATTTAAAAAGATCAATACGTCTAGTTCTCTAAGGACGACAGTTGTTTTGGTCACTTTCCAATATGCTCATTCTGTTTCACTCAACGTGTCTGTTGTGCTTTCCATTCACCTAATTGCTGTCTGTTGCTATGAGGGTCCGAACAAGAACATGTTTCAGTGGTAGCTTTTAAATCTCACTCAAAATAAGCTGCCCACCTATCTGCAGGTGGCAGTGTACCAGTCACACATAAACCTCTCTCTGGGGGGGGGATTCTGGAACATTCTCCCAACTCAAAATAGTCCAGACTTTGACTTTCTCAGCTTTGATCAACACTACTGGACTGCAAGGAAGGTAAATTAAAATTGATGGAACTATTTTAAATTCCAAATATGTTCCCATCTTTCTCCAGCACCACCTTATACATATGTCCAATCTCCTGATGAATTGCTGTGTTAAATTTTTTTTTTTTTTTTTTTTTTTTTTTTTTTTTACAGAAATGTGCCTTAACTGGTGTGATGCAACATCTGTCTGGGCTACCAGTTCATTGGGGCTGGCTAAAGGAGAAAAAAAGTCTGCTTACTTCAAGCCCAATCTCATCTTCACACACTCACTATCGCTCCCACACAAGCCCCGCTTTATCGCTGGGCGTGGAAAGAGCTTAGTCTGCAAAGGAGCGAAGGCGGGAAAGAGAGAATAATATGACAGGAAAAGGTAGCGATGGAGGGGGGGGGTGGATTTAAAGAAAGAAGCAATTTCCTTGCTTTTAATAGAAGGAATTATACCCATGCCCACCATGTGGCAGGAATCCCTGTGTGCTTGCCAGCTTATACCTGCAGCCACCGCTTGATCCATAGCACCAAATCAAGCATTCTTGCATGAAGCTGATAGAAGAGCTCATTTTTAGCAGGGGAACAAATGAGCTTCAATAAGAACTGAAAAACATGCCCTAACTACATAGAATCAAGTGTGCTCTTTCCTTTTGTATCCTCACCCAAGCATATACTGCACACAAAGTCAGCAGCAGATGCTTTCAAAAAGAAAATGGAATGGACGGTGAAAGCAATTTCAGGGTCACTACTGTTCTTGTAAGGAAATATTTAAACTCAATTAATGGATTTCTTTCAGTTTGCCAACTAGCAGAAAATACACATCTACTTTTGTGTGGTCTATATGTTTAAATCTACAAAAAGGACACTTAAACAACTGACCTAGTCTCCAAAGAGAACTATCTATATCTTTCATAGTTTCATTGACATTCTTTTTGCCTCCAACAGTTATCCGATTAATCGTGCAATCATTGTATTCCTTATGTAGCAATTGGTTAGTAGCATATTTTACAAGTTTAAAGCACAGTTTAAGGTAATTTATATATGTAATATAAACCACAGACCTTGTACTAATAAATCAGAAATGCACTTGTAAAGCCTGAAAGAAATTCAAGAGGAATGAATTGCCTCAAACATCAATAAATGTTATTAGGGATAAAGGCCGATACTACAAAAATTGTTCTTCTGTAGTATTTTTATCTAAAAAGCAGTTTAGAAACTTGTTATCTAAAGCAATTCTTAAATCAAGATATACTTAAGCAAAATTACTTATGATATTAAGTGAAAGCAAATACTGAAACTTTATACTTAAAACAAAAACAAATGCAAATGGTGTTAGACAAATCAACTTAATTTGAAGGGAAAACTAATTTTCTTAGCCAATTGGTAGACATTTTTTTCTTGTTTTAAGCATAAAATCTTTTTTTCAGAGAAAAGGCAAATGTGTATTAATTTAAGAATGTTTAGATATTTATACTGCAAAACAAGACAAAAATATATATTTTTAGTGAAAGGTCACAATTTTCAAAACTCTCAACTTTATGATTCCCCAGGATTTACTCACCCTCAAGCCATCCTAGGTGTATATGCCATTCTTCTTTCAGACGAATACAATCAAAGTTATATTAAAAATATCCTGACGCTTCCAAAAAGTGCATCCATCCATTCTAAAAGAAATCCACACAGCTCCGGGGGGTTAATAAAGGCCTTCTGAAGCGAATCGATGGGTTTTTGTAAGAAAAATAACTAATGTTATAAAGTAAAATATCTAGCTTCTGATGAACCGCCTTCCTTTTCTGGCTATCACCAGACCAAGCTCAATTTAAGATTGAACATTGGTCTGGGGAGTCTGCTATGCATTTTCTGCTGCACAAGAGGCGTGATAAATGAGCATTATTCAAATGACTCCATACGCAATTGGATAGTCCTTCAACCAATCAGACCACAAGAGGCGTGATCAACTGGCAATGACCCATCGCTTCTCTATCCGTCATCGTGTTAAACCTGCCAATAGCGCGGAAATAGAAATAGTTAAACCGCCAATAGTAACAGAAGCAGTAGAAATGAATGTACAGGTTTCCAGACTGAGTTGTAGAGCGAAATCAAATCGCGAGCAGATCAGGCTGGGTTTACCCAGTCTACTGCCTTCCATATTCAACTTACGAAAAAAAGCGCAACTGGCGCAACAATGATGTCGGACGTAGCGCAAGCGTTTTGAACTATGAGGGGCGTTACAAAGTTGAATACGGAAGGCGGTCTGCCGGAAGCTAGATATTTTACTTTATAAAGTTTTAAATATGGATATTTTTCTTACATGCTTTAGAAGGCCTTTATTAACCCCCTGGAGCCGTGTGGATTACTTATATAATGGATGGATGCATTTTTTTTTTTTCACTGCCATTATAAAGCTTGGAAGCGTCAGGACATTTTTTATATAACTCTGATTGTATTCATCTGAAAGAAGAATGGCATATTCACCTAGGATGGCTTAAGGGCGAGTAAATTATGGGATCATTTAAATTTTTGGGTGAACTATACCTTTAATACATTTTGTCAGCTATACCATTGCCGCATTTCTACACAACAGTATAAGTCATTGAACACAATGCTTTCCTATCCTTCATAGCCTCATTTTCATCCCTGTGAAAAATTAAACATGGCGTGACCCTGACTATTAACAACATTAAAACATAGAAGAGTACAGCCTTCAGAAACCAGGAAATGTTTTGAGTGTTGAACAGAACTGGAAATGGATCTGAGCTGGACATGAAATCTTCTACATCTCCACTGTCTTGTCCCCAAAATAACAAAATCAATCAGCACCATACTGTAAAAGCTAATTTTACTCCCAATATATTGATGTTAACATCCTGATGGGTTGCTTGGTCAATTAAGCTGGGCTAATTCACAGCAAGCTAGTCAGGATTTGGGATTAATGTCTAGGCCTATATCCACCCACTAACATCCGCCTGATGTCTCTCCTGTCTTGCACCTCCTGAAGACGCAGGGTTACAAAGACAGATGCCTGGATGGACACGGGCTTTCAAGTGCACGCCAACCGCAGACACTTCCCTGGAGAGCAATAAGGTGGAGGAGGAGGGAGATGGGAGAGGACAGGTGGTGCACCTTGGAGGGACAGGGTGACAGGCTGGGAGCGACCAAGTAGAGAATGCAGGACACATGAGACCGGAGCCGAAGCAGTCTGCTGTGACCAACTCAAGACAAACTCTGCCCTGACAGGAAGCAATAACTCTTAGCCTATTCCAAGTCCATGTCCTTCAATGTCAGGCCGCTTACATTCCATGTTTCGTTCCATAGATTCAATGTATTCTCATGCCTCATTGCTAAGTGTAAAAGGTCTGCCTGCAGTGTGTGGATATTCTGGCGTAAGGGAATGATTGCTAGCATCCACATATCCTAAAGTCATCCTTCAGATTGCAGGGAGCATGAAACTGATGCCAAGACAAGCCAAGTCAATTTTTAGTTGTACAAAGCATTCCCACTCATTTTTATCCAATTCATTTGTATGACTTTATATTTGTATGACTTTGTTGTATGAAACAACAACTCACAAAGACCCATGGAGCGCTGGCAAATTATTGTTTAATCTCATACAATTTTCTGTGAAAAGTTAAAAAGTTGAGCTAAATATTTCCTGGTTTCTCCAACATTAAGTTGACCTACTGCATATACCTATAATAATTACTTTGATAGCTTCACAACGTAAGGACCATAAGTCATGACTTCACAATATAAGGACCATAGTGTATTTAAATCATGGCAATTCATTTAACATTTTATGCAGGCTTGAAAAATATATATACATTTATTTTTATTTATTTTCAGGTTTTACAGTACAATTGAAACCCTGAATTAATTATTCTCAAACAAATAAACAGCTGTAACACAATGACTTAATGTGGGTATTAGTGGTCTCAATCCTAACCTTAATTGTAGTATTCCTGTAAGAGACACAGTGGATCCAGTTGAGGGAGACAGGGCATTTATGGTGACTCAATGGAAGGCATTCTAATATTAATAATATTTTAATCACATATTTGCAGCTGCTGTAACTGGCAGCAGTACTCTAAACACTTTTAGGGATTTAAATCTCTTTAAATCTCCATTTGCAATGTGCTCACAAATATTGTGTATATAGATAGACATGTATACACACACTCACAAACACATATACACATACATGTATCGGTGTATTACAGCATTAGACATTCCCCCATTCTGCATGCAAACCACCAGAGTCCATTTTACACCACAAAGAATATCACACACTGTTTCCAGCCATGGATGGCCTACTTTCCCATGAATGAATGAGGTGAACATGTTTATGATAGCTTGGAAATGACAGGAAGATATTATCTGCCACAGTCTCAATCCCCTCCTCCTGCGAATCAACAGCCATAGTGCACAGCAGCAATGAACAGATCATTCAAGGCTCCTTTGTCCCGCTGTCTCTCAAAAATCATCATGAAAAAAAGAGTTGCAAAAGGCGTGAATGCCACGCCTCACTAAGACATTCAGATTTTTCACTTATGTCGCCCAGTCAAAGACAGTAGCATCGTGACATGAGGGTGAATGTGAGGTGAAACAGAAGTAAGATGTGACATTTGAAAATGTAAGGAAGATGCTTTCTGGGCACAAATAAATAGCTTCTTTTTATGCTACCTGTCAGCGTGGTTAACAGCTGTCGTCTTACAGAGCCACAGCGCATAAATCGCGGCTACAGACACCATCCGTCGCCCCGGGCCCGATAACATACTGCGTGTTCCACACAGCCTGCCAGGCACAAGCTGAAGCCTTCTGCTCATCCTCGCACTGCCTCTGACATAAACATCTGGTGACGTTGGATTATATGAGATTGGTCTGTTTTTGTTGCATAAACTTCTGAAAAACACAGTAGAATCATCTAATGCAAAGTGTTTTGTAATTTTTACTGCTTGTTCAGAAAACTGGAAAAACTATGAATTTACCTTGGATGTTTGCAGACTTTCCTTGCATACAAGGATTTATTAAAATTTTCCCACTATATCTGCCCGTTTCTCGCAGTATGTAAGGTGAAGTATGGATGAATTTGAAATGGCATATCTTTATATGGCAGAAACATGCTAGTATGCCAATATTGTGGCAAAAATGGCATTTAAAAAGTTCAAACATTTCTTGAACACTCCTATCCACCATTGCGTGAACAAATAGATAGTCCCACACCAAACTGCCATTATTGGTTAAGCCAATGTCCTGATAGCCATTCACACCAAAGCACACAGACCCGACTAACTGATAATGACAGATGTATTTTACCCATTTTCTTCATTGATTTTAATGATTAAATGTTGCAGTCCTCATCATCACCACATTTATAAGAACACTAACACAGCAACAACTACTATTATTATTTGTATTACTACCTACCATGGCATTAAGCCATGGCTTTGCAGTTATCATCATCTCTCTTATCATTACCAATTCCTGTTCTACAACTCAAATGTCAAAACGGCAAAAACAAAAAGTATTTTCTTTCAACCAACAAGCTCACCTTACTATTAAAAGACGTTGATTTCAAATATTAAGACCTGAAGATCTTACCAGAAACTGTTTTACATATCAAATAACCCACTTAGCTGACTGTATCATATTATAAGCCACAATGTACTTAAGAGGGAGGTAAATGAGCCCAGGCTGGGCGCCATAGACTAGACAGCCAGTAAATAACAAGGGGATCCTCTTCCATGTTGACAGGGAAACGCCTCCAATAAGTGAGAGCCATAGTGAGGTCACGCTGGCAGAAGCCAGTCACGTCACGAAGAGGTTGTGTGCTCCACTCTGCACTCACAAGTATTGAAACCTGACTCTAACCACATATCTCGGGACTACTATACGAAAATAAACCTTCTAGCGGGAATGATGTCAGTGCTGTAGTGCACCAGGACTCTACTGCTAAACAGACTGAGCCACGTAAACAAGCTGCTTTCAGCCTTTCCA
Organism: Paracanthobrama guichenoti; assembly: GCA_018749465.1. Classification (NCBI taxonomy): domain Eukaryota; kingdom Metazoa; phylum Chordata; class Actinopteri; order Cypriniformes; family Gobionidae; genus Paracanthobrama; species Paracanthobrama guichenoti. Next base: position 7,284,358 of record CM031946.1, read on the forward strand.
CACATTTTGTGCAAATACTTTGAGAGTCACACAAAACAACTTCTAAAAAAAAAATCTAAGAAATCTAAATTATTGCAGGAATCATGTGGAATTGTACAAAATGCCACCAATACACCAGAAGAAAGATCTTCCATAAAATCTTCCAAAGCAGTAAAAGGAATGCTCTGGTTCAAGTTGATGTAACAGAAATAACAACATATCCTTTCTTCTGTATTCCAAGTGAAACAGATCTTTGAGAAAAAAGCAAAAGAAAGCAGTGCGGGGTCTGGGTTCAGATCACCGTTTGTTGATTGGATGGGGACATATCTGAATGTAAGCTTGCACTCGATTGTAAGAAAGGGGCGGGTTTATGTGGACTAAATGACTGGAGAAGTAAAAAAACAACAACAAAAACACCTGAAAACATTTGCATGGATGAAGTATTTCACAATACGCTCAATAACATGCATTTATAAAGTAGATTTGATTTTAAACTCTGCATCATTGGTTGCACTCGGGACATAAAATAATTAGAATTTACTCCCAAAACCCAGATTAAAGGGTAAACAGATTTTATCCTAAATCACAACTGCAACAGAGTTCTATCTCTCTGGCATTGCAACAGGTAGCTCCACCCATACTAACATCTCATTGGACTGAAGCACTGACCATCGTGTATTATATCACACATGAATAGAGTTACCTTCTTACCCTTCCCATAAAGCGTTGCTGAGTTCATGTTTGTCTGATAAGAAATAGCTAACAAAATAATAACCACTTTCAATTCAATTAATAAGTCCAATAATTATAATGTATGCCACTTTCTGTAAAAATATCCCCAATGCGAAAACGCATTAGTGCAATTTACACAGTACAGCCATGGCCAAAAGTTTAGAGAATGACACAAATATACATTTTCACAAAGTTTCACTTCAGTGTTTTTAGATTTTTCTTTTTTTGTCAGATGTTACTATGGTATACTGAAGTATAATTACAAGCATTTCATAAGCGTCAAAGGCTTTTATTGACAATTACTTGTCAAGTTTATTCAAGTTTATGCAAAGAGTCAATATTCTTTTTCCAAGACATCTGCAATTAGCCCTGGCATGCTGTCAATCAACTTCTGGGCCACATCCTGTGTGATGGCAGCCCATTCTTAAATCAGTGCTTGGAGTTTGTCACAATTTGTGGGGTTTTGCTTGACCACCCACCTCTTGAGGATTGACCACAAGTTCTCAATGGGATTAAGGTCTGTAGCTTTCAGCTTTCCTGTAGCTCAAACAATAAGAGCGTGACGCTAGCAACGCCAAGGTCATGGGTTCGATTCCCAGGGAAAGCAAGAACTGACAAAGTGTAAAAAAAAATTTAAAAAAAATGTGTACCTTGAATGCAATGTAAGTCGCTTTGGATAAAAGCATCTGCCAAATGCATAAATGTAAATGTAATGTAAAAGGTCTGGGGAGTTTCCTAGCCATGGACCCAAAATGTCGATGTTTTGTTCCCCGAGCCACTTAGTTATCACTTTTGCCTTATGACAAGGTGCTCCATCATGCTGCAAAGGGCATTGTTCGTCACCAAACTATTCTTGGATGGTTAGGAAAAGTTGCTCTTGGAAGATGTTTTTGTACCATTCTTTATTCATGGCTGTGTTCTTAGGCAAAATTGTGAAGCTGAGAAGCAACCCCACACATGAATGTTCTCAAGATGCTTTACTGTTGGCATGACACAGGACTGATGGTAGTGCTCACCTATTCTTCTCCAGACAAGCTTTTTTCCAGATGCCCAAAACAACTGGAAAACGGAATTCATCAGAAAAATTGACTGACTATGTTGGGTCCTATCCCTAGTCTTACTAGCAGCAATATCCTCGCCTGTGAATCCCTTTTTGTGCAAAGCAATGATGACTGCACATGTTTCCTTGTAGGGTTGCATGGTTAACAGAGAAAGAACAATGATTTCAAGCACCACCCTCCTTTAAAGCTTCCAGTATGTTATTCTAACTCAATCAGCATGACCGAGTGATCTCCTGCCTTGTCCTCATCAACACTCTCACCTGTGTTAATGAGAGAATCACTGACATGAAATGCAGTGGAAATGTTTTTTGGGGATTAAGTTCATTTTCATGGGAAAGAGAGACTTTACAATTAATTGCAATTCATCTGATCACTCTTCATAACATTCTAGAGTATATGCAAATTGCCATGATAAAAACTGAGGCAGCAGACTTTTTTTTGTTGAAAATTAATATTTGTGTCATTCTCAAAATGTTGTCCATGGCTGTAGTACAGAGTTGCCATAAAGCAACATTAATTTCTCAATTCTGTCAAATTGTTAGACAAAGTTGATCAGTTAACAACAACTCAACTTAAAGATGAAGCAAATAAATCATGATGTAAAAGTATGTTTAAAGTTATATGTGGACTATGTAACCATGACCTCAGAAAAGGAGTCTTTAAAGAAGGGCAGAAAAAGTAATGTCGCTTAAAAAAAAAAGCATAACTTTACAGACTGGCTTATTTCCAGCAATGCATTATATTTTTTTTCTGAAAAATGAGAAAGTGAAGGAAAGAAATATTTTGCCATATTTCCTGTGGTAATCAACATGCTGCCACAAACACTGTCGAAACCCTAAAAGTTCCTTTAAGCCTGACTCTGGACAATATGACTGAGGGATGCCATTCAAAAGGATCAATGAACTGCAATCAAGACTTTCTTCACTTCCTGCACCACTTCCATGGTGTTTAGCATTTAATTGCAGCCCCGCTCTGCACCGGTTTCCCGCTATCTGATTACTGCAGAGGGAACAGCTGCTCAGGGTATCCTGCAGAGCAACGAAGAGAAAGAGAGAGAAACAGAGCTTAGATGGGGATGCTTACACTGCAACAACCAGATGACCATCTCCCTTTACCAGGGCAAAAAACACTTTAGATCCACATAAGAGAGCTGGGTCAGATATTGTGAGTCAGCGTCTGGTATCAAAAAAATTAAGTAAACATTCATGTTGACTCAAGTGAAACACTTGCCGTCATTTAAGTACAACCACTTTTTTACAATATGATGTGTCTTATATTAACCTGTGTGGATCATAGCTAACGGCAGGGGTAATTTCAGGGAGTAAATGATGATTTAAGGGTGCACGATTAAGAAGATGAGTGCCATTTTCCTCCATTTTACACTCCATTTTCAGTTTAGATGTGCCAGCTTCCTATCTGCGCACATAAGACGCATGAAATGAAATGTTGTGGCGTGCGCTGTGATTCAATCTGGAAAAGGCGTCAATAACTCGCTGGGGTATTGCGGAGGCTCTTGGTTGAGCTTCGTTGAATGTGTTCAGTAGTGCATTTTGCTCTCGTTCTCAGGGGTGCTACAACAGTCATTGATGATTTGGTGCATAAACACATCGGTTTTCCCTCAATCTATGTCTGTAGAAGAGACATTCATCACCACCACATGCCTTCCTCTACTTCGCACTGACACTCAGTAGTAATTTGTGTTCATTACCCTTTGGTTTTCTGTGACATGGGTGTAAAACGTATTGACTAAGTAACAACGGAAAATGTCATTTCCGTTTTGGGTCGCCATGTGCAAGGAATGTCAAGTTGATCGATAATTTGTGCCGGCAATAAATGTCAGTGTGATGGGAAAGTGTAGCGATGTCCACCAGTGTGATCGTTCAAAGACATTCATCAGTCGAGACAAAAAGCTGGCAAAAAGAGGCCATCCCACCTGATCCCTAGTGCAAATTTATCCTGACACAGGATGGACGTAAACGAATATTGTAGCTAGACAGCTTGAAGAGTTATTCATTTGCACGGGAGATGGCCTAATGAGGAAAAAAAAAAAATCTAGCACGGTAAACAACTTCAAAGTTTCACTTTTATGTTGGATTCAATTTGGTTTACAGAGATATGGAAGTAGAGAGAAAAGTCGAAGCTTCCCAGCATGCACAATTTTAATACAATAGGAATAGGAAATCATCACTCCAAGACCTGCATTAGCATCCAGTGTGAGCAATGGAGATGAAAGATGATGGCAATAAACAGCATGTTCACATCACTGTTGCTTTATCCTGATGGACCAAACAGTGTTGTGTGAGATGTATAACACTGCTAAGAGAAGTTATGATATTGAAAATGGTCTAGGAATAGGTACATGATTCAAACTGGGTGATACTGTCTAAACCAGTGGTTCTCAACAGGTTTTAATTGAGAAGTGGAGGTTTTTTACATCCATTTCACATTGGATATCAACCCAACACTGTAACAAAAATGTTTGTTAAACAACAAAAACTGCCCTTAAGATTCTGTTCGATTTTAATGACCTTCAACTGAGGGGAAACAACAATAACTTGGCCAGCTAACCATCTCTCGAACAACACTGCTATATATTAAAGATTAGACTGCATAGAGCAAGACAGTGCTTGACTGCCCTGTGTTAAACATTTACCACTGTGTCTGGACAACTCCAGCATCCAAAATGGGTCACCGTTGTAGCATGCATTGGGGTGGGAAGGCTGCAGAACTAGACAGGACAGTGAAAAAACTTAATTAATTTAGACAGGTGATACAGCAATCCTAGAATTTCCCAACACACTCTCACTGAAGGCAGATGGAGGAAACAAAGACTTGCTTGGAGCTGTAAAATAGTTTGAAGGATTTGCAGATAATTTAAACTAATTTTCTCTCTTTCACAAAAACACAAATAATAATCCTCTTCTTTCTTCGAAATGCTAGTGGGGCAGGAGAGGCTGAAAACAGCTGGTCAATGCAAAGTAACTTTCAATAATGGCTTAGTCACTCCATGTCTGCACTCATAAAAGGACACTGAATGGGAAGCTGATGATTTAGATGGTGACCATATGTGTGGACATTTGCAGATCATCATAAAAACAAACATAATAATGGATGGAAGAAAAAAAAAAAAGTGTATGCCTCAATGGTCCTACAATGAGACCTCTAAGACCACTTATGTCCCTTTTCCATAACTTTCTGGTGCCATTCTGTGCTATGAATTTTAGTTGTAACACATTTCAATAAATATGCAATATGTTGATTGCTATACATGTTATTTAACTTTTGACTGTTGCATCAAAAGCAGCTTAGGATATCATGAACGCTGTATTAAAATCACTTTGTACGGCTAAAATGTGTCTTCATTTATCTCTCCATCCCTCTCTTTTTTTTTAAACAAAACATGCAAGAGAAACATTTTGCAACTGTTTTGCTAGCATGTTCCAATTAGCTATGCTGTTTGGTTGATTCATTTTCTCCCATGGTGCAAAAACTTTAATATTTCATCATTTCATTCAGCTGACTTGCGTTCATATAATGCAGTGTGGTATCATTTTGCAGATGTCTAACTAATATAAATGCTTATTGTAAATACATTTACGGTAATTGTCAGTGTAAGTAAGGTACTTAAATTGTGCCTAATGTTACAGCATGACTGGTTCCACCTCATCAACGGGAACAAAAAATGAATCCTAGACCAACAGTTCCTATCTCCACTATCCCACATTCCATGAAAATAATCTAATTCAGGCTTGTACAAATCTGAACAGTCAACAGGCCAACAGAAAAACATAAATAACTGAATTTAATACAGTAAATCCTCTTCTGCCAGGCTTTAAATGACTTTGAATGAAGCTCAAATGAAAACATAGACCGTGCAACATCATCAATGCTGTCAAAAACTTACGTGGCATATGCATACAGTATTTGCATGCAAATCGACAGGACTTGAAGCAGAAAATTTGGTTTTGATGGAAATGCAAACAAGCCAACAATCACAGAACAAAACAAACACAACAACCTCCCCAGAGAAAAACCGTCAGGAAGCCACAACCAAGTTGATTGACAAGTCCTGGAAAAAGAATCGACTGTATCTATTAAATAAACTTCTATAAATGCACCCACGGTTACTCAATTACTCAACGGCAATAGTAACATGATTAATACTAAAACAGCACAGCTGCCAGACAGTTCAACAGTTTGTTTTCTCACACTCTAGTATGCTGTGCTAACAGTTTATTAGCATTTATATGGAGTTTGATAAGCTGCTGAATCCACTAGGAGAATGTTTCAGTCCACCCTTTGAAGAACATTTATATAGCTCAACTTTCTGAACTTGGCCAGGACATTGTTCATGAGGGAGCTGTGATGATGTCACTGACCTCCTGCGGCGATCAAACAGTCGTATACCCACCTGAGCTCCTTTTGAAGTGTGGGCCGTGTTGGACTGTTTTCTCTGTGGAGCCCTGATAAGTGCATTAATGCTGATCTGGACTAGCTGTGATAACATGCCCACTGAGAAAGGCACCCATCCAGCAGCCTCTTCCCACTCAGTTCTGAAGAAATGTCTTTCCCCCGTCTTCACCCGCCCTGAGAGAACTAGCAGTGTCTCTGTGCTAATAAAGACTTCTCATTAGCATTCAGCACTAACAGTCACCAATGCCCCACAGTGAAGCGCTCGGGTCTCCTGGTCTGAATTTTGAGTGTCAAATGGGTGTGTAGCGGCAGATGAAATGAACGTGGACCCGGATGGGTAGACAGAGGTGAAGAGGGAACGTCTGCTCAATCCTGGTGGTGAAGGTTCAGCCGCAGCACTACTGTCAATCAAGCTCAGAGCCATGTCAGAACAGGCCTCTGCAGTGATGTGACAGCGTGCAAACGGAAGCAAGCAAATCAGCCTAGGATGCAGGCAGGCTGGCACGCAATGAGATAATTCTTGTTGTGCTGCAAAAGAGTTTAAAAAATGCATAAATCGAAACCGGCCAAACAAAAGAGCCCTTGGGTTTTGCTTGCTTTATCATTTATATGCATTCTGCAGAAATAAATTAGGGGCCAATTACAGTAAACATGAAGGAATGAGCAAACAAGCAACCAAACAATGCTTGATGATTAACCCTTCTGTGTGGGGTAAGGACCAAGGACCTTTTAGATTTTTACTGGTACCTAGGAGTGTAACTATACCCTTACGTCATGATTCAATAGATATCATGATACTGAACTCATGATACAATATTATTGCGATACTCCAAGACATATGGTAAAAGGTTAACAAAAATAAATAAATACATTTACTGTTGATTAAATGCTACATTTGGTATTACATTTGGGGTGGAAATGAAAAGGCTTGGAATTGGTGCTGGTAACCCAATGCACAGGACAATGGTGACACCAGAATAAAAATATTCATGATTCTGAAGATGAAAATACAGAATTATTTTAGATATAGATATAGAATATGCTTGCATTCTGTCACTGACTAGATATATTTAAAATAAATGTAGGCCACTTTTTACTGGTAACATAAGACAACTGACATCAGGACCCACAAATATTCCACCATTGCATTAGTATACATTATATTCAACATTAAATATAATAGTTTAATGTAGTACTGACACAAACCCTGTAAACTTGCATTTTTTACACGGATATTTTCATTTTGGGTGAACTATACACAATTGAGATTATATTTGAGACACAACTGTCACTATATTGTTGCATTTTTGTATTGCGATATATTGTGACACGATATATTGTGACACCCCTAGTACTTACTAAACAGTATGCTTGGCATCTCAGAGACTCCATATATATATATATATATATATATATATATATATATATATATATATATATATATATATATATATATATACACACACACACACACACACACACACACACACACACACACACACACACACACACACACACACACACACACACACACACACACACACACACCATAAAAAATGCTTTACATTTATTTGTATACAATTATTTTCACAGAACTAAGATTCTCTTACACACTGTAAAAGTACACTACTGACAATTGATTTTCTTTCTTTTTTGTGTAAATTTTCTCCCATGCTTTTATCTATGTTAAACTCAAATGGTTACTACAACAAATAAGAAGTTCAGGTCTACTTCACATTAAAACAGCCTGATAAAGCTAATACCCACCTACATGTTTTTGTACTCGGTACTCAGTGTGTTTCAACCACAATGGAAATGCAGACAGTAGCAGGTCTGGGAAAAAAAAAAAAAAAAAAAGTTCCTGGGTCCCTGGGAAAAAAGTTCCTGGTACAAATTGTTGACAGGGCTTAAGAGAGTAATTTCGAAATGACTTTCATTATTTTTATATGTACACCACTGTAGGCATAAAAATACTAGTTTTTTATGTTCTAGTTCAATTTTAACAACATGACAATTAAGCATTGAAAAGAATTTGAAATAAGCCCATGTATCTGCTTTGTACATGACAATAGCATGAAGCGTGCTGCTCTACATACAGTCTCTCGTAAGCATGAGCATAATGTTGAGATTACCTGGTTCTCATAGAGGGCGATAAGTAAACTCTTTATCGCAAATTGACAGAGATGGCCTCCCACAAGTGCAGGGTATTGGGATATACTCAGGGCTTAGAGTGTACTCAATCCACAGGGAAGAAAAAGTCATGTGGAATGTGGATCTCTCCCATCACAACTTCTTAGCTGGTTGTGTAACCTACTGTGTGGGCTACGCGTATCATCTACAGCGATTCGTCATGCCAAGTGTGCGAAGCGAAAAGCTAGAGCAAATCCGACAGTCAATGCAGGAGCTCAGAGGGACTGTGTTGTTGTTGACATTTCAGTGTTGTGTAACTACTCCTGAAAAATGCCTTCAGATCGCTGCATTTGGTGTGTGATCTCTGCTTTTCTTTGCATTTGAATGCCAGGTGTGAAGTCTATTCGCAAACACTCTTTGTTGACAGACTTTTATACATTATTCACACACCAGGTGCTGATCTGGAAAAATAACTAAACTATTTATACTGTAAATGCATAGGGCACCCAATAACTAGCCAAAAATACTTTTGATGTTTTGCTAAATGTTTTGCTTAAGGACATCTTTGTAACTAAGGCTAATTTAGTATTGGCAAACAACTCTAGAACACAGAAATGCACGGTTTGTGGGCAGGTTAGAAGTCAGTTACGTCATAACTGCACTAAAAATCAATGGAATGTCATAATTTGTTTTGTACCTGCAGGGGTACAACAGCGGTCACTGAGGCAGCACCCTCTCCAAAGGGTCACCTTTGTACCTTATCTACCCCTAAAGGTATGCATAACCTTTTTTACTGTACTGCCCCAATGACAAGCTTGTTGTACACCTATTGTTTAGCATAAGCTCCAGCACCATTCTGGATGAAAAAAGGTTCAGTGTGATCTAGTGGTGTTTTTGGTAACGGAAAGTAATCAAAAGCACAAGGGTACATATTTAGAGTCATTAAAGTTTACTTGCAAGAACAATGCCTACACATGACAACAGTACAGCTCTACAACAAGCTCACAAAGCACTTTATTTTTAAAAGTGTACTCAAGACCCTACTAGGGGTGTGCGATACACATCGTCTGCGATAATATTGTAATTGTTTTAACAATGTGCGATCTGACATTATCGAGTATCTCCCTCACACACACCCAGAGAGTGCACGCATACACTACGTGATGTAGTTTTGTTGATTAGACTAGTGCGGGTGCGCATTAGAGTACACGCTTTCACTGCGTGATTAATGCTGCGTTCCAGGCAACCCGTAACCCGTGTTTTTCCAACCTTTTACCCGTGAGAGTGCACTGGAACGGCAGTCAAACCTGTGACTTCCCACCCGTGAACTCATACTAGATCGATCGATGTACTCCTAGTTACGCGCTCTGACATCACATAGCCCGCGAAACAACAATGGCAGCCCTTAAGGATATACAAATAATGTAAAATAAAAGGTATAACAGCTTCTCTTGCCTTATGTGCCTTTTTTTCTCCTCCGTTTCCCTCAAATAGTAAGAAATATAATAGAAATAATTGTAAATGAGCATAGGCCCCTCACGGTCTGCTATGCTTTGTTTACATCTAGCTAACGTTACCACAATTCCTTGCGCTCAGGCAGTTTGTCATGACTTTGCCTAGAATGCTACAAAGTCGTGAGTCGTGGTTTGAAGTCGTAACTTACGGGCTCACAGCATTACTCTATATTTATATCATATAATAGAGTTAATAAGATATCACACAAAGATTGCAGTTTTTCAAATGTGATATTGATTTTATGCTAGTTTACTAAACAAGAAGTTAATATTAAGTGACTTACAGTTTAGACTTCCATATTGCCTGTTTTTGCTCTATTTCGCCACCGAAAAATAGTTCAAAACAAAGCACTGTATCTGCGTCTCTGAGCAAAACACAGTGGTATTTTCACACTGAATGAATCAGCTTTTTGAACTAATCAATTAAATCAATGATTCAATGACTAAGGTAGATTAAGATTAAGATGCTTCATTTCTTGAATGAATCAGCTGTTTGCATGAATTGGTTGAATCTCAATGACTCACTCATTAAACGTGACTTGCTGCCACCTACTGGCGGTTATATTTTCAGTTAAAGTATCTTTTCATGCTTTAAATAATTTCAAATATCAATGTTATTCAACATTTCAACATTGTCACTTCTGAGCGGTGTAAATGATCTAAATGCCACTTCAGATGCAGCTTCAGTTTCCTCTGCACTGCAAAGATTCATTTTGTTGATACTTATTTAATTTGATTGGTAACAGCCCCATTGTGTCTCATTATAATTAATTTTCATTAAATTTATGAAATTGATTTTATCAATTTATCAAGGTAAAAAAAGAAGATTTCTGACACTTCTGTAAACTGACCACCACACAGAATATGAAGAATATCATAAACTTTAGGAGTCAGCTGACCATGGCAGTCCTAAACCTGCCAAAGTACCAGCACAATAACACACTCAGCAAAATATCGTCTAATTATCGAGAAAATCCCAGAAAATATTGAGATTTTTTTTTTTGTCAATATCGCAGTTACAGTTACCCTGCATTAAAGTTACAGACTTCCATCAATCAACAAGAATTTCCATATCGACCGTGACCCGCTTTTCTTTGACATCTCTGTGATCTTTGGCTGGATCCCTGTGGATGGCAACTTGAACATGTACACTTTTGAACCCTGTCAGTGCCTTCTGTACAGGTTCCATACCTCCGTAATCCGGCCAGGTGGAGGAACAGATGATCTAGGCCCAGTGGCGTTGGCTTCACAGACTATACAATTTTCACCTCTGATGAGCACAGCACTGGAGAGAAGCTATCTGTCTCAATGCAGACTAACGTAGGTCAGAGGGGCTCAGGACACATGTTTCAAAAGGGAACAAAACTCTGCCCTTATCTTTTTTGCTCAAAAGCCTGGCAAGCTTAAAAAAAATCATTATTGCTGCCTGGTTGCAGAGTCGGGGATAACAAAATTTATAGACCGTTTGCCAACAGATACATTTAAGGTTTGTTAGGCACTGACACGGAGCCAAACAGAAGTGCCTTAAGGGTTTTCTTTTAACTAAGGCTGACTTGGACTTGAATGGTATTGGCAGGAAACAGTTGGGTGTCTTTTTGTAAAAAGTGCCAGCACTGCAGTCCCCTCCCTCCTCCTCATTTATTTCTCTCTTTCAATCTCACCAAGTTGCTCATTTCCTGCCTCATGGGTGCGGATGAGGATGAATTGGGAATTTCCTCACCGAAAAGCTTTGTGGATTCTCCACAGATCATAGGGCTCAATTAAAGGCTCGCTTTTGCATGCAAACCATGTTGCACTAATACTAGGTACTGTCATAGATCCAGAACATCTTAAGAAAGTGCCACAAAAAATTACTAAACTAAAACTAGTCAGTAAGTCTGCACACATACGTTCTATAGGGCTAAAATACAGGCGAGAGAACAACAATTGCATGAAAAATCCCATATTCAATGCCATGACTTTTGAAATCAAACATAAAAGCTTTGCCTGGAAAACCCACAGGCTCTTTTAGTAACAATAATTCAGCAGGAGCTGGGATGTCCTAAAGCCAAAAGAGAGGCGTCCAAACTGAATGAATTGCTGAAGGAAGTGGTGTAAATCCTCCTACCCAGCAGTGTGGGTAATTATTTCAAAAAGCTGTTTGTACTGCGGGCAACATCAGCTTAAGACATTGCACAGGGACACCGAATAACACCACCTTAAGGGAAGGCGCAAGAGTGGCGCAGGAAGACACAGGCACAATAAACTGTAGGGATGGACATAATACTTGGAAATTATAGCAGTGTCAATGTGAAAACACAATTATCTGCCTTGTCGGATTTAAATGCATTTTACACCATTCAAAAGGCAGTGACATCTACATGCAAACGGGCCTCAAGGAGACTTTGGGACTAGTTATGTTATTCCTTCAGGCACTACCTTACATTCTGACAGGTATGTCTTTCAGAGAAAGCACACAATGCTGATGCTTTAGCTTTAATGATGAAGCCAATTGCATTGTAATCGCATTATTTAGGTCTGTTTGTCCAACTTTAGGGTTGGGTGATGTCTACCAAATTGGCATCAGACAATGTCTACAGTGAATATGTACGATGGACTAAATTTCAAAATGGACTAAAAATGTTTATTCCAGACGAAACATAACTTTTTAAAATGTAAACACATTCTCACTTTGATATTGGCAACTCGGGTATTGAGAAGTTAACTATATATATAACTTGACAGCAAGAGAGTAATCCTGGCCAAACCACAACATGCATTCTAACAGACAGGTTTATCTGGCACAGTAAACGTCCTAACGTAGTATCCTATTAAGAAAAGAGCCTAGTTAAATCTTGTCTCCATGGACCAAACAAAAGTTCAAGAATTCAATATTTATAAAGCCCTCTGTGACAGTTTAGTTTGTGAATAAAGTCTCAAAATGGCAAAGTTAAATTCTAAAAGTAGTGAGAAATGAATTCAAAAGGGTCAAGGACAACTTTCTTTTAATTTTGACAACAACCCTATACCTTTGGGTGCACCGCATTGGAAATGAAGTCTCAGAACTGTTTTCCAAACAAACTGATGAGAATGACTCTGCCAGATGGATTTGCAGGCACTCTGTGGCCCCAATTTCCTTTTGAAACATACTTCATTAACAGTATGTTAATCTCAGGTTTGTTGATATGACTTTGAGAATCCATTTTGCTCTCATTCTCAGAGTGCATCTACCTCACTGTCTCTCATCAACCGCGCGACCTTCTCATCGACTGCCTCTTGTATAGAGTGTGGCGGTTTCAAAAACGGAGCGTATGGGATTCATTTGTGCCATTTACTCACTTGAAAGCTCATCCATAGCCCAGAGCTGCACCATTAGCATATGCTACGAGCAGCAAAGGAAGTGTTAGTGCTAATTACTATATACACTATAATACAGGAAAAAAAGGTTCTGAAGAGCTTAATGATGCCAATGATTCCAACGACAAAAATAGCACTATGCTTCACGATATAAGATTTTACTGTAGACATTCAGTATTGATGCAATTCAGATGTCTTTCCTTCTCGTACTTCAACACAGCAGGTTCAGCTGACATCCGTAGCTAAGTCAACAAAGATATGAGCACCAAAAACACTTTATTCTATAAGAGCATATCATTCCTGAGCAGAACACTGAACATACCCAAAGCACTCGTCATCCATACACAAATTGCTTTTGAATAAAATATCTTTCTTCTAGAAAGTAACGTCGTTTATGGCTGAAAAAAAAAAACATTTTATGAAATCCAGAATTGATACAGTGTTGCTTGCAATGTAAAAAGTCAATCAAAATAAGAGAAAGAAAGAGAAAAAAAAAAAAAAAAAAAAAAAAAGGGTATTTGACATAAAAACAGCAGTGAATACAAATATGACTGTGGATAATAAGACCACAGCAAAGAACTCTATAAAGTAACGCTTTCCTTTCAATCAGTACAGCATCAAAAGGGGTGGGCTGATATCTTGTTCTCTGAATCTGTGAATCAAAACCTTTTGAAATAAAATGTGCATGTGAAACCATTTAAAAATTATACATACTGTATAAAGTAATAATAAAATTAGGAGGAGAATCATGCCTGATTCTGTTACAACAGTAGCTGTGTCCTGAGCAAATGAAATGCATTGAAAATGAATTTGTTTTACCCAAAAAGTATAATGAGAAGTGACTTATATTTTATTCACAATAGAATATAGATAACATATCAAATGTTGAAAGTGAGACATTTTGAAATGTCATGCCAAATATTGGCTCATTTTGGATTTCATGAGAGCTACGCATTCCAAAAAAGTTGGGACAGGTAGCAATAAGAGGCCGGAAAAGTTAAATGTACATATAAGGAACAGCTGGAGGACCAATTTGCAACTTATTAGGTCAATTGGCAACATGATTGGGTATAAAAAGAGCCTCTCAGAGTGGCAGTGTCTCTCAGAAGTCAAGATGGGCAGAGGATCACCAATTCCCCCAATGCTGCGGCCAAAAATAGAGTTTGGATGATATTATGCACTGTAGATGATGATAACTTCAAAGTTTCAGAGAATCTGGAACAATCTCTGTGCTTAAGAGTCAAGGCCGGAAAACCATACTGGATGCCCTTAGACGGCACTGCATCACATACAGGGATGCTACTGTAATAGAAACCACAACATGGGCTCAGGAATACTTCCAGAAAACATTGTCGGTGAACACAATCCACCGTGCCATTCGCCGTTGCCGGCTAAAACTCTATAGGTCAAAAAAGAAGCCATATCTAAACATGATCCAGAAGCACAGGCATTTTAAGACCTAAGACAGTTGAGCAACTAGAAGCCTGTATTAGAGAAGAATGGGACAACATTCCTATTCCTAAACTTGAGCAACTTGTCTCTTCAGTCCCCAGACGTTTGCAGACTGTTATAAAAAGAACAGGGGATGCCACACAGTGGTGGCCTGACAAGCCAGACCCACATCAAGGTGTTGGGTCTGGGAACTCGCCATTGGCAGGGCTCAATCCGAGGGCCGGGATAAACACTTGTCTTTCAAATTCCCTCTGCACGCAATAGAATAGTGCTACTAGCGCTACAACCAACCAGAGCAATGAAGAAAGTGAAGCCGAGCTAGTTGATAGATTAAACTTTCGCCGTATACAGTCGGCAAAACTCCGAACACATCTTCCTTTCTTAAGAATGACTTCAGTACCGTTCTTTGTTCAAAGAAAAGTTTAACAACAAGTCTCCCAGAGTCACGGCCAAAGACGATTCGAAAGACCGCTGTTCGCCAGCTTCTTTGTTTTTAACACCTAGAACCTCGGCAACTCTGCCGTCATTATTTTAAGCCCGCCCACCGACTCTATACACGATGTGATGGGCCTGACCAGAGTTTGGTTTTTCCAGCTCGCAGGTCTACCGAGAGTTGCTGGACTACACTTGCAGCAAATTAGATTTGCTGCCGCTAGGATGCGTCTAGATTTCTAGGCTAACACAGTGGTAAACATGGCCTTGTCCCAACTTTGAAATGTGTTGATGCCATGAAATTTTAAATCAACTTATTTTTCCCTTAAAATGATACATTTTCTCAGTTTAAACATTTGATACGTCATCTATGTTGTATTCTGAATAAAATATTGAAATTTGAAACTTCCACATTATTGCATTCTGTTTTTATTCACATTTTGTCCCAACTTTTTTTGGAATCGGGTTTGTATATATACACACCACCCATCATAGACATTCCTTTCTATTCGGTTAAAAATCTCCTTAATTAACTAGACTGAAACCCGCCAAAATTCGCCAGATTGATGCATTTAACTTTAAAAATGTACACAACCTCTCTACCAAGGCTGTATGAAAAAACCCAAAAAAAACAGTTTGATTCTAACTGTTAGCAAACTAACACACCACTGGCTTTCAAACTCCTATACTGAAGGCCAATGACAAAATATATTTCTTTTTTCAGACCCATCACTAACACACCTGATTCAACATCTACACTCATCAGATACCTGGTTTATTGAATCAGGTGTGTTAGTTTGGGAAAGCTTTCGGTCAATGGCATCAGCAATTTGAATGGAAACCAGATTACTGCACCAAAACCAAGCTACTGTAGTAGTCAAGTTCATCACTTGCAAACCACATATGTGCATAGTTCTAGACACTAAAAATGTCAAAGAACCATTTGCTTTAAGGGTCAGATAGGTTAACAATGGTTGTGAAAGTCTCCAACACAGTGGGAGCCGTTGAGTGAACTTAAACTTAGACTATTCTTAGGTATTTCTTACAGAGTTGTCTGTCATTATAGTTAACCGAACTTCAGGGCATATTGCACAAAATAACTAACAAGAACTTTCTCAAAATGACCACTTCAAACAACATTGGATGGTTTTACTCAACTTCTGGGAGTCTCACATTTTAATTGAGCTGTTGAGAAACAACTTTAAATTAAACTTACAAAAGGAGTTTTGTTTGAGACACTTATTAAGTAGATAAAAATAATGCACACTGACTTTGCTGCCAGGGTTATATCCAGTTTTAGATTTCCCTGAACCTAAATGGAAGAAAAAAATTATTAAAATAATAAATAAATAAAAAATAAATAAACCTGTCATTCAAACAGCTTTTTCCCCATCTAAGAGGGCAGTTCTTGGCCAGAACATGCTGCAATACAAACCTTAAATGTCGACAGTCAAATATCTGGTTATGCGATGCTAAAAGAAATCATGCAGGCTACTGTACAGAATGTGACCTCTGGCCAGTGTGCAGAGGCTTTCAATTTTTTCACTAAAAATGTTCTTTACAAACCCCTCCATCCAGTACATCAAAGAGGAAATGCTCTCTGATTAATCCTGACAAGAACATTCACTCAGGTTTTCCTCAAACAAGACTTCATTCTCTGCCAATTCTCATATAAACAAAGGTTTCTTTGTTCAAAACAGACTAGAATATATTTTGATCTAGCGGACAACCTCACAAAATTATAAAAGTTTGGTCATTTTTTACAAAACCAAAAGGTACTGTAACATGCCTCATCTGATAGAGCTCAAATTAAAACAGACTAATAACTGATCTTGTGCGCGGGCTCCTATATTTAACACAATATATATTTACTCTCTCACATACAGCTGCTTATCTCTCAGAATGAGATAACGTTCATTTTCTGTCTTTTAGTTTAAACTAAAAGTTTGCAGTCTAAGTCTAAGATTCAAAAAGCATCATTAAACTCGAACATACAGTCCCATACCTAAAACAAAAAACGCTAAAGGTTAATCATGCAAACATAACGCCAGCAGGGTTAATCATATTTCATTAAAATAAAATAATAATAATAAAAGATAAATTTGCTGAAATACATGTATATGTTGCTAAGGATGTTGCAGTGATGCACAGATCTGTTCAACGAAGCGGTCATAGCTGTGTGAGTGCATTATTGTGAATAAAACACGGCTATTGGCCATGGAACCGTTTTAACAGAAGACTTTTACAGGTACAATGACTTAACACAATCATTAAGTGAGACATCTACTCAATTTCCAACTGAGATGTCAGCAGGCAAGTATATTTAAAAGGCTTTCGGTTTCTTTTTCTGGCTGAGTTCTGAATTTTGCAAACATTTATAGCATAATAGTAGCTATAAAAAAAATGTCACTAGTATTTAAAATGGAAGTTATGTGTGTTTATAACTTTTAAGGGTCGAACCAAGCATTTATTACAAGAGCTTTATAGATTTCATGCTTTTAGGAGAACTTAAAACTAGACTATTCAATGTATTCAACAGGTGAAGAGGCTGTAAGTGGTGGCTCAGTCCGCAGCAGACTGAGCAATCATTTAGATTTCCTTGCAATTATCTCATCAAGCCAATGTGGTAATTGGCCTGAGAGTCCAGACCAGACTGGTCATGTTTCATAGCATCTATACTCTTTAGCATTACTCAGGCTGCAGAAAAGACAACATTACAGTGTTACATTCTCAGAGAGTGTAAATATCACACCGCTTTAGAGGATGGTTTGCATAGTGAGTATCCGCTGACTAAAGCACACGGCATGCAAAGGGTGGCCGTGACAGCTTAAATGTTCACTGGGAAAAAGTTCTGCATGGTAAAACCCTCTTGGAGATGTTCAAAGTACCATCCTTACAGCCATAAACATACCCTCGTTGTCCTCTCAGTGCAAGTACTGTAGCTTCTTGAGTTGAGTTAGATCACAGAAAGTCAAGCACAACAATCTCTAAAACACTGATGCAGAACTATGTATTAAGGTTGAATGTCGTGGATTTTATCGAATTTAACTGTACATTTAATTTGCATTGATTGTGTTCTAAAACGGTTTATAAATAAACCAAGTCACCCTAAAATGCAATTAAAATTAATTTAAAATTTCATAGCATGAATCTTTTCATACAAATAACCCTAAGCATTGGTCACTTTGACTTCATAAATCGCTACAAAAACTAAACATTCACCAAAATAAAACAGCCCTAATAATAAACTCATTTTTACCACACCACTCCAACAAAAGGCATTGGTGTCACCTCAGCAATGACACCAATAATGGACTGAGAAAGCTTCTTTCATCACCTGCAACAACCACACATCTGAACACTCACTGATCATTTGGTTCACTCTGCTCCCAAAAAGTATTTCCAGCAATCAATTTGCACACGGTGCTAGCAGGCTTTAATTGCGCCACTTTGTCAAGTAATCACACACATAATTATAACAGGAGCGCTCCTCATGATGCTTAACGACAAAACAATTCAAGTCTCTCTGATGCTCTTTTTATTTCAACGGCTACATCAGGGTGAGCTTTGTGCAGGAGATAAACACACATGCTCCACATGAGCATAGACTGAGAAAGAGCCAGTAATTTTCT
Organism: Paracanthobrama guichenoti; assembly: GCA_018749465.1. Taxonomy (NCBI): domain Eukaryota; kingdom Metazoa; phylum Chordata; class Actinopteri; order Cypriniformes; family Gobionidae; genus Paracanthobrama; species Paracanthobrama guichenoti. The sequence continues at coordinate 7,303,039 of CM031946.1, forward strand.
GTGAAAATTGGAAGGAGATTGCCAGGCCACACAAGTATCCCGCATCCCCAGCTGTGTACAATAATCCCAATTGTCTGTTGACGTGGGGAGGCTTTGCTGTTCACACTTGCGCTTCCCCTTTACTCTCTAGCACTAACCTGCTAAAATAAAAACACAGTTTTCCCCAAGCCAATTAGAAGTGTGCTTCCATTTCCTCATTGGAGAGGACAAGGCAAGGGAATCTCTCATGCCTAGAGCCTCAACAGGGCATGCTAACAAGCCCCACGTGCCTAGCTGACAATAAGCAAATAAAAGAAAAAAACACCTGAGGCATTGCTAGCACTGTGTCAGTCTAGTATCCCCTTTGAATGTGCACGAATCATGAGCTTCAATTACATAAAATCCAATAGTTTATAAGGTGTGGTTTTATACAGTATATCACCATTGTTCACGGTCTTCAAAAACATGAAGCTTTGAAGGGACTTTGAGGTATAAAAGGTGTCATGTGACTAATGAGAACCACTGAAGCGGGCCGCTGAGACTCCCTGAATCCTAGTTAATTGCTCCCTCAGAGCAAAAAAGGGGCCCCTGGTGGGGAAAAGGTGGTGAAGGAGTGGTCGACCATGAAGGGTATTGTTGTGTTGGTTTGTCCTGCTCACCGTAACTTCTTACTACGTAGCTTACCGTAACTCCCTGCTTACCGTAACTTATAAACTATTGGATACTTCACTTTTTTTTTATTATTAAAATGTTTTTATTCTCTTAGTAAGATAAGAACTGAAATCTGTTGCCGTGCTCTCCATCAAATGCAAGACACTTTAAACGGTTTGTTTTAACAAGCCCTTCAAGACAGGGGGTGTCAACAGTACAGCGACTTCCATTAAAAGAAGAGGGGGGAAAAAGATATCAGACATTTCAGATTAAATACATCCAAATAGATCTATTGTATTTTTTCAATATGAGGATGTTTAGATGATTCATTTATTCCAATTCATTTATTCTACACTTGAAAACTGTTGCTTTTCTTGCTGACTGTACAAAAGACAATGAATTGTTTACATTTAATTTGTTTATATTTGTTTAACCGTGAATATTAATATGCATAAGTATTCAATAGCATATTTTGGCTGTGGTATCAGAATTGGTAACAAGAATTGTGATATGGTACTAGTATTATTTACTGCAAAATCTATGGTATCATGACAACCCTAGTAAAGACAGATGACCTTTACTCATCATCTTTATTATGCAAGCTTTTCAAGTTCATTTTCAGGTACAGTCTTTCAAACCACAGACATGAGGTGAGCCTAATCCTAAGACTCCCAAAAAGTCCTTGCTCTACTGCTCAACATCACAATCAGAAATAAAAAATGTGCAGTGTGCCATTAGGAATGCCCTCACGGTCAGTCTTCTGTCAAAGGGTTTGTGAGTCAGTGACGGTAATTTAAATGGGCAGAGAAGGAATAAATTAACTTCATCTTTCACCAAGTGGGAATTCACAACTTGTCACAATGTCATGTGTAATATTTCACTTTCCACCATACAGTATGGGTGCACCTTGGGTACTTTGTCACCCAGAACACAGAAAGTAATAATAGCCGTTTAAAACACACCTGACTGGAATAATACTAGATTAATACATACTTCATGTATGTATAAATTGCCTGTTTACACCTGATCACTTCATGCATTTTCCATCTGATCATGAAAAGACCAGGACTGCGTTTCACCAAAGGCATGGTAAGCCTAAGTTGATCGTAGACCCACTGCAACTAATGGTCTTTACGATTAACTTCGCTCACGATGCTTTTGAGAAACGCAGTCCAGGTGTAAATTCCCTCTGAAAGGCTTCAGGAAGTGCTTTGAGACACATTCCAAATGGCTGTTGAAACCACATATGTATATTTTACTCATCCCAATAAAAAAAAAAAAAAGAAACGTGAGTCTTGTAGGTTATATGAAATTATAGAATGAAACAGAAAGTCACAGATGTTCAACACAATCATAGTGACGTAGTGAAACTAAACTACTACTACTACTACTACTACTACTACGTGAAAGTCCAAAACATGTTTTTTGTTTTAGTTGTATAAACCTGAAACCTTTACAATCTGCAAACATGAAAATGCCACTAGACATGCTGAGAAATTTAACAAAACTTAAAAAAAAAAAAAAAAATTTAAACAATACCAGTTAATGAATTAACTTTGAAAGCTGTAAACTACTAAAACTTCGAATGAAACTGAAAATGAAACCGAATGAAAATTGAAGCTAGAAAACTAGAGCATCTAGTCTAAAATTATAAATAAAAACAAAGCAACAATAACCCTCCAGCAAGCAATCATAGACAAAATACATGGAAGGTGCAACCACAAAACAAACACAAACTGCCATATGGAGCAATGACAGACAAAGGTTCGCTGCTCAACATTAGAATTATCACAGAAGTCATCTGTTATATTTGCATAAAGCACTAGAGTAATAGATCAGATTTATATCAGTTTTTGCTGAGACATTTACGTTCCCTAGTGTAAAAGGAATGCAAAAACTAAATCGGACAGCAATCTGATCAAATCAAGATGTAATCAACTAAGTGTAAAAATGCCCTAAATGTTATTTACAAAGCTAGTATCTTGGGTTTTATTGAAATCCCTTGGCAACATCACAAATCTATCACACTTCGCTGTAAAAGCGGTACACAGTCTTGAGTTATGGCATAGCTCTCTCAAAGTAAGGACATTATTCCTGGTCGAATCTAAAATGGACTAGCATTATAGGCACAGTGAGCGAGAGAAGTGTGTGCATGTGTGTGTGCGTGTGTGTGTGTGTCTGTCTTGTAGAGTGGAACAACCCCCTGTGCAGATGAACATGAATTCAGTGGAAAGACGCCAGCCAGGATCCTGCGGGAGAACACAGAGTGGCAGACTACTAGACAACACAGAGAGCATCCCTAGTGAGAACACACACTCACACGCACATTAATGCCAGAGCCATTTTCCCACTTGATCTTAATAAACAGACAACAGCATTCAAAAACGCATCCTGAAGAGAACATGGCTCAGCCAAGCTAATGCTCGAAACCCACAATGATCTAAATGGGGCATTACCACTGAATGATGCTTTCTTATGCAGAAAGAGTGAAGATAATATTTGCTTTCTGTATGAGACATATATATGCATTTCTCAGCCTTTGGCATTATTCAATATATATCCTGACATTTATGCACATAAAATGAGTATTTGTTGAGAATGCATAATTTTAACCATTCAAAAGATACAGTATAAATCAGAAATATAAATCTATATTTAGATTTAGATTTATTTATTTATTAATACATAAATAATCAATAATTTATTGTACACACTTCCCAAAAGAAATTTAAATATTTAGCCATTTTTTTACATACATGTTAAATGATATAATACATAAATAATCAATAATTTATTGTACTACTACATACATACAAATGTACAATACAAATGTACTACATACATACATACATACATACATACATACATACATAGTAACATGCAACATACATATTTTCATATATTTTTCATATATTAAACGGGAGTTCAGAGTATGCATCGCTGTCATTTTGTTTCTAGACCACGAAATCAACAATGTCACTAAAGAAGTGTGTTTTTGGTTGTGAGGGAAAGATAACCTTGATCAGCTTCCCAAACAACCAAGCGTTAAGGAAACAGTGGGTGCAGTTTGTTTTCCCGGAGCAGCAACAGAGTTCTGTGTGTCTGTTTGTTCCCGGTCATGAGTAGAAACCGTAGGCGGTGAGTGAAACTGCATCAAATGTCTGTGTTTGTTTGGCAATATTATATGCCTATAATATAAACAACACAGACATATAGTAAATCGAAAGTTATTCAAGGATGATGCCATGATGTATTGTTTGTGTTTGCTTGTTTGTATGTGTGTGTGTGCTTGTGACTCTTTAGCTCCTCCCACTGCAAGCCTCTACGAGTTCGGCTGCTTTCGGAAAGAAACGTTACAGCGTATCTGTCTTTAATAAATCTGATAAAACTAAAAACTCTTCAGAGATATGAAGGATGCAATACTACTCTATAGGTACTCAAGATTAACATGAGATTGGCAGAAACTGTGTGTTATGTACCATTTAAAATATCATATGGAGACTTTTCAGAATATTTTTAAAGGAAGATGCAAACCAATAACTGAATCAGTTTTGAAACGATTCACATAATTGGACAGTTTTAACTAGGGTTTGACAATAAACAATGCTATTGTGGACAGCATCGTGATTTCCCCGCCACAAAGCCAAGCACACTTCATTCAAGCCCTTTCAGCAAAAATAATTGTGATGTTCACAATGTTGCTAAATTTGGTCACCCACAAAATCATCACAAATATATAGTGAACCAACAATATATCAGCCAGCCCTAGCCAATTCCATATCCCATTTGTATAGGTCACAAGCAAGACGTGGAGGAGAAAAGGAGACTCATGGTTAACTCATGGTCTCCAACTTCCTGACCAGTGCCTTCACCAAAAGTGCTGTGAAAGAGATGCACTCTGGACGCTGACTGAACCTCATCACTGCACAGGAAGTGGAAGAGGAGAAGTGGACATAAATGATAGCGCTGTTTGTGAATCCAAAGAAGTCTAACAGAGTTAATTACCAAGCAAGCATATCAGAGGATGAAAATAAAGTGGCTAGAGCATTACTAAACACTGTCTGTGCCACAAAGTACTCATTAGCCATATATATATATATATATATATATATATATATATATATATATATATATATATATATGACCCGTGTCTCTGGCCAGAAGTTTAATGGAGATGAAGAGCACATTATGGTGTATATACGGTTCTGTGTTTGGAGAGTGAACTGTACTACCTTCTGAGCAACCTCTTTACAACAACATGAAAACATTCACAGCAACCAGGGAGACACGCAAGGTGTCTCATTTAGTATTCATCTAGACTTTAAAATTGCTATACAACAGGTGTGGTGCAATGGCAGGTGACGGAGTCAGTCTTTCAATTGCTTTCACATCCTGTGAAGAGGTGGGAAATCAAGGGGGCAGAAATCAATGTCTGCCGTACATTACTTTGAAATGATGCGTGTCTCCAGGCTGATTAGTGTCCCAACCCTGCTAGATAAAGTGCCACCGCATGATCAATACTCTAATAAAGACAAGCCATGGTTGTCGTCTCAGGCAAGATTGCCTCTATGACCCAATGAACTCCTTGTGAGGGCGCATCCTGAACATAAACCGCCAGTTAAGTGTAAAATGAGCGGTCAATCAGATGCCTCAGGTTCAATTTAACACAGATTACACTAATCTCTAAATAAATGGTTAATATTACTGATATACTGTGAAATTCAATTTCATATGAAATAAACGTATGAATAAATATTTAATTTAAGATAAATACCCACCCACGTTTGGTTTACATTCAAAAGCCAGCAGCCATACCTTAAATACTCGAGGAAATATAGTGTCAATCTGTCATGCTGATTGCACATCATGTGGTGAGTTACTACTGTAGGTCCCATAGGTTCACTGTGCTGACAGTCATTAGCAGGTGCTGCCTTTATGTTCTGGCAGATTTATTGATGAGAATTTCATCCAACACCTGCATTTTTGTCTCATTTTCATGTCGAGTTATAAAACTTAAGCCCGGTCTACAGTTTATAGCGTTGTATGTTATGTCCAGCGAGGAGCACTGCATTATGGGCGGTAAAGCCCTGAACTCATAAATAAAAGCAGGAGTGGGAACACATCACACTTGCTACATTGCAGCAATACTGCAGGTGTCCCCTGTCCACTCAGCAAATGAAGCATGGAAAAGGTCATTGTGACTACCTGTGACATACCAGCCCAAAAAGACCAATAATTAACATCATCTTTGCAGGGCATTGGACTAGAATTTCTAGAATTCTGTAGTTTTACGTATCAGGACATCTTAAAAAAAATCATCTGGTCTTTAACAGGTCTTAAAATTAGGTAAACACAACCGGAGATGAACAACAACACATGCCATATTCCACAGAGTCATTATTTATTAAACACAAATAAAGCCAAAATGAAGAAGCCATGGTGTTATAAACTAAGAAAACCCTATGATTTAATAGCTTGTTTTTTGCAGTTTCTCTGACCTTTGGGTGAAATTGCTGGGGCGTCCTCTCCTGGGAAGATTGACAACTGTCTTGAATGTTTTCCACTTGTGAAATGTCTTCCTTGCTGTAAAATGATGGACTTCAAATTATTTGGAAATGGGCTTGTAACCCTTCCCAGATTGATAGCAGCAACAATTTCTTCTCTAAGATCATTGCTGATGTCTTTCCTCCTTGGTATTGTGTTAACACACACCTGAATGCTCCAGACCAGCAAACGGCCAAAACTTCTGCTTTTATAGAGGCGATCACACTTTCTGATGATCATTTAAATCAAAGACATTTGATTAGCAACGCCTGACTGCTACTTACCCTCTTAATTCCTATATGGTAGCAGTAAGAGTGTACATAGTACTGATGTCACACATGGCTTCTCCATTTTGGCTTTATGTTAAATAAATAATGACACTGATGACATGTCAACACCACATGACATACACTGAGGTCTTATTTACCTAATTTTAAGACCTGCCAAGGACCAGATAATCTTTTATTATATCCTGATGCGTAAAACCATAGAACTCAAAAAGGGTGTACTTTCTTTTTCACATTATTGTAACATATATATGTTATTGTATATATATGCTACATTCCAAAGGATTATTCTATAATGTAGACACTGTAGTGAAGTTTGAGCAGTACCGAGCATGACTAAATTACTTTCCCTTCAGCAAAGCTCAAAACGTCAGAGAAGATCTCTGAAAAATGATGCCAACACACACACAAATGGAAAGTACTCACAGGTGGTTGCAGGGCAAGGTAAATTTGTGATTGATTCACATTTCAAAAAGGTCAGTCCAAAAGCAAAACGGAAAATGAAATGGGTAGTTTTATGGTGTTTTGGGGAGCCCAGTTATAGGATAGCCATGGCTGTGACCACAAGAACCAGTGAGAAATATTATTTCAGGTCATTTCATTCTCACGCAGCAAGATAGTAGACAGCTAATGTCGGTTCTAAAGTACTAGTGCATGCAGCTCTCCACAGCAAAGAGAAATTAGTTTAGCTTCTCACGGTCTCTTAGACAAGGAAAAAGTGAGGATTCGTTCAAAATGCTCTTGACTTTGATAACCAAGAAGAAGAAAAAACCTTTATACTAACAACCTTTTGGGCTAATGACTTTCCCTGCAGACAAAACAACACTACTTCATAAACATGCATGAGCCTGTAACGTAAGACAGCCAATAAAATAAAAAGTTTCCTGCTACAAGTGTCCTTCACACTCACCGAAATGTTATGTCTTGGTAATGGTTTAGATTACAGCCTGGAAAGTACTGTGTTGTACTGTGTTGTAAATCTGTTCTGAAATAAGTTGTTTTTCAAGTAATACTTTCTGAGTGAAATCAGATTGTGTGTACGTGTTTTTAACTGTATGAAACGTTACCCTGTAACTTTATGAAACAAGAGGGTAACAAGAAAGCACCACTTTAATTTACAGCCTGCAGATGTCACACTTGCAACTACATGGAGAGAGAAATAAATAAATAAAAGTTTGCAATAAGTTTTAGTTTTACTTGCCTTGAAACGCAGAAGCCCAAACTTAAACAGTGCACTTTTGCTATCAAAAATAAACAAATACTGCATAAATGCACTATTTACCATGTCATTTTAATAAAGCCTTTATGTATTGGCACATTTATTACAAAAGCAGTGTTCTCGCATTCTCTCTTTCTTTTATAGAGAAGTTGATTAATTATTTTGATCAGTTGACAGTCCTAATAATATATAAAGTCAAAATATTTGGTTTGTAACAAAGAAAATCTTTCAAAAGAACCCTCTGGTTGGGCATTGTTGTTCTAGCAGGCTACCACTCACCCAAGCAAGGACAATTATGAATGATAAGTCCCATCTGCACATCCATCCATCATCACCGGGACGATTTGTTCTCTACTGCTGTAAATTAAAAGCTCCGCTTACACTGGTTTATGTGATGTAGCTGGTGGCAAAGTGAGCCGGGAGAGGCACTCCTCGTCATTAAGCATAATTAAGCTGCCAACCTTGTCACCCTTGACTGCGGACGCATGGTCAAACTCCGCCAAAGCTTCAATTCAAATCATGGCCCTCGTTCGGTTCTGTCACCTGTGCTCGATCAGAACAAGATGCAAATAACCCCTCAATTCCACATCATGTTCGTTAAGGTCAAAGGAGGTCTTTGATGCTTAATTACACTTTTGCAGCTCATCTTTAGAGATGTGCCATGTCTCTGCTGTTTGAATGCAGAAGGAGACCATATTGTGTGTGACTGCTTTACTAATAACACAATTTATTCCTTCTGTCAAGACAAGAGGAAGAATATGTTACCTTAAGCTCACCCCTCACCTCTGAAACAATAGTTAGAACTTAATCTTTTTTCAGTGGATGGAAGATATGAGATGAAGAGCTGAGCATGAGCATGCGAAAAGGACTTGCTGACATGGGTAATGCACCATTCAGAATTAAATTGACAATGATTTAAAATTCAGGAATTTAAATTGAATCTACAAGACATGTTCTAAACCGTACGCAGAACTACAAATTAATTAAAAAAAGAACTGAAATTCAAAGGGAATTGTACAACTCTAACAAATGAACTATAGATTGAACAAACAACAGAATGAAACGACATACCCATACTGATTCAATACTATATAGACTATAGCTGCAAGCAGCAATTATCGGGACCAAGCACAACAGAAGCAAACAAGGAAGCTAGCAGCAGGCCAACTGCAAAAATGAGTAAAGCCATTTGGAGACAATTTTAAAGGTGTCATGAACTGGATTTTTTATTTTTTTATACTGTTGTCTGAAGTCAACTAATGACATCCGCATGGTTTTTACATGAATAAGTAATAGGCTATTTTCTACCCTGGTTTTGAGCCTCTCTGGAACGCTCGGTTTTATGGGCGTGCCGCACTGAAGACTTGGAAGTAAACGCCCACTGCTACGATTGGATAAGCTTTGCATATCATAATGAGCTTTGGCTCCCCCGCGAGTACACGTGAGGGATACACTGTGACAACACTGTGACAGCGTGCTAAGTTATGTTCAGTTAGACAGGTACACAATCAATAGATATCAAACGATCTGTAACAATGCAATACTATCACATATAAAAAAAAATTCATTCATGTAATCTCATCCTGTCTGCAAATACATTTCTCGATTACAAACAAATCCGTGGTGAAATGAAGGAACAAACGCACAATGTCTTCCCCACGTGAGCTGGATATTCATTAAAAATAAAAGTTAACCCATGCATTCATAATATTGGAATCCGAATGAAGCTTATGCGGCATGTTTATTGCTTGGAAGTTGGATCCGGTTTAGCTCTATGTAGGCCTGTGTCATTGTCAGGTACGAGTCAGTGGGCGGGGCTACAGAATCAGGCATTGTTGAGGCAGTGTTTCACCACACGATGACGTCACAGTCTGGCACATTCTGAGACCTCTCGTTTGCTGGGCCTGGTGTCAAAAGCTTTTCTTTGACTAACAAGGACGTTTTCATCTCTGAAATGCCACCATAGCATTCTTATATTACCATGACCTTTTATATATCAAAAGCTCAAGGGAAAGTTGATTTCTCAATTGACACCTTTAAGCAAAAAGGTTGAAAACCCATAAATACATTGAGTTGTATAGAGCCAATTACATGTTTTAACTATAGCACCACCACCTTTTTTTGGTATAGTTAGACTCTGCAGGGATTCAGGAATCTAAGGATATGACTTGTGAAAATAAAAGTCAACCAAATCCAAAGTTATAAGCATGTGAATATTTGATTTTACCACTAGGTGGCAGTGGCTTGAAACTTCTCAGGCTCTTTTAGGACATTGCGCCAATGACCCATATTGAGTTTCGTAACGATACGCTAATGCGTTCATGAAACGCATGATATGTTCTAAATGGCCAATATTAAAGATTAAAATATGGAATCATTTTACAAATCAAACTTTTATGATTTTTGGGCAAACCGTTCAGAAGTTAAAAGCAAAAATAATTGTTCTCTCTGGACCAGTAGGTGTAGCCTCAGGTCATGCTTGTGATGATATGTACCAAGTTTGTTCAGAATACAATGAAGCGTTGCGGAGAAACAGCCTTCTGTTTATTTTTCACAAGCTACGTAAAATTTATTCAAAAATTCTTTGATGAATTGACTTGAACTCCATAACTTTGTTGGCATCATCTGAAAATGATCTGATTCAATTTTCATGCAAATCAGATAAACCATCTAGAAGGAGTTTGAAAAAGTATTTTTTTGGTGGGAAAATTAGCACTGCCGAAAATGACACAGGGTGCAATCATCTTGGGCCAAGGAATCGGATGACAAAATAATTTTGGACAGTTGGTGGCACTAGCCAAGTTGCTATGGTGGCATTTCAGACTGTCAACAACTTTTTACCATACGGTTCTATGGGATGCCATAGACTTCCAGAGCAGAAGAAAAAGAAGAAGAATAGGAATGCCAACGATTACAATAGGTGCCTATGCACCTTTGGTGCTTGGCCCCTAAATATATGACAGATGGACAAAGACAGAATGGATGAACAATCAACAGACAGACAATTGAAATCACAAAAGAGAATACAACCAAATGCCCTCATTTCTGCCATACACCCACAGATATGTGATACCAATTTAAACCAAGCTAATGTAATTTCCCAATCTCACTCCTACCCGTTTCTCATCTCCACTCTGACCGTGCCCAGAAAACAGGAAAAAAAAAAAAAAAAAAAAAAAAAAAATTAATACATCAGTCAGGTCAAGGCATTTCCTAAGGTATCAGGCTGACTGGAGTCCTTGCCAAATCAAGTCAGCATTCTGCTCCAGTGCACATTTGAGATTTTGTGCAAAGCCAAGAAGAGACCCATGCAGACACTGTATAGTCTGACTGGAGTGACCGTCCCAAGACACTCTTTTAGACAAGGTCCTTCCTCCTCCCCTATCTACCAAACTCCAGTTCCGCATCAGTGGAGGAAAGCTTTGAAAATTAACAGATGGTGAGGAGAGAGTAAAAAAAAGAGACACCATTATGTTATTCACTCACTTGGTTCTTCATCTTCATAGAAGGAAGGCACCGCTGATTCAGAAAGTATTTGGTATTCCCCTTAGCATGCGTCAGCCACCCAGCTGGAACAGAAAGAGTGGGGGGCAGAAAGGGAACTTAACTTCTACATGTGAAATTGATGTGTCGGGCATGCATCTTTTGGAATTGTCTGTTCTGACAGTGGGAATGAGGAAAGATTCACTGCCCACTGACTGTTCACTGGCCACGACAAGCAACCAAAATGCAGCAGGCATGGACTGAAAGGGGGGCGCAAAAAAAAAAAAAAAAAAAAAAAAAAAAGCAGGTACAACACAAACAAAACCCAGGCTGACAAACACAAACTGCATGGTGGTGCAAAGTGATGATGTCAGTCAGTCAACAGCAGAGAGCAATTTGTCAATTGCAAAGAATAGCCCCACATGCTGCATGCCATTTCGCCTTGATAACGGCCTAATGAGGAGGTTCTGAACTCTCTAAAATAACACTCCAAATAAATAACCTTCAATTTGACACAGGCACAGTACAAGGACAACACAACAAAATGCATGATGTACATGCATGTGTTTAAGTCATGATCTGCCTGAACAAAATGATTTAACTTTGCCTACACTGGCTGTCTTCTCCTTTTGTGCATAAATGCATAAGTGGAAATCAGGCCAAACTGCAACTTTTCATATTTAAGAAACAATCTTCCACAATTGTAAGAAACGGTTGTAAAGTGAAAACATGCACATCTCTGGTTTACTGTACATGGTTAAAATTGGCAGAAAGTAGTTTTTCCACATTTTATACCTAAACAAATAGTACTCTATTCTCACACGAGGGTTGGTCATATATAGGATAGGATTGGACACCAGGAACATACTTTGTGCAGTGACAAGAGGGTCTCTATGGCAGTGGTTCCCAAACCGGGGTACGTGAGGTGACAGGGTGCGGAGTGCTGACAGATGCTGAGTTTTACCGTTCATTTAATTCTTCCTCAAGCATGTATTTCTAACAGGCACAATGACGTAAATACATGACATTCAATCAAAATACCACATCTTTTGCAGTCAAAACTAACAAAAAAATCCAGTCAAAAAATGGATATGCAGCCATTTACACAAGCATATGGTGCATATAGGTTGTGTGCAGAGTCTGCTGCCTTAGCAAATCATGCTACATTACTGCCATTCTCTGCAATGTGCCTGTTAGCACCAACTAGCATGAAGAACAAATAGCCTGGCACAGAAGGTTCATAATCAATTTAAGATTCAAACGATACAAATGATTCAATATAAAACATACCCTTGGTGAGTTCTTGTTTTTAATGTTGATATTATTATACGAGCAAGAATGCAAATCCAAATATCCAAACGATTGCAAACGTGACATTGATTTTATACATAAGTTTAACAAACAAAAGGGTAATATTAAGTGATGTTCATTTTAAACACATTATTGTCAGTATTTGCTCTATTTTGCAACAAACATTCCAAAGAAAGCCACAGCACGGCGGTGTTTCGTAAATGAATTGTTAATGAAAGTCTTTGATTCAATGATTCATTCATAAATACAGCCATTTTCATCACTGAATGAATGAATGACTCTGACTCACATTAAGACAGTGACCTAGTAGTATTTAAAATTAACCACTTTTCACATTTTTAACACCAACTGCATATTTCTCTATTGAACATTTTTTTTTTTAAACATTATTAATGTTGTAAAGGTATTTATAAAGATTAAAAATGCAATGTCATGGAAAGTCAATTTAGGAGGCAAATATTGTCCCTTAATGGAAAAGGTGTGACTGCAGTCTAAGTGGAAGAGGGGTACGCAGAAGGATGGTAAACGCCTCAAGGGGTACTCCACTCTAAAAGTTTGGGAACCACTGCTCTATGGTGTAGCCTATTCATGGAGATGAACAAGCAAGTGAAATAAACCAATTTACCTTTAAATGTTTACATACAGCCAAGGTTTGCATTTTGCAGTACAGAGGATCTCCAATAAGGTATATTAAGTGACAGCAACGCAGAATCCAAACACATATCTGTTCTTCTCTAAACTGTGTACTTTATAAATCTTTCACTTATAGAGACACAACATCCGCTGCTAAAGCAGCTACAATATTTCTTGGGTAAAACATGCCGTTTAATCTTCCAGCTGGCTGTCAGGTTAGTGAAATATGGCCTTCAAGATGAAAAGGTGACAGTCTATTAAAACATCGCCACCCGATTCATCACATCGAGGGCCATTGACTCGATTTATTCTCTGCTGCTTCATCTAAAACCAATCAGTGGAATTTACCTACAGAGTCAATTTACAATGGGATTTCCATACCTCATCTCACCTTATTCACTGCAATGAAAACATCCAATCATTTTACAGCTGACGAGCTGATGCTGGGCTTGGCTTTTCCCTGAAGAACATGAATGACTACAGCATTCACACAGCCCATAGAATCTGTAACGATTTCTGTGGCTGAGATCTATAGCCGAGAACCAAGGAGGTAGCAGTGCATCACAGACACATGCAGTCAGTAAGGAATGATGCTGGTCACACATCCCAGATATCTATATTCTGAAATACACATCTACTATAGAACTGCAACAATGGAGAGAAAAAAAATAAATAATAATAAATAATAATAATAATAATAATAATAATAATAATAATAATAATAATAATACAAACACATATTCATCCCAATATTTCAACAAAATGTATTGCTTTTCTTTTTCACCTTCCTGCTGATGTCACTTGGCTAACCACAGTAATCTAGATCTAGACTTCGAGTTCATTTTTCTTGTTAAATATCCAGTTTTACAAATATGCAAGGGTCACATACTGGTGTTCTGTGGAGCCTTCTGCTGAATTCTGGGAGTGGAGATTCATGCAGGCCTACATACTGGTATTACAGCACAAGAGTGTGTCTATATTCAGTCCAACGTGCAAACTGTCATTTCACAGGAATTTAAATATGTGGTTTAGCCAACTTTTCCACCTGATATTCCTTCTGCTCTCTCTTACTCCTTTTGGAGATTTAAACATAATCTGCTCAGGATTTTTCTGAGAGAGTCACAGTCAAACGAAAGTGAATCTGCAGAGATTTGCAGCTTTGACTCATGGGGTAGAAAACTGAGGGCTGGTGGTTGGTGAGTCAATGAAGTGAGGACATGAAACACCTCTCCATTGCTTGTGCATTTCTGATTTTTCTGAGCTGTGCGATCTACCGACAGGTGTTGTGCTGAGCCTCTGAAATCTTAGGAAAAAAAATCTCAAAGATGTGTAATTAACCAGCAAGACATTGAGGGACTGCTTCCTTCATAAATAACTGAAACGGCTTTGAACATTCAGCCACAAACAAAAATGTGGGGGTTCAAAAGTTTGAGATTGATATTTACTTGATTGATAGTAACAGTACTTTATTTTACTCATTTAGACCCTACTGATCATGCTATATCTCTGAGGGTCTCTCATTTGTGGCTCTGCTACATATTGCATAATAAAAAATTATTTAGCAACAATAACTGTTGTTCAAAAAAGTCTGCATGCCTCTGCGCCAGTCATGCGACTCCTTATCAGCTTTCCCTCTTTTAAAAGAAGCTCTCGTTACTATTCCAACTCTATTCTGCTCTAATCTCCCTTTTAAAAAGGCTCTAATTAATATGAATGGTAATTAGCAACGTTGTTATTCCACCTCAGTTTTGTCTCTTCTATTTAACAGTGGAGTCCCACCAGTGGAAAGAAGGAAAGAGCAATGAAAGAAGTGCGGAACTGCTACAAGAACCATAAATTATACTATCTTCAAGAGTTGGCATTACATAAGCATACTGAGATTGCCTTGTTTTCCTGTTGCAACATTGAAACAATGCAACAATTAGCATGAGTGACATTATCCTGAGGTTGTGAGGTGCCTTTGTACGTGTAGATTTTTTCAAAAGACGAGGGAGTCACTAGAGATTTAAGTGTCTTCCGTTCTGACTATACTCTGTCTGCTTTTTGAAATGGCCCCCTGAAATATTTCAAAATTTTCTCAAAGATGCTATATCCTGCTCAACGCCAGAGAAAAGAGGGGGCCGCAGGACAAGAATAATTGGTCAATGCTGGCACAATAATGTGAGAAGAGACATCATGATTATTACTGCAACCTGTCCGCAATGATGCAGATCGAAAATTAAATTGGACACCAAGCGCACTCAAAGTGCTGGATGAAGGTGCGTCCTGAGGGCCAAAACTGTTCATTGTCGTTGTAGTTTAAGATCATTATTTTGTATCAGGACTGAAGTTGGAGCGAAGGCAAATAGCACTTCCCTTCTGGTGCTGTTTGCATTTTGTGAAGATGAGATGAGCACAGACTGAAGGAGTGAAAATTATGTCTGTGGGTTGACAAATATACCACTGTCAATCATTCTTTCCAAACATTCTTGCGATATGGATGGATGGACCAACTCTTTATTAATCCCATATGGGATATTGGTGCTTCCAAAAAAAATAAAAATAAAATTAAAACCCACAGACATCATTTTCAATCCCAAAACAAACATGCCAGATGAAGTCAGAGCATGACCAAGTTCTGGCTCACTACAATCCTGTGCCTTTTAAACACAGGTGACGACGACGACAAAAAAAAAAAAAAAATTGCTGGTTTTTGCACAGCCAAGCCTATTGCTTTCCTGCTGATCTGGCCCCTACAGTATGCAGCACACTTCTTCACTGGGTCGTCTCACAAAAACACCATACATCAACCATGACAGCAGCATACAACACACACACACACACACACACACACACACACACAGACACACACACACGTTTACGACTGGGAGAAATATCCGCACAGGTTGAATATGATCATACAAGAGATCTGCGCAAAACAGAGCAGTGAGTGACAATGAGTCACTCATTCCAATGTTTTATGGAAAGCTTGATTTTTCTCTTGCGTACTCCATCCTACACGAGCGTCATCTTGAAACTAAACGGTTCGTGTCATTTTCTCAGCATCTGTGGAGTAAGGCAGATCATCATATATCATATTATCATCACATTCCGTATTATAACAGCTCCAGCGGGGTCACTAACCTGACCGTTTTCTCATTATTCGGAGGCGTGCAGCGGATGGCTAAGTAGTTAAGGGTCAGTCTCTAGAGACATGTATAAAAAGGAATAATTACTGCTCACTCTCATGCTTGCAAAAATGAAATATAGATGGAAACCAAGTACCTTTAATGCCACTCAGACAAGTCAGCAGCCCTCTTGATAACAAAATGTAACAGCTTTCCCCATTCTAAATATTACCATCTCAAATAGACAACACATCCTATATCCTTTAACTACTCTCATATAAAAGACACCTTTTGCTGATTTAAAATACATATAAAAATATATATATAAAAAAAAAAACATACACTTAAATATTTCAATAGTTATAGGATATTTTGTCTGTTATTATTATTATTATTATTATTATTATTATTATTATTATTATTCCAGGGTCGCCCAACTAAGGCGCTTTTCTAAAAGTTTTTTTTTTTTTTTTTGAATGGATACACATATTAAAGACTTTTGAAGAAGTTGTTCTGTTCAAATAATTTCACAATTGTTAAGGTACTGAAAGACTATACCAACATGAAGCCTGTGGTGTTTTATACTGGGTAGCTGTTGATGTAGCAGGTCCACAAGAGCAATCCACCAAACCGTTTTCCACATACAGACTAGTCTGACCTCTGAAAGGAAAATGACTTCTCTTCTGAAATGACCCTCTGCATAATTCATCGCTCTGGAGCTGATACACACCCCTGGAAATGGAGGAAAACACAAAGTTCTACACTAGACTTTTTCTGACCCAGTTCGACACGGATGATTAGAGATCTGCTGGTGCACAGATTGGGCTTGGTGACAGTCAGAAAGTGTTGTTATCCAACAAGCAGGTATTCCCAGTCCTGTCCCTCTGCTGGAGCGATAGAGCTGTCAAGAGAGGACTGAACCTGCGTCCGCACTTCCTGTCCGATAACTCTGCCATATTCAAACAGAGCACAAAGCTGGCAAGGTTTCCCAGTTTCCCAGTGTGTAACAGCATATTTTAAACCAGCAAAAGGAAGCTCGCTCACTCATAATACTATAATCGGAGAGTAAATTTATCTTCCTGTCCTCCACGTTCCTAAAAAAATCTGCTCTGAGATTAATAATCTTCAGATGATTAATTTACATATGAATCATTTACACTTCAGGGTCTTAAATGTGCAGATGGGAAATTCCTATTATGCAGTTACTTTTGAGGTCTGTAACCTAAAAAAAAAAAAAAAAAAAAAAATGAACATGCTTATGTTGTATTTAAAACCACAATATGTAATTTTCGCCACTAGAGGTCACATTCAAAACAAAGGCGTAGCTTGATGACGCCTTGATTTCGCTGAGCTTTTATTATGCTTTATTATGTCTTATCATATTAGATGCATTTGAGTGTATTGAAAATTGTGTTATAATGCTACTCCGTGAGTTCGCTCGGCCGCTACTACGAGACTCGTTTTCTGTTGATGAATGTATCCAGACAGTTGCTCACTTGTCTAATAAAACACATCATATATTAAAGTGTCTCTGGTGTTTTCATGGTTTCTACAAAATAAAACTGGAAATCGAGGGTAACACAGGTATGATGTCATTGATAGGCGACGCATGGACACGGTCCATGTCCTAGTCAAAATTGCTTATTTCTCTGGATTTGGATACCATTTAAACATTCTTGGAAACATTTGGGATAATGTAAGTAGTACACAAGTCAACAAAATATATAACATCGTTCTAGTGGTTGTTGCCTTTAAAGTATTTCTATAAAGCAATATTTCACCCAAAAATGAACAGTCAACAATTACTCATCCTCACTGACAATGGATAGCAATTCACACTGGTAAGCACCAAATAAAGGCAAAAAAAAAAAAACATGATTATGTGATGTACATGGGTTAAAAGAGTTATATCGTAATCTAGTTCACATATAAAGAGGAAATTAAAACTTAAAAAGTGCAGAGGATGAAGATCGACTCAAAAACAGTTCAAAACAGTCCTATGTGATTCATGCTAAAAAATGGTGTAATGGGAAATATTAAGCCTCTGATGTGCCTGAACGCGGAAGATCAGAGGCTTTAAAACAGGTCTTTGAAACCAACTAATTAAAACAGATCGGAAGTTACAAAAAGAGTCTTTCGCAATCATTTCTGTGAGGGCTGGAGCCAAACACTATGATGAACCTCACATATCATCACCCTGAACTACCTTTGACAGGCACTCGTCATAACACATAAGACTAAGAAAATACATTTCCATCCTGGCTGGATCATGACAATGATTTTAACTATAGATAATAGCACTACCGTAATCCCACATTCCATTCTAAAGTCTATGAACAACATAGCATCATATAATAACTATAGCTTACACAAGGCCTTTAGACAAATATCTAAGTTGTGATTATTGCACAGTCAATTACAATTAGACTGCCACCCAAATAAGGATATGCAAAACTATTTTCATTTCTCTTCTATGATTTATCATGTTTAAGTTAGGGGTTCATTGATTAAAAAAAAAAAAAAAAAAAAAATTAAAAATTAAATTAAATTTAAGCTAAAGCTGTATGTGTATCAAGATAAAACTGCAAATGATTCTAAAAAATTAAATAAAAAAAAAAAAGATTGTTACTCACTATTACTTGCATGACATTAAATCGTCAGCAAAATTTCATGATTAGACGTAGACAATATTGTGTACAATTTCTGTTTAAGACAATGAAGTTAGCACCTCAAATATAATTACATTTATCTTAAAGTCATCTCTCTCTCTTTCTCTGCACTACAGATGATATCTATAATGACTGCTATTTCAAGGGCTTTCATTCATCAATTTAGAACCTACAGGCTCAGAACAAAGCACTCAAATCGCTGACGACACTTAATACATTGCCAATGCAGGGCACATCAAGATGTCGTCATCGCCAAAGAGAATTTTATGCACCAGTTGGACAGTCATGGGTGTGATTATTAGCCCTAATGAGAGCCATCCAGAGTGGTACATGTGCTCCAGATTGCAACACTGCATTGCGGGATGTAAATTATTCTCCGTGACAAAAAGAGCAAATTGGAATCCATTACTGAGGCTGCAGAATACTGAGCAAAAGAATTACAAATGGGATAGAAGCATTCATTAATCCCAAGCCTTGTGCTCTTTTGGGGAAGTGATTGATTGCTTTATCAACCCCTTTGACCTCCTGTCTGCATGATGATTCTGCCGTCTATATCTGCTACTGTCAAACTGTAGAAAATATTTCAAAGTTCACACAGTGGACCGCATTAAACATGGGGTGCATCACAAAATAGATTTCACAAAGTATTAGGCCTTATTAATTGAAAGTTCATATATAGGGAGAATATATGCGTGTTTTGTCTTCAGATACGGAGCAGGAAACTCACCTACCAGTCATTGCAGATCACCTCAGCACAAGAAAAAGTTCAGATTAAATAAACATGGTCAGTTTATGTATAACATAACTTTTTTTTAATTTAGTTTTTCAAATATGATCTTTACGACGGACCTTCTACACTGTCATCTTCTGCCGAGTTCACACTGTTCTTTTCACACTGCATGACTACCTGGTGTAGCATTCAGTTTCTGCAGTGTTCACACTGCACGACGGATCGGCGACAGGGGGTTTCACATTGCATGACTTTACAATAGGAAGACTCTGCGACTCGGTCTAGTCCGCAAACTACATGAGATCACGCATGTGTCAGTTCTCCCGCGAGTGAACGGTTATTAAAAATGATAGCCTGCAGAAATCTTGCAATCCAAATTGTCTGTGCACTGATTTGCAGCGAAAAGGAAAAATCGCCGACAAGTCCAGATATGCCAAATATCTAACGGGCATCGGAGATTCTCTTGGATCGTGTCTTTGATAATTCACACTGCGTGATTGTCACTTGCATAAACAAGTACAGATTTGCCTATGATTTCGGGCATTTGTCTGCGTTTTCTCAAAACCTGCCGGGGGGTCAAAATCAGGGCTAAAATCGTGCAGTGTGAACTCAGCATTTAAGGTCATGATACACCAAACCGACGTCAAAGAACTAGCACTGAAAAAAGCAGACTGTGTTGCCGCTTCGTGTCGGCGGTGTCTGTCTATATTAGCAGGTATCAAAAGTCTACATTCGTCATCCAAAAAATAAAATAAAATAAAATAAAATAAAAAAATGTAACTAAGACTACAGATATACAAACCATAAATATAGCAGAGCTTGCTTACCATTTTAAAAATCAATCATGATGATTACTTTCTTCAGGAGGCTCATGTCGTTATGAAAATATTTGTGTACTGGAATGCTCAGATAAGATGACATTAGACAAATTAGAACAGCCTTCAGTCTGTGCCGTATTGACTTTTTTGCTCGCTTTCATCACTTTGCTTCTCATACACTGACTCCTTTGCTTGACTGAACAGCCAATCAGAGTTCTCTTTATCACTGACGCTGAATCAACATGCTGAAGTGCCACCGACGTGAGCCAACATGTGGAAAACTAGCTCAACAGATGTTCACCGACGGCAGACCATCAGCTTGGTGAGTCACGGCCCTTACAAGTGCTAAAATCTGATCATTTTACTTCATGTAGTCAATAGTGCATCTACATTGGATCTACAGTGCAGTGCATCTACATTGGTTGCTAAAGTAATGATGTAAGAGTTACAGTACCACAACACCAAGAGATTCTCATACAGAGTGTGGAATGGAAAACTGAAGTTTTACTTCTGGTTTTGAATAAGGCATGTGAGAGGACATAAATTATCAAAATATTTAGGATTCATGCATACACTCACTGTATGCAACTGCTGACTTGCAACATCCACTATACAGTGAATGAGTGAGCATTTCCACTTGCTCTTTCCTCATTTAGCAAAATTAATGTAAATGGACACATTCCAGGCCATATTTCACACGTTACACGCGTGTTGAAATCCAATCTGATAGTTATTTCTGTGATCATTTGGGTATGTTTAGGAATGCATTTCATTTTTACCTTTTTGCCACTTTTACTGAGAGGAGAGTAGAAAGAGGACAGGTAATGACAGAAAAAACATGAAAGGTTAGGATCAGGAAATGTAGCAAGGCAGACGCAAACTTGCATCACCCACAAGTACTACATTTGTTGGAGCATGTGTGCTAACTGCTAGGCTAAATTAAACATGGAAATTAACAGTTAACAAAATTTCTAAACAGTAGTATGTACTTGGGATAATGATGGCTGAAAAAAATTAAAATAAACATACACTCTGGTATCTCAAAGCACCTTCTAAATGTCTTTTGTATAAAATATGAAGCAAGTACAGTTTTGTTTTTTTGTTGCTTGAATTTCCTTTTTGACGTGTGTATGTTATGGGTCTCCATGATGGCTTTGTGAGAGCGAGAGAGAAAAACTTATTTTGCAGCTAAAAATGAAGAGGCTAAAAAAGCACACTTTAAAAATAACCCTGTATAGTTATAATTGAAATTCTTATCTTTTAACGAAAGTAAAACCACTGACAAAGAGACTACCCAGAATCCTCTCAGAAACTGCTCTTGATAGACCCTTAATATAATTGTCCTGTCAATAACCTTTTGTATAAGATTAAAATTTAAAACTTTAGGTGCTACACAGAAACTCCAACACACCTGCATTGAATAGAAGATTAAGTTACGCGCAATTCATCGCTATATCACTTTCCGAGTCGCTGCTGTTTCATTAAATTACCAAGTACAAGTAAAAGCAAGCCATCCCTTTCACAAGTGACAAAAATTGGCAAACGACTCCCCATATTTCCTCTTGCTCTCTGCGATATACTCAGCAAAGCACAGAAACCCATAATACTCCGGTATGACAGATACAAAATTGAACTGAAGTGGAAACCTGACTCAGAGATACATTAAGAGGGTGCCTACCTAGACGGAAATCACTTTAACCACGCCTGACGGAAGGCATTTATATGGTTGTCCCTGAAACTCAGCTAACATGAAGGCAAATGAAAATTTGATCACTCTCAAGTTGCACTTCACTTTAGTCGGTTGCACCCACAAGCTCACACTGCCAATCCAGACCTGCCAAAGTCGACGACATCCATCCGCTCCTATCCGCAGTTAGATAACTGGTCCATAACTACATAAAATCCACCAGCATTGCATGGGGTCCGTAAACCCTCCATTAAAAACCACTGAGTCCTTAATGAGTGCTTCATTTGCAACTCACGGCCCTTGAGGTGATGTTAGTTACACGCTTTGTAATGAAGTTAAATACTCTGTAAACAGAGGCTTCCTCTTTCTCATGGCCAGAAGGCAATAACCAACAGTTTAATGGTAGAAAATAAATCTACGCATAATTCATCACCACTATGAACAAAATAGAAAATTTGATTTGCTGCTAACTGATTTTATGCAGTGATTATTACTCTTTGGTACAATGAATAACACGCATAAGAATTTAATATTGTCCCTCTAATACAGTAACTGAGGATTTTTACTTCATAGTGACTAAACCTAAACCAAAGGAATTAACACAGTCTAGCCCAATTCCACAAAGTGGATGTTTGGGATTCAAAATCATTTTAGGCACAGATGTGACTCAAATGGCCCGAATACAACAGCAGACAGGAGTGACTCGAATATGAATGAATAAAGTCTCGCAATAGCCATGAACAATGCCTGTGATCATAGTGACGGATTAAATATCAAAGATGGTGTCTTTCATAACACCCGAAAGTCTTATCACAATTTACAACATTTAATAAACAAGTCAAATAAGTGTACGAAGTGCTACGAACTCAGTCAAATCTTAATCTTAATCCTACTCTTAAATCTTAAAGGATTAGTTCACTTAAAAATGAAAGTTTCCTGATAAATTTACTCACCCCCATGCCATCCAAGATGTTCTTGTCTTTCTTCAGTGGAAAAGAAGTTTTTTTTTAGGAAAACATTTCAGGATTTTTTTCATATAATGTACTTCAATGGCAACCAAAATGTTGAAGGTCCAAATCCATGCAATTTAAAAGGGCTTCAGAGGCTCTGCACGATCCCAGCTAAGGAATAGGGTCTTATCTAGTGAAACCATCGGCCATTTTCTTAAAAAAAAAAAAAAAAAAAAAGTATATACACTTTTTAACCTAAATTGCTCATCTACTACCTCCGCCATTAACGTGACCTTTCCGACATGATTGCACAATCCTTGGCACGTCGTAGAGCAGTGCAAGATGAGCAGTTTCGGTTAAAAAGTATATAAATCTATACTTTTTCTTAAATGGCTGATGGTTTCGCTAGACGAGACCCTATTCCTCGTCTGGGATCGTGCAGAGCCTCTGAAATTTTCATTTTAATGTGAACTAATCCTTTAAGTATACATTTTCTGTTTTTTATTAGAACTGAATATAAAGCACTACATTTGGTTTGAGCCTGGACCACAAAACCTGTGGGATCAGAAGATATGGTGAGAAGATTGTGATTAGATCTAAAACCATTAGCTTGTATCGCATGTCTGAGAGTTACTGAAAGATCACAAGGGAGGGGGTGGGGAGAGCACAGGTCACTCAAATCTATAAAAAAATAAAAACACGTTACATATACATAAAATCAACTTGTTCAGTTTTGTAAGAGATTCAAAACTAGTTTTCACTAACCCTTTGAAAAAAAAAATTTAGTTAGTTTCAGGTCCTTTTTTTAATCCTAAGTGTGGAAGGGCCCCATCAGGAAATCAACCAGATTCTTCTGCTGTGAGAAAGCCAGATCAACCACCTTTTTAATCATATCGGTGCAAATTCTGTAGAGGGGAGGTAGAAGAATGAAGAAAAAGAAACTGCGGTTCATTTTTTCTTTACTCCATGGCTCTGGCTGACCCACTGATTATAATGGCAGTCAAAGAATGAATGGCCAATGGCGCAACAGCAAAAGGTAACACACTGATCCCTTCTGTAATCCTGCTAAAAGAATTCTCCAACAAATAAACATAATTGTATCTTGGTAATGCTAAAGAAGGTGAAACCTCTTTAGATTTAACCTGCTAAGAGGATATCTGCCCACCACTGTCCTTCTGCTTGGGAAAGGTACCGTTTCATGCAAAATCTTGCTGCACCCCACTGGTCTTGTTAATGAGCATTAGCAAGAAGTCTAGAATATCTGTACAAACATTTATTCAGTTCTGCCTGTTAAATGACCATCTTAATTATGCCGAATTAGAAGTTGCATTTTTAAAACCGCCACTAATGATGTAAACACTAGCGGGTGGGGAAAAGTGCACACGGGTGACTATTAGATTCAGTGTTTCCATCTCCTCCGGCTCAGGGAAAAATTAATTGAACAAGCAAAACTATCAGTATAATAAACTTTGGCTGTCATTCTTGTCTATTTGCTCTTGGATTAATAAAAGTATATTAATATAATTCCTAAGTCTAGAAAAAACAGTGAAACCACAATTGCATGAGAACTTTTAATAACCCTTTTATTTTAATTATAGGGACATTTCTCCAATTACTATTATGTTTAATTACTCAGCATAACGTTTAATATTTTTAAATCAACTGACAGTCTTTTTGCAATTCAAACACCCAACAAAGGGTATAAGCCTATCATATAAGCACCTACAACCATGCAAATCTAAACAAACATCACTTTGTTGAGTTGTAATGCTTAAATGATGAGGAAGGGAATGAAGGTATCTGGGGAAGTGTAAGCATATATAACTAAAAATATTAAGTAATTTCATCCACTGCACGAAGCTTTAATATCATGGGTACACCATTGCCACTAGGTAAAACCTATGACAGTTGCTTATTACACCAAATGAGCAAGCCAACTTCAATGCATTGTTTCTGCATTTCGCTATAACCGACCAGTTTGCATTAACCTCAAGTTGAGCTTTACTTTAATCCAAACCTCTGGAACAGAAAGAGGTCATTGTAGAACCATAGTCGAACCAGTTATGGCAAATAATTTCAAGAAAATACACACTCAAAACACAACATCATAGTTAGTTAATTACCAATTAGTTGCCCCAAATAAACTTACATGTATGACACTTACTACAGGGAATGTACACAATCGCCATAGAACGTTCAAAGGCAGAATATTAATAAGGTAACTGTTATTGAACGGTTTCCACTTTCATCAAGTCAATTAATTTCTTCTTGACATTCTACAGAGTTCTTTATAGATTTAACATGAAAAACTTCCTTCATTCACCATTTTATCATACTTGAATGATTATTCAGTTAGGGGTTCCTTTGACTACTTAATCTTGAAAAATTACATTTCTTCACTATGTTTCATCTATGTTAAAACATTTATCACAGGAAACGGTCACTCTACTCAAGCAAAAAATGTGCTTCCCTGTCACTTCTCATATGTATACATGAAACTACATATTAGCCTTTCATGAACTCTATAAAACTTGTTTGGCTTGATGGCAATGGCAGCAAAATTCAGTTAACTATATAGCGGTAGTAATAGTAAATAAATAATTAACTGAAAAAAAAAAAAAAAATAGCAAAACAGAATTCTCCAGAATTAAACCTGTTGATTTTAATGCTTGAATTAACTCCATCGCCAGCGTTAAAAAAAAAAAAAAAAAAGTTGCCAGCCAGCGCCAGCATTTTTGATCATTTTCACAAAAATTTTATTTTGTTGTACGCATTACAATGTTTGTCATAAAAAAAGCAACATTGAGCATAAAGCTGAGAAAATGACATTTTTGTCAAAGACAACATCCAGCTCAGATTCAGAGCGATGATCAAACACAGATGGAGTAGATCGAACACCCCTAATACTTGCACAGTCCTATAGCTCGTCCTGGGTCGACATTTTATTCAGTAACATTAGGTAGTTTTGATTTATATAGGTTGATTTATATGCCGTTTAATGTTAATGATCACGTTATTTCTAGGGCTGTCAAGCAATTAAAAGTTTTTATTAATTACACAATGTGGGGATTAATTAATTAATTAAAATCACAAATTAATAGCACATTCAATTTGGTCACTCAATACTCATGAGATATTACTTATGATGTAAATTTTGTTCGAAGCGGGGCAAAGTTTACATGAAAAATTGGTAACGTGAAGGCTGTCGTGCGGATCTCAGGGGTACCGAACCCGAGACTGCCTGAAGGAGCTGGTCTGAGTTTGGTTGCAAAACTTGCGCTCGAACTGTGCCGCAATTCACGTGAATGCGAAAGTAACCTGGACATGCATTTCAGATGACGATGTATTTAGTTCAATAAAACATGTAAGGGATGATAATGTTGATGATTTACCTTGGATACGAGCGAGAGTGAGCCTGCATGTATACATGTATCCGCGCACATCATCGGTGGGAAAATTAAATCACGCTCTGACGTGGACCACAGCAAACATGCCCAGTGTAAAAATGCCCTGAGACTAAAACTCAAACGGGGCACTTTTGCCTCATATCTTGAATTTTAAGGACATTCTAACTGCATTCTATAGGCTTCATCGCACAGTGAGTTGTTGCCATCATATTCTTCAACTGTAGGAAATGTAAGATGACCTAAGTAGGTCTGGGGTGGGGCAAGTGCGTTTAATGTGTTAATTTTATTGCGTTATTTTTTTTACTGTAATTAATTAAATTAACGCATTAAATCAACAGCCCTAGTTATTTCACATATGCATCTGCTTGCATATGAGATTGCTAGTTCCTGCGTTGTCTTCGCCTGTGTTTTGATCAGGAGATTCTGAACTCATTCAGAAGATGCGCAATAACGCCCCCTATCGTATAACAGTGTAGAGTTTTAGCCGGCAACGGCGAATGGCACGGTGGATTGTGTTCATCGACAATGTTTTCTGGAAGTATTCCTGAGCCCATGTTGTGATTTCCATTACAGTAGCATTCCTGTATGTGATGCAGTGCCGTCTAAGGGCCCGAAGATCACGGGTATCAAGTATGGTTTTCCGGCCTTGACCCTTGCGCAAGATTGTTCCAGATTCTCTGAATCTTTGGATGATATTATGCACTGTAGATGATGATAACTTCAAACTCTTTGCAATTGTTCTCTGAGAAACTTCTTTCTGATATTGCTCCAGTATTTTTGGCCGCAGCATTGGGGGAATTGGTGATCCTCTGCCCATCTTGACTTCTGAGAGACACTGCCACTCTGAGAGGCTCTTTTTATACCCAATCATGTTGCCAATTGACCTAATAAGTTGCAAATTGGTCCTCCAGCTGTTCCTTATATGTACATTTAACTTTTCCGGCCTCTTATTGCTACCTGTCTCAACTTTATTGGAATGTGTAGCTCTCATGAAATCCAAAATGAGCCAATATTTGGCATAACATTTCAAAATGTCTCACTTTCAACATTTGATGTGTTATCTATGTTCTATTGTGAATAAAGTTTATGAGATTTATAAATTATTGCATTCCTTTTTTATTCACAATTTGTTCAGTGTCCCAACTTTTTTGGAATCGGGTTTGTAATATGTAATTATCTTAATTATAAAATATTTATAAATTTACCCCTAATACTAGAATTGCTGCACTGTAAACCCTAAAGCTCAAAATAATTAATTGGTTTGAGTAGAGCCAACTCAATTGAAACAAATTAGTTTAAAAAAAGTAACTTATGAGTATTTAGAACTTTCTTTTTCTTTTGAGTTCTCAAAACTAACACATTTTAAGTAATCTTAATTGTTTCATTGTTTTGAGTTTTATGATTTTAATTCAGATTAATTTAAAATTTAACCGAAACTGGGCTGGGATTTCTATTTCCCAGCATGCTTTTGCCATGACACTCAAAGGGACAGTAAATGCCAAAATTACGTTATATATTATATTATGTTTTTTTGTGCAAGATTAATGTTACGTGGGAGATTTAGTAGTGTTTAATGTTTTGTTATGCTAGTTTAGAAGAGTTTCTGTTATGTTGGGTTTTTGTAGGGTTATCATCATGGTGACGAGTGGAGCATGAGCTGAGTTTGAGAACAGATATATGTTAAATGTATTATATTGCTGTCCTCATTCAGAAAGTGCTATGCTAATGCTACTAAAGTATTGTGTAACCACTATAATTAATCTTTAAGCCATATTTTGAGTGCAGTTTTAAAAATACTAAATGATGTACACTCTCTAATATGAACAGACACTGAATTCCATCTTTCTGCTACTCTAAAAGACAGTTTTTGAAAATTGGTGACAAAATGGTGCCCTTTGAATCATTATCTTAAAGAGGAGAAGGGGAGCAATTTCAAAGAGATTATATTCCCTTCCAACAACTCTATAGGAGATTTCAGAGCCAACACTGATCAGAATATGACATCATCTATATGCCAGCTGTCGTCTGGCTGATGCATTCTTCTCTGTCAGTGATGGGCCTGAGTAGGTTTCTGTCAACACACCGGAAAAGAAAACAACCCTGTCAAAGCAATGTCTGGAAGAAAACATAGTTTGGAATAAAAAGCCTGCTTACAGCTGACATTTGCCTCAAAGCTGATATCACACATCAGTGCCTGTACATGGAAAATATACCCTTTGTTTTTGCAAAAAGTGCAATGAAATGTCACTCTGACATACGCTTGAAAGAGCAATCCCCAAATGCTGGCTCAAAAGTGTTTATCTCCAAAGTGAGATATGAAGCCTAAACTCCACTCAGAGTAATCTGCAGTGGTTTTTGTGCGGAGAGGCGCAGCCCCTGAGGCACAAATGAGGCTTTGCAGGGGCAAAAATTTACTTCAAAAGATATAAACAGGTTAAAAAACCTGTAAGGAATTTTAAAAGGTCCGTGAGGTGAACAATCCACTCCTCAGAACCGCCAATCTATCAGTGTCTATTTGATAGTGTATGCAGAGAGATAACATGATTAGAGTATAATCCCCCATGCATTCATTAATGGTACCTCCCACTCAAATCATGATGGAGCTATAGGTCATTCCAAAGAATTGTATAAGGGGTCTCCACACTCCTATAGCCACTGTAAACTCCTCCCAGGAGCAGAGCACATTTCATCTTTCCCAGCTTTAATGCCCTCTGCCAAGTCCTCCGTGGCTGCTTGAGATACGATTTCACAAGTCACTGTTGGTTTGGGAGTAAAAGTTTCAATTATGGTGATATTTGTGTAGTGCTGTGGAGGGGCAGAGGGACACTTATAACCTTGGTATTGTCTGCTTTCTTGTGCAAAGATGCTGGAGGTGGCTAAGCATAAAAGGATCAAAAGGTTTTAGGACAGCCAACTGAGAGAAAAACACAGAAGAGATTTCACAATCCAACTCGCTGCACAGTACATAAAAGGACGGATGATGGAGAAAAAACAGCAGTACAAAGGAAAAAAAAATATATATATATATATATATATCGAGAGAGAGCAATTCACAACCTTCACATATGCATTTCAACAAGCCCATTAAAGAGGAGGACATATACATCTCTATCTTACACACTAAAGGGCCGTTCATACTGACAGAGACTTAAAATGACAAAAACGTCTTCCGTTTTCAATAGAGGCAACAGAGGCTGTTGAGGATGCAACATGCTGCAATGAAGCTATACAATGGCAGTGCAGACGGTGAAGTTCATGTACAGCAGTCAAGCAACCAATTGCAACAAGTTCAGTAACCCTAATCTATTTGCTGTCAGTGTCAACGGAGCGGAGATTTTTTATTTTTACTTTTTTTATTAAAGTAAAAATTTAATTTACAAAAAAAAAAACTGGACTAGAGCATATATGGATGGACTGGATTAAGAAACTGCCTTTTTTTTTTTTTTACTTTTTATTTACCTCAACAAAAGCATTGAGACAGACAGTGCTTTTAGCGTATATCTATGGTTGAAGGAGCAGACAGATTTCTCTGGGTAATTAGTCTATGAGTCAGAGACCCGATTCAATCTGCTCCTTTTGCCCAGTCTGTCTTTCAAAGACAAAGTAATTGACACGCTTGCGAGCATCTGAAACAAGTGTGAAGCCTTGAAGGAGACTACACCACTATACCTACTTCTACACACAGACGAGGGTTGTCAGTGGGAGTCCTGGCCCATATTGACGACAAACTGGCCCCCAGCAGCATCTACTCCCCGTGTGTCCATTCTGATGAACCTCTGTCATACTGCAGGATCTTCCAATTCCAGTTGCATTTGAATCAGTTCTTACTAGGACTATGTCTCAGAGGGTTCTTATGTAAAGAATAACACCAGAATTCAATTTAATTCAGCAGGATTAGCTAGTGGTATTGATGGTCAGGCTAGAGGAGAAGGTAAAAGAGAGACAGTGAGAGAGGGCTAAAGAGAAATATGGGGAATACAATGAAAGAGAGTGAACTAGAGAGGAAATGAAGGATTGGGGAAATGTGGGCGTTGAAATATATATTTTAGGCAGGCCCTACAGGCATTCTGACTCTTCCAGTTAGCTTCAAAACGTTCAAAGGAGGATAAGAACCACAAAATGTAAGTAATCCACACACTGTATTCCCCCTCAGGCACATTTAACCTCAGAAAAGGGGGTGAGATTCCTTTAGACTTGAGTCTAACAACCCATTAAATTAACAGTTCTTTTTTTTTTACAAGATGTTTAGTACAAACGTACAGCTGTGGAGACAGTAACCTGAGGTGTGTGTGTGTTGCTACACACACGCACACACTCTACAGTACAATTCTTAGCCTAGAATATTTCTGGTGATATGAACAGCCTAGAGTACAATTCTCAAGACTTGTGAATAATATTCCCACTTAAGACACTCAGGGCTGATTTAAGGGTGAAGAGAATCTCTTTTTTTTTTTTTTTTTTTTATATCTCACTAGAGTTTATAAATGAACTGTGGAGCAGTTCCAGTTACTGAAGATGAGAAAATTTTTAATTATGCAGCACAAACTACAATTTACAACTATAATATGCAATATGTTGTACTTTGTTACAGAAAACCTCACTATTATTGCTCATACTTAGAGATGGGGATTTTGCATATTTTTCACACTGCTGTTTGTGCTACAACCATAACTGATACCTCAAATCATGTGGCTTGTTGAGGAGTGGTGTGCTTTGAGCAGACAATCAATATACTTCAATATACTCTGGATATTGGTCACCTTGCCAAATACAAAACATGGTTGATGCATTAGTCAATATTTCAAAACACTGGCATGCACCATTTTTTTTTATCAGCCATTTGCATCAGAGAGCTCCGATTTCACAGTATATGCATACAAACATAAACCCAAGGGGGAAAAGGGGAGAAGATTATGCTAGCGCTAGTATATGTGTTACTGGGTCACTTCCATTACAGCTTATTTGCAGGCTTATCCAGCAAGTTTTACAACTTCTATGCATGTATGTCCATATGAAGTGAGGCATGGAAAGGCCAATTAAAGAGGATTTAAATCTACTGAAAAAGCACTCAAAACTGATCCTGGCCTATTGTGCCAAGTAGTGCCTTTGTGACCAATAAGCATAAGCCGTACTAATGGAGTGACATAATCCTCCAATCAGGATCATCTCAATGGGAAGGGTGCACATTTAAAATGATCCTTTTAACTCAGTCCCATCATACCACACAGGCCTTTATTTCACTACAGATGGTGGATTGCTGTTCCCCACTTAGGCCAGCCATAAATATTAGTTATGGAGATATCAACTGAATAGAGATGTAGCCTATAATTTACCTTCATGAGACACAGAGCACATAGCACAAAAGTTAAGTCTTTTAGCCTTTCAAGAGGGCAATTAATAGTCCTGGTCTCAGATTTACATTGCATTTTTTCCATTCATTGTGGGATAAACTATTCCTTTCAAAAGTTCAGCTATTGCTGCCATTTATCTTCTTGCATCAGTTGCGTGAAAATATTTAGGCCATATATCGCGATCCGTCCTTCATGAAGTCTGCTTCTCCTGTAAGAGATAAAACAGGATGTGGAGGAAATCTGACAGACATCACTGCACTTTCCCTGAGGTGAAAAGATGGCTGACCTGACAGTGACATCAGAGAACCAGTCAACACTAAACCCTGCCAAAGTCATCCTACACAAAGAAGTAAAAAGACATTTACACTACAAATGCAGAGCAGTTATTAGCTATACGGTGGGAGCATTCAAATATTACTAATTATGCACAATCAATCTTTCCTTGGGAATAAAAAGGTAATGATTTGCCGTCTAAAACTTCAAGAATAGCTGAACTATTTGACGTTCAACTTAAGACAAGATTTTGTCTTTTAATTTTGTCTCTAAACATCCTTAAAACAAAAAGTGCATAAAACATTTAGAACGTAACTCAGGTAATTCAGATTGCAGCAACAACCTTTTTCCAGTTAAGCATAAACATAACAGAAGTGTGCCTAAAACGCACTAAGAAAATAAGTAATATATTATCTCTAAATAAGTCTTAATATCTCATACAATTTTGCTTCAAATAAAATATATTTTGTTCCAAGGCTGTTTAACTTTTCTGCAAAACAAAAGGAGGAAAAATGATTAACAGACGAAATGCATCTGGGGAAGGAATAGTTTAAACAGGCACTTTATTTCCATTAGGTGTCTTTACAAGTTCCTTTTCTTGCATGAGTGTTTGTCAATTTGCGGTAGGGCAGCAGAGGCTTCTGTCAGCGTTTTCTCTCCTGATGAATAATTAGACACAAAGAACTGTGGTCCTGCATTCCCCCGTCAGCTGTCAGGCATCACTCATTCTCCCTGGGCAATAAGCAAGCCGCCATAAACAGTCTTTAGCAGGAGAATTTGTCATTTGCGGTGAAGGCATGGAGCGACGTAAATGTGCTGTATGTGAAGCCATGCAGTGAGTGCCGTGATTAAATATGGATGTATTCATGCATGTGGTCTTGAGCAACCATGAACACTGCCGTATGATGTAGCTAACAGTGTAATTATAAGCATAATTATAGGCCCATATATAATGGTGTATGTGCACACACAGACACACACACACACACTTAAAAGAAGATGCGCAGAGCAAAGTGTGAGTGTTAGTAATCCGGTGGCAGGAGTGTGCTAAATCCTGACATCAGCATATCTCAAAGGACTGCATGCTAGCGTACAGAAGAGAGCAGGAGGGAGGGGGTGGAAGAGCCCAGCGCAGAGAGTTAGCAGAGGTCAGCTGACATTGCAGTGTGCAGATGAGGTTGAGGCGGCTTTGTTAACGTTCCAGGCTACTGTGTGCACTTCATGCGGAACCATAACGAAACGTAAAGTGTCGCCAGGCTCAAAAGCACACAGCATGGTTTGGTTAATGAGCAATCAAAGCATCTGTCAGAGACCGCTAACTACGAGACAATTTCAAAAAAAACTTCAAGAGGGTTTATATAAGTGCAGAATAAATGTTAGTATGCTAGCTAACCATGTAAAGCCTGACATATGAAATAATCTTTTTTTAATAAATATGCTTCAATTTATTGAACATTTAGACAAAACAAATAAGAAAATAAATGATAAAGATTGATAAATGTACAAGTAAATGACCCTCATAAGCCTGTTGTGTCATTTTTGATACATACATGTTCAGATTTGTATAAAAAGCACACTAAAAATGCCAGGTTGTTTCAACCCATGGTTGGGCCAAATATGGACAGTTAATAAAAATCCAGCGGTTCATTTGTTTGTTCATGTTAGTTTTATTAGTAAATGTTGAAGTTAACATTAACTAAGATTAATAAATGCTGTAGAAGTACTGTTCTTAGTTCAAGTTAACTAAAGTAGTTAACTAATGTTAACTAATGAAACTATTGTAGTGTTACCGCTTATCCTTACAATTGATAAAAATCATTAAAGATTTTACAGCTAAAAAAAAACATTTATTCTGACCTCAAGGAGGACATTTTTAGAATTATACTAAAAGCAAAAACATTTTTTTCAGCAAAGTTGAAATGTTAGAAATTTAAAGGCCTTAATTCATGTATCAAATATGTATTAGTAATATAGTAGGCTTTATATGCTTAAGCACCACTGCTAAAAATCTAAATAAAACTAGTCTGACATGATGCATTGACCATTGAGACACATCCATAGAGTCAATGTGCAACAAGAAATGTCCAACGCCCACAGAACAGGTAATGACTCACCATAGTGAGGTCATGGGAACCTCAATGCTGCATTAACACATCAAATGCATGCCGCCCCTTACAACCTCGGTGGACCATTACCGTTTCGACTTAGCCATGTAAACCCTGAGTCATCACCTGGGAGAGGCAACATTAGTGCAAGCCGAGTTGGTTTTAGTGCTTTTGCGTGCATGACATACAGCTGGTGTACTATGCAAACACTTCGCCCTGCACGTGTATATTTGCATACCAAAAAATTAAAAAAAAATAATGGAGAATATCAGTATAGGCTGAATCTGATATCTGGTGAAATGTGCTCCTGCACCACCAAACAGAATTAGACAAAAAAAAATGACTTTTCAGACATCGTCTATCATTGGGGACAAACAGGATTTGAAAACATTATCAATTAAAACTGGTCTGCATTTTAAAACATTTCCATTTTAGCATTTAAAACCCCCTGATTACTGCCAGCTGCGGTCCGCCTTGCAAATTCTAAAACTACAGCAGTGCTGTTTGCACGGGAAAGAAAACTACCATCAGGCATCGCAGCACCAACTTGATGTCGGCAATATCTGGTAATCAATATTGAGCAGTCTGCTCTTGCATCACAAGGCTCTTCATCTCTCCCATGCCCTGCCGACAGCCTCTCCTGGCATCCTTACACTTATATGATGTATAAAAATACGATGCTCTGCGCCTCATAAGCATCCATCATAATAAATAAAAGACAGATCCCGTGAGTGTGGTTTATGCAAGAGGAGGAGGAAAAAGACAGGAAGCAGCAGCAGAACAACAGGCCAATGCTTATTGACCCCAACCTTAAGCGGTGATGTCAAATCAATCATAAGGCTGATATAAGGGCAGTGAACGCCAATCAAACGCCATCATAATTATGCTGTTTATCAAACAGCATCAAGCGCAACATGCATGCTACTAGGGGGCACAAGGGTGGATGTTACACAGCCACATGATTCTGCAGATGCTATGACGACAAATTACACTGCATTCACTGTATTTTGAAAAATGCAAGTCAATAGCCACAGGGCTTTTATAAGTGCAATGTGATTTGGGTGCATTTGCAAGCAAGGTATGTGCTCATGAAAATGGAGGTGATTTTGTTAAATGCTTGCGTATGGGAAAGCGTGCCAGAAAAAAAAATATGCGCAATTTTTTTAATGCACAAGATTAGCAAAATGGGATGCAACCTGAAATCACGCATTAAAAAAAGCATGAAATTGCACAAACAGCTCTCTTCCTCTACTCCTTTATGATCTACATTTGTTTCCTCTAAAAGACAGCTGCATCCTCTGGGTCACAAGCTGTCCCCTCATGTTACCATCTCGCTTGGCTTCAAGAGACAACTGACTGCGTTCAGCTGCGTGCAGAGTCACCTAGACATAAAAAGATGCGGGTTGAAAAGCCATTATCCTCTGCAGCTGGAATGTAAAATCTAGTTTTACATGCATGAGGGACTAAAACAAGACAAAGTGGACTGAAATATTAGGTGCATTTGGCACAGACTGCTATTGGTGTCCAAATGTAGATTTTTTTTTCCTTCAAGAAGATGTATTCCAAAGGCTTGTTAAGCCCTT
This sequence comes from Paracanthobrama guichenoti, assembly GCA_018749465.1. Classification (NCBI taxonomy): domain Eukaryota; kingdom Metazoa; phylum Chordata; class Actinopteri; order Cypriniformes; family Gobionidae; genus Paracanthobrama; species Paracanthobrama guichenoti. The sequence goes on from CM031946.1 coordinate 7,338,826, forward strand.
CAGTCACTTTTATCACTTCTTCCTTTCCCACAGTAATTTCCTTCCCTTCTAGTTAGCGGACATGTCAATACGTATTACTACTTAACAGAACATGACAGCTTTATCTGCTTCACTTTGCAAGGACCTTCCACACTCTGACTCTGAATGTAGCGAAACCCAAGTAAAAGAGTGTGTTCTGATGAGAAATGGATGAGATAAGCAAGGCCCATGCCAAATGTCACGTCCGGTACTGACTAGAGAGGACGATAAGAGGTTATGTAACAATGCTGGTGAGGGGAACATTCAGAATGAAACAACATCAGACAGCTAATGTAGCCGCTGTTTTCAACAAATGTGTACTTTCTCAGTTGTCAGTCCCCTTTAAAAATAGATAATTGACCTCTGACAACTATTAATTGTACAGTATATCTGAGATTTTGAGGGGTCTAGCAATATCTTTGTGTGCCATTCATGAGATGAAAATGCATACTTGTATTCAAATGTTTGGTTTAACTACCACCACTGATAATCATAAACTCACTTTGGGGTGGTTTCCCAGACAGGGTTTCAATTAAGACAGGAATAGACCTTAAACTAGAATAGTTAAATCATGGATTTCTGAAACACAGATTAAGTAGAGATTATTAACACCTGCCCCAGGTTTCACAGATAAGGTTTAAACCTAGTCCCAGACTAAAATGCATGTTGAGCTGTTTTAACTGAAGGCATCTTAAAATGTTAATTTACAGTAATAACGTGGGTTAGCCAGAAGCTTACTTAACACAATATAAAACACAAAACTACATATTTTGAACATCCGGTAGAAAATATATACATCTTTAATTAATCACACTTCGAGGCTGTGATTCTGAGGAGCATTCTGGTCCAAATAAACTGAGTATTGACCCATCATTCAAGAGCAAGCATTTTGTGAATCCTGCGTTGAACTGAGATTTGAGAAGCAGTCGTCAGTAAAATGACATGTTTGAGGGCGGGTCAAGTTGTTTTCTGGCGGACAACATACAACAGACAGGCATTATGCAAATACCATTTCTAGTGATGTAGAACAGTCATGCAGTGGGCTTCGAACAAAAAAACTCATTAAAAGGCGATTGAGAGTCGATTCTTTCTTTTGGGAGACAATAACTTTATCATGCACTTTTGACTTTACAACTTTGCAGAACGTTTACATTCACACACAGCTTTATTACACACTGCATGAAAGGGAATATTTGAAAAACCATAATAGGGGCACTTTAAAATTGTATAGAACTGAGAACCAAATCCAAGGAAAACAATGACAGCAGAAAAAAAGACTGATCAAAAACAAAAAAAAAAAAACTACTCTTAAAGCAAATAGCAAAGAAAAACTGCACACATCATCTGTGGAATCTATGAAGCCTCTAAAGGGACATGGTAAGGAAAAAATAAAAATGATGATAATAATAATAATAATAAGAGAAGGGAGAAAACAATTTTTCAATGCCATTTCAATTGCATTGTCTGACATATACATACACATGTGTGTATTGACTTCACTGACATAGTCATAGTAATCAATGGGTCTTCTTTGAAACAACATTAATCTGAAGTTAAACCTGCCTCCTGGTAGGTTTAATTTAAGCCTCAATTTAGTCCTGGAGTAGCTCTAGTCTTCCAGGAAATCAGCTTATTAAACTCTGGACAAGAAGTCTAGGACTTTTTAAAACCATGACAGAGAAAGCAGATTTCTGTTAATCTGGTTTAAAAGGCCATTTTAGTCCAGGACTAGGCTTAATCTCGGTCCGGGAAACTGCCACTTTATTACATTATTTTTTTTCCATTTTCCCAGGCAAGTGTGAAAATTAAATCACTCAAAAATCACCCTTTATTTTGTCATACTCTCCATAAGGTTCAAAGAGCCCCCAGTTTCTAAGAAGCCATTTTCATAGTGTGTCAGAAACAAAACCCCTTCTATTTGGAGGAGATCCTTCAGATTTGATGACAATACAGATAACAGCGGCCATCACATTCAAGTTCAACCCATAATTAGGAGTACCCACGCAAGGATCTGCGTGTGCCTCTGTCTGAATCATCACTCTTTGATAACCTCAAAAGCTCAGGATGTCATTCTAACAAATCTGATGAGCTGCAGAGGTGCGAAGAAAATAACGGCTCTGCTTGATATGAACTCTGCACTGGGGAGCAGCGGTATGATTTGAGCCTCCTGTTGGGCCTTCATTCTCCTTCGGTTTTCATTTGTCTCACAAGTCACCGTGGATTGAAAAAGGATGGTAAAACAAGAGAATAGAGCTAGTAACGTGTGATGGGATCCTGCTTCAATACGCTTTGATGCAGAACACTCTTTCAGAAATCAACAGTCTGCGTTAAAGACTAGTCCTTGAGTGGGAACAGGTCATGGATTCTCTTTTTGCACAATGAATGAAGGGACTCAGGGGAGCATGATTACATAAGTAGAATTCAAATTCCTTGGAGGTATGCAAATGCACAATATTAAAGTGAGAAATCCAGTGAGATTTCAGAATATTAGCACAGATATTTGTATGTATTGTAAGGTTAGGTTAAATGAGCCACATTTTAAATTCTGCCCCCATAAATCAAATTAAGGTATACGTTTGCGGAACTCATCTAGCCTTCCAGATTCAGAAACACTTGCAAATTTGGTAACAGATTTCTCTTTTTCCTCCATTTCAAGACACTGACTGATCTTGGTCCAATTTGTTTTGGGTGGTAAGGCGCCACGTGAAAGCCTTTTCTCTGCAAGCAATGACTTGTGTCTCCTCAGTACTTGAGAGCGATGGACTTCACACACCAGCAGCTGAAAAGGACAAGACGACAAACTCCTCTTATCTCAACACTCAGAAGTCCAGTACAAAAATCAATAGCCGTTTGAACTGACAATTATGACAGTATAAAAGAGATTCTACTTGCTGTTCTGACACTGACGGAAGTAAAAAAGGAATCTACCTTTGTGTGCCACTCCTCCCACCTACACACAGGGTTAGACGAGTAAAATTAAACCACTACTGAGGAGTAAAGCAGAGTTGTAGTTACAAGAGTTACAAGCCGATGTGGGGACATAAAACTCCCAGTGAGCTCTCAACTCAAAGAGCAGGGATTCATTTGAAGGTGAAGTGTGTAATTTTTTCAATGTTAAAATACTTCTATCCCAATGTAGAATGCACTGGGATATCAAGTAAGCCTTCCTGAAGTGTCTTTGGTTCTTTTAAAACATTGTCTAAATGGTCCAACATGTTAACGTCTGGCTCAAAAAACTGCTGCGTATCTATTACCCTTTAAATGTTTTTTACGCACACGTTAGGTGGTTTTTCAGGCAATTAGAAAAAGGATGATCAGTCACAATCATTCTGAATCCACAGTTCCTCTGTGAAATTGCATAATATAACCTCCCAGAAACACCTCAAATGTGACCGCTCCCATGTATATGAGGCTTTAAATGCCTACGTCGCCTTCGGACTGCTATACATGTAAACCAATCAACATCCGTCACCATGATTTTTGGAACGACTTATGAGGAAGAAAATAAAAAACAAAAATACGTTTTAGTCGCATAACGTTGGTTAAATGGAAACGCCATCATTTCGCAATGGTTTGCTATCGACATTTAGAAAATATCGCAAAAGTTTTGCGCAAATCTGTAATGGAAACCAGGCTGACAACCAGATGACATGCATGTTACAGATTATCAAGAAAAAAAATAGGATGAGGACTGATTGGATGGAAGCAGATCAGAATGATTGTAAGAAAGGTGCCATGTGTAAGTAGACTAAATTAATTTAATTTGGCACACGAAAGAAGTCAAAAAGAAGTCGTTTCACCTGAAGATAGAGTCAAAATACTTTCATTAAAAATAATGAGTTTTTAAAAAAAAAAAAAAAAAAAAAAAAAAAAAAAAGAAATGCACAGATGAATCATTCCCAATAAAATAATATGCATTTAGAGTTACTGTTCATTTTTATACAGACTTTATACAAACTTTTGCTCCAGCCCTTTTCCGACAAGGCAAATTATGATTATTGATAATTATGATTTGCAAAGCTGTGCAAAGGTCACCATGGCTTCATTGAATTTTAACAAGCTTTATCCACTTAAACACACAAGAACTCAGGTTGGGTTTACCTTTAACAAGACAGTAAAGAAGAAAACAATCAGCCAAATCACCTCCCTTTGCCTCTTCCTCTCTTGATGATTTAGTATTGAGATAAATAGCTTACCCTGGGGTGCAACACCTGATTGCAGCATCCAACTCTGTCATTCTGTACGCTAACAATCACAGCGAAGGGAACGACTCATTATCTCACCTGTACTGATAAATCAAATCAGTTATCTAACACTAATCAAAGGTCATCAGCTTAAGACTAATGCTAGAATAAATCATACAATCAAAGGCTACTTTTTAAATATTAAAGGGTTTGTTCACCCAAAAATAAAAATTCTGTCATTAATTACTCACCATGTTGTTCCAAACCCGTAAGACCTTTGTTCATCTTCGGAACACAAATTAAGATATTTCTGATGAAAATCGAGAGGTTTCTGAACTTTTTCGGAATCATTGCAACATTCAAGGCCCAGAAAGCTAGTAAAGACGATGCATGTAGTAAAAAATAGTTATGAAGCACCAAGAATACTTTTTGTGCGCAAAAACAAACAAAAATAATGACTTTATTTAACAATCTCTTCTCGTCTGTGTCAATCCTACGCTGCTGACAAAGACAGCGCAGAGCTCCCAGGTTCTACTTCAGAACGCAGACTCACCATTGACCGACGCTGTTCACATGAGCACAACGCATGTGTGTGATGCTGACACAAGAGCTGGCCAATAATGAGGCGGTGTTCTGATGTAGAACCTGGAAGTGCTATACTGTGTTTACTATGTCAACAGCATAGGAGAATGGTGTTGAAGAGAAGAGATTGTTGAATAAAGTAATTTTGTTTTTTTATTTCCCTCCACAAAAAGTATTCCCGTCACTTCATAAAATTAAGCTTGAATCACTATAGTCACATGGACTATTTTAATGATGTCTTTACTACCTTTCTGGGCCTTGAAGTTGCAATGACGTTGCTGTCTATGGATGGTTCAGAAAGCTCTCGGATTTCATTAAAAATATCTTAATTTGTGTTCCGAAGATGAACAAAGGTCTTACGGGTTTGGAATGACATGAGGGTGAGCAATTAATGACAGAATTTTCATTTTTGGGTGAACTAACCCTTTAATAAAAGGCCAGTCATGTTTACAAATCTATATAAAAACTTAAAATCCCTTAAAATGATTGTATATTGAATTTTTTTTTTTTTTTAAGGGTAATTTATCTATTGCAAGGTAACTAAATCGTGAGAGGTGTTTTTTAAAATATAGTTGTGTTCTTGCTTGATGTTCTCACCAATATTCTTCATTGGTAGTTACTGCCTATAATTAAGAATAAAGAAATTAAACTTCACCAGTAAAATCAAATCTGTGTTGAGATGTAGTGCAGAATTTACAAGGTTATTTGGTTTATTCCATGTTGCATGCTTTGCTGACATGTCACACCATTAATCTCCAACTATCGATCCAACATCGGGGAGGAACACTGGGGTCCAATTAGTATCGGCTGATTGTGCCTTTGCATATTCCTCATGATGGCAACCTTTTCAAACCACCTCATAATGAGTTGAGGGAGAGTTTGTTTTAAAGAGTGGTGGTCATGGAAAAATTGGCGGTGGCTGTGTTGATGCTAGATCATTTTGGTGTATCATCAAACACCTGAACGCCAAGACCTGCTGAACATCACGCGCACATACACACAAATCAAATGTCACTGTAAAACTTGACAATGTTAGGACCATCCTAATCAGGAAACTCACCATGACCTCAACAGGTCAGAGATCGAGTGCGTGTTCCACAGCCTAGGGTGGAATCACACTCCAGCAAATCACTGCTGAATGTCAAAGCATTGCAGTTCCTACATTCTCAAGGTTACTTGGCCTCTCATGTTTCTGGACACAGAGATAGTAGCGAAATGTATTGAGAATAATCAGGGCTCAACAAAGAAAATTTGTTCTGCGGTCACAGCTGTGCCAGTAGTTCAGATTTATACTTGCCCTGCCAATATTAGCACTGACTGTGAAAAAAAAAATAAAAATAAAAACCAATGGCCCAATGCAGCTAGCTGGCCCTAAACTCTCTCTGAGCCATCCTTTTTGTTGAGCCCTGAAAAACAGCCACTTGGTTGACATTGTTTCAATAGAATCTTCTAGAGTTTTTCAACATATGTGGAAAAGTCCATATGAAACTCGCACACCATTTTCGCCCTGAGCAATAGGGATCTTACAACCCACACACCATATTATCTTTGTGAACTGAGACATGTTTGTACTTGCTGCTAACACAAATGACATCTGAGCTGTTCTAGAAGAAAAAAAATAAAAACAAAAAGCAATTTATTTTTTCCAAAAGCAATCATTCTAAAACTTGACTTGGCCATGTAATGTTTCCATCGTGATCTGAGAGGTCATTACCCCCATACTGCTGACAGTGACAAACCTTTGGGAAACTTCAGCTTTTGGTAAAATACAATAAAGCAAAAAGGTTTTGAAGGTATTATAGCTGTATTTCTTTCTTAAAGTGAACAAAAATAAAACTAATAGTTGTGTAATCTCTCCATTAGTGTTGCCAAATTACAAAAAGACATCACCATTTTTAAGCAGGTTTCACTACACCTGCTATTGGTTGGCAAAACAGATAGTCCCGCCCCAAACTCAAAACATTGGTCTAGCCATGTTGGGCTGGTCAGTATTTAAAGATAGAGAAATATAGCACCACAGAATCAGTTACAAAGACATTCAACCTATGAATATAGAACAGTTGTCTCTACTACAGATGAAGCTGGTATAGGAGAAAGTATTTTAAAATTAAAAAAAAAGACACACATTTAAAACAACAACAACAACTCAAAAGTCTACTGCTTAAGCGTTTCCGTCAAAGATCTACCTGAATATAACACCAAAACAACAAAGGTCATGCGAGTTGACCAGCATTCATCTAACTGCAGCAAGATGGGGCACTAAAAAGGGGGACACCCCCTTCAGCTCTACTCTCTTATTTTTGCTTTCTAATTCTTGCCAAGTACGGAAGAATGGTGAGGCAGAGATAAGCATGTATGAATGCACAAATGTGATGCCTCCACTCCTCCCCACAAACATCTATAAAAATACACAATTACCGATTTCAAGAGGCAAATATCATCATTTGGCTTCAGGTGCGGAACTGACATTCATCTGTTGTTCTAGCGGTTCAGCTGTTTCAAACAAATTCGATAGCAAAGCAAGTCTGTTTTTGAGAATGACTACAGGTCATTCCCCATTCATAACTAAGTCGCTAGGATACTGAGAAAAAAAAAAAAAAACATCATTACTGACTCTTTTTTTTTTTTTTTTTTTTTTTTTTTAAATGGAACACATATGGACATTCAGCTTGCCAAGCAAATGGTATTTTAGTCATATATATAATATTTCATAATACAAAATTGTTACAGACATACAAAAATACACTATACTGCCAAACGTTTTGGTACACCTGCCTTTACATGCACATGAACTTTAATGACATGAAATCATCCAAAATGTCTTGGTATGCTGAAGCATTAAGATTTCCTTTCACTGGAACTAAGGGGCTAAGCCCAAGCCCTGAAAAACAACCCCACACCATAATCCCCCCTCCAACAAACTTTACACTTGACACAATGCAGTCAGGCAAGTACCGCTCTCCTGGCAACCGGCCATCAGATTGCCAGACAGAGAAGCATGATTTGTCACTCCAGAGAACACATCTCTACTGCTCTAGAGTCCAGTGGTGACATGCTTTACACCACTGCATCCCACACTTGCAATGCACTTGGTGATGTAAGGCTTGGATGCAGCTGCTCGGCCATGGAAACCCATTCCATGAAGCTCTCTAGGCACTGTTCTTGAGCTAATCTGAAGGCCAAACAATGTTTGGAGGTCTGTAGCTACTGACTCCGACTTCTGCGCACTGTGCGACTCAGCATGCGCTTCCACTTTGTTACAATACCACTAACAGTTGACCGTGGAATATTTAGTATTGAGGAAATTTCATGATTGGACTTATTGCACAGGTGGCAACCTATCACGGTACCACGCTTGAATCAACTGAGCTCCTGAGAGCGACCCATTCTTTCACAAATGTTTGTAGAAGCAGTCTGCATGCCTAGGTGCTTGATTTTATACACCTTTGGCCTTGGAAGTGATTGGAACACCTGAATTCAGTGATTTAGAGGGGTGTCCCAATACTTTTGGCAATATAGTGTATGTACAACAAAATGTTATTTGAAAAATTAACTAATGAAATTAGCATCTTTTCTGCTATGTTGAAATGTTATAGTTCTCCCCAGTAATCGAAATTCTCTCTAAAGTTCTCAACAAGTAGACACGTTTACAAAAATCTAAATACTGCAGCAGAAAACTCTTGATTAATGTCCAAGTATGGGATCTCTGCTAAATTAAAATCATAATCAATATGTTGAGGGAGACACTGCAAGAAGATCTGACTTGTGTTGCATCATTCAAATCTGCTCATGCATCATATTTTAGGTACTTCTGATTATTATCAATTAAATGCTCTCATTCAATCTATCAGCATGTCCTGAAATCTGGTTAAATGATCTTATTAGCTCAGATGACGAATTGCATCTTTACACAATGTTAAGATGAATGCGTTGGCCAAGTGCACAGATAAACACACCTGTATGCTCAAGACCCAAGCATTGAAAACAGCTAGATATTCTAAAATTGAAATATGTAAACCTATTTGTTCCAACAACAAATGCAGCCCTGCAGTGCACAAGAAAAGCAGCATCTAGGAGACACACAAAGCATTACCCCTCATGCCCTAGATCTCTCTATACCCATTCAATACAAAGACACAAATGAGGAGGTGGAGGAGGCTTGCAAGCCATAGAAATTCTGCGCCGATCCAAGGACACCGCATCATCCACAGATTCCTGCAATATCCCCGTTTTGTATGAGGGGGCTCATTCGGCCCCCGCTGGTTCCCCTCAAACCCAATTACATGCCACATTGCCAGGCAGCAGGGCACCAGATCACAAGCACCAGCATGCTGAAGATGGCACTAATGTCATGCAAAATTTACTTTTGCATGCCAATCTGCTGCGTTCAACAGCATCCTACTAAAGTCTACACGCCATATGCGAATGCTACATGTGTAGATTTGGTTGTTTGACTGCAGGTGGCATAAAATAACCTCTTCTAATAAATAAACCTAAAGCCTAAACAGACTCTATAAAGAGGATGTAAATGCTTGTACATAGTCTCAGGGATGCAAGGCTCATGCACAAGCAACTCTGAGGTGAAAGCATAAATGACACAATGGAGAATGGATATTCATCAGTCTTGAGTCATGATGACAGTGGCCAAGTGGTCACATTCAACACCTGAGAGAGATGCTTGTCGACTAAGAAATGCACACAACCTCAAATACTTCTATCCACACAAGATTCTCCCAGTATCTCAAAGCCTCGAAGTACTAAGCGTCAAGTCAAAAGAGCAGAATGAGACTATACACACACACGCTTATGGAAATACTGGAGAAACTCAGGCTTGCCATTTATATATACATTTTTTAGACAATTTGCCATGGTTTTTACTGCATTTTTTGTTCGGACTTCGGAGGGAAATTTTCCTGGCTCCAAAAACAGCTTTCTTAGACTTTCTGCATCTGCCTGTATCACAAACCGTAGAACGCAGAATGAGATTCATATGGACATAAATGTTATTATCCCCCAGTTACACAGACGAGGCTTAAGCTAGTCCCAGACTCAAACTGTTTTAATTGAAAGCAACTTGCACTGACATATCCTAAAACATGTCGGTTCCATTGTTTCGTTTTGAGATGCATGTCAGGCATGTTTTTAAATGTCACTTAAATGTCCTAATAGAACAATCCTGGCTTAATCTAAGCCCTGTCTGTGAAACCAGGCCATAGAGTCACAGTGAATATTCCAAATAAGGACTTGTAATTAATAAAAGAACATACCAGCTAATCTTTTGTTTTGTTTTTTTGTAAACAGGTCAACACTTTTACATTGTGCATACAATCAAAATATGGTCATATTTCGATCTTGTGGGTGTAAAAAGTGTCAACTGACACTGAAAACTGTCTACTGCTTTAGAGAACACAGCCCTTTCCAACGATCTGTAGATAGCCCAAAAACCAACACCGCATCAATACTCGCCGTAATGCTCCTTTCAGAGTGACACAAACATAATCATAATCTTTTCACCGACAAACCACGTGTGCAAACACATTTCCCTGTCGTCTGAAACATAACACGCTGCTTTGATTTGATTGAGCTCATGCTCGTTGTACTCGGCTTGTTTCCAATGGGCAAGTGCACCTGACTTCTTCCCGTGACCATTCAGACCCTGTTCGCTCGACGTGCATGGCTGTGATGGATAAGATTTCATTAGGTAGGGAATAGTGAAATTCTGTCGCTCAATTCTAACGCAAAAATGACCTAGGTTGGTTTCTCCACGATCAACTTAGCTCACAATGCTTTTGGCAAACGCAGCCCAGGGCGTGAGGAAATAGTCATTATCGGTCGCTAACATTACTATTTACACACCTCACGTTAAGTAACAATGAGCAACGCGCTGTGTTTCATGCCCTACGGCTATGGAGACTTTTAAAGCGAAAGAGCAAACCCATATGACAGACATACAATTACAGCACTATACAATCACACGATTTCATTGGTGTATATTATGCAGGCGGTTTTCAAATAGGAAATGAACTGTCACATTCTGCATACACATGGTTATCAGCCAAGCCAAGTGGAAGCGACAGAAATGTCATGACTGGAGGCAACATTTTTAACACGGAGTACTAGGAACACCAAATATACCATCTATACTATACATATTGGCAACAACAGAGGTCCAAATGTGTAATACCAAAATTAAGGAAGGAACAAAATAGGAAAGTAAACGCACACAGCCTTTAAAATGTCGATTAATGTAAAATACCCGACCGAACAAGTGCACATTAGTACGGAATTCCTGACCGCGGGCGCGGTATTATCTCTCAATCCACTGAAAATCACCAAGAAAAAGTTGATACAATGTAGCGCCGAACGTTCTAAACATTTCGCGCCAAACATCAACAGTTACAGTGTAACAAACAAACACACCGCGAGACCATAACAATAACCAGAACGCGACCCTGAAACAACGCTCGTTGCAAAACTATTAAAGCACTGCTTCCCATACCTCCTTCTTGGTCGGCTTGCAGGCAAGCGGGGATGTTTTTCTTCCAACCCGGCATTTCGGTGGCGTCGTGTGCATTCAGGGGCTAAATCTCAGGCGCATTTCACTGACGGCACAGGCGTGCATTTCCCCGCGCCTCGTCCCTTCTATTCACTGGCAGCCGGTGTAATTGAACGCCGTGTCTCCCTCAGCCTCGTTGTGGAGCTGAGCTGGGGGTGTGAGCAGGCAGGCAGGCAGGCAGGCAGACACACACACACACACACACACACGAACACACGAACACACGAACGTGAAGGTGCCCACTACAATAAAGACTTTTCCCTTTCCTACCTTCTGCAGCCCTAGAATTGTCTCATTATTTTGTCACGTTAGAGCTTCACACTGCAGTCCTAGGCTACAAACGTAAACGCCAAACCCACAACATTTCTATTCATCTGTAGCCAACTGAAGCGTGTACGGCGTTGCTGATTGTTCCATTCCAGTGTTTTAAGAACGTGTGGGTGGCCTTATTCATTCATATTTTAAATGGGGTGTGTTGTTGTTGTGGGAGTGAGGTCATGTCAGAAAATAACTTTTGTTTTAATTTAGAGGAAATATTTGCCTTCTGGAAATGATTTTCTCTACCTTCATTAAAGTTTATGCTTTATAAAAACGCACAATATGTTCATAATTTTAATGTAATACATTTTCCATCTGGACCATTATTGCTGTTAATTATCAAATCAATAGCAAATGGGTCAATGACAATATTTATTTATTTATTTATTTATTCATTTATTTATTGTCTGGGTGTAGTTTATAATTCAAAAATACTTTAAAATGCAATTCTTAAATCTTGATCTTCTGTGATGAACTTCATTTTGATATGTGGTATGTAAATTACACTCACCTAAAGGATTATTAGGAACACCATACTAATACTGTGTTTGACCCCCTTTCGCCTTCAGAACTGCCTTAATTCTCGTGTGGCATTGATTCAACAAGGTGCTGAAAGCATTCTTTAGAAATGTTGGCCCATATTGATAGGATAGCATCTTGCAGTTGATGGAGATTTGTGGGATGCACATCCAGGGTATAAAGCTCCCGTTCCACCACATCCCAAAGATGCTCTATTGGGTTGAGATCTGGTGACTGTGGGGGCCATTTTAGTACAGTGAACTCATTGTCATGTTCAAGAAACCAATTTGAAATGATTCGAGCTTTGTGACATGGTGCATTATCCTGCTGGAAGTAGCCATCAGAGAATGGGTGGTCATAAAGGGATGGACATGGTCAGAAACAATGCTCAGGTAGGCCATGGCATTTAAACGATGCCCAATTGGCACTAAGGGGCCTAAAGTGTGCCAAGAAAACATCCCCCACACCATTACACCACCACCACCAGCCTGCACAGTGGTAACAAGGCATGATGGATCCATGTTCTCATTCTGTTTACGCCAAATTCTGACTCTACCATCTGAATGTCTCAACAGAAATCGAGACTCATCAGACCAGGCAACATTTTTCCAGTCTTCAACTGTCCAATTTTGGTGAGCTTGTGCAAACTGTAGCCTCTTTTTCCTATTTGTAGTGGAGATGAGTGGTACCCGGTGGGGTCTTCTGCTGTTGTAGCCCATCAACCTCAAGGTTGTGCGTGTTGTGGCTTCACAAATGCTTTGCTGCATACCTCGGTTGTAACAAGTGGTTATTTCAGTCAAAGTTGCTCTTCTATCAGCTTGAATCAGTCGGCCCATTCTCCTCTGACCTCTAGCATCAACAAGGCATTTTCGCCCACAGGACTGCCGCATACTGGATGTTTTTCCCTTTTCACACCATTCTTTGTAAACCCTAGAAATGGTTGTGTGTGAAAATCCCAGTAACTGAGCAGATTGTGAAATACTCAGACTGGCCCGACTGGCACCAACAACCATGCCACGCTCAAAATTGCTTAAATCACCTTTCTTTCCCATTCTGACATTCAGTTTGGAGTTCAGGAGATTGTCTTGACCAGGACCACACCCCTAAATGCATTGAAGCAACTGCCATGTGATTGGTTGATTAGATAATTGCATTAATGAGAAATTGAACAGGTGTTCCTAATAATCATTTAGGTGAGTGTAGATGTAAACCAAAAAAAAAAAAAAAAAAAACTGTCATTGGATATTCTTTACTGGAATTCTTAAAAACATTATAAATATTGGTTTTGTAAAAGTAATTTTTAAAATATTTTGTTATGGAAAAACATTAATTTTGATGTAAAATGTTATTAATATTTAAGTATTATTATTCATTTTGTCTTCAAATATTACTTGATTTGACACAGGTTGATTAATGACTACATCTGTGATAATTGCTAATATATATTTTACCTCTGACTTGTTTATATATATATATATATATATATATATATATATATATATATATATATATATATATATATATATATATATATATATATATATATATATATATATATATATATATATATATATATATATATTTGTGTACACATGTATTCAAGGTTTACTTAATGGCACATTTTATAGTCATTAAATGAAAATGTTTGTAGAAAATGTACAAACAATATGCTTTTAAAAGTTTGTGGATTCTAGTACCCTCTGTAACTGTAAATGGTTCTAATTAGCTGTTCATTGCAAAGCATTGTGGGTATATGTTCTCACTCTCTTGCAGAAGTGTGGTACCTTAATTTAATGGAGTGATTTTTGATGCACATAATTCATCTATACCTTCTGTCAGACAGGTGAATACCACCATGCATGACTGAGTAATGAACATACATGATTTGTTAAAGTGACCTTTTATTTATAGTGATTTTTCCTGACCCCTGTGTAAAGTAACAAAACTAGGAATGTGATTCATATCTCAGTTCCAGCATTGATTTGTAATTTATGATTGCTGCATTAATTTTATACCTAATTGTTCATTGTGTGCAAGCATCAGCCCACCTACTGTAATTGTGCAGCAGTTTACTGTTTTAACCTTTAACTATCTCTTGGTGAGTGGGTTTAGAGAGCCTAATGTGCTGAACTCAAACTTTAATTAACCGTTTATTTCAGTAAGCTGGTAATTTAATTATATCTGCTTATGTAACATTTTCAGCCTCATAGGTTTTCCATAAATGTAACTGGATTAGGGGACAAATATATGCACAGTAAGCAGACAAATAAATACTTCAGATTGATGTAATTAGTTAAATACGGAGTTTGATTAAAAAGCCATACTGTATAAATACAAGTAAATTATCACAACTGATCCCAAACACATATGCTGTTACTTTTTAGTTCTACAGCACTGGAGGAGCAAACACAGGGGGAAATATTAGATTTGTTATGGAGTGAAATATTTATTTTGACAGAAAAACATACTCTCAGAAAAAAAGGTCCAGTGCTGTCACTGGGGTGGTACCCTAAGGTACAAAAGTGAAAAGGTACATCTTTGTACCTTACTCACCCCCAAATGGCACATATTAGTACCTTAAAAGATACATATCAGTACTTTAAGAGTGCATATTAGTACCTTAAAGGTACATATTAGTACCTTTTCGGTTTTGTACCTTAGGATACTGCCCCAGTGACAGCAATGTACCTTTTTTTCTGACAGTGCAGTTATAAAATATGAAAAATAATTTCTGGTATATTGTGCTTTTTGGATGTCTTTAGGAAGCACTCCTTGTAGTTAACCCTACTGCCCTAAACAGCTGGTTGCTGTCTAAGTTGGTGGTCTCCAATACCCCAGGCATAGAGCAATATGGCACTCCATGCCTCCGCCAGCATGTACTGTACACATCCAACACATAGCCACTGGGGAAAAAAGCATCTAAATGTAGGTTAGGTGACGATGCTTCTTAGTGCGCATTGTGACATATCATCATCGGCCTACTTTCCTCAGCCTCTGCTGTTTTTTTTTTCTCCCTTATGTGCTCCCTCCCCCTCTCGCTTGCTGTCCATCCATCCACTGGGGTGCCCTGGCGGCTTTACGTGCACTGGAGTGTACGGGGCAAGGCCAGGCTGTAATGAGTCGGGTTGGGCAGATCCTCATTCTGAGGCCTTTCTTCCGTCCTTCCATTTTGCCATCCATCCATCCATTCGTCCCTCGGGCTGCATACCGAGTAGCACATCACCCTATGAGATGATACAGCAGACAGGAAGAGGAGGGGGAAGGGGGGTTAGCTTGAATGCAATGTCCTTACTTAGTGGCTCCCAAGGTCTAATGGCTTTCACTGGTGGATGTAGAGATGCAGATGTTTGAGAGGCAAGACAGAAGTGTGGATAATATGATATTACACTTGGGAGGGATTCTACTTGGAGATGACATATTCAGGTGTAGGCCTAGCTTAATGTAGTTCCTATTAATATGCATAGGTTTCTATGGTTGATAAGAACATGGCGCTAAAGGATGATGAAAACAAATGCTGTTTTGTGACCTCAGTCTTTAATGGCTCGTTTCCACCGAGCAGTACGGTTCAGTTCAGTATGGTATGCAATTTTTGCCGTTTCCATTGTCAGACGTTGTGAATGGTACTCTAATTCCAAACGGTACTGTACCACTTTTCTGGCATCCTTCCGTTGAGGTACCTAGCACAGTAGTCTGGTACTAAAAGGTGGAGCTAGACTCACTGCAGAACATTGATTGGTTGACAGAGAATCGTCACTTGTGCATGCTTTTTTTTTTTTTTTGCTTTTTCCTTGCAGCCTTGGCTCAAACAAAGTGTGTATTCTTGTGACAACAGCCACATAGCGAGAAGCAAGAACAAGATCTGCTGTATTTCGTCCATTATGGTTTACTGTGTCGCTTTCTTCTTCGCGCGGGAATGACACCGATCGTTACACTATGCCTATCAAAATGACATCACACAAATTCATTATTTGATGTCCCTTGAAGTATATCAGGGCCTTTACGGGTCTTCTTAAAGGGTTAGTTCACAGTAGTTCATGCCCAAAAATGAAAATTAGCCCATGATTTACTCACCATCAAATCATCCTAGGTGTATATGCCATTCTTCTTTCAGACAAATACAATTGGCGTTATATTAAAAAATGTCCTGACGCTTCCAAGCTTTATAATGGCAGTGAATGGCTGTTTCTAAAGTCTATAAAAGTGCATCTATCCATCATAAAAGATATCCACACGGCTCCAGGGGGTTGATAAAGGCCTTCTGAAGCGAAGCAATGCGTTTGTGTGAGAAAAATATCCATATTTAAAACTTAATAAACTAAAATAACTAGCTTCTGACAAACGGCCTTACGCATTGATTTACGGCGATAGAGTGACCCCTGACCTGACACACAACGTATGGACAAACGCGGAAGCGCAGAGGATAGAGCAAAACAAAACACCGGTCATGAATTAGAAGTCTAAAACAAGAATTTTTAAAGAGAAATGCCTAAGGATTTAATATAGGGGATAGGGTAATATAAGGATATAAGAGAAGAGGGGCTTGAGTTTGTTGTCCAGCCCTATTTGTTTGAGAGGCATCAAAGCTTGCAATACTCATACATCCTGGGCTTATTCCTTTTAGGAGCCTGAAACCGATATTTTTTTAAACCGGGTCCCAGAGTGGATAAATCTGAAACCGACACCCTTGCGTTTTTGTGTGTACAGCCAATCCGTATATTTTGTGAAATGGTCATCACACCACGTCCCGTGCAGTAAACACAAGAAGGAATACAGCTATGGGCACTGGGCATGCACATATTAATATTGCGTCATTTAATTACTGTATTTGCATTATTGTTTAGGTTTAGGTTTAGGGTGTAGGCATTAATAAAACACATCTGGTAAGTAGCAAATTTATTTATTGATTGATTTTGCCTCAATTCCTTCCATTGCTGTACCCCTTCTAGCCACAACTCTTCTTCTCCGTTTTTAGTGTATTTCTGTGGCAGAATTACAGCGCCACATACTGGCCTGGCATGTATACTACATCATTTTGAGTCATTTGAGTGGTTTCGTGTGTACGCGGATATTTCTTGAGACGAGGGAAAAAAGATTGGATAGGGAAAGCTCTGGCTTTGTGTGGATGTGAACGTGGCCTTAAGGTTTTTTTTTTTTTTTTTTTTTTTTTTTTTTTTAACAAATGCCTCCCCAAGACAATATAGAGTTAAGGCATTCCTGAATTAAATGAATGGTTAGTTTACAGTTTGAAGTTTAGAGTTGGAGTTAGCATGCCATTAACTGATACTCTAAAATGTTTAGATTAATTAGTCACTGTTAATCTGTTCTGTTAATGAAGCATGACACTAAATGATACTTTGTAAGGCGGCATATAAAATGAGGCATAGCAATTATTTGACCCATCATATCTCTCATTACAAACCAGATTTCTTCATCGTTTTGGGGGGGGAACACTTCCCAAAAGTATTATTCAAGCAATAGTAGTTCTATAACAAGATACAGTTTATGCATTGAATTTTATAGAAGTGTTTCGATTGCCATTTTATATTAGAACAATAATAATAAGAAAGTCATGACTGCAAAGGGAATAGCTGTGCTCTTTAGAAATAGCTTTATAATCGAACAGTTTCAGTGATGATGACACTTCCTGAATAACGATTTCCAAAAAGTTGCAAACATTTCACGGTTTTTCCATCATGGTCCAAAAATTCCAACATTTACCTTCCAGGCAATTGAGCTTGTCATCTACCTCGTCCATAATACACTTTCTTTTAACTGCAGAGGAAGACAGCAACACAATTGTTGTCACATTTTGATGGATATTAATGCAAACAAGTTTCTGAGAGACTTTGATGAGAGACTCTGCTATTTCATCTGTGA
Source organism: Paracanthobrama guichenoti (assembly GCA_018749465.1). NCBI lineage: Eukaryota > Metazoa > Chordata > Actinopteri > Cypriniformes > Gobionidae > Paracanthobrama > Paracanthobrama guichenoti. The sequence continues at coordinate 7,356,880 of CM031946.1, forward strand.
CGAAGGACAAAAAATGTTGGAGTTGATGCTTCTGCAAGTGTGCGTTTAAAATAAACTTTCACCATTCATCCTGTCCACTGTGCTTGTACATAATTGAACAAGATTAGAACGCTCTGTAATTATCACACAGTTGTTATGAAAAAACAATCAGCAGGCATTGATCTTGACATCTCGTCTAAGTGATGTCCTCTGGCGTGCTTGTATACCGCAGTGATGGACTTCCTCATTTGAAGACGTAATCAAAAGACATGAGAGTCGCCATACTGCTCTTAACTATCAATGCTAATAGGAGTCATTCATTCAACTGTGATTCATGAGATGACCTTCCAGGCAGGACACACAGTTATACCCAACTCTAAATACACTCCCAGCATGACTTGAGCTGAATTCCCATTCTGTCTCAGCAGTGCTGGAGATAGCAGTTGGCACCACCTGATGGGTGCAAGGCCAGTGAAGCTCTCTACTGTATAGAGTTCAGCATATGGAGTCTAGAGAGAGGGAGCATAAATAAAGAATACAGGAGAGATGGATAAAAAGTGAATTTTTTTCTCTTGAGGAGGTACCCAAGGGTCTGTCAAGGGAGCTAAAAATCGCAAATTTACATGCAGTTCTTGCAGAAGACACCAACTCCCACTGCTGCTGAGAAAGGCCAGCCTTCACACAGCACGTCGCCCGTGCACAATGTAATTCATGGCCCTGTGGCAGCGCTTCAAGTCTCACAGGGCAATCAAAGGCAATATGATTTCTGCTTCAATCAGAGTGCTTTAGTGCCCATTACACTTCTTGTATGCATGGCCAAATAGAAATCCAGTGGCGGTGTACTTCCTCTTAGCAGCCAATAAGCTGCTGTGGGACAGATATTGAAAAGACAAGATGAAGCCAAGGAGAAAATCGAGAGAAAGTGAAAAACAACAAAAGGGACATGCACAATTACTCAGGGAGAAATGAAGGACAACCTATTTAAAAGAATGTCAGGATCACCATGACTAGACCGGGCTATTTACTTATTGTGGCGGTCCTTGGAGTGTTTTATGAACAGTGTTGCAGCTCCTTGAAGACATCCCTGCCTTGTGCGGCATTTCTGTCTTAGTTGAAACAAAGGCAAAGACGCTCAAGGACATTCTATGCCCTAACAAACAGATTAATTCCTGTTCTTTCTGAAGCTCTTTCCATCACGCTTTATTTAATGTGGGTTTTTTTTAGCATAGACCCTTTAAAAAAACACTGAAAATCTATAAAGCTTTTATGCATTAATTATGACATGACAAAATTTTAAAAAAGTATTAACCCCTAAAGGGATAGTTCACCCAAAAATGAAAATTGTCATCATTTACTCACCCTCAAGTTGATGAATTTCTTTCTTCTGCTGACCACAAAGGAAGATATTTGGAAGAATATTTGTAACCAAGCAGATCTTGGCAGCCATTGACTACCATAGTATTTTCCCCCCACTATGGTATTCAATGGCTGCCGAGATCTGCTTTTTTTGGTGAACTATCCCTTTAAATGCATGAATGTTTTGCCAATAATTATTACATATTCAAATCTTGAATATGAACTCGGATCTATACCTAACACTGATGGATCTCTAACTGCCACAATAGCATAAAAACTCTCCTGATATTATACAAACCTGATTCCAAAAAAGTTGGGACACTGTACAAATTGTGAATAAAAAAGGAATGCAATAATTTACAAATCTCTTAAACTTTTATATTTTATTCACAATAGAATATAGATAACATATCAAATGTTGAAAGTGAGACATTTTGAAATGTCATGCCAAATATTGGCTCATTTTGGATTTCATGAGAGCTACAAATTCCAAAAAAGTTGGGACAGGTAGCAATAAGAGGCCGGAAAAGTTAAATGTACATATAAGGAACAGCTGGAGGACCAATTTGCAACTTATTAGGTCAACTGGCAACATGATTGGGTATAAAAAGAGCCTCTCAGAGTGGCAGTGTCTCTCAGAAGTCAAGATGGGCAGAGGATCACCAATTCCCCCAATGCTGCGGCCAAAAATAGTGGAGCAATATCAGAAAGGAGTTTCTAAGAGAACAATTGCAAAGCGTTTGAAGTTATCATCATCTACAGTGCATAATATCATCCAAAGATTCAGAGAATCTGGAACAATCTCTGTGCGTAAGGGTCAAGGCCGGAAAACCATACTGGATGCCCGTGATCTTCGGGCCCTTAGACGGCACTGCATCACATACAGGAATGCTACTGTAATGGAAATCACAACATGGGCTCAGGAATACTTCCAGAAAACATTGTCAGTGAACACAATCCACCGTGCCATTCGCCGTTGCCGGCTAAAACTCTATAGGTCAAAAAAGAAGCCATATCTAAACATGATCCAGAAGCGCAGGTGTTTTCTCTGGGCCAAGGCTCATTTAAAACGGACTGTGGCAGACCAATCAAAATTTGAAGTTCTTTTTGGAAAACTGGGATGCTATGTCATCCGGACTAAAGAGGACAAGGACAACCCAAGTTGTTCTCAGCGCTCAGTTCAGAAGCCTGCATCTCTGATGGGATGGGGTTGCATGAGTGCGTGTGGCATGGGCAGCTTACACATCTGGAAAGGCACCATCAATGCTGAAAGGTATATCCAAGTTCTAGAACAACATATGCTCCCATCCAGACGTCGTCTCTTTCAGGGAAGACCTTGCATTTTCCAACATGACAATGCCAGACCACATACTGCATCAATTACAACATCATGGCTGCGTAGAAGGAGGATCCGGGTACTGAAATGGCCAGCCTGCAGTCCAGATCTTTCACCCATAGAAAACATTTGGTGCATCATAAAGAGGAAGATGCGACAAAGAAGACCTAAGACAGTTGAGCAACTAGAAGCCTGTATTAGACAAGAATGGGACAACATTCCTGTTCCTAAACTTGAGCAACTTGTCTCCTCAGTCCCCAGACGTTTGCAGACTGTTAGAAAAAGAAGAGGGGATGCCACACAGTGGGAAACATGGCCTTGTCCCAACTTTGAGATGTGTTGATGCCATGAAATTTAAAATCAACTTATTTTTCCCTTAAAATTATACATTTTCTCATGTAAACATTTGATATGTCATCTATGTTGTATTCTGAATAAAATATTGAAATTTGAAACTTCCACATAATTGCATTCTGTTTTTATTCACATTTTGTACAGTGTCCCAACTTTTTTGGAATCGGGTTTGTAATAATAATTACAAAAGAATAAAATAAAGCATATTTCTTACCTCTTGGAACATGGAAGGGTTCAATTTGAGCAGATGCTTTTTACCATCCTCACTGTCATCGTCAGAGGGCATTTCATACATTCAGCATCTGGCTCATATTCACAATCTTAAATATATTCATAAAATATCGTTTTGTGAAACGTCACATCATCATTGTGTATCAGACATTGCTTGAAGAATAAAGGTGAACTGCACTTATTGAGTCATCAGAGAATCAATTATTGTTGTTCAGAAAAAATATCTACTTACACTATTATTATTACATACCTCGGGTCGCTAGTGACCCTTTCCACTTTTTACAAAAAATGCATTAGAAAATAGACATTTTTAAATACTTTTTCTTTTTCTTGTTATATTGTTTATAATGAATAGACTGAGGAATACTGAAAATGTTGATGGATTTGATGGAGGGGGAGGGTAATAAATTATGTCCCTGGTCCTGGGTCCCAGTTAGTAAATTATGACCAGAGGTATACTAACAAATTTTGTAATGAGAGTCTGTCAATATAGAGACATGTTCACAAGGACATGTAAGCTAGTTGATACTATTTCCACTCTTGTGTGGCACTGCTGGAGTAACAGTCCCGCTCTAGACAGTGTAGTCACGAGTCCTCAGAAATGGCCTTTATTTTATTTTTTTGGTCTTTATTTGGCTTCCCCGTCGAAGGCTTGTCAGGTATCCTGATTTTCAATTAATCAAAATAACAGCTAGCGGCAACTGTGAAACTTGGAGGCACAGCAGGGTTTTGTGCTGTGTTCTGTTAAGGTCTAGCAAAGTCCACTGCAGAGTCAGCCACTAATCCAAACGCATCATGACAACTCATGACATCATCATGTGCTTTTGTACCTTGGAAAGTTTTAAACGTGCGGTCTGCGATGACTCAAAGCAATTTCCCCAAGGCCTTAAATCCATTAATAAATGTCCCATATGAATCATGTTTGGAAGGATGAAATCACCTGAAAATAAAATTCGGTCATCATTTACTCATCCTCATTTCATTCCAAGACTGACTTAATTTATTTTGTGGAACACAGAAAGAGAAATTTTAGATAATAAAGGCACAATATGTAAGATTTTTGGATTAAAAGAACCATTATATTTTGTTGACTTGTGCACTTACATTATCCCAAATGTTTCCAAGAATATTTAAATCCAGAGAAATAAGCTATTTTAACCAGCCCTCAATTTACGGTTTTATTTTGTAGAAACCATGGAAACACCAAAGACGCTTTAGTATATTATGTGATTTATTAGACAGGTGAGCAACTGTTTGGATACATTCATCAACAGAAAACTAATCGTTGTTCTATAGCTCAACACAGTTTATAATGTTTTCTTGATTTACCGCGAGTACCATGTCTAACATCGATCTAGCTTACTGCAGTGTGCGGCAAGTGTTTTATAGTAGCCGCCGAGTGAACTCACAGAGTAGCATTATAACATAAACACACTCAAATGTATCTGATATGATAAAACAGCGCTGCTTACGCATGACCAGAAAAAGTGAAAGCGGTCGTCTGCAGCATAATAAAGCTCATCAAGCTACGTCTTTGTTTGAATAAGCGACCTCTAACGGCAAAATATTACATATTGTGGCATTAATGTTGGGTGCGTCTCAATCAGCTCCCTAGTTTGCCCATTGACTGATTCCCTGATCAGTGCCCTGACTACTAAACTAGGGAGCTGATTGAGACGCACCCACAGTTTTTTTTCATAGTAAACATTAAACCCACGTGACTAATCGGCTGTTTCTGCTAATGGTGTTTTATTTATTGTTGGTTACTAGGTTACCAATACCACTGTCATCCGCTCGAACAACTTGATGGAAACTCATCTATTTCACATTTGTTTTTTTGTTTTTTGTGAACTTTGAAAATGTTCACTTCACATTTGGATGGAAACCCAGCTGTGCTGTTGGGTCTTTTCATGCAGTTACAATGAAATGTGACAAAAACCTTAAAACTAAACACCATAAAAGTATTATAAAAGACTCATTGCACAAGTCTTATAATAGCCTTTTGTGAAGAACAGACCAAAATCATTGAGTCACTGAACATGAGAAGTGGATCAGTCTGATCATCACGATCTAATTTAACCCTCATCCTTCCCTCGGGTCATTTTGACCTGAAACTCTTTTTATTTTTTTATGATTGTTAATTGGAATGGTCCAAGGCCCTAGGACTTTTGTCGTACTTGAACCATGAATACACACAAAAAATTGACTGGATTCAAGGAGATTTGTGGTTGAAATTTAAAAAAGTAACAAATCTCAGGTCAATTTGACCCTGTGGAATGCTTCAGTACATATAGAAAAACCTAAAACTACTCAAAATTCTAACAAAAAAATGCTAAAACTTTCCCAACAAATGAATTTATAATGTCTATAATGTTATAATGTGTATCTGAACCAACTTAGGACCCAGCGGAACAACTCATTTGCTCCATATAGAGGTATAAGACCATCTAGTTGTCTAAAGTGAGACTTTATTGATAGATTTTGTCATCTTGGAGCTTGAGAGCCATAGTCCACATAATCATAAGTTCAGATGCAGGGATCCTTGCAATGTTTGCTTCTGTGCTGAAATTGACAATGAAGTAAAAAGCACAAAGGCCCCAAGCATTTGAATTGCTAGACTGTGAGATCAATAAATGTACCAGTGCAACCTCTGAAAGAGAAGAGACAAAGGCCTGATGTTACGCAAGAACAGAGAAGCATTCCGTTCACTGAATGAGCAATTGTTGACGAAAAAGTCATTGTTGAGAAAGAAGAAAAGACATTATGCATGGAGTCTGTCTTAGTATCTGACCTTAATTTTTGCCAATTTTAAAAAAGCCTAGTTCAGCCAATAAATACTTATCAAGGCAAGTACACATTACTTGTTCATTTATAATCTCACTCTGATTTAAATGACTGAAAAATATAAATTTATAAATATATATATATATATATATATTTATATATATATATATATATATATATATATATATATATATATATATATATATATATATATATATATATATATATATATATATATATATATATATATATATATATATACACACACACACACACACACACACACACACACACACACACACACACACACTCAAGGATTATTAGGAGCACCATACTAATACTGTGTTTGACCCCCTTTCGCCTTCAGAACTGCCTTAATTCTACGTGGCATTGATTCAACAAGGTGCTGAAAGCATTCTTTAGAAATGTTGGCCCATATTGATAGGATAGCATCTTGCAGTTGATGGAGATTTGTGGGATGCACATCCAGGGCACGAAGCTCCCGTTCCACCACATCCCAAAGATGCTCTATTGGGTTGAGATCTGGTGACTGTGGGGGCCATTTTGGTACAGTGAACTCATTGTCATGTTCAAGAAACCAATTTGAAATGATTCAAGCTTTGTGACATGGTGCACTATCCTGCTGGAAGTAGCCATCAGAGAATGGGTACATGGTGGTCATAAAGGGATGGACATGGTCAGAAACAATGCTCTGGTAGGCCGTGGCATTTAAACAATGCCCAATTGGCACTAAGGGGCCTAAAGTGTGCCAAGAAAACATCCCCCACACCATTACACCACCACCACCAGCCTGCACAGTGGTAACAAGGCATGATGGATCCATGTTCTCATTCTGTTTATGCCAAATTCTGACTCTACCATCTGAATGTCTCAACAGAAATCGAGACTCATCAGACCAGGCAACATTTTTCCAGTCATCAACTGTCCAATTTTGGTGAGCTTGTGCAAATTGTAGCCTATTTTTCCTATTTGTAGTGGAGATGAGTGGTACCCGGTGGGGTCTTCTGCTGTTGTAGCCCATCCGCCTCAAGGTTGTGCGTATTGTGGCTTCACAAATGCTTTGCTGCATACCTCGGTTGTAACAAGTGGTTATTTCAGTCAAAGTTGCTCTTCTATCAGCTTGAATCAGTCGGCCCATTCTCCTCTGACCTCTAGCATCAACAAGGCATTTTCGTCCACAGGACTGCCGCATACTGGATGTTTGTCCCTTTTCACACTATTCTTTGTAAACCCTAGAAATGGTTATGCGTGAAAATCCCAGTAACTGAGCAGATTGTAAAATACTCAGACCGGCCCGTCTGGCACCAACAACCATGCCACGCTCAAAATTGCTTAAATCACCTTTCTTTCCCATTCTGACATTCAGTTTGGAGTTCAGGAGATTGTCTTGACCAGGACCACACCCCTAAATGCATTGAATCAACTGCCATGTGATTGGTTGATTAGATAATTGCATTAATGAGAAATTGAACAGGTGTTCCTAATAATCCTTTAGGTGAGTGTGTATATATATATATATATTGTCTTTTGATCTTTGTGGCTTCAGATCTGTCAGACCTTTCAAATAAACTCTACCACACTTATAAGTACCTTAATAGCACTCATTTTAGAAATTACTGCTCACACAAACCCACACAGTGATTCTCTTTGATATCTTTACAGATGAATTCTTTACATGCTCCGTGTGACTTTGTGTGAGTATGTGCTTGTTTTAACAAACAAGGGATACAGAAAGAGCACTTTTTAATAAGACATGGTTGTTATGCAAGCACTACAAACATAAATTCTCAGAAGACCTGAATACAAAATGCGTGTTTGTGTCCCTGTGACAAACAGATCCTTCTTTATAGTTTAAATAATAAGTTTGTTTTTTGGAATAAGTCAAATTTAAAAACAGTACTGTCGCATATTGCTTTAAATTCTTGGATATTTTATATGAAATTGAGCTTGTTCATCTTGCCTCACATGCAGAATACATTTCCACTGCATTTACTTTGAACTTGTACGCATATTTCCAACTCAAATAGCTGTTAGCCAACAGAGATATTGCTATCCGTTTTGGAGACAAATGATGAAATAAAATATGACCGCACATGGTCTGTGGTCCTTAAATTTCAATCCCAATTAAATCATTAGCTTTGGAAAACAGCTTTCTCAGAGGTCTTGCCATCAACATTGAGGTTACATTGGTTTGCTTGGTTAATCAAATGTGAGTTAGATTAAGCTCTTTAATTAGCTAAATGTGTTGAGAACAAGAGTGGGTTGGCCAAAAACGAGTCTAATTAGACAAGGCCAAAATCTGCTGGAAAGGACATGACAACATCAAGTGACGAATTAAAGAGAACATGATTTTCTACCACCTGTGTTTATTGCGTGACACTAAATTCTTGGGGGTATCTTAAATCAGGAAACATAAATTATTAAAGGAGATGTTTTTCTCGTTTCTCCATTATGCTTAGCATTCTCTGTAGCCACAGACCTTTCTTTCCATTTAGGCACTAAAGTATTACTGTTACAGTATATCCAAGCTTCTTTGACACAATTGTGGAAAGTGCTACACAAATACACTAAATGTGACTTATTATTGTTACTTATTAGAGCTGCATTGCAGCAGTTTTGGTGAAAAAGATTTCTTAACAAATATCAAAACAGATATTGCCTTCATATCCTGGGACCCAGAAATAGAGTTTTGTCCTCTGTATGGACATTATATTTTTTTTTAATGAATTTCTCTGGCACCATATATGTCAGTTTTAAGTCTGGATGTCCTGTAAAGAGCACATTCAGGGATATCAGAGATTTGGAAGTTTCACAATGACAACTGCCTCCCATTCAACTTAAAAATGATCAAATGTAACACTCTTATGGAAATATGATAATATTTTGTAATTTTTGTCCACTGTCCACTGAATACATGTCCACTGTAAGGGACGCCAGCACTTAAATCATGTTTATCAGGCATTTTGGGCAACACAACAAGTGAATAGGGAAAGAAATTATATTTCAATATTCCTATGAAATATTAGTATGAAAGTCTTGCCAATTACTACTCCCATTATTACACTTATTTTTCATTACATGTTGCCCCAAGAACAGATACAATTTATAGATACATTGTACATAATACAATATAGCATATAGCAGAGTGTATATAATATATAATATAGTATAGTATATAGCAGAGGACATAGCATAACATATGAATAAAATATCAATTTGCAAAAATTAAATTTTTCATTTTTTCCCCTAATTTTCAATGTAATGACACAAAAAAATACTAAATTCACAAAACTTTTTTTCTGGTTCTCAGGAGAATATGATAAAGCAATATCACATGAGCAAGAGTTGTGGCTGTATATCAACACGACTGTGATTCTTCCGAGTGTGATATTCTTACTCTATGGATTCAGGATCTGCTCTTGATAGTTTTAACCAAGCCTCATAAACAATTGTGCTAGAATAGCAAAAACAGCTTTCGAAACGTTTTTGCAGTAAATGAAACAACAAGATTTTTTTTTTCAACAGTTCAATAACAGTTAATATTGAGGAACTTACATTTTAGAAACAACATATTGCCAGTTACTTTTTTTTTGTTGTTGTTGTTGTTGCATCCAACGAAAATAGTCCCAAACAAAGAGCAGAACTTGAATTAATGATTCAACTTCACAAGCATTGTTCCCCTTGCTACTGCTAACATTAAGTCTCATACAATAGTCCATAAACCAAATCATGTCCTCATAAACCATGAGTAAACACACACACACATGTTGTAAAACTCGCGCATGACAAGCCGCTAAGCAAATACAGTTACAGCACATACCACATAGAGACCTGCTGTAGTCGCTGTTGCTGCTGCTCCTGTTCAGTTTCAGCCTCCGGATCAGATTCTGGATCATGTATGTATGGTTGAATCTGATTAATAGCCATGGTCTATTTAGGATCACTTTTTCTTTTCCACGTTTAAGGATATTACAGCTTTCAGACACTCTCAACGCAATAGCTTTTATTCGGAAAGACTCGGTACAGCATATCTTTCTTTTATAAATATAATAAAACTAAAGACTTTTCGGATATATGAAGGATGCAATACTACTCTATAGGTACTCAAGATTGACTTGAGATTGACAGAAACTGAGTGTTTCAGCCCCCCTTTAAAAACTCACTTGCTGCCACCTACTGGCGTAACAATGTAACCTGCAGAGTCACTGATAAATGCACCCGTATCGACTACGAAGTACTACGAATGCAATTGCAATCGTAGTCTACGACGCAAGTTAGTATAGATCAGCATGTGTTAGTGTTAAACAAATAGAGCAAGATGAATCGCACTTTGGCAACTGTGGGGAGAGAAAGAGAGAATAGGATACACTGGATAGGGTATAGTACCTGTTTCCTGCACACAAACACCACACCGGACATTTTGAATGTGGGGAACCAAATGTTTAAATATTTAAGAGTGAATCCTTGAAAAACCCAGCTAATCCAAATATTGGGAAGAATGTGTCTCCCTTTCACTTGTCATGTAACTGATATATCTTATGGTAAACTGAGGACGAGTGTATATTTAGGTAACTAACCTATTTTCACGGGCCTTTACTTGTTGGAATCTGTTAATCAGTGACATGTATATGTTCTCCATCAACCTCAGGTCTCTGAGCAGGTGTCGAGGTCAAAGAGGTTGCGCAGGAAGGTGCTTTATACCTTGTGTTACATCCCCTTTGGGAGCCCATAGGCTATTCCACTGTGATCTGTGTTTACGGCATTGATTAACCAGAGAGCACACCAGCAATGAGGCCACACACTCATACACCTATACACTTGCACTCGTTCCTGCGGGCAACCTCCCTTGAGGGCTCTGAGCTATTTCTCACTGTGAACCAGGAGGCTGAGAGAAAGAGAGAGAGAGCACTGGTGATAAAGAGTTAGATCAGATATTGTGATAGACAGACTCAAGGAGGATGACGAGGGAGTGAAGAGACACTGTGTCTAAGAATACATGACCTTGTATACATGCCCTTTGCATTTCATTTAGCTGCAGTTGACCATTCAGAAATTGAGAGGCTTGACAAGTACATGGTGATGGGTCAAACACTGAGGACATACTGAGTTAATGCCACGCCGACATTTGCATTGGCCTTGTACATGCTGTCGGAATGAGCATTTTAGGTTAGTGCCGCCGTATATCAGTTTGATTAATGCTGCAGAAACATTGACTCTAATAATGGTAGTAATTCAGCTGCGGATATAAAATACTTTGACTAAGCAGCTGTCGGAAGCAACATGGTGTACATATTAAAAAGCAGAGTTTGAGGCTTGGTGTAAATTTACTTGAAACTGGGGAGGAAATTTTGAAGACAAAGACATCTGATGAGTCCATATAGAACAGCATGACTCATCTCTCTCGCTCTCTCTCCTGCTGTCTCTCTTTATGTCTGAAGCCAGCCTCAGTAAACACTCTGACAAAGGCTATATTTTGGATGTTATACATTATCTATTTATCCTGGCTTAAAGGAGCAATTCAACAAAAATGATGAAAATAACAACTTAAATTTCAGTTTCTTCCTCAGTGTGAAATTACACACTGCACATTTATAAAATATAGTAGGGGATGATGAAATGAGCCATGTTGCTATTTCACACAGTCATGTGCTTGTTTGAAATAGTGAAGATGAAATAGAAGATATTGTATGTACAGGAGTCTGTAGTAATAAAGTGACTTTTCCTTGATTGAGGCTTTTTACAAATAATATCTTTGCTATTGCCGTGTATTCACGACTGACATCCAATGTGGCCCATGGATTTTTCTCAGGTTAATGCATCTGTTACTTGACTTGCAATTTATGTTGAGTGTTGGACCAGGAAATTTAATTTAATTTTAATGTTAAGTGCAACAAGGGGTGGCCCTTGCTTGAGTAGAACGCAATTACCTCAATTCAATAAGTCATTAATGGTCCGTAGATTGCAGCAGTTCCAAAACAAGAGGTCTTTTGTCATTTCCAAATTGCATGTAGCAGAAAATTGGGGCAAAAGTTTGTGAAAAGGGAAGAGAGTGCATGTTGTAGGACAATATACTGGCTGACTTTTTTAATACTGAAAATCAGAGGAAAGGACAATTACAACTTGATAATCGATTACAGTTCCCCTGGGTTCATTGTAAACAGAAGGTGCATCATTAAACTCCATCTATGCCTATTCACTCTTGTTGTCATTCAGCTCCTTTCTGTCTGTGTAATTAAATGATTTTTGAGCCTTGAATTGCAATTAACCCAATTTTAAGGGCATATTTTATATAAACCCCATTTTTATTAAAAACCACATTCGATTTAGTGGCTTTTAGTCCTTATGTGTTAGCTTTGATGATGCATATTTAAAAATACATTACTAGCAAATACATTTGAAATGTACAGTTTTTAATTTTCTGGGAAATCAGGTTAAAATTATTGATGCTATCCGCCATATTCTCCGCACTTGAGGAGCTGTAGCAACAACATGTCTCGTAAGCAATCCCGGTGTTCTGTTGTTGGATGCAAGACCATTTTCTCCCAAAATCTGAGCCACTGAGGACGCAGTGGATTGGTTTTATTTTTGAAGGTAATGTGCCCCAAAAAATACCTAAATTTGTTTATGTCTGTGCAAATAATTTCACTCCAGACTGCATGTGAACGAGGGGAAACACAGGGCAGGCTTTGCTAAAAAGTTGTTACTCATGGATGGATCTGTACCAACTGTTTGTGATCCAGCTTATAGGCTCCAGAGCGATACTGGTCATGACAGTAATGAAAGGGAGAACACGCACTTAATTACAGTTCATCTGAGTTATTTTACAACTATAAAGTTTACCAGTTTATTAAGAATCCCCTTAAAAGGTCTATATATTGTTTACTGTTAGTTGTAATGAGTAATTTGTGTAATTTGCTGTGTATGTTGATGATAATGCAAGGTAGATTGTTTGTGGATAACACTTTAATGCACACTTTTTGTACTGTTTTATTCAGCTCTTATGGTGATTTTCTTGAGTGAAAATGAACGCTTCCTCTTTTGTGTGAAGTACAATAAACCTCATAAAACTCCTCAGTAAAGTTTTGGTCATTATTCGGACGGTGTCCTCTACAACAGGCTTGTACTAATAGTAGATAAAAGCAAGATGACAAATAAGTTATAACCGTAATTAAACAAAACCCCATACAGCATATTTTCTCTGTCTCTGTAGGCATTACTTCTTTCAAAATGGCGCCGCCGTGTTTGGTCGCCGTTCAGGTCGCTCCGCGAAGACTGTGCTTTTATTTACTATTTTACTTTCGTTTACTCTCAATTTTTACAAACTTATCATCTGCATTGATCTACTATGACAGCAAAACTCTTTTGGACATTGGTTACCTCTACACTGGACTGTTTCAGGACACTTTCGCCGATACTCTGTGGCCATCTGAGATTCTTCGGAACGCCGAGTTGAACAATGGACAGACGAGTCAACGGCGAAGAATCAAGAAACGCCGTGGGAAACGCGCTGGTATCCGTAACAGACTGAGGAAAAGGGCATTCAGTCCTCCTCTCCCGAGCATTCTTCTAGCAAATGTTCAATCCTTGGATAATAAGATGGACGATCTTAGAGCCAGGATAAGTTTTCAACGGGACATGAGAGACTGTAATATCTATTGTTTGTCTGAAACATGGCTCACGCCCGCGGTCCCGGACACAGCTGTGACGCCGTCGGAGAACTTCTCTGTTTTTCGAATGGACAGAACAGCCGAGGCCGGTAAATCCAAAGGCGGTGGAGTATGCTTCATGATCAACAAGAAATGGTGCGATCCCAGGAACATCACCATTCTCTCGCGGTCCTGCTCGCCTCATCTGGAACATTTAACAGTCATTTGCCGTCCATTCTATCTGCCGAGGGAGTTTTCTGCGGTTGTCGCGACCGCTGTTTACGCGGCATTCATTGTCGCGGGCGATTTTAACAAAGCAAACCTAAAGAAAGTCCTGCCAAACTTTCACCAGCACGTCTCCTCCTACACGAGGAGCAAACACACTGGATCATTGCTACTCTCCGTTCAAGAACGCCTATAAAGCGCAGTCACTTCCAGCGTTTGGCAAATCGGATCATGCCGCCATTTTCCTCACTCCAAAATACAAACAAAAGCTCGTTCAGGAACCCCCGGTGAGGCGGGAAGTTAAGCGCTGGTCACCCCACTCAGAGACCGCGCTACAGGCAGCTCTGGATGATGTAGACTGGGACATGTTCCGAGCGAGTTCAGCCGACGTAAACGAGTTCACAGACGTGGCGCTTTGCTTCATCAACACGCTTACAGAGCAAGCCACGCAAACAATAACAATAACGTCCTTCTCAAATCAGAAACCGTGGGTGGACAATTCAATCCGCGCGGCAGTGAACGCACGCACTGCTGCTTACAACGCCGGTCTCCATTCAGGGAATATGAATGAATACAAATCATCCTGTTATGCTCTGCGGCGTGCAGTTAAAGCCGCAAAGCTCCGATATAAAGACCGAGTGGAGTCTCATTTCCAACTCAACGACTCGCGGCGCATGTGGCAAGGTCTGAGGTCCATCTGCTCGTTTGGATCTAAATCCTCTGCAGAGGGAAGCGCTGATCCGTCGCTTGTGAATGAGTTAAACTCTTTCTACGCTCGCTTTGACTGTAACCGCGGCAACGCGACTCCGCCAAGTGGCGCGTTAGAGGAAATTACTCAGAGCAGCAACAATCACGTGATCTCTGTCTCAGAGGATGAAGTTCGGAGAGCACTCAAGCGTGTGGACGTCAGGAAAGCTGCTGGGCCAGATGGTATTTCAGGTCGTGTTCTACGGTCCTGTGCTGATCAGCTCGCCGGGTTGTTTACATCTATCTTTAATGAGTCCCTCGCTACATCTGTGGTCCCCACCTCCTTCAAAAAATCCACCATCATCCCTGTCCCTAAGAACAGTAAACCCTCTTGCCTAAATGACTATCGTCCAGTGGCTCTCACGTCTATAGTCATGAAGGTCTTTGAGAGACTCATTAAAAACACCATTTGCTCCTTCATTCCTGACACTTTGGACCCTCTTCAGTTTGCCTATCGTCCCAATAGATCGACTGAAGATGCCATCTCTCATGTCCTCCACTCCTCCCTCACTCACATCGACAGCAAAAGTGGGAACTACGTAAGGCTGCTTTTTATTGACTATAGCTCAGCCTTTAACACCATAGTTCCCATCAAGCTAACCTCCAAACTCCTGGATCTCGGCCTGAATCCTTCTCTCTGCCACTGGATTGAAGACTTCCTCACTGGCAGGCCTCAGGTGGTGAGAATAGGCCAGTTCACCTCCACCTCCATCACCCTGAGTGTGGGAGCTCCACAGGGCTGTGTCCTGAGTCCCCTGCTCTACTCTCTCTACACACATGACTGTTTGTCCACACACAGCTCCACCTCTATCATCAAATTTGCTGATGATACTGTTGTCCTGGGCCTCATCTCCAACAACAATGAGACGGCATACTTGGACGAGGTGGAGCATCTAACATCATGGTGCCAGGACAACTGTCTCTCTCTGAATGTTGGCAAGACCAAAGAAATGATTGTGGACTTCAGGAAGAGACAGCAACGGACATACTCCCCCCCTCATGATCAGCGGGTCACCAGTAGAGAGAGGGAGCAGCTTCAAGTACCTGGGTGTAAACATCTCCGAGGACCTGACCTGGACTGCTCACATTCAGACACAGGTGAAAAAAGCCAGGCAAAGACTGTACCACCTGTGCCAGCTGAGGAAATTCAGGGTTTCACCAGCTATCCTGAAAACTTTCTATTTAGGGGCGATAGAAAGTGTATTAACTCAGTGCATCACAGCGTGGTATGGGAACAGCACCAGTCATGACCGCAAAGCCCTGCAAAGAGTCGTGCGCTTATCCGAGCGCATCTCAGGGTCAGCTCTCCCGTCTCTGCAGGACGTCTACACCAAACGCTGCAAAGGTAGAGCTACTAAGATCATCAAGGACTCTAATCACCCTGCAAACCCTCATTTCACGCTGCTGCCATCTGGTAAGCGCTTCCGAAGCCTGATGGCCAAAACTGAGAGACTCAGGAGGAGCTTCTTCCCCCAGGCCATCAGACTCCTGAACTCAGTCACTTAACACCACGTGACTTCACTTCAGGATAAACATACTGTCATTGCACTGCACTTTCTGTTCTCGTTGTTACTGTGTAACAACCTGTTATAAACCTGTTTGCACATTATACTCTTTATACATTTGTTAACCACATATTTATAAGTCTACAGTTTACTCACTGCACAGTCTACTTCAATTATTTTATTCCACTTTATTCATATTTTTTACTTTTTTTTCTCTTGACTTGATTATTTATAATTCTACATATATATATATATATATATATATATATATATATATATATATATATATAAGTACTTTTTTATCCTATTTCTATATAATTTCCTCCTTGTGTTTTTAACTGTGAATTTGCACTGTCCATGGAGCGGACCTGTTTACATTTCACTGCCGGTTGTATATTCTGTATATAACTGTGTATGTGACAAATAAAACTCTTGAATCTTGAATCATTATTGTCAGACTCCGGTTCGAGTTGCACACTGCTATCGAGAGTTTCTGTTCTTACATTTTCTTTCTGTGAGATGAGATTGTCCTGTTACTGGAGCATGAGCTCTTGAAGCTCCGCTCTCTTCTTGAAAGGGGGCTGGAGGCATCAGCTCATTTGCATTTAAAGGGATACAAACAAAAAATGACAAAAATGTGCTATTTTAACATGATATAAAAAATTATCTGTGGGGTATTTTGAGCTAAAACTTAACATACACACTCTGTGGACATCGGAGACTTATTTTACATCTTGTAAAAAGGGGCATAATGTGTGCCCTTTAATCTAGTGAGCTGTCTTGCTACCTACACAGGCAGCTCCCTTTACACACTGCACCAACAGAGTGGCTATTCCCCGTCCCAACTTCCTGTTTCAATAGAAAATACATCAACACAGGGCTCTGTGCTTGTCAACAGATTTTATGTGGTCTTTAGCATAGATGAAAAAGTCACATTTTCATCAACCTATTTGCTTTATGTAATCCATTTTATGCCACAATAGAAACTTACACAGGCTTGGAAATGAGGCCACAACAGTCTTTTCTTCCCCTTGCCCCTGTTTTGCTAAAGCATCTGAGTGTTAATGCCTACAGAAGGAGGCATGCCATTGTGGGACAGCTATGGGCGTGCTTTTCCGCTTCCATCACACATCAATGCCTCCATGAGGTAACATAATTGGAACATCATTTCCTGAAAAAGCCTGGGATAATCTTAGGTAACAGCATCAAGATTTATTTCAGTGGGAGGAGATGTTTCTCTGCAATGACAGGAGGTCTCTCTCTATCATTTCAGTTCAATGTCTTTCCAAAACACACAGACACACACACACACACACGCTGGCATGCTCATACTCCCACTCTCATGACACCTACCGGAGCCTTGTCCCATTGCAATAGAGATCAATCAAATGTCACTTTGAAAAAATTATCATTCTTAAAGAAAACTAACATCAAATTCGACATCTGGACATGACAGTTTTCTCATAGAATTCAGTTTTCCTGCATAGTAATTATGTATCACTGGCATGTTTAAAATCTCAATCTATTGTGCTATTTAACTTTATTTCGTCTCTCATCTTTGCTTTTGCATGCAGACACACACTTGCTATCTTCTTTTTTATTTCTTTTCTATGCCTTTGCCACCTGGTGTCCCTCCAAGAGCCATTTTCCACACAGCTGTTGAGAAATCATAACTGATATCATGGTAAATTGATTTGCAGTTGTGCTTCGAAATAAAACAACAGATTGACAAGCGTGAAATCAAAGGCAAATATTTATATATAGCCTAAATTACCTTTATTAAGTGAAAATGGACACATTTTAAGTTTTATTTACATCATTACATTTACATTACACAAAATGACTATTTCTACTGCTTTTTATCTTCAGTTATTTTGTGATATATTTGTGTGCATGGATGCGCAAGGATGTATTTCACTGCATGACCGCGCTCTGCACTGCCAACAGTGCGTTGATTGTAATCCTAATTATATTTGACCTCCTGTCTCCTACTGAGTCAAAAACAATGTGTAGTGCATCTATTCGATCTCAAAGACAAATTAAAAAAGACATTGCAATACTGCATACAGATTTTGGGACTGTGAGAGTGGGTCAGACAATGCTGGAAGGCAGTCTTCTACAAAAAAGTAATGCTAACAGACAAAATGCATTACAGAAAAACACATATCTTTGTATGACATTCAGCCCCTTATCCACCAAACTAAGAACTTTGAAAATGTCTTGTAAATGTTAAATATACATTAGGGCCCAAAAGTCTAAGATTAATAATTCACCATAAGAATGTAGGCAAAAAGTTTGAACTGAAGCCATTAACATTAATTTCAGAATGCTTTACAGTATTTTGTGTCCCTCTGTTGTTATAATGACAAATGGACTCTCACTCTATGCATAATAAAATATATGTTATAGAAAGACATACAAGCATAATAAAGTGGAACGAAAAATACCCATCTATTCAATCTATTCCTCCCTATTGTTCAGTCTTACTAAGGGCATTTCAGAGAAGAAGATGAGGGAGATGTGTGGCATTCCTGTCTGGGAACAGAGACTTTGAATGAAGACGCGCTAAAGGACAGGATGAATGATAGAGGGCTCAACACCTAACAGTTGGTCCAGAAGTCAAACCTGTCTTAGGGAGTGCTCTGTAAAGGATAATTGCTAGTTCTTTTTTTTTTTTCTCTCTCTCACTTTCATGCACCAGGCCAGATCATTTCAGTGATTTAAATGAAATAATAGACACCCATTTCATAATAGAGTTCCAGATAATATATCATTTGCAAGCTTTTTGGCGTGCCTAGTCATCAAGCGACCTCTCATTAGTAATCCAAATAGTCAGGATGGATCTGATCTCCGATGTTTCCATGAACAGGGCAAAATATAAAAAATTTAGAACAAAATATTCATAATTTTAATAGAAAATTGTTGTTTAATAGAAAATTACTTTAGCAAACAAAACATTAAAGGCCAATTCACAACGCACAGACAAACGGCAACAAACACATTTGTTTGGTTTTGGCGGATCTGTGGCTGAATCCGAAATCGCATACTTCCCAAAGGAAAACAGTAAGTGGCAAAAGAAGTATGTCAGAATTCACAGTACTCATAAAAGAGTAGGCAAACAGTACCCGGATGACATGCTTCTTCCGATGAGATTCTGAAGTGTGCATATGATGGACAGTTTACTATCCCATGAGGCCATGGGAGAAGATTTGTGAATGGCAGTGAAGCGATGTAACTGATGCTGGTAGGTCACATGATAATGACAACATGGTGACTATAGTATGTCTGGACAACATTCATACTACACACACTCATAATACACTGATCAAGCATAACAGGTGAAGTGAATAACACCGATTATCTCTTCATCACAGCACCTGTTAGTGGGTGGGATATATTAGGCAGCAAGTGAACATTTTGTCCTCAAAGTTGATGTGTTAGAAGCAGGAAAAATGGGCAAGTGTAAGGATTTGAGCGAGTTTGACTAAGGCCAAATTGTAATGGCTAGACGACTGGGTCAGAGCATCTCCAAAACTGCAGCTCTTGTGGGGTTTCCCGGTCTGCAGTGGTCAGGATCTATCAAAAGTTCTCCAAGGAAGGAACAGTGGTGAACCGGCGACAGGGTCATGGACGGCCAAGGCTCATTGATGCATGTGGGGAGCGAAGGCTGATGTGTGTTATCCGACGAGCTACTGTAGCTCCGATTGCTCAAGAAGTTAATGCTAAGGTTAATGCTCGTGAAGTAATTACTTATCAAAATAAGTACCAACTCACGAGAGTATTCAATTTCGGACTCAGTGTCAGTGTGTTACCCCTTGTCTTGCCCAGTGTCTTACGGTCTATGGTCTTACCTGACTGAACATTCAATCAGCGTTTGCTTGTCTGTTGGGACAGTGAGAACAAGACCAATTTTTCATAAAATTCTAAATCCAATGGCCAACTTTGTTTGTTGATGTTTGTCTGTGCAGTTTGAATTGGCCTTAATACGATACTGTAAAGAAAATATATCTTTCAAAGAGATATAAATATATAGACTACATAAACTATCCTATCGCAAACAAATGTCAAATATTAAAATAAAAAAAAATATATACCAGGTTTCCATAGAATAGGCTATAACAACCCTTCACAAAGAAAGTAAACATTTGGACAACAAGTTATACTAATAAAGATTAGATTGACTTAATCTATGCATTTACCCACTAACCTACACAGTTCTGGGACAGATAACAGCACGAGTGAATAATAAAATCCATACAAAAACAATAAAGGATCATGTTATCCGGTCATGACCAAAAAAAATGATATCCAAAAGATGGTACTCATGCTATCCAAGTAGGCAGCTCACTAGGTTTTGCAACACGGTCCTAACTCTCACTCTGCCTTCTCATAGACAGCAGTGTCTGTCTAGTCTGAGCTCCTCCCTCCTGCAGAAGCGAGCAGCACCTCCATTCAAACCCATCCAAACTCAAGGCATGAGCGTCTGCTCTTCCCCGCACAGCTGCTGCTGATCACCTTACCTGCACAACAAACTCTGGATATTCGTCTTGTACTTTACACCCCTTCAGACCAAAAAAAGAGGCGAACTAAATCATTCTGGCCCTAAACACACACACAAGTGGTTTTCCTGACTGCAAACATGGCGAGTGCCTCGTACCACATCTCTAATCTTTTGGAGAAAATGACATCCAGCGACAAGGATTTCAGGTCAGTCGTGATGCACATGTCTAGATCGAGTGTTAAAGAGCATGCACACGTATTTTCAGGGCTTGTGATGGCGTTTAAATGTTTTAATAAATAACGAAGCGATCGCAGAAAGTTTTAGGCCCTGAATCGCGCCCTGTTGTTGTTTAGACTGACATGCTAAGCTAACAAGCTAATTCGTACTGTACGGGTCTTCATTTGGATTTTTTGCTGTTTAAAATTGTGCATGTGCTATGTATTCACGGCTATAACTTGTTAATTCCCCCTCTAATGTTGGAATATACGCTGTCAAAAGTGTAAGTTTTAGTGTAGATGTTAGCCAGTTGGTAGCTAGTGTTAGCCGATTAGCCTTAGCATTTCGTTTGGTGGCACTGCACTCGAACTGTCATATCATTTGTAACGAGTGCAATCATTCATAACAAACAATTGACAAAATTAGCAGAGTTGTTTAGTCAGTGCAGTGTTTGATGTAATTTACTTTCCTCGTGTTTATATGAGTTGGCTAGTTTTAGCATAAGTGCACGTTCATGAAATGTGCATAGATTTAAACTACATCAGCTACTTTTTGCGAAGTGTGTAGAATACATATTGAATTCAAGGGTTTTCTTTTATTAAGATCTCTGCATTCAGTGTTTCAGAAAACCTTACGTCATTTATACATTTACGTATTAACAGTTTTGACAGACCATATTATAATTTCCTTATTTTATTCATTTGTTAATCAATTGTATTTGGTATCTTGTGCTGATGGCACTTATTTGTAAAGGCAGAGGTTGACTCTTGTCACACAGACTGTTTGAAATGGTTTAATACAAATGATTGCAACATTTGAACAAGGAGAAATTACTTTTTTTTTTTTTTTTTTTTTTTTTTTTTAATAATTATGATAGCTATTTCCCTAATGTTATACCTATATGCAAAGATCCTCATTTGACTTTGTTCAAATGAGGATACTTGTATGGTTTTAAATGCTGTCAAGGCCAGAAGCAAATGTAAACATGGTGATAACCGATTAAAAGCATCATGAAATGGTAGTTCATAATCAATTTTCCATACAGTTACACTTACAATTTGTATTTTGTGCTGCCATGCTTTTCTTTCTGTTGGGGGATTCCCTTTAATGATGTCAGTATATTCCGCAGCAGCCACCAGGAGGTTAATGGTTTCTGAGTTTTATACATATCTGACAGGAGTTGTCAAATGAATACTAATGCAGTCTTCGGATCATATATCCAGAGTCTTCCCTGTCTGTCATCCACGTCAAACCACTTGCTGTTCTCATTCCAGCTCTTTCTGAATTTCACAAGATTGTACCCCTGGGAACATTTTGCTTACACACCATTCTAGGTCTCCTCTGTTGGTGTGTGCTGGCGTTCCCTCTCTCGCCCTGCTGTAGGAGCGTGTGCGTCTCATGCATTATTCATTCTTACTTAGGCTCTCGCTGGAATAAGAGATTCCATGCCATCAAATATATGCCAAAGCAGTCACTTTTAGGAGTGTGTATGTGTGAGAGAGATGGCACGTAATAGGGTATGCAGAAGGTTTTTCGCTCACATCACATATGAGGTTTTGTGCTGAGGCTTTGATGTTGGCACCCAAAGACAAGATTTCATTTTAATCCACTCCAGTTTCAGCTCAGAAGTGGATTATGAATTTAGCAAACCATGACAAGTGAAATGAAAAGGTGAAAATGATTCAGTCAGTCCATTTGCTTTGACATAATGCCAGCAGCCCCCGCTATTCAGGTGGTTCTCACCTTAGGGCCATGTGGGTGTCTTTACAGTAGCCATTATGTTAGTGCTGAAGTCCTCTTTAAGTGTGTCAGTGTGTCTGGACCATTGGGAACACTTTTGGCGGAAAAAACGTCTTTCAACTGCTTGTCATTGCTTTTGCAAAATTATGTTTTTTATGAGTGAAGCAGGATATACAGTGGAAGAAAGTGCTGATGCTTGATTTTTATCCATTGGGAAATGGTTGGATAATGAAAAATTGTCTTCAAATAACAGGTGGATGGCGGGTAGGGGTTGCTAACATTAGTCAGTCATTTCAGGGGTGGCACAAGTTATTACATTTTTGGTGGAAGAAACACTTCCTTCAGAAAAAAAGGAAACCGATAAATGATTCCTAACAAGTCCTTGTTTATTCCCACAGATTCATGGCCACCAATGATTTGATGTCCGAGTTGCAGAAGGACTCCATAAAGCTGGATGATGATAGTGAACGGAAGGTGGTCAAAATGATCTTAAAGCTCCTGGAGGACAAGAACGGAGAAGTTCAGAATCTGGCTGTAAAATGGTACGATTTTTACCATTGCTCATTTCTTTCAGCCCTTCTGTGTTTACATGAACTTGAAAGCTTCTCTTACTTGGGTGTTTTCAGTGTGTCCTTCCTGAATTGGCTTCAGTTTGTCCTCTGAAAATGTTTTAATGTGAAATTGATTCTTGCCACAGTGATTTAGTGAGAGGTATTGCTGTTTTTTACTTTGATTTATCTCGGTTATTAGCCTCTAAGATTAACCTCTATTTTTTCCCAAGATAGTTTAGAAGGGATTGCATGAATA
The DNA here is from genome assembly GCA_018749465.1 of Paracanthobrama guichenoti. NCBI lineage: Eukaryota > Metazoa > Chordata > Actinopteri > Cypriniformes > Gobionidae > Paracanthobrama > Paracanthobrama guichenoti. Next base: position 7,380,328 of record CM031946.1, read on the forward strand.
AGTCACAGTAATCTCTGTTCATTTCATTCGTTCTTTGTGCTGAAATACAAGTATAAAGCGAGTCTTTCTAAACCTTATGGCAGTTAAAGCCATCTTGCGAATGGATTAACACAGACTTGAATGCTGAACAGAAATAATTTGTAATGTACCATTTTGCAGTACAGACGTTTTTGCAAGCAATCCAAATTCATATGTTGCGTAGTAATAGACAAATAGGAAGCATTTCACAGGTTGCCCTAAAAGTCCTTGTTATTTCTTGCAGTTTGGGCCCACTTGTCAGCAAAGTGAAGGAGTACCAGGTTGAAACCATTGTTGATACGTTGTGTACAAACATGTTATCAGATAAGGAGCAGCTTCGAGATATTTCTAGCATCGGCCTCAAAACGGTGATTGGAGAGCTCCCGCCAGCGTCCAGCGGTAAAACAAGTTTTCCCAGTGTAATAGTTGTATTCCACAACTGTTATTTTCTCTCTTGTGCTAAAAGGATAGAGAATTCATTCACGTCTATGGCTATATTTAGTTGTTTTCGTGTGTCATCTTGCCTGCTAAGTCCATTTCTCTTTGCTTTAGGCTCTGCTCTTGCTGCTAGCGTTTGCAAAAAGATTACGGGCCGCCTCACAAGTGCCATTGCCAAGCAGGAGGACGTCTCAGTTCAGCTGGAAGCCTTGGACATCATGGCAGACATGCTGTGCAGGTATGTCAGACAAGCCATGTGATGACTGCAGCTTTTGTTTAGACCAATTGTGCTTTTGAGTGCACATGGGCTCCTGCCAGGTAATTTCTCGATGTGTTTGTGCACACAATCTCCCCTCTGTGACAGATCTCAGTTGTCTTTTTCTTCAGTTCATTGAGCTGAATATACTTGTAGGTCTTTCAGTTTAGATGCTGACGCTCAGCTCTGTTGTGTGGTAACTAATGGCCGACTTGGGTGAATGCATTTTTCATTTATACATACACTTATGCATTAGGTGACTTTGAGATTTTTCTGTGTGCCTTCAACCCTGCCATTACTAAGCTCATCTCTACCAGTTGAGCTACACAAAATCTTTTAAAGGGGTGGTTGATTATGATTTCAAAAAAAAAATTAATTAGTGTGTGATGTTGCTGTTTTAGCATAAACAGCATCTGCAAATTTACACCGTTCAAAGCAAAGGGAGATATTTTCTTTTAAAGAAATCGTTTTTTAAGGACTACAACAAATGGCTGGTAGGGACTACAACAAGCTTCTTCATGGGTTAGTGACATCACTAACCCTAAAATTTACTTAAACCCTTCCCCCAGGAACATGCTCCATGACTCTGGTTTTAACATAAAAGGCTGAACCGTTTCGGACATTTTCAGTGCGTGTCTGCGTGAGGTAATCAGAGCTGCTAACTTGGACACTTGAAGCTTCGCCCTCTTCTAGAAAGGGGGCTGGGAACACCAGCTCATTTACAATTAAAGGGACACACAAAAACGGCATGTTTTTGCTCACTCAAAAAGTGACAATTTTAACGTGCTATAAAAAATTATCTTTATGTTGTATTTTGAGCTAAAACCTAACATATACACTCTGGTGACATCAGAGACATATTTTACATCTTGTAAAAAAGGGCATGTATTTTCCAACAATTTGGATTTAAAGCCTTTTCACACTAAGAATGAAAACCAAAAATTACTACCATATATACCCGAATATAAGACGAGGTTTGTGTCCTAAAAATAGGCTGAAAATTGGGGGGGTCGTCTTATATTCATGATATATAGACAAAATCGCAGGGGGAAACAGTAGAGGGTGCCAACACGATAGGCTACGTAATTAGTGACAGTGTTATGAATTAAATAAACGGTAAAGTGCCACCATGGAGAAGTCAAGAGATCATCTTGAGAAAAGAGCTTCAAAAGTTGGTCAAATAAACCAGCACGTTCAAAACAGTTATGACACCAACTTTAAACGTATGGTCGTGAATGAGACAGAATCATCTAATAATTGCAAAGCTGCCTAAAAATTTGGAGTCACAGAATGCAATGTTTGGAGGTGGCAAGAACCTTTTTTTCCCCCAAAAAAATACGTCTGAAAAATGGGGGCGGTCGTCTTATATTCAGAGTCGTCTTATATACGGTATATTAGCATCCACACCAACAGAGGATAACAATGTTTATTCTAACTTTATAGTGTGAAAATAAAGTAAATTTGCTATGTATGCTGTATACTGCAGAAATGGGAGTATTATGTATGCTATATTTCCTATCTAATAAGGGAAGTATAAACCACCAAATTTGTGGTCTTTGCAACAAACTTTTAAATGTCTAACATTGTTTGTTCATCCATCCAGACAAGGAGGCCTCTTAGTGAATTTCCACCCTTCCATTCTGAGCTGTCTGCTGCCTCAACTGACAAGCCCTCGCCTGGCAGTAAGGAAGAGGACCATCATTGCCCTGGGACACCTGGTCATGAGCTGCGGAAACTTGGTCTTTGTGGACCTCATCGAGCACTTACTGTCCGAGCTCTCACGCAACGAGTCCATGTCAACCACGCGCACTTACATCCAGTGTATTGCTGCCATCAGCAGACAAGCTGGCCACAGAATCGGTGAGGCTCTCCCGTTGTTAAAGACCTCAGTTAACTTAATGTCTTTGGGGTTCAAGACCTCATCTCAGTTACTCTTTAAGTGCTGAAAGCAATTTTAGTGTGCTCTTATTGAAGCCATCAACTGTGATCTTCTCATACAGCTATTAGTTTCACCACTGCTGTAATTCAGCCTTCCTTGGAATGAGCTAAAGCAAACCAAAGCCACCCTCAAAGGTCTTTAATGAAAATGATCCAATTATCACAATAGCTGTTTTAGCTGAAAGTGTAGTGTAAATACATTTGTGTAATGATCTCCTCCCCTCCTATGCATTGCCTTTTTACCGCAGTTCTCCATGGCTTGATCTTGAAGTCAGAGTCCTTTCTTATGATAGAAAATGTTTCACTCAAGATTGAGGTCACCAGCACTGACATCGAATTTTGATTACATTTCACTTTATGATTATTCAGGTTGAGGTGTGCCAGCTTTTTTCCCCCATCAGTTGAAGAATAATTGATGTCATTCAAAGATATTTTGTTTATCACTCTTTTCCACAATTTTTGATAATTGATTAAATAATAAAACACTTTGAAATTGTCCTTAATTATTCACAACATTTACTGTTTTCTACAATTCCACCACCAAAGCACGATTTTATATATAAGGGGGGTATAAGCTTCAACTCTCTTTGGAATTTGACCGAACAAATTGCCAGAGTGTTATTGTGTGACAGGAGATAGAACAATCCCCAGTACGGTCGTTATTACCCATCACCTTGTCATCAACGTTGTTCCATTGCTGCGCTGCTAAGGCAGGCCATTTGGCACAAATGAAATGAAGTGAAAAGTCATTTAGGTTTGCTGCTGTGGTGCGCCGTTCCCCGTCAGCCAATTACCGCCTACGTTTGATGAAACAAAGACAGCTGCGATTAAGATGCACAAGATTACTTCAGTGGAATGCACTCAAAGTTGTTTTGTAGCTATCTCTTGGCGCTACTGTTTTAATTAAGTCTTTTTGTCATCTTAAGATTGTTTCTTTGATTGTGCTGAAAACAGCAAGGCCTTTATCTTGCAGCTCTCCAAACTCATTTTTATTTCTTAATGAATTATTAGTTTGATGTTACGTTTTGCAACTGTCTGATGTGTAATGATGGTAAATGACAACATGCTGGTTTTATCCTACAGGTGAGTACTTAGAGAAGATCATCCCATTGGTGGTGAAGTTCTGCAATGTTGATGATGATGAACTGAGGGAATACTGCATACAAGCTTTTGAGTCTTTCGTAAGGAGGTTAGTTTATATCTCCATCTTAATGCTGACATTTGCAATTGTTTCTCATAATATAATATTTTATATATATATATATATATATATATATATATATATATATATATATATATATATATATATATATATATATATATATATGTATATATGTATGTATATATATATATATATATATATATATATATATATATATATATATATATATATGTATATATATATATATATATATATATATATATATATATGTATATGTGTGTATGTATGTGTTATGACTTTTTCTGCTGTTTCCTCTGAGAAGTAGTAGTATAGATAAGAATATTACCAACAAAAATATAGCCATTAAAAAAACTGTAATCTTGACGTTTCCCTGTTGCATGACTTGATTTAAAGAAAACATATTGCTTTTGATTGCCAGGTGTCCAAAGGAAGTCTACCCACATGTCCCAACAGTCATTAGCATCTGTCTTAAGTATCTGACCTATGACCCCAACTACAACTATGACGACGAGGATGAAGATGAGAATGCAATGGATGCCGATGGTGTAGACGAAGATTATCAAGGTACGAGGCGAGGCTCATTTCTCCTCTCTGTCTGAGGGAAGAAGGATTTATTATCTCCTAAACCAAAAGAGTCTGTTTAGCTGTAAGTTACCAGCTCAGTTTGTTAGTTCTGGTGTGTGATAGCCTCTGCTTGATGCATAACAGTAATAACAACCCTAAGGTTTATTGATCCAAGTTTTGGGGGAAAACTGCTTCTGTGAAAGCACTGTTTTGGTAATACAGCAGTCGGAGAGGCAGTCTGTCCATGTTTGAAGACCAAAAAGTTGGACCTCTGCAAAGACTCTTTGCAAGGCCATCAGAAGTCACCTTATTATTGGAATGAATGGACAGTGGCTACTGCCCCGGTCTAGCAGTTTTAAATAATGCCTATGCTTTCACAGCCAATAAAATTGGCTCAGAGATTGGTTTGGGGGTACTGATTGTCCTGTAATGTCCAGAAAGGCTTAAACATTTGCCACCATTTCTTTGGCACCTTAGAGATTGTCGAGCAGGCACCTTTTCACCCTCCTTAATGCATGTGCTGAGCATGTCATGCCACTTTCTCTGACAGAGGTTGTGCTATCTCTGACTGAAAATGCTTTATTTAACCATTAGTGCTCTGAAGCACAACTGAGTGTGGATGTGCTCAGCGTTGCATGTTGAAAGTGTTGGAATGAAGTGGAAGCATGGTTGAAGAAATATGGGTTGTTGCACCCCTGAATTTGACAGGAGCAGACTATAATGACAAGCCCCTGTTCAAAAGCTTGAGTTAGACATTCACTGCATTCATGACTGCCTTTGTTCTACTTGATCTTTTCTGGCGTCAAGGATTTTTATTTTCTGCCCCCATTGGAGTGTTGTTTTCATCCATGAATCATATTCGTACCTTTTTGTTGTTTTCTTTTAAATAATTGATTGTGCTGACTGTGCACTAGCTTGTAAGCTGCCTTAGGAGGCTTGTACAGTTTGGCAACAGATTTGAGGGTATGTTTGTTTTTCTCCACGTTTCAGAAGTCTATGCTTTTTGTGGTTCAGGGATTTGAACTTGTAGCCCTGTATGTTCCACACATATCTGAGTGTTTACAAAGAAATACTTTTTGGGGCTTCTTGCTTGAAATGTCTATATGCATTACATAATATGCCAAAGGTTTTGGCCAATATGGAATAAAATATGAACAATAAAGATTGTAGCAGTTGCAACAGATAAAGTTATTCAAATTAGTTGCTGTGATTTATGATACCATCTAACTCCAAACAGGAAGTGATGATGAGTACAGTGATGATGACGACATGAGCTGGAAAGTGAGGAGAGCAGCAGCAAAGTGCTTGGATGCTGTGGTGAGCACACGACATGAGATGTTACCCGAGTTCTACCGAACTGTTTCACCGGCACTTATTGCCCGCTTTAAAGAGCGAGAAGAAAACGTTAAGGCGGATGTGTTCCATGCCTACTTGTCCCTACTCAAGCAGACACGCCCTGCCCAGAGCTGGCTCTGTGACCCAGATGCCATGGAACAGGGAGAGACTCCTCTCACTATGCTTCAAATACAGGTAGAGAAAGTTTTTTTAAATTTTTTTTATCTAGGACTTCTAGTTCATACATATACACATATACATTCCTGGTTGGTGATTTGATACTCAACGGATGCTGTGAAGACTATTTGGAGACAATAACAACATTACTCCATACATTTAGGATTCCCAATTATTTAAGTTTATTCATGAGAGTGATGTATTGTGTGCCTTTGCAGGTGTCCATGATAGTGAAAGCATTGCACAAACAGATGAAGGAGAAAAGTGTTAAGACCCGGCAGTGCTGCTTCAACATGCTGACAGAATTAGTAAACGTGCTGCCAGGGGCCCTGACACAGCACATTCCTGTTCTCATCCCAGGTATGTGCCGCAGGCAAGCTACTACATGTTAAAGCGAGTAGAGTAATTTCTTCCATTATCATATGTTTAATTCTTGACAAGTGTGATCAGTATTTTACTTGTGACATTTATAAAAGCACTGGGGTAAACCCTGAATTGTTAGGTCTTTTTAGGTTGAAAATCTTGCGTAGCCATTAAGTTTCTCAGTATTTGCTTTTCTAGTATTTGGAGTGACATTTGTGAATTTTAATCCTCTAGGAATCATATTTTCTCTCAACGATAAGTCAAGCTCCTCAAACCTGAAGATAGATGCCCTGTCTTGCTTGTATGTGATCCTGTGCAACCATCAACCTCAAGTCTTCCACCCCCATGTTCAGGCTATAGTGCCTCCTGTAGTTGCATGTGTGGGGGATCCCTTTTATAAGATCACCTCTGAAGCACTGCTGGTCACCCAGCAGTTGGTCAAAGTCATTAGGCCCTTGGATCAAACAGATGCTTTTGATGCCTCGCCCTACATCGCTGACCTTTTTGCTTGCACCATTAAAAGGCTGAAGGCAGCCGATATCGACCAGGAAGTCAAGGAGCGAGCTATTTCTTGTATGGGGCAAATTATCTGCAACCTTGGTGATAGCCTTGGCGCAGACCTGCCAGGTACTCTCCTCATCTTCCTAGAGCGACTGAAGAACGAGATAACAAGGCTAACCACTGTAAAAGCTCTCACGCTCATCGCAGGTTCGCCGCTGAAGATCAACCTGAGACCCATCTTGGGTGAGGCTGTTCCCATTCTTGCCTCCTTCCTGCGTAAGAACCAACGAGCATTGAAACTAAGCACACTGGCTGCACTGGACATTCTGGTCAAGAACTACAGCGATAGTGTAACACCGGCCATGATCGACGCTGTACTGGCTGAGCTGCCACCTCTTATCAATGAAAGTGATATGCATGTCTCCCAGATGGCTATCAGCTTCCTCACCACGCTTGCACGAGTCCACCCTGACTCGCTGTCTAAGATAAGTGGATCTATTTTGGCTGAACTCATAGCTTTGGTTCGTTCACCGTTGCTGCAAGGTGGCGCTCTTAGTGCCATGCTGGAATTCTTTCAGGCTCTTGTAGCTACAGGAACTGCCAGTTTGGGCTACATGGACCTGCTACGTATGCTGACAGGTCCTGTGTATGCCCAGAGTGCAGCGCTCACCCATAAGCAATCCTACTACTCCATTGCAAAGTGTGTGGCCGCTCTCACCCGTGCTTGTCCTAAAGAGGGCCCTGCAGTGGTGGGACAGTTCATTCAAGATGTGAAGAACTCGCGCTCCACCGACTCCATCCGATTGCTGGCTCTGCTTTCCCTGGGAGAGGTCGGCCATCACGTTGATCTGAGTGGCCAGCCTGAGCTGAAAACGGTTATCCTGGATGCCTTCTCTTCAGCCAGCGAAGAGGTCAAGTCAGCAGCTTCATATGCGTTAGGCAGCATAAGTGTGGGGAACCTCCCGGAGTACCTGCCCTTTGTCCTACAAGAGATCTCTGGCCAGCCCAAGAGACAGTACCTGCTGTTGCACTCTCTCAAGGAAATAATCAGCTCTGCCTCGGTTGCAGGCCTCAAACCCTATGTAGAAAATGTGTGGGCACTGTTGCTCAAACACTGCGAGTGTACAGAAGAAGGCACAAGGAACGTGGTAGCTGAATGTCTGGGAAAGTTAACACTTATCGACCCAGAGACTCTTCTGCCCAGGCTAAAAGGCTATCTCTTATCAGGTGATTGTCAAACTCTGCCTGTTAAATCTGTATCAAAACACTGATAAATCAAGGTTCTTTAAAAAAAAATTTTTTTTAAATTGGTGTTCTCTTTCTTTCCCCAGGCTCATCTTATGCCAGGAGCTCAGTAGTTACAGCTGTTAAATTCACGATTTCTGATCACCCACAGACAATTGACCCCCTTCTTAAAAACTGCATAGGTAAGTGCAAATTTGCATTTTGAAATTTTGTCTAACACTTTTTAGAACTGTTTTTTTTTTAAAATGTATTATTATAATATTATTGAAATACTTCTAGGTGATTTCTTGAAAACATTGGAAGATCCAGACCTCAACGTACGAAGAGTGGCTCTAGTTACCTTCAACTCTGCAGCCCATAACAAACCTTCACTTATTCGAGACCTGTTGGATACAGTTCTCCCTCATTTGTACAATGAGACCAAAGTGCGCAAAGAATTAATCAGAGAGGTAATCTGCTTTTTGTCCAACACCTATTGCTTTATTGTCTTTTTAAAACCCTCAAAGCTCAGTGTAATTGCCTCTTTCTAGGTTGAGATGGGTCCGTTCAAACACACAGTGGATGATGGTCTGGATATCCGGAAGGCTGCATTTGAATGCATGTATACTCTATTAGACAGCTGCCTTGATAGACTTGACATCTTTGAATTCTTAAACCATGTTGAAGATGGACTTAAGGACCATTACGATATCAAGGTAAGCCATCAAACTCTAATCCATGAATCTTTCATGAGACAGGCTTTTTGCCATGCAGATCATTTAGTGACTACAGGAGATGAAAGGGTGAATTGATTAACAAAGATTCAGTGCGCGGCCATCAAAGGCATAAATGCATAATGCATTGACAACGTGATTCAACTTTATTTTGAATGTACTTATTACCAGGTGTACTTACATGATAATGAAGTAGAAGCCTTAACTACCGTTTTAATAGAAGGGAGTACTTTGTTCTAGAAAATGTAGTACTTTGTTTAAATTTACCTACACACTTTAAACAGGAATTATCAAGTTAAGTAGTTTACCTAGCTAGCTATGTGTATTTTGTCAGTTACTAGGCACTTCAAAGATGCAGTGGGACCAAAATATGTGCATAGAATCATGAATCACAATGAAGGTTTATAATTCCTAATATTCTTTTTGCTCTATGAATGTCCTTACAGATGCTGACGTTCCTCATGCTGGCCAGATTATCTAGTTTGTGTCCCAGTGCAGTGTTACAGAGGTTGGACAGACTTGTGGAGCCGCTCAGGGCAACATGCACCACAAAGGTACACAAAATATTAATCAAACACCAAAATCAGACAGTATCTGTGTATATTGAATGAGGAAGTCTGAGACATCTGTGATTTTCTTGGACAGCTTGGACACAGTTTGCAATATTTACAGATCCTATTCCCCCTTCTCATCAATTCCTCTCTTTCTCCGTATTTCTCAATCACAAACAACTGGCAAGGTCATGAAATGGTCATGGCAATTAATTGGTCAAATAGTGTGAGAACTCTTTTGATTTTCTAATTACGGAATGGCTCATAACATATTTTCTGTCCCAGGTAAAAGCCAACTCTGTAAAGCAGGAGTTTGAGAAGCAGGATGAGCTCAAACGATCTGCGATGCGGGCCGTAGTGGCCTTGCTAACCATCCCAGAGGCAGAGAAGAGCCCCCTAATGAGCGAGTTCCAGTCTCAAATCAGCTCCAACCCTGAGCTGGCCGCCATCTTTGACAGCATCCAGAGGGACTCCTCCAGCGCTAATATGGAATCCATGGACACCAGTTAAGCGACCGCAACAACGTGCCCGTTGTGCCCACTCCAAAATCCACAAAGAAAACCAACCCTGGGGGACCCTTGTATTGTTCCATGCATTGCACTGAATCAGAAATAGGAGGAAAACAAAAATCTAACATAAAGGAAAAAAAGAAAGAAAAAAAAAAACTAATGAAAGGACAGACATTCGTTATCTCAAGCTTCAAAGCTTATTACCACATTCTTTTTTTTTTCTATAAACAACAGGAAATTGCTTCAATTGTACATTGTTCTCCATTCCTTCCCCACCATTTTTTTATTAATTTTTTCCTGTTCATTTTCATAGTTTCTGAGACTCGGTCACCTGAAAATTATTTGACCACAGTATTTGTGTTACCATGGGAGATTCATTCTTTACATTCTAGGCTGCTGACGACTCAATCGGGATCTACAGGGGTAAACGATAGCACTCAATGAATTTGAATCGTTTCAGAACCATGTTCTTTTTCTGTCATGTTTCTTATCAGACAAGTTTTATTAGGTTTTTGTACGGTTTGAATGTCATCTCTCTCTTTACTGTTGACAGCTTGAGTACAGAGTGAGATAAGTCTTAGAAATATTATCCCGAAGAGGTGTGGCATAGTTAGGGTATTTCATTGGATGAGTGGCTGCTTATTTTTCTTTCATTGCATTTCATTACATTCCCACTGTCCGCAGAATTGAGAGTCATCAGCATGTCACATCCAGAGAAATGAGAATTCAGCTGCACACGATTTGCATATTTTTCTTTTTCTATTTGATGAGGTTTTGTTTGGCTCCAGCATATAGAAGTAAAATATGACATTGAACATTGTTATGAGAAAATATTGCCCTGTATGGAACGCACATATTGTGAATAAAATGAGTGGAGAATATTTTCTCAGGTGCTCGACTGTATTCTAAATCCGTAAGGGTGTTGCTCTCGCCATTTAGATCCACTATTGAGATTCTGCCTTGTTTGGGACTGCTCACCTGTAAAATTGGTTGGGAATATGATTATTATTTTTTTTTTAAATAGAGTTAGTTTAACTTGCCGCAATACTCTGAGTACTGTGTTTAATGTGCAGGTCTCTCTTTGAGGATATCTGCAAGCTAGGTGAACGAACGCCATCATACATCTCACTGTATAGCTGACCAACAGGTGACTGATGTTTGAATCCAATACCCTGGAAATCACAGTGTGTAGAATGCACAATCTAGGTTTATTTGTGTAGTCATGTATGCACAGCATTTACATTCATTGAAGTGTGACAGTATATGGCAATGTTCCTCCGTAAGAAATCAATAAAAGGTTCATTGCTGCCTGCATCCAAATGTCATTTTATGGCCCTTGCAGTACAGTTAGAACTGTCATAATGACTGATGCATATTGCTCACAAAAATGGCAAGAGCTGGCTGAAATTGCCACTTCCAATCTGCTTGGCTGACTTGATGTGACTTCTGGACATGAGGGCACAGATTTTTTTTTTTAGCACTTTTGAGGGATTACTACTCCGGATTTGATTTAAAAGGTTAGTAGCAGCACACTTGTTTTTACTCTCTTAGTAGCTGATTTCTATTTCATCAGTCTGAAATAATACTTTAGGACAAACACATGGTCCATACATGTTTTCCATTTTTTGGTTTTATATATGGCCGTTCATGGAGACTGCTGCACCATTATTTGATTTCATTGGACAGCATGATCCGCAGTATGGAGCAGATATTGCACTGCAAGTTAGACGTCTGCCTGTGCGACCCTGCGATAAAATCTTTGTATGTCCAAGATTTCATCATCTTGTATCAAACTGCTAAGAATTTTCACTTTGTTATCAGGAACGAGTAATTGTAAAGTTAACGTGAAATCAAAATTGGTTTAATTGTGGAATTATCAGTTTTGGTAAGGTAAACTTTGCTTTCATTATTCCAGGCATTCAAAGTATAACTTATTTTATGATTAACGATAATGCGAGGAGCTGGTCAGCTTTGACGTCTGTCCTTAGTCATTGATCATTAGAAAAACAAAGCCACACTGCAAAATGCATTGACTCGGCTCATGCATGGCGAATAAGCCATGGCAATCCATTTTTATAAGCTAACAAAAACTTTTAAATATTGTGTCAACATGCCACAGAGAACACAAACAGGCAAATATGAGGACAGAAGAATTCTAACCGGTTTTGATCTGCTTTTAGGCTGCTGGAAGCATGAAAGTACGTTAGCAGTTTGTCGTCGCTTAAATGAACCCACTTCCAATTTGCACGCTAATGAGTCACGCAAACGCTATTAAAGCCCAATTTTCAGTGGCCTGATTTGCATCGGAGGTGTGAGGGCTAATGCACAGACGTGATTGTTCACTCATAAGGACAGATGTAGCCCGGCAACGTCACCTTGCAAGGTGTCTTCCTAATTATAGACATGGATGGATGGATAGAATGATCTGACAATCCATGGATGAAAGAATGCTTTTGTCACTTACAAAAGACAACAGAAAGCCTATGGCACAGACTTCCCTTCCAAACTGAATATATGTGATCATATCATTGTGAGCAAGCCAAAAAAAGGGCTAATCATCATTATAGATGGAATGTGTTTTATAATGATGACGAAGTGTTTGTCTGTACTGCCCTATGGGAGAACGCAGCAGGAGGCCGTAAAAAGCACACTGCAGATTAATGCTTCCCTACTGCTGACAGATCCTCCATGGCCCGCTGAGCAGCTGCTTGTAGCTGCTTTAAAGCCTGAAGCTTAATGTTTCACCTCTAAGCCGGATTTAAACAATGCAAGGAGACCTCACCCCCTACAGGGGACTATAACTCATATCATCTCACTAATGACGCTTACACTAGCTACGTGCCAGAGTAAAGTCTTTGCACTGACAAATGTCTGTATTTAGTTTCTCTGAAGTGGGGCACGGTTATGAACTAGTTGTTGGTTTAGAGTGGATAAAAAATGATGTGAGCTCATTTTGTGGCCAGGTAACTAATTTCCAAAGATAAGTGAGTGTGTTTTCTTTTACTGTATTATATAATGTTATGCATACCATAAAATGATCTGTATTATTTGAAGTCTTTGTTCGCTTCTATTCTGATATTAATGACCCTTTACAAATCATTTCAGAGAAAGTGGTTGTTCTCAACTCTGTGTGGGGTTCTGGGACACAACCACCCAATCAGCAGTGGAGAACTTTGTTGTCTTGGATTTTGACTGGTCTGTTAGGGTGGTCATGGTAATGTCCCGACTTGCAGTGCTTTGGATTGTCCTCACTGTGAGGCAGTGGCCAGCCTTTCCACCGAGCGATCTTGTTGATGTTCTGCATTCCCATGGTAAGTTTTATCTTTATCGGATATGTTTTTCCAAACAGGATATTTGTCTCAGTCTAAAGTACTTATGTTGCACTTCAAGAAGTTATATTCAATAAAATGTGTTGTTATCAGAACTGAAAGATTTTATTACAATATTATATTGTTTTATTTGTTGTTCTCTGCAATGTCAGAATAGACAAATTTCTTTAGTTTCCATGCTAAATCATCTTTAATCTGACACTGACAAATTTCAAATGGAGAAAAAGAAAATAGGAGGTTTATGCGGAGGGAAATGGGCAGGCAACATGCTTTATATTTCATGGTAGATTTTGTTTTTGATTAATATCTGAAAGCATGAGATTGATTTAAAACAATCCTGATGTATCAGTAGGCGAATTATCTCCACTGTGGCTGAAAATATATTTTCAGTGCCCATGCTTTGAATTTATGCAATGAAACACCTATTTATATGTTAATGGACTTCTTGAAGACTAATGAAATTCTTGAAATCCTGTTGGTAAAGATAAATGCAGAATCATTGCTCAAGAATATCTCTAATTAAACATCTATTTATAGGAGGGAGAGGTTTGATAATTAGTTCACGTTTATTTGGTATTTATGAATATCTATGTGCTTGTGTTCTAACAACTTGTTCTCTTTAAGGGTAAATAAGAATCAGGATGGGCTTTTCTGGCAAAGGCCTTCCCATGGATGGGAATGGAGACTGGTAATGTTTTCCATGCTGTTAATGTGCAACAAGAATGCAAATATTAAAAAAATAATATTTTTGTTTGAATACACTTTATACTTTTGGAATACATTTTATATACACTATAACAAGAACAAGCAAGCAAACTAAAAAAACATTTACAGCTTTTATAGCATGTTTGAGGTTAATCTACAAGAGTAACTCATTACGTCCAGTGTAAATGTGTCTTATTTGTATCTCTTTTTATGCATTGATATATCTAAATCACTGTGTCAACAGGCCCTCCAACAAAAGCAGGAAGCAGAGAAGCCAGTCTCCTTTTCGTGAAGTTTCACCTGTACCATCACATTTCTCTGAGCCGGTCTCATTCCTGCAACATGGGGTAACACTGTAGAATTATTAAGACCACTGACCAATTGTATCTGGTAGCCAAGCTCCTACATTAGCACCTCATATCACTCCTCGCCCCATAATAAAGCAATTTCAACTTACGTCTATTAATTTTGAATGTAGGAGCTAAGCAGGATAATATTCAGCTGCAAAATACACCCCTTGATACAACATGGTCCTAATCGCCTTGTTTATTTTGCAATAATGACTGGCTAATTGTACATTATCACACATTAGCCGCGTTTCCACCGCGAGAACTTTCCCCAGGATCTAGGGACTTTGGGGTGGTACTCTGTGTGTTTCGACCACAGGAACCGGGGTCTAAATGAAGTTCTGGGTAAATATTTCCCCCTCAAAACGGCCCTGCTTGCGAGGTAGTACTTTTTAAAAGTTCAGGAACTTTCGGGGGTGGGACTTGGGCGCTGAACATGCTGATTGGTTGAGCTCACGCAGCATTTTATTTCAACCTAAAAGTCTGTTGCGGTGTGTGCAGTTTGCCATTCAAATCAACAATGGAGTTTAAAAAATACGACCGATGGACTGACAACAAGGTTCAGGCTTTATTAAGTTTATTTGCGTTGGACGAAATCCAGTGGGCTCTGGAAAGTCGCACGCAGTCCTATGTCACCGGGCTTTAGACAGCGATGGAAACACAGACAGCAACAGGTCTGAGGGAAAACGAGTTCCTGGGAAAAAAGTTCCTGGACAAATTGTTCCGGGTAATTTTGGTGGAAACGTGGCTATTATGTGGCAGCTAGAACATCCCATGTATGTACGCACCAACCCTGCTTGTTTTACATAGGATGTAACTGCCAACCTTCCCCGTCTCCCTGGTGTAAGGGGGGCACTCAGGGATGAAGAGGACGACGATGATGTTAGGAGTCACAAGAGCTTGCCAGCGGTGATGACTAAATTAACCCTCCAACCCAGAGACAAGAGGTCATACAGAAATTCTGAGAGTCGCATCATATATGGTTTACCCCCTCTCATAAGTACCAGGTACTGAATACAGATTATCCCAGGGCTGCATTTAAATCCGCTTTATGTCCTTCCCTTGCTAACTTCCCTTTGTCTTGTTCACTCGGATGCACATCATTGCTTACATTGGAAGAGTGCCCACTATTGGCAGAACCCTTGTAATAGGTTTAAATAGAATACCCTAAGCCAGGGGAGTCCAATCCTGCTCCTGGAGGGCCACTGTCCAGCAGAGTTTAGCTCCAACCCCAATTTAACGCACCTGAACTAGCTAATCAAGGTCTTACTAGGCAGGTGTGTTGAGGCAAGTTGGAGCTAAACTCTGTAGAGCAGTGTCCTTTCAGGACCGAGTTTGGACACCCTTGCCCTAAGCCCTTGATCACTTGTGAGTAAATGAAGTGCAAGGACTGCGAGTTGCATTGTGTTCTATGTGTTCTAAAGTGCGAGTAGATTCGCTCCCTCTGTCAAAAAGAGTCAAGAGTCTGAGGGTCTTACAATGAACTTCCCTCGTCCACTTGACGAAGTTGAACGTGCTTCAGAATTGTGGCAGGGATTCACCCGAGGGGGAAGTGCTTTGGAAAATTTGTGAGTGTATGTCTAAAAGTGGAGCTAAATGCAGCCCTGGTAGCAATAAGCGATACAAGTGGTTCCCTTTGTAAGCAACATGCTTTAAAGGCACAATATGTAATTTTCGCCACTAAAGGTCACTTATTCAAAACAAAGGTGTAGCTTGAAGACGCCTTGATTTTGCGGAATCATGGGAGTCTACAGCCGGTGGAAAAGAATCCTATGAGATTTACACAATCAGACAAACTGTGTTGAGCTATATAACAATGATTAGTTTTCTGTTGATGAATGTATCCAGACAGTTTCTCACCTGTCTAATAAATCACATAATACTTTATCGCCTTTTGATGTTTCCATCGTTTCTTCAAAGTAAACGCGGAATTCGATGTTAATGCAGGTATGATGTAATTTATAGGTGACGCACGGACACGGTCCTGGTTAAAATAGCTTATTTCTCTGGATATAAACATTCTTGGAAACATTTGCGATAATGTAAGTACACACAAGTCAACAAAATACACTCACCTAAAGGATTATTAGGAACACCTGTTCAATTTCTCATGAATGCAATTATCTAATCAACCAATCACATGGCAGTTGCTTCAGTGCATTTAGGGGTGTGGTCCTGGTCAAGACAATCTCCTGAACTCCAAACTGAATGTCAGAATGGGAAAGAAAGGTGATTTAAGCAATTTTGAGCGTGGCATGGTTGTTGGTGCCAGACGGGCCGGTCTGAGTATTTCACAATCTGCTCAGTTACTGGGATTTTCACGCACAACCATTTCTAGGGTTTACAAAGAATGGTGTGAAAAGGGAAAAACATCCAGTATGCGGCAGTCCTGTGGGCGAAAATGCCTTGTTGATGCTAGAGGTCAGAGGAGAATGGGCCGACTGATTCAAGCTGATAGAAGAGCAACTTTGACTGAAATAACCACTCGTTACAACCGAGATATGCAGCAAAGCATTTGTGAAGCCACAACACGCACAACCTTGAGGCGGATGGGCTACAACAGCAGAAGACCCCACCGGGTACCACTCATCTCCACTACAAATAGGAAAAAGAGGCTACAATTTGCACAAGCTCACCAAAATTGGACAGTTGAAGACTGGAAAAATGTTGCCTGGTCTGATGAGTCTCGATTTCTGTTGAGACATTCAGATGGTAGAGTCAGAATTTGGCGTAAACAGAATGAGAACATGGATCCATCATGCCTTGTTACCACTGTGCAGGCTGGTGGTGGTGGTGTAATGGTGTGGGGGATGTTTTCTTGGCACACTTTAGGCCCCTTAGTGCCAATTGGGCATCGTTTAAATGCCACGGCCTACCTGAGCATTGTTTCTGACCATGTCCCTTTATGACCACCATGTACCAATTCTCTGATGGCTACTTCCAGCAGGATAATGCACCATGTCACAAAGCTCGAATCATTTCAAATTGGTTTCTTGAACATGACAATGAGTTCACTGTACTAAAATGGCCCCCACAGTCACCAGATCTCAACCCAATAGAGCATCTTTGGGATGTGGTGGAACGGGAGCTTCGTGCCCTGGATGTGCATCCCACAAATCTCCATCAACTGCAAGATGCTATCCTATCAATATGGGCCAACATTTCTAAAGAATGCTTTCAGCACCTTGTTGAATCAGTGCCACGTAGAATTAAGGCAGTTCTGAAGGTGAAAGGGGGTCAAACACAGTATTAGTATGGTGTTCCTAATAATCCTTTAGGTGAGTGTATATAACATTGTTCTAGTGTTTTTTTGATATTTTAATCCAAAAATCTTACGTACTGTGCTTTTAAAGGAATAATTCACACAATGATGAAAATGTTGTAATTTATTCACCCTTAAAACTATTCCTTTAATACAGACTACATACACCACTAATTGTTTACCAATGGCTAATTGTTATAATATGCTCAGTGTTGGTAAAAACATATGATTACCAGGTGCAGTTTGATTGTGAAAGGCACTGGATGCAAAACTGTCTCCAAACTCCCACCAATCACCAAATCCAGAAATAATTGGAAGGAAACAGACCCCCCGAGACCACCTTGTAGGTCTGGATGCAGGTATTGCCTCCCTTTTTTCCGTAAACAACCAGCCTTTGCGAGTATATTTCATTGTATCTTATTTCATAAAAAAAAAAAATGCCACTGTTAACTTAAATCCAGCAGCTCATAGATCAAATCAACCATCTATTGACTGGCCATCTAAAACCTTCATTCAGTGCTCTTCGCTTTTAGGCTAAATTCATTTAAATTCTTTCATACTTGTCAGTGTAGGCAGACTCAGAGACTCTTTTTTTGCATGGCTTGACTTCATTCTGCATTTAGGGCACTGTTAAATTCACAGAACAAAAATGAAAAGGCACAGTCGATATCTCGCCCGGCAGATATATGCAGAGTCATTTTCAGCTTATTAATGATTTAAAGCCTGGTTAGTCTCGGCATCACGTGGGCAAGTATTTTTCTGCTTCCCTCATTTATTTGAGGCTGTGAGGTGTGAGGGAGAAAGAGAGAGAGCGGGCTGAGAACTGAGAGGGCATGTAGATTTCTATTCACTTACTATCAGCCCCCACAGCTGGGCTAATAAACTGAAATTAAAGTGTCCCCAAAAAGTGGAATTACACAGTGCAAACAACTACACAGTCAGTTCTGCTTGTAGCGCAGAGAGTATGTTTAAACATCTCTGGTAGACACGGCACTTATGTGAATTAAGAGCTACGAGTTTTAGATTTGTCTCTGCTTGCAATGAGTTTCAGATATGTCTTTGCTTGCCAGGACCATCACTGATGAATACGATTAGTAACAGAAATGGTAATTGAATCTTAATGTGATTGAAAATCTGATAACCTTTCCTGTAGTGGATATTTTTGTGCTGTACCCATAGCCAACTAAGCAGACAAGGCTTTGGAATACACAGTATAGTGACAATATAGTGACATAGATCCAGAAGCTTTAGCTAAATAAATATGTGATAAACAATTCTGGACAATTTTCATTGATTTCTTTTGCAGCTATAGGCTTTATCTAATTGCATCTGTTTCTTTCATTCTTATTCAAAGGCAAACTCTGCTGCTATACCTTTCTCTGTTTAATCAGTAAATTTATTATCATTTTTAGTGCATTGCTACAAGGTTGTTAAAGTATTCTGGGTAGTTGTGTTTGTTGCTGGCCCATCAAGATATTCTGGTCACTAGATATAATTGGGTCCCTCCATCAATGCAAGTTTCCCCCCAGTTTTATTTTCCACCAGGCAAAAAATCTATCTTAAAAGGGATAGTTCCCCCCAAAATGAAGATTGTGTCATCATTTACTCACCCTCAAGCTCTTCCAAACCTCTGAGTTTTTTTTCTTCTGCTGAACACAAAGATATTTTAAAGATTATGGTTAACCAAACAGCTGATGGACCCCATTGACTGCCATAGCTGGAAAACAATACTATGGAAGTCAATGGGGACCATCAACTGTTTGGTTACTGACATACTTAAAAATATCTTCTTTTGTGTTTAGCAGAAGAAAGAAATTCATACAGGTTTGGAAGGTAGTGATTAAATGATGACAGAATTTTCATTTTTGGGTGAACTATCCCTTTTTGTCTGTTTTCTTTGAAAAGTAATAGCATAACTCAGTGGCAGCTCAATTTGAGGAATCGTTTTTGTTGACATTGAACACATGCAACATACTTTAAGTTGTGCAACAAAGTTTACAAACCACTAACCCTAGCCTAAGCAAGCATCTGGTGCATCCAAGTGTGCATGCTTGTTAGTTTTATGCAAACAACTCTAATTTTTAAAAGATTGTAGTATTTCAGCATATAATTATTCTCATTCTCTTATGATAAAGGCCGGACAAAATGGAATTCATTCCAGCTAAACCTGCTCATGCATTGATGCATCCAAAAATTGTACCTGTCGGGCAGACATCTCTGTCTGTCAAGGTGCATACTGTTCAAGGAAATGGGCCTTGCTTGCTTCCTGCCAAAGCCTCTGGAGTGTCCCCGAGATCTCGACTTACTTTCCAAAGTCCTGCAGTGCAGGCAGTGTACTCTATCTGTCCTGACACCATGCAACAGATGAGGCAGACTGACAGAGCGTGCCAGCCCCCGAGGTCTGTGCTGAAAAAAGCACCAAACGGAGGAGTGTTTGACTGCCCACTAGCGGCCCACCTGCTGGAACCATTTTCTGAGTTCCAGGAGCATCTGTGCCGTCAGATCCTACACTCTCCACTGCCTTATCGTGCAGCTCTGCCACAGCTCCGCATTCCTTGTCACCGGGACCAGGTAGATCTGTTCCCTGCACGTAGGGGGCCATACAGTTCCCTGATGGAACGCACAGTGGAGCTCTGCAACTACCAAGGACAGAAGCTTCCCAAAATCACCATGACCTGCCCGACACCTTCTCCAAAACATCTGTGCCGCACAGAGACGCGATATGCGGCTTGAAAGACAAACCAAGATGGCTGCCGTGTAACATGCTTAAAGGGAACTCAAAGTTAATACTGCTCTGTGCACAAAGGATCACAGAGAGTTCACCAAGATCACACATTAATTTTGTTCACGTTAAGAGACAATGAAGCCAAAACAGAGACATTTGTGCAATCTCTTGGCACTTTTCCTGATTGCTCAGTGATTATTGGACTTATGATCATAACCCTCTCCTGTGCAAAGCTCAAGTTATTGCTGTATCACAAATCATCTTTCATTTTTTCCTTGGAAGCCCTAAGGATCATTAAACCATGTCAGAACTGGACCCTGGGGGCTGCACTATTGCACAGGAAGTGCCTCCGAGGAGCTATATAAAGTCATGCCGTACATTTTCCTGGTTGTTAAGATCTCTGGAGGTATGAATCATAAGTCTGTCTTACTGAGGAGAAATGTAATCATTTTTCCTCTCCCTACTTTTCAGGGCCTTTCTTTTCTTTTTAAAATCAATAAAATTTTCTCAGTTGAGCTGAATCTACAGTGATTCCGGGGGCAATTTTTACATTTTCCTTCAAAGCCTACTACAGATGTATCTGCCATCTTTTGGTATAAGAATGCGTATGTGTACGTGTGTATTTGCTAAAATGAACTGTACCATTTAAAGACCTATGAGAAAGACTAGGCTGTAATATAGAATTTAGAAGTCATCGCCCAAATTACAGCACAGATTGTAGCATTGCTTGGGACTAATTACTACACTTAACATCCTTAATTAACATCTTTCAGTACTGGTATAAAATTTTTATGGTAATCTGTCAGGAATATGTGTTTAAAGGGTTAGTTCACCCAAAAGTGAAAATTCTGTTATTAATTACTCACCCTCATGACGTTCCAAACCCGTAAGACCTTTGTTCATCTTCGGAACACAAATTAATATATTTTTGATGAAATCCGAGTTTCTGAACCATCCATAGACAGCAATTTAAATACCACTTTCAAGGTCCAGAAAGGTAGTAAAGACCTCATTAAAATAGTCCATGTGACTACAGTGATTCAACCTTAATTTTATGAAGGTATCGAGAATACTTTTTGTGTGCAAATAAACAAACAAAAATAACGACTTTATTAAAAAAGGTCTTCACGTCTGTGTCAGTCCCCTATGAGGTTGATGTAGTAAATATAGTGCAGCGCTTCTGAGTTACATCAGCGCTACGCCAGAACGCAGACTCACCATTGGCCGACGCTGTTCACCTGAGCACCACGATGCATGCGTGTGATGCTGACGCAGGAGCCGACCAACGTAAACTGCGTAGGAGAC
Organism: Paracanthobrama guichenoti; assembly: GCA_018749465.1. Classification (NCBI taxonomy): domain Eukaryota; kingdom Metazoa; phylum Chordata; class Actinopteri; order Cypriniformes; family Gobionidae; genus Paracanthobrama; species Paracanthobrama guichenoti. The sequence goes on from CM031946.1 coordinate 7,401,792, forward strand.
TGACACAGACGAGAAGAAATTGTTGAATGTTTTTTGTGCACAAAGAGTATTCTACTCGCATCATAAAATTACGGTTGAACCACTGTAGTCACATGGACTAATTTAATGATGTCTTTACTATGGATTTCATCAAAAATATCTTAATTTGTGTTCCAAAGATGAAGGTCGGGTTTGGAACGACATGAGGGTGAGTAATTAATGGCAGAATTTTAATTTTTGGGTGAACTAACCCTTTAAAGCAAAAGTGGTACATACATTATGACATCAAGTTAAATTCTGATAGTCAGGAAGTTCATACTTTAATGAAATAATGTTCATTGAATATTTAGATTTGATCTTTCAGTGCAGTGTTACCATTGCCCACAACCTCACTGCCATGAAGAAATATTGTAGTGACTATAAAAAAGAGAAATAAATATTTTTTATATATATATTTTATTTCTCATGCAGTGAATCGGGTTCCACTTATTCTAAGGCATAAAGAGCCCAGCCCTCTAATTATTTACCTTATAAAGCTGTCATGTCATTTAAAAGTCAGTTCTAACCAAAATGCTATCATGATTCTAAAATGTACTTTTATCCAGACTGTTGAAGAGGAGAGCATGCAAGTTATTGCTAATGATTATCTTTCAGTGACAACTTCTAATTTTGGAGGATAAATTCTAATTGTGCGTTTCATGATTAAAGGGGCATGGGAACTTCACTTGTTCATGTTACTGCTAAAATTAAAACAATGGTCCCATGACCGGCATCAGTTTTTGACCTAGCACTGTGGAAATCACAGTGTAGAAATAAAAATGTTTTTTATATATTGTTGTCATTGTCCTTGTTGTTCATGCCAATGAAATAATGATAATCTTGAAGTAATAGATAGATACATTAAATATAAATCACATCACATAGCATCTAAATAATTTATTTAAGTGGATATTTGCACTGCATACACAGCCAAAACTCATGTCAATAACATGTCAATAATTATATTTCCAACTAACCATTGCTGTTCAAAGTCATTTGAAGGACACTCAATTAAAACTGTAAGTGGCAGTATTTTGGTTAATCATTGATTTATCTGCTTTTACAGCAGGCGTGGCTCAAACATGTACGGTGAGTTACAAATTCCAATGAGGACTGGACACCAGGGGTGGGATCATAGCGTTATCTACAAGTTACAGTTATGAATAATTAATGTAATTGCTGTTATTGAATATAAAGTTTAGCAGCTTAGATCACTTTAGCATATGGCATTTTCTTTAAGGAAGGTACCAAACAATTCAAGGTGTACATACAATTCAAAAATTGCAACACATGCCTGTGATCACCACTGCTGTTTCACCAGTGAGGTCAGAGCAGAATTTTCACATTCTTCATTCTTCATTCGCAGCACATGAAATAGATTGTCTCGGAGGTTTCACAAGGAATGGGACTTTGATATTGAAGATGACAGAAGTGCTTCACATCTTTGCTGTACAGTGCTTAAGGCAGGGACATGTGTAACAATCTCTTTTTCCAGCACTAAGTAAACATGTCACAACCTGGGTCTTCAGTAGCCCAGGCTTAGCTTCATTGCTGAGTCAGTGTGTGTGTGTGTGTGTGTGTGTGTGTGTGTGTGTATGAGCATGAGCATGTGGCCTGTTTCTCAGGGCCTGTTCCTCCTGCTGTGCTCGTGTATGGGTGTAACAGCTCCCTGGTTTCACGCTTCGATTATCTGGTCAGGCATTACCCATGGCTGCATTCCCCCCACAGCCTTGTCCCAGCACTGCCTGACTTTTTTCTCTTCAACGGACAGGCATTCCTCTCATTCCTACAGAGAATAATGTCAGGATGGGTCCCATGTTGAACGCATTGACCAAACTGCCAAATGGCCATTACAAAAGTTGTCTAATTTTTTTTTAATTGGCATAATAATAAAACTTTCTCAGGAAATCTATAAGCAAATACAGTAAGTCTACCCCTTTTTGAAAGTCTCACTGGGGAAAATGTGTAACCAAATAAACCTGTTAGCCAACATGTACTAGAAAGGATTTACCACTAGAGGGCATAACAAGCCCTTTCCTGGCAAACCTCAAGGGTTATATTGTGATATAAAAAAAAAAAAAAATATATATATATATATATATATATATATATATATATATATATATATATATATATATATATATATATATATATATATATATATATATATATATATATATATAATATATATATATAAAATAGTGCATGTCAGTGCCACAACTGAACTAGACTGATTTACATTATGAAAAGAGGGCTCTCTGTTGTGCCTTAGACAAATCCTTATTTTTCAGTTGAGGGTTTCTGGTCTCCGATTTCATGTTAAGGACCATGTTACTGGACCTTCAAAGAAACTACTCAAGATTTTTTCTGAATTGTCTATATTGTAGGTTAGTTTCTAGGGTAATTGGTAACACATTACAATAAGGAAATGAATGCATTAGGTATCATGAATATTTGAACAATTAACATTTTTACAGCATTTCTTAGGTTGATTTATAAATATGCTATTGCTCATTGTTAATTTATACAACTTGTATTAGTATATTTAGAAAATAGTGAAGTATTGTCCATTTTAGTTCATGAAGCCAGCACAAACCCTCTTCTGGCATTAAAAACTACTGTCAGGATTTGACATGCAGTGATGAATTAGCACTGAAAAGGCGTGGACAGGGTTATTTTTGCAGCTGACCTTATTGCATATACATTTGTAGGAGTTTATTTACCACCCAAAAAAAGCACGTCTTGACTCTTAAACCAGACGCTAACTGGTAGATTGTGCTGGTCATTATGGAAATGATCCGACTGCATCTGTTCATTCATTAGTGTGTCGTCAGTAGATCACATGCAGAACTGTCCACTCCAATCGGCACTTTTATTGAATTGCGCTCACGCTATTTTGCCCCTGTTCAGTAAATCTGGCCCCTAATGCATAAAATAAAGTTAATTAATTTAACCTTATTGTAAAGTACATTAAAGAGTAACTTAAATACATTTAGTAGTTTTAACTAAGCTCTGCAATATTGAATAGTTCATTAAAGCCACAATATGTAATTTTTCGGTGCTAGAGGTCACTTTTTCAAAACAAAGGCGTAGCTTGATGACGCCTGGATTTCGCAGAGCTTTTATGCCGCAGACGACCGCTTCATGCGTATGCAGTGCTGTTTTATCATATTTGATGCATTATTTGAGTGTGTTGAAAATTATGTTATAATGCTACTCTGTGCGTTCGTTCGACGGCTACGAGACTCTTGTTACACACTGCAGTAAGCTAGATCGATATTAGGCATGGTAAAACATGGTGCTCGCGGTAAATCAAGAAAACATTATAAACTGTGTTGAGCTATATAACAATTAGTTTTCTGTTGATGAATGTGTCCAAACAGTTGCTCACCTGTCTAATAAATCACATAATATACTAAAGCGCCTCTGGTGTTTTCATGGTTTCTACAAAATAAAACCGGAAAACAAGGGTAACGTGGATATGATGTCATTGAGAGGCGATGCACGGACACAATTTAACATTAACTATTAACAATTACTTTGGGGAAGTTTAAGGATTCAACATTAGGGAAAAGTAAATTCTGATAACTCATTGGGATCTTCATTTTTTTTTCCTTTTTTTCTTTCATAAGCAGTTTAATTTGCCAATATTTTCTGATAAGACATGTTCATCAGTCAGAAAAAACTGCCTTTGCACCCTTAGATGAGCATTAAACAATCCCGAATAAGCCCTTATTTAGGACACAACCCAAGAGACGATTATCCATGCTTATTACTTCTGACGCAAACGACAGCTTGCCTCAATAATTTGATAAGCTACCTGAAAGTTCACTTGAAACAAACAGAAAGGGCAAACAACAGTCCTCAGTTAACGTTAAAAGTTTATGTAGAGATAAGGCCTATGAAGAAAGCATAAAGGCGTTTGAGTTCCTCTAAAGTATACTGTGGGAAGAAAAGAATAAAATGTGTAACAGATAATCTATTTCTTTCTGTCCTAAGAACACTTAAGAGGAAGTTAAACCAAAACAAATTGTCTGATGTGTATTTTGTAGCTTATCTTATAAAAACAGACAGAAGTAACTCTAAATTTAGACTGTATAAACTTGCTACATTGCTTAGTAGCCACAAACTCTCTACATTACTTTTTTAAATGATTATTATTTGGTGTATTATATTGCTATTGCATTTGATAAAAACCAACAAGCCACTCAGGGTATGTGTTAATGTGATTTTTAGGCACAGTGCACAACAAAGTCTCTAAAATCTGTTTACCCATGGTAATATCACTGTACCAAAGGCCCTCAAGTGCCTTATTTATTAAACAAACATTGTGAGCATCTGATGAAATAGTAAAATTCCTCTGGTTTGAATTATACTGTAAGAAAGAAACATACATGCATGGGCAACAGCTGCAGTACATTTACAGACAGCTCTCCTATGTGGAGGTCATTCATCTGCCTATCAGATTTCTAGTGAAATGTTAGGCTTACAGCAGCAGTTGCTACTTCAGTATCAGACCTGCCTTTAAAACTGGAAGGCCACCATTATGGTCACTAGGGCACACGCTCCAAATCACTTACAATGAGGTGTCAATCCTGTGCATATGTAAGCCGTATGCCCAATGTCATATGAGCTCTACCAAAGCATCTGTGTATATCTTTATACACTTACTCCTAGATTATTGCCTATCTAAATCCATTGTGAAGCTTTCACCACTAGTTCATTTTTGCTCCGCTGTTTGTAATCTATAGTTTGAGCTCATCCTCTGTTCCACCCTAAAGTGACATGCACCCGCGTGCTGGAACAACACCTGTTCACAGAATACTGCATCATGCGATCTTTATCTCTCAGAGGGACCAGCACCCTTTTTTTGTGCATAGTGAGATTTTGCACTGTGCCAATGTGTCCATGTAACTTTCTATATTTGACTGCAAGCACAGCAGTGCCACAAATTACCACCTCAGCAGTCAGTATCAATTTGTGAAGATTACGACAGTGTCAAATCTGTAACCAGAAGACCTATCATCAGCAATAACCAATGTAAGGGTTGCATATGTTTCTAAAAGTAGCTGTTCTTCTTTCAATCAATTATCTTCTGAATATATTTATTTTTTTAAATGATAGCCACAAAACTACTCATCAAAAATACTGAATTTATAGTTGTATACTTGAAAAATAGTATCAGCATTCAACTGGGACAGAGCTAGAAGTGAACAAGAACTATTAAAATCAAAGCCTATCCAACTGATAGAAGGCTGTATCTAGTTATTTGAGTACATTTTATACCACATAAAACAACCAGTAAGAATTTACAATAAGGTGCAATTGGTTAACATTGTTAATGCACCAGGTATCATGACATAGGCCTACAGGTAACAATAAACAACATCTTTTATAAAATATTGTCAATATATATATATATATATATATATATATATATATATATATATATATATATATATATATATATATATATATAATGTGTGGAGCTTTGAATATTTTATGGGCCACAGAACAAATACATGGAACCAGAGAACTTCTGGCATCATTATACTTCACAGTAATTGGCAGAGGAATTATGGGTAGTAATGTGGATAAATTTGTAGTTATTTAGCAAACATCGTATTATGTTACCTGTAGTAAAACCATATGAAGTCCGAGCTCATCAAAGCTTGGCACTGGGAAAAGTGATTCCTATTAAAAAGAAAAGTGTTGTCTATATCAGTCTTATCATTGCTGATAAGGTTTGTTTGCATCGTAAAGTGAGGTCATAAATGTATACGTCTGGTTCACCGTTCATTTTTCGACACGCACAGGACCACTTTGGTGTCTTACAGAGAGAAGGTCTGGGTGAATGGGTTCATTTGGATCGCGCTGTGCATGGGGCCTGTTTTTGGAACCGCATCATTCAATAAGTTTCATAAAAGCCTTTGCCAAGACTGCCAGAGCAGATCCCCCCATGTCCATCAACACATGCTATGCGCTTGTCTTTAAACGGCTGCGTCCTCTATGACTTCCGCAAGGGCCTGGTGCACCATAGTCCAGAGAGAGCTGACCAAGCCATTTATTTAAGGACATCTGCATGTGTGCATGGTAGTTAATTTTCACCATATGAATTTAACTTAGCACTGATCCAAAATACTCTGCTTAAATAACCGGGAGGGTATTTTGGACAAGATTGAGTTGTTCACTGCAGTGGATGTCTAATCAGTGGCAGGTGAGAAATCACATGGACTTGGCAAAACAAACAGCAATAATTTACAGCAGATGTCCTTTACAACCTCTCTTAAACAAATAACTTTATTTTATGTACATGACTGGCTATAAAAGATCTATTGACTGTAGTATGCTACATACTAATAAAGACATTATCGAAAATGATGTCTGGAGTCTCACCCCCTGTAAATTCCCTATTGTTTCACAGTATTGATTTCCAACTAAATGTATTCTACAAATCATAAGATCTGTTGAATCTATCTGCAGAACTTTCTGACATAATTCGAATGCAACCGATTTTGCTATGACAGTTAATCATCAGCTCACGTATGAAGTCATTGCACTGCAGTCTCAAAGCCCCTTGAGAGTCAGCGTAGCTAATGAAATTATTCTCCAAGCCTCGGGATAAACAAACATTAAAGAACAGTGATAGAAGGAGTGGGAAAGAGAGTAGAATACAGATTAGCCTCCTACTGGGTAAAGCCTGCTATTTAAAAGGAGACACAGGAGGTCTTGTCACCACTCCGTGAACATCATGATTAGAAATGTAATGTAACTAAATGCCTGATAGTTACATCAGATAACCAGTGTTGTCATGACATCTTCACTGCAGACACAGAGTGATCGGGCTAAAAATTATGTGGTTCATGCGCAAAGACGGCGATTTTTTCATCCTGCGCCAGCTGAGAAACCGCCATTGAGATAAATGGGAACCTTGAACAAAAAAACCAAAAAAAATGATAGACAAGCAGGGAGTGTTTCTATATCTGGATAAAAAGTCTGGCCCCATCCCCCTGGATTCATTTTTATTTACAAAACCAGTGTCATCAAAAAGAAACCTATTTCAGGGATATCTGTTACGGAGTAGAGAAAATTAAAGTGTGTATTTCCATTAAAAAGTTGCTTATAGCACCTTGGAATAATTTCATGATGGAAAACATCATGATAATGCATGCTAATTTAAGTCCAACTGAAACATTTGGCAACTTTAGAACTGCCTTACTTTGTGGGTCAGTGAGTTCTTTGAGCAATTCAAAGAGTCGTAAATGACCACAGGGCTGTTGCTTCAACAACAAAAGGTGTTTGCCCTGAAGGGCTATTTCAGGACGCACAGTATTCAAAGAATGGCTGCACTGTTGATTCACCTGCATCTACTGTGAGTCAGCTTTATAAAGGCCATTAAGGAGCCCCGTACAGCCTCTCAACCTGTCACTCTCTCTCTCTCTCTCTCTCTCTCTTAGAGAGAGAGAGAGAGAGAGAGAGAGAGAGAGAGAGAGAGAGAGAGAGAGAGCGAGCGAGCGAGAGAGCGAGAGATCACTCCTGCAGAGGTAAACTAATCCTGCCCTAAAGAAAGCCTTGCACCCAGAGTAAAGAGCAGAGGGGACAGCTGGATAGGGTTAGTTAGTGTCTCGCCATGCCATGAAATGGCTGCCAAAAATAAAATTATTTGTTTCTGGAGGTTAAGTTAGCTCGATTGCTCCTTTAAGGCTGTTAATAGATGTGCAGTGGAGCAGAAGGTTAGTTGGCTAAAAAGGCAGGTGAAAAAGGTCTTCTTTTTTAAATTCTCCCTCTAGCTTTCCGAAGCAGCTCAGAGGGTTTCTGGGAATTGCATGGTATTTCTAGGACAGTATGGGGCCGGGCCGTGGAAGGGGACAGTACAATGCAGCCGGCGGGTATTGGAGGTATTTCTCAGCTGATCTGTACTGTCCGGGAAACAGGTCACAGTTACAACCTCTGACCTCACAAGGGTGGACACCCAACTTGTAACTCAAATAGGCAACATCACACCCCTGACTCCTAAACAAATAACTCCTGAATAAATAAACAAAACACAATGAACTAACAAAGCTATGCATTAAGAGGGCAGACCGTATGCTTTACATGTAACTAAGGAACAAAACAGTGGGTGCTCATGGGAAAACATGGAGAACGGATTGGTGAAAATATGTTACGTAATCTTTAAATGTGAGCCACTTCTCATTTAACTACATTTTGTGATCAGTGTAATGTGTGTAACTGTATAATTGCTATGTGTGACTTGAGTTATATTAAGGCTAGGGACACACCTGAGGTTACTGTGACAGCTCGTATGTCAGTGTGCACTGGAAGTGTACTTCATGATACTGTAAGGTTAACACGTGGTTAGGGCAAAGTGAGGTGGATTAGTTTTAAGCTGAATTACTGGACTCCTCGCTGTGCAGGGCATACACTTGTGTCCATGGGGAAAACTTTGGCCTTGGGTCACGGTGGGTATCCATCTGTGCTGTGAGGATGACGTGCTACTATACACGCACTGTTGTACAGACACCATGCCCCCATAATCACACTGTGCCATCAAGATAGAGACCATCATCCTTTATGATTTCATAGTAACGACAGCACAGATGGTCACAGATGGCAGGGTGGCATGGAAAGACGTAGACCCTACCAACTTTCTGATTATTTTAGCATTGGACCTTGCACACTACATATGTGCACATATTCTCTTGGTTACCTTTAGTTTTGAGTTTTGTTGTAAAGGAGAATAATTCTGAATGTCAGACAAATTGGTGATTATTTCAGTAACCAGTATTGATTTTTTAGAGCTGCTTGTTATGAACTGTGCTATAAATATCAATGAAACTTTACATTTTGTGGCTTATTTTGTCTGGCAAGCAGGTGAAAATCACAAAGGCTGAATTGAACAAAAGATTCTAAGCCATATATAGGTACCAAAATCTCATATAGACTTGGGAGTGGGCTTTTTTTCCCCAGTAAGTATCTGCCCAGAGCACCATAGGCACCACATTGTGTTTTTTAATGTCCATACAATTAAGTCAAAGCTGTTTGGATTCTAACGTTCTTCAAAATATCTTCTTTTGTTTGGAACGACAATTGGTTAAGGATCACTGGGTAACAATTTATAGGCAGTTTGTGCACTTTTATGAACTTTACAAAACAAATGTCTTGGGTTTGAACACAATGCTCTTATATGAGCAGCCCTCCAGCATTTAATAGCGTAACTTGAGAAGCAGAGAGCAGCTCGGGTGGCATGTATGAAAACCTTCCATTCCTCTCATGGGATTTCTGTAGTCAATAAATTTGCTCTGGTGAATAAAGTGTCCACAATGTGGAAGTGATAAGTTTTCCATCACAAAATGGCCACCAGGCAGTGTAGACCACCTGATTATAGATTTATGTTCATTTAGTGTGAAGGAGCATCAGTACCACACACAACTGGCCATGGGGAGCTTTCATAATTTAGGTAAATCACATTTCTCCCAAATAATTGATGTTTATTTTGGCTCTCATGTTGTTGAAAGTGTCAGAGAATGTCAAGAGGGTCCTAAAGATCTGCTTATTTTTTTATTTCTGCTCAAAGTTTATCCAGGATCAGCCAGAAAAACAAACTCTGCATGAATAAGACTTTGGTCTATCTGACAGTTCTGCTGTCCATTTGGTACACACTGAAAAGAATGAAAAGAAAATAATCTACAAAGACATTAATGAGAGGTGGTAGAACACTCTGAACTTTTCATCAGGTTATGTCATTTTAAACTGATCCACTGTTTGTTTTATGAGGCAGTGAGAAGAATATAAAATTATACAGTTAGAAAAGTTGTAAGCTATATAAGCTAGTATGAGACCTCTTCTTGGATCAATGTGATGGAAAGTCTGATAACAAATTATCTGCGATCTGTATAATTACTGTAGTGATAAAGAATAAGACAGTCTACAGAAGCTGAAAAGCATCATGGGAAGGCAGTATTTATTGGAATTATAAGGAGTGACTGGCAACATAAACTTGGCTTTAGTGACTGATATGGTGATCAATGACTGATGTTTGAGGTACTGTAGTTGAGTATGATAATAGCTATTTTTATGATTCTACTTTTTGATCAATTGTTTGTTATAGTCAGTCTGTTGTTTTGAAATACACTATGTTGCCAAAAGTACTGGGACACCCATCCAAATAATTTAATTCAGGTGTTCCAATCACTTCCATGGCCAAAGGTGTATAAAATCAAGCACCTAGGCATGCAGACTGCTTCTACAAACATTTGGGAAAGAATGGGTCGCTCTCAGAAGCTCAGTGAATTCAAGCGTGGTACCATGATAGGTTGCTACCTGTGCAATAAGTCCAATCATGAAATTTCCTCAATACTAAATATTCCACGGTCAACTGTTAGTGGTATTGTAACATATTATAAGTGGAAGCAATTGGGAACAACAGCAACTCAGCCACAAAGTGGTAGGCCAGATAAAATCAGAGTGGTGTCATCGCATGCTGAGGTGCATAGTGCACAGAAGTTGCCAACTTTCTGCAGTCAATAAATACTACCGACCTCCAAACTTTGTTTGGCCTTCAGATTAGCTCAAGAACAGTGCATAGAGAGCTTCATGGCCGAGCAGCTGCATCCAGGCCTTACATCACCAAGCAATGCAAAGCATCAGATGTAGTTGTGTAAAGCACGCCGCCACTGGACTCTAGAGCAGTGGAGACGTGTTCTCTAGAGTGAAGAACCACGCTTCTCTGTCTGGCAATCCGATGGACGAGTCTTGGGCTTGGCCCCTTAGTTTCAGTGAAAGGAACTCTTAATGCTTCTGCATACCAAGACAAATGGACAATTTCATGCTCCCAATTTTGTGGGAACAGTTTGGGAATGGCCCCTTCCTGTTCCAACATGACTGCCCAGTGCACAAAGCAAGGTACAAAAAGACATGGATGAGTGAGTTTAGTGTGGAGGAACTTGACTGGCCTGCACAGAGTCCTGACTTTAACCCGATAGAACACCATTGGGATGAATTGGAGCGAGCCAGGGCTTCTCGTCCAACGTCAGTGCCTGACCTCACAAATGTGCTTCTAGAAGAATGGTAAAAAAATTCCCATAAACACACTCCTAAACCTTGTGGAAAGCCTTCCCAGAAGAGTTGAAGCTGTTATAGCTGCAATATAGTGTATGTTTCAACACCAGACAAAATTAAAATTCTATCATGAGTTTTGAGCTGAGCAAAGATGAAATAATATACATTTTGATTTAACAATTATTTTAAGAACACTTGCAAAATAACCCCTAGTTTTTGTAAGTTGCTCTGAATACGGGAGACTTAATAAGAATTAAACCCTTCTAGAATATGATAATGCTAACATAAATTGTATGTTAGAGATTCACACAATATGGAAAATACCATTCTATGTGTAGCCTAGTGTTTTTCTACAGAAGCTTTGCTGTCATTTATAAGTAAACAGTTACGTTTCTCTTGACTGAATGAGTGCTGATGGAGAGACTGTTAATCCTGTTGTTTAACCAGTAATACAAAGTATAGGTCTCTTCATGTACTGTGAAAAATATAGCTGTAGAGTTGAGTAGTAGAAGATCAAACACAGAAAAAGGCGGTTCATACAGCGGATCAATTACAGAGTGACAGTACTCATTACTTTGGAAAGAGGAGCCAAACAGAGCGTCTTTCTCTTTCTAGCACACACACAAATTCGTTTTCAACCCCATCAATTATTAAGCAGTGTAATTTTACTTTGTCACACATCTACTACTGGCCTTGTGAGCTTGGCTAACAGAAGGCCTGGGTGATCATACGTGAGGTAACAAGTCTCAAGCGGCTCATAATTACAGGGATCTAAAAGCCAATGGGGCCCAAACCGCATCAGCTGCTGCAAATGTGTCTTTTATTGTCTTCTCTTCCACGAAATGACACATTTTAACCAACAGAGGTGAAGAATGAACAGGAAACTGGTTGGATTGTTTGCCAGATGGAGACGATCAATGTCTATCAGTGAAGAATGTGATGAGCTGTGTTTAAAGCCATCACTAACAATATTGCATCGGAGGCACATATTTTAAGGTAGGCAGAGGACAGTTTTAAACAGAAATGGAGCACAACAGAGGTGTGTTTTAATAAATAGACTTGGTGTCAGTTTGTGAATTTCAAATTAGGCAGCACTGAAAAAGAAATCAATATGACTCTCTTGGGAAAAAGCAAGAGCAGAAGATTAGAAATGCTGCTTTATTAGAACCACTAAGAATAACTATTAAGATTGAGAACTTTGTCACACTGGAACTGACAAAGGCAGAAACCTTTAACAGCACTGGCTATCAGAGAGACACAACGTATGTTTCTGTGATAAAGATAAAAAATAATCTAAAGTTGTATTACTGATAAGTGTGATTAGCTGTACTACAAAACCTAGTGAGCTTTCTAGCTGTCCACATAGCATTCTGGAGCAGTATCCTAACTGATTTTGGACAATTTACATAGAGGCAAAAACTACAGGGATCATACGAAAAATGCTTTAGGAGATTGCACTGATAACTGAGTTTAATACAGGTGACATGAGAACCATTTGATACTCTAATAAACATCAAAATGAATAGCACACAAAAAATGTGGTGTTAAAAGTCAGTTTTATCATTTTAGTAACATGTCAGGGTTACACTTTATTTTAAGGTGTCATTGTTACAGTGTAATTATATATTTAAATACTGAATAATATTTAGTAACTACATGTGCTTACTATAGGGTTAGGGTTTGGTTTAGGTTAGTTGCATGTAATTATGCATAATTTACTGTTATTACTGTAAAATAAAATGTTACCCATTTCAGTATTGAATTAATTTAATTTAGTTCTTTCTCTTCCTTTATTTTCTATCTTGGATTTATTTTTTTAAGTTTGTTGCTGTGCATTCTAGGAGGATACATGAAATGCTTCCTTAGAATTGAGTGAAAACAAGGTATCTGAGGAGGATGCTGCATAACTGAATTGATTCACTTTTGGACCAGCCTTCGTACTGGGAGCAAAGCTACTGTTTGATGTTTGCAAATGCTATAAAGAGGCGTGTAGGTTTTGGTGAGTGAGTCTCCAGTCATTGTATTTAAATATCAATAAAAAATGAGCATCGGATAAGACTCTGGCAATGTCCATCCCTCAGACTGAAAGACAAGTAATGAGATAGCAAAAGGGCGCCACACCTCATGTTTATCTCCGGTTGATTATACTGTGATAACCAAAACTGCACATTACACTCCATCATGGTTACTCTGGTGGAGTGAATGAGAGTGTAAACACAGCTGCAGGAAATTCAAAGCTTTTTTTTTTACCCTAGCAGGAATGGCTGTGGTACTTTATATCCTTGCAGTGTCAATTCATTTGCTCCATTGAAATATTTCAGCAGCCTCCCACCTGACACTGAAGTACAGAGTTTGTAGTCAGCTGGGTTGTTCTGTTGCTTTGGTGCCGAGGGAAGTTAGTGTGACGGATGCCACTTTCTGCTCTCCCTCAGGCTAAAAGATTTTTTATGAATCAACGGATTCATACAAAGCTTTGTGTAGTACATGCAGTTTTTGGTGTGTACCAAGATAGCATATAACTCCTGACTCTCTGGTATATATATATATATATATATATATATATATATATATATATATATATATATATATATATATATATATATATATATATATATATATAAAACTCTTCATCAATTTGGTTAATACACACATTAATTCACATTACACTGAAAGTGATTCAACCTTCTGTCTTCTTAACTGTTTTGGACTTTTTGTTCAACTATTCCCAATAGCCACTGTACGGTAAACATCAGTGAAGTGACAGTTAAACAGCAGGGGATATTTAAAAAGTGATGCTGCATCTCAGGTTGGGGGTCTGGTATCTCTTTACATTTGTGCAGATGGATCTCTCATGCTAGTTCCACCCCCGCAGTGAGAGATCATGTGACTGGATGTTATACTCTATCCATCACTCTTCTAATAAGCTCATTGGTCCACAGGTCTGTAGTTAATCTTGTCTGTAAGAACAACACTTTTGGTAATTGAGCCTTCAGCATCATCAATCAAATGGATGTGCCAAGAGCCATTTCAGCTTTGGCTTCTTTTTGTGTTAGCTGTGCCAAAGATGGTGGCAAGTTACCAGCCATCGTCCTTTAAACAATAGCTGTGAATTTAAATATCAAAAACAAATTGTAACTTGAACTACACCTGTTCCTGCCTTGTAAACTCTGGCTTTTGTGGGATGTAAACAAGGCCTCTGATATTCAGGTTGATAATCGAGATTCATTGTTACCAGGCAACACATTATTTGCACAGTCCTGGACTGGTCTCTGTAGTTTGTGTAAGGGCTACTCGGTGTACACAAGATTACAGATGGGCTCAATGATGGCTTTTTAAACAAGCACAATGCTATTGTGTGCCCAGAGAACATATGTGCAGCGTGTTGTGCTGAAATCTATCGTTCTGTTTCAGAGTCTCTGAAGTGGCTCAAACTGGATTACTGCAACAGAGTGGGACAAATGTGTGCTTTGTTAGTCTGCTCCCTCCGTAATCAATCCGTTTGGATACTTTATACAGGCCAGATGTTACTCCAGCAGTCATGGTGACAATGCTTAGAATGCTATAGGCAGTTTGACTGAATTTAAGATGAGAGAAGACTCTGAATACAGCCAGGGTTTCCAATGTGGCAACAAGTGCAATAATATACACCCCCTTCTTCAGCACTGTGCTGTGAATAGCCTTGCATCTGCATGCAAAACCATGCCCCTGGCCAGAAGGGTATCCCGAAGGCAGGAAATACTGAGAATGAATACTGAGAATGAGAGATGCTTTTACCCTTAGCTCAAGGCACTAAACTATTCAAGTGTGGCTAATGTTGCCTGTGAGCTCTGAATCCAATGCACAAATGAAGATGCATCAAACCCCTCACTGAGCAGTAACAAACCATAACCCATTCATGCAAAACACAATGGAATTTATAACAATCCTCATATTTGAAAGCTATGTCTCAGAAATCATTTTAATTCTGGCCATGAATACATTCTTGCAAAACTTGGACATATATGTAAGTAAACATATATGTGAAGTAGCATGTGAAAATTATATGATTTATAGCACTGTTACATTGTGTAGCGTAAGTCTGTTTGAGTCACTGCCTCTCATCTTATATACAGTATGTATCATATTTGATTCACTGCTGCTGTGAATAGCCAAAGCTGATGATTTTCAGAGGCGTTTCTGAGCTTTTCTATAAGAATCCACCAGATGGCTGTAAAAATAAACCCTGCTAAATATGTGCAGCGTGGGTGAATATATGACAGCGGAGCTGACAAAATATGCTCCATTGCCTCAGGCAACTTTCTTGTACACAGAGAAAGAAAGGAACACAATGTGACTGAGTGTTTTGTACATGTCAGTGTTGAGATTTTATCCTGAAAATTGAATTATCTGGTCACAAGGTGACATATTTTTCATATTTCAGCTACTGATTTTTCTTTTTTTCATTTGCAAGTCATATTCATTTACATTCTTTGTGGCATTATAAATAGCTTACTTTTGAACAAGAATAATATCTGAAGCATTACATTTAATGGTAATTCATGTGTATATGGAAGTGGGTCGAGGTAAATCCATACAAACAGTACTGAATTATCTGTTTGAGACTATTTTCAAAGGTATATATACTTCCTGTCTTTTCGTGCGAACGCATGTTTATATTTGGTCAGAGAGTCTACATGGGCAGGGAGTCTTCATGCAGATATAGTCTAACGTGTGAACATGACTCATTTATTGCGTAACCATCCACCATTTATTTTGAGTCTCTTATCAGTCAAGCTGTGTGTCAGGAGTGTTGATTTGCAAGACAGCCCCAGTTTCTATTGATTTTTTTTCCATTGATGTGAGGGGATGACAACAGATCGAATCACTAAACACCACACAGGCTCATTTCATAAACCTGACTGTATTATTAACCAGATGGCAATGGTACTTCAGCCATCTGCGCTTTTGTTTTGGCCCAAAATCCTAATTGACCAAAAGGAGTTTGTAGGTCCTGAGATACACCTGCAACCTGTTTTGAGCTTTATGCAAATATAGTGAATATAATAGTTTTTATTAAGCATGTCTGCACTGGTACCTGACTGAAATGGTTTTGATGTTGGTGGGTAATTTATTATATGTTTTTTATATAATAGGATAGAGTACTCTAATGAGTATGGGGTTGAATTTGGTGTACTGGTGAGTCACACAATAACTGATGAGAGGGTTTTGTCTGTTGTCAATACAAGGATATTGTAGCTCTGTTCCAAAATCTAGTGAGATCTCTAGCTGTCTACTGTCTATAAAGACAGCAGCCTTGTAAACCGTTTATAAGTGCTTTACATAAGGACCAACCACGTGCCACACAAAATACTTGACTCCTGAAAATTGATTCCAATAGAGTTTGATGTCAGCATTTTGCTAAGCTAACAGCGCAATGCTCTAATAAGAGTTATAATAAGCTCATACAAATACTATGTAAGATAATCTAGTTTATCTTAATGTTTTACTTTATCTTTTGCCTCGTCCGCTATCTTGTATTAATTATTTGTCTCAATGCATTTACTTGGTTTTAAAACAAAGCAAGAGTGTACAGAACTGACGATGTGCTTTTATAGTCTATTGTTAGGTGATGGAACATGATGGAAACAGTAAAAACTCTCAGGTGTGTGTGGGTGCTTTTGAAAAGCTCTCAGGTGTATACTGTCTGTCCCCAGGACTGGATATTACGAAGAGGTGTTTTGTCTGCAGAGTTCATTATTGTTACAGCAGAGCAGGTGAGGTTATACATGCTTTAATTAGTCACCAGGGGAACATATACTTGGATCTTTGATTCATTGGGGCTTTTAGCAGACAGCTTTTGTGTTTGTTTGTTTTTTTTTCTTGTCATTTTAGCAAGATGACTAGTACAGAAAAGTGCTGCATATGGTGAACCTGGGTATTTTGTGGTATGTCTATAAGCTATACTGTTCTCTGTTTTAGGTTGACTTATATGTATAAAAGCAAGCTGATTAACACACATTGCAATCTAACATTAAACAGTGTTGGGTGATGGTGTGAGAACCATCTATCCATGTTTGCTGCATATTTATCCACATATTCTGAAGCTTTTACTGCATCCATGTGCCTCAGTGAGCATGTTGCCAAGCGGAGAAAGCTCAGTCTGGAATCACCACGCATTCCCAGAGCACCATTCTAATGCCTGGATGCTCCAGTAGTTCTAAAATCAAAGCAGCTAAATATAGACCAAGGCTTGCATCCTCCCCCTAAGCTGATGGCGTAAGTACAAGACATCATGGTACTAAGCAGGGGACTACCATTTTATCAATCATTATCATATCTGTAGTCTGTGCTTCAGACAGCCTGCCCACAATCTGTTTGCTAACCATCTGATGCATATTGCTCACAAAACAAGGA
The DNA here is from genome assembly GCA_018749465.1 of Paracanthobrama guichenoti. Taxonomy (NCBI): domain Eukaryota; kingdom Metazoa; phylum Chordata; class Actinopteri; order Cypriniformes; family Gobionidae; genus Paracanthobrama; species Paracanthobrama guichenoti. The sequence continues at coordinate 7,419,264 of CM031946.1, forward strand.
AGTGCTTTGGCAGTCTGGACAGTTCTAATCTGATTGGCTGGCTTTACACAGCTTCCGGGAGCAAAGGGGAGCAGTCCACCTGAAACTAAGTAATGTTTACAAGGTACTGGGCTGATGCAAGAAGTGCTTTTAAGGATGAGATAATCACTGGATTTGCCAAATGTTTGCCAGGTTAGTGACATCAAATATTTTTAAAAATGTTGAGAGTTTTGTTTGTGACACTTAGTAACAAGTTAACTAGATATCCATGAGCAGAACTGTATATTCTGTTTTGTTTACTGAGTTATGTCTGTGAAATAGTTTCCCAACATTTTTCTAGGATTTTCTGTACAACCGTTTCTGGATAGTTGCACCTTTGTTTATTCATTTAATTATTTATTTATTCATTTTTATGTTTATTTTCATGGTTGTCTGTTATGGTATATTTCAGATAAACCTGCCTGTGATATTTATAAACATAAGGAATTTGATTGGTCGCATGCACTACACGTCAGTCAGACTGTCTAAATGAGCTGAACTGCAAATAATACCTATGATTCCATTGCTATCACACTTCTGCAGGTCCTCCTTTCACAGCTTTTAGTCTCGAGTGCCATGCCTCAGTGATTGTGTTCTATGTCTCAGCAAATGGGTTCTGTCAGCCCTTTGATTTCTCACTATCAGAAACTGCTAAGGCAATGATGTGAGAGTTAACACAACCCCAAGATCAGCCCTTCTTACGCTCCCCACTTAAAATGACCAAATGCTGTTATCAAAGGCCCAATTCCTTACATCGTGCTTACTTAGGTTTCCCAGTAACCACAGTGACAAATGCCATGACAGCCATCCCAGCATACCCTGCTCCCCTCTGACCACAGCCTGACATGTGACACTACATTAGCTTGCTTCCTGGAGGGATGGACAGGGGAGATGGTTGTGGCTTGTATTTATTTGCATTTTATTTTGCATTTTACTTTTTTAATGTGTGTACTAGTACATTCTTTACACTGCACCTTGTTTGTTTTAGAGACTGGAAGTTAAACCAGATTTGATAGTAAATTCTCTAAAATAACTAAAAGAATCTTTTTTTTTTTTTTTTTGTCTGGCCTAGCTGGATGAAACTGAGCCTGAAACTTTAAAGGGGTTCAACCAAAAATTTAAATTAGTCCATGATTTACTCACCCTAAAGTCATCCTAGGTGTATATGACATTCTTCTTTCAGATGAATACAAAAGTTATATTAACAAATTTCCTGGCTCTTCCAAGCTTTATAATGGCAGTGAATGGCTCGAAGTCCATAGTACGCATCAAGTGCATCTATCCATCATAAATGTAATCCATTCAGATTATCCATCTCTGACTTCCGCTAACAGTCATGCACGCTCCAGCGTATGACGTAGGACGCTCCGGTGAGAATATACTAGTACTCGTGAGAACCAAGTTTTGTTTTGCTCTATCCTCTGCGCTTCCACGTTCATCACCGGAATTTACACTACGCCTGCGTCCGTCATACGCTGGAACGCCAGTCTCTCGTGAATGTGTGTATGACAGCTAGCGGAAGTTAGAGATTACAGTTTGTAGAGTTTTAAATATGGATATTTTTCTTACACAAACACATCACTTCACTTCAGAAGGCCTTTATTAACCCCCCGGATCAATATGGATTATGTTTATGATGGATGGATGCAGTTTTATGGACTTCAAAACAGAAACAACCATTCACTGCCATTATAAAGCTTGGAAGAGCCAGGACATTTTTAACTCCTATTGTATTTGTCTGAAAGAAGAATGTCATATACAGATGACTTGAGGGTGAGTAAATTATGGGCTAATTTTTATTTTTGGGTGAACTATCCCTTTAAATACTGAGCCTAAAACTGACGACATCTCCAACATTCAAAGTTAGGGGTGCATAATCATTAACAGAATCATATATTTTGGGATGTCAGATACCACTATCCAAAGACTGAAGTAGGATGATCTGCATTGTGTTGAAACTCCACCAAAAGATCAATCATTGTTGTGCTTTATTGATGAATAGCTTGTTAAAGACTCTTAAGAACAGATAATAATACAGATTAAATCACATCACATATAACCTAATCACTGTAGAATGTGCTTTGATATGTAGGCAGCATATCATTTTTTTATTAATTTTTTATCTGTAGTGATTTATAATGATTCACCAGCAGCAGTATTAGTGGACATAATTTTTGTGTATAGAACATAATCTAATATTTAAATGGCTCTTGTTTGGGAACTAAATGTACAGTTCAAGTGGAGGCTGCAATGTTGCTGCACTCACTCCACCCTCTAGTGGACAATAATTTAATTTGTCATGCCAAAATAACGCCTGCTGATAGTGTAAGAGGAAATTAATAATTTAAAATGTAATATACATTAATGTACAGACACAAAAAAACATTCTTCAGTATCAACAGGAAAGGCTGGAAAAATTATTAGGTATAAGTGAAAGTTTTATTCCTATGAAATGGGAATAGTTTTATTCCTATGGGGAACTTCAAACCCTTCAAACTCAAATGTTAAATTGAAATTGTGTATGATGTGAACAGGATTGAAAGCATGAAAAAACAATCTTGTGAAATATAGCCTAGCATGCATATATAAACAAACGATATGGCATCAGGTGTGTACTTGTGCTCTATTTGTTCATTTTGATGTGGTTGGTGGACTCTGGGAGTCCTCTGGGAGTATGGCAAACCACTTTAACATGTAGGCCTATCTGTTTTTATTTTGGTAGTAGACTTACCAATTTTGTAACTTTTTTGACAATTAACAGAAATATATACTATTAAAGAGTTATTACAACTAACTAAAATACATAATAGTATTCAATGGTTAAGAAATAATGGAATACTGAATAGGCCTGCTAATCACAATTTGAGTAAGTACCTAATGGTTACTGGTGACTTTGTAATCAGGGGCGTCATTTCCTGGGGATGGATGGAGGTAACCCCCTCACTTCCCCAATAACCAAAACCAGCAAGTACAATCCACCCCCCGCCCAATATGAATGGCGCGTGAATCACAGTAGCACCAACATGAGATTTGTGTGAGTCGCTCCCATCACTACGCCGAGAAAATGTGCGACCCATTTCAATTCTACCACCAATTTACTTCTTTAAATGCTATGGAGAAAAGACATATCTACAACAGTGACATAAAAAGACCCAGCGAGAAAAAGAAGAGAAAAGATTTACTAGAATGTATCATGCTGTATTTTAGTAACAGTTAGGCTACTGTGGTAAATTTAGTTTGGTAAACTTTGTACAATTAATAAATAAAATAGATTTTTCACTATTAGTTTTATTACAATGGTGGCGTGTTATATTTCTAAATGTGCAGGCTGCTGTTTTTCACAACAAATGCTATATAGATTTTTTGTCAATGTTTATACCAAATCTATGCCCTTGTTTCCAACAGACACCAGTCACTATTGCATTAATAGATAGGTTACTATTCATATATAAATGTAAAAACGGCTTGCCGCACAGGGAGGGCAGAGAAAAGAAGGTGGAGGCGAACGAGGGTGATAGATAAGTCCAGACAACACCCTAAACCGGTTTAAAGTATATTCCTAGTTACTGTATGTGTATGGGAGAATGACACGGGCTGTTCTGAATATCCTAGGCCCAAAAGTGCGGAGTAATACAGAGCCATGCGTGCGTCTTTGTTTGTTTTGCACGTTTCCAAGCGATGATAACGCGAATTCGGTTAGCGTTTGAGGAAGCAGCCCCTAGAGTTGGCTTGCTCAGGTCTGGATGTAGCTGATTGGAGTAGCAGCAGTCAGAGTGGGTGATCACAGGGAGGAGGGGAGAGACTCTGAAGTGGCTTTTCTGCGTGTGTGTGTGATTCTCCAGCGGCCATGTTAACCAAGAAACCCTGCGCTGCTGCTACCGCTGTCTACCCGACTGGTAAGGAACCCAATTCCCGGATCTAAGAGGGCGACGCCGGGCACATTTATTCTCCGGATCGGATTGTGGAGATGGATTATTTATCCGATTTAAATACTCCATAACGCGTGTAAGGCTCGCAGCGTTTCGTTTCATTGCTCGTGGTGGCTATAGGATTTAGTACAGTAGCTATGATTCCCGGAAACAACATTAAAAAAACCGTCCGTTTTTGTATTTAGTTAATTGTTACTGTTGCTATGGTGACTATATATAGAAACCAAGCGTTTTGGATTAATGGCGCTTAGATTTATTGGGGGGTTTATAGCTCGTGTGACTGTATAAGTTAAAGGTTTTCGTTGTGCTAATGTTGATTTTCGTTTGTTAAAATGGTGCAAATATTCTGTACCCACACATTTTTTGTATTGATTTATTATTATTGATTTATACATCTGAATCTGGTATATCGATAGCCTAACTTGCATGTAACGGAGCTACGTACAGTTTTCCTTTTTCCGGATGAACTAGCCTTTTATTATATCTTTTGTCTTTTAAAAATACTGACAGGTTAAAGCAATTGTGCATTTTCTCGAATACATGTTTACTAATTTCCACAGGCAAAGGGGGCGAGATTTGCCAGCTACAGTCTTCCCCCGGACTGGGCATCGGGGGTCCCCGGGTTGGAGCAGGGGCTGGAGCAGGGACTGAAGCCACATCACCCGTCACATTACCACCACTCAGGAACAGCAACTCTCTCACGGTAAAATTAACCTTTTTGCTTGCACTTTCCACAATGCATGCCTCCTCCTTTGTTCTTTTAATCGGAGTTTTGCTACAATGTTAGCATACATTTTGGCTAGTGCATGGTTTGAGGAACCAAGGGTTTACAAACTTATTAATGGAAAAGAGCACAATAAAGGTTGATATGTATCTTAATGTTGAAAGACCCATTAATACCGTGTCTGAAGCATGACATTATAATATTTTAAAAGTTAAGTAATTAATAGGCTTATATATTGTCACGTGTACTAAATCCAAATCAAATTATTAAAATATTTACTTTGTATTAGTTTACTGTGTTTACCAACCTTTTAGATTATTTTTGTGGTAACTGTACCTGAAGAAAAAAAAATTCAGTCTAATTTGAACTCATTTAGTGCTTTTCACAATAAATGTTTGACAGCACTTTTCCCTTTTACAAAAAGTAGTTACTTACAAATTGCAGTGAGCAAGATAAAGATTATAGTTAACACATTAGCTTTGACAAATAAATGTATTAAAATCTTTGTTTCCCCTCTTTCTCTTTAAAATTTTCTACGGACCCCTTTAGGGTGTTCTTGCGGCCTCCTGAGGGCCCCCCAAACCCCAGAACCCTGTTCTATAGCATGTGTTATTAAGGGCCCTGAAGTAATGAATGGTCCATGATTAATACAGAATGCAAACCTGTTACTTGATTTTGACATAGGGTGTTGTTTATGCGCATCTTTTCTTGTACAGTAAGTGACTTCATGAACGCAGCTAGTGGAGTTCAAAATAACCAGATTGTATGTCACGTTTGTGAGATGTTACATTTGCAATGCATGACAGAAAGGGTCTTTTCTGAGCCTTATATGGTTATAGATTTACAATGTGATGATTAAATAGTGCACTGTATTTGGGAGCTATGCATTTTTAAGAGACTGTAGCAAGAAGACTTTGACAGTAGTTTCAAGATGTTGGAAAATGCCAAAGTGCATCTTTTAAACCTATGTTTTGATGAATAAAATATACATTTTTAGGAAAGGCATGGAACATGTAGTTTAAACAGTGAGAAACATTCAGATATGAGCAGTAGTAATGATCAGTGGCTCTCTCAGAGTCATTGGTAGATGTATTGTGTGGAGATGTTGCCATTGGTGGGGGATGGGAAATTCTCAAGCCATCAGTGTGACGCCAACAGGCACAGCTGAAATCTGTCATCTAGTGAATTTTCTTATGTAAAGCTATACATCCAAAATTGTAATCCATTTGAACCTGTATGGCAAAGTGTTTCACATGGTTTAGAAATACAAAACATGATGTTTTTACACGAAAAAAATATTCAGTTTGCTAAAACCCATGCAATGCAAGACAATGAAATGCTGGTTAATAATTCGATTATTAGTAATGTTTAAAGAATTGCAGTTTATGTAAATTGTATTTGACACATCACTGAATTAAATAAAATAATTGGATCAATGCCATTTATGACTAAGTAGCTGTGAGTTCTTTATTTAGCTGCCATTCTAATAGGGGTAAATATAGAGACAGTCTCGCATGGTAGGCACATTTGTATGTGTGCATAATCTTACAAGACAGAATTCCTGCCACATGTAGTGAATCAAATGACATCTTAGCATTGTATTTGCCAATCTAGGTCTTCAATCAACATTTATAGTTAATGACATTTAATTGCTAAGTTAAGATGAAAATATATGAATGTCTTATTTCAGTGTATAACAAAATTAATCAAATTTTAAAAAGCTTATTGATTGAACTTTTTAGGTTTCTACAGATGCAAAATAAGATGGGAATAAGCTTACTGGGAATTATAACTTCCACCTTCATGATGAGCTATGATTTGATGATGCTCAAGTTAACAGGAAATAACAGTAATGATTTAGAAGATAACAGTTTACATCAACAAATTAGAGCTGATTGTGTCTAATAAGTTTAAGATCTTAAACTTAATTTCTGATGAGCTTTTCAAATGTCAAATTCACAGTCAAGTTATGTATGGCATTTAGTAGGACATTTAGGGACGCACTGTGTGTTTATTTTGGCTTTGAAGCTATTTGGAAGGTTATGTCTAATTATATGGCAAAAGTTTTAGATTGGCCAGCTATTCGTGTAAGAAGACATTCTGGTCTTCAAGTTTTATAGTAATTACAAGGACAGCAATACTTATTCTGTCTTTATTTTTCTGTATGTTAAAATATCTGTCCAGTTAAATTTGAGTCTCATATCTTTCAGTCCAGTTAACATCATTAAGGGCAGTTGAATCGCAGCTTTTTAGGACTCCTCTCAAGCTATATATGTATTTAGCCGAGTAGGTGAGCGTTAGAATGATTGCCAGGCTCACTACATTTCACAGACCAAATGTGTCTTTTGTTCAGCTCCAGTTGTGTCCTCTACAGCTGTCAGCAAGCATGCATTTTCCCCGACCCCCTCACCTGTTCAGATCTGTTTGAGTAAACCAGCAGGGTGACCAAGTACAACAAAAGGTTGAAACTGAATCTTTATTCAGATAAATTTTTTGTTCCTATAGAGGCTCATTTAAAATCTTATCTTGTGTATGGTGCAATGAGCTCAAAAGTCAGTCAGTGTTACACTCTCTACAGAAGCTGTACACAATATTCAGACATTGTTCCTGTAGAATGTTCCTGTTCCTTTATGATGGTTGGCAAATTATAAAGAATGCCCGGCCTTAGCTAATTCATAATTCTATGTTAAATATCAAGCTTATTTAAAATGGTATGATGTATTTTATGACACTAAATATTGGTTTAAGATTAGATATTGGTTACTTTTATGTTTATATTTGAATGATACAGTTTTCTAAACTAGAGGCTTGTCATTAAACAGGACATCATTGTCACTGCTTTAGTCTGCTTTAGTGTTTTTAGAGCAGATTGTATCAGAGCCTTTGGATTTAGAGTTCAAGCTGGGTATTATCTTTATCTTCAGTCAGAGGTGTAGAAACATCTGGCCATCTGGGTATTAGAGATGGGTTGAGAGAAAAAAAGGATCTGTAAATATCCAAAGTCTTGTATTGCCCTGATATGTTATTTACACCTGGAGATTATCACTCTCTGCAGGTGAATAAGGAAAGGCTGAGATTAAGGCTGATTTATACTTCTGCATCAGACCTGTGCCGTAGCCTCTATGCCGTGGGCTACGCGTCGATTTTCATTTATACTTCTGCAGAGGGAGCATGTGTATCCCTGAGGGAGGGGTTCTGGCAGACCAATCACAGCGCTTGCGGTCCACGTAGAATCGAAACGTTGTTACATTTTTGGAGAGGTGCACGTCAGGGTACGTCGTAGTCTACACGTGCAACACACAGTCTTCGACGTAGCTACGGCGTACACTCGACACAGAAGTATAAATTGGGACAGTAAAGCACATGAGCAACAAAGTGGAATCATGAGCATTATCATTCAAAACACAAAAATAAAACACCAAACCATTAAAACTACCTGGCTAAAATAACAGGACAACAGTCATGTCAAGGGGAGTCATGTTCAAAGGTGTAAGAGTTTATATTTTTGAATAAAATGAGAAGTCTACCACAAACATCTGACTAGGCACTAGGGCAACAGGATGTCCTTGTAAAAACAAGATCCTGAGGTAATCACATTATCAAGGAAGTAAGCATCTTGCAGGGCAGGAGATTCGAGAAAGCAGGAAATTCATGTCTAATGTCCTTAAATAAACAAGGCGGCAACAAATCTTCCATGTCTCCCATAGCTGAATTCCACATGCTAAAAACAAGATATTGTCTAACATGAAATTGCATTTGAATGGAAAGGTTAAGAACGCTACACACATTGGACACCAAATCTCTTAGGCCAGTTATGTAACATACTGAAGTAAATTATACAAATCAGCAGGACCCATCATGTTCAGTCGGAAGTCAATGCATAGTAAGGGATACACATAAGTGCCCAGTCTGTTTTTATTCTGCAGATTTTGTCTATCAAGATGTTCTTTTCCCTCTATAGATTATGTCCTGAACTCTTTAGGTCTTTAGTTTAGGAGGCTTCATTTCTATTGATCCACCAACAATAGACAAGGTGTATTTAGTACTAAATTATTGTACTGCATTGTATTGTAATACTAAGTTAATTAATAATGTATGCAAATAAACATGGAATTAAATTTTTGCAAGCCTTGCAAAAATGTGTTAGTCATTCTTACAACAATTTGGCCTAAAGTGACCTCTATGTTGAAAGGGTGTTTGAATATTTTGATTGCTACAGTAGACTAGACCTAGGATACTCCTGCCAGGATAGACAGGGCTGAAATGGCTTGGATATTCAATATCTTCAAAATGTTCTATGGCGTTCTCTTTTTATCTCAAATCTGAATGTGCTATGTATTATCAGCTGTGTATCCTTAATTTACTTGGGTAACAATCCTGAAATGATGCCTCTTGCTTTTGTTTTTATCTTATCCAGGCTGGAGGCAATAAGCACACAATGAATGACCATCTGCACGCCGGGAATCACCAGCAGATCCATGTTCAACAGCTGTTTGAGGAGAACAGTAACAAACGGACAGTGTTGACTGCACAACCCAACGGGCTGACACCCGTAGGTAGAGCAGGTCTGGCCATGCCGGAGAAGCAACAAGAAAGCAGCCAGTGTCGACAAGGCAGCTCAACTTCCATCAAATCAACTGAAAGCAAACCTAAGCCAGCGCCTTTGACTCCTGAGCAGGCCATGAAACAGTACATGTCTAAGCTTTCAGTGTTTGAGCACCAAGAGATCTTCAGCTACACTGAGATCTATTTTATAGGTCCAAATGCGAAGAAAAGACAAGGTGTAGTTGGGGGGTCTAACAATGGAGGATATGACGATGATCAGGGCTCCTACATTCATGTGCCCCATGACCATATAGCATATAGGTATGAGGTACTAAAGGTTATTGGTAAAGGCAGTTTTGGCCAGGTGGTGAAGGCCTATGACCACAAGAACCACCAGCAGGTGGCCCTGAAAATGGTGCGTAACGAAAAGCGATTCCACCGCCAAGCAGCTGAGGAAATTCGCATTTTGGAGCATTTGCGCAAGCAGGATAAGGACTCCACCATGAATGTCATCCACATGCTGGAGAACTTTACATTCCGCAACCATATCTGCATGACGTTTGAGTTGCTCAGCATGAACCTCTATGAGCTCATCAAGAAAAACAAGTTTCAGGGCTTTAGTTTGCCACTAGTGCGCAAGTTTGCACACTCCATCTTGCAGTGTCTGGACTCCCTGCACAAGAACAGAATTATTCACTGCGACCTCAAGCCTGAGAATATCCTTCTGAAGCAGCAGGGTCGCAGTGGAATAAAAGTGATCGACTTCGGCTCCAGCTGTTATGAGCATCAACGGGTCTACACTTACATCCAGTCACGCTTCTACAGGGCCCCAGAGGTCATTCTGGGTGCTCGATATGGGATGCCAATTGATATGTGGAGCTTAGGTTGTATCTTAGCGGAATTACTTACAGGGTACCCTCTCTTGCCTGGAGAAGATGAAGGGGACCAACTAGCATGTGTCATAGAGCTGTTGGGTATGCCCTCCCAGAAGCTACTGGATTCATCTAAGAGAGCAAAAAATTTTATCAGCTCGAAGGGATATCCCCGTTATTGCACAGTCACAACCTTACCTGACGGCTCAGTGGTGTTGAATGGGGGAAGGTCACGTAGGGGCAAACTCAGAGGTCCACCAGGCAGCAGGGACTGGGTGACAGCACTTAAAGGCTGTGATGACCCCCTCTTCTTGGACTTTCTCAAACAGTGTCTAGAGTGGGACCCGTCCCTGCGTATGACACCTAGTCAAGCCCTTCGCCACCCATGGCTCAGAAGACGCTTGCCAAAACCTCCCACTGGGGAGAAAACCACCGTAAAGCGGATCACTGAGGGTACTGGTGCTATAACTTCAATCTCCAAATTACCTCCCCCCTCTGGCTCAGCCACAAAGTTAAGGACTAACCTGGCACAAATGACTGATGCCAATGGGAATATACAACAAAGGACAGTGTTGCCAAAATTAGTCAGCTGAACACTACCTTTTTCCATTTAAATTATGTTATTGATATTGGAAAGCTGAGCATTCAGAAGCGTGGGATTTTTAGGAATGAGAGTCATCAATGCATATACACCATTAATGAACTGCTCCGTAGCACCTTTAGTTGGAATTTTTTTTTTTTTTTTTTTAGGAATGCTCAAATGGCCAAGAAAAGGGGGAACAACACTTTAAAGTTTTTATCTCAGGGCTTTGCTGAATGCTGCTTTTAAGGAGCATTCATACAATCTGGTCTATAATAACAAAAAGTCCCACTTTGGTTTAATACCTACATATTGTAGCATAAAAAGTAAATGACCTAGACACAATGGAGTTACCGTAGGTTACATTGTTTTGTGTGCTTCTAAAATTTTAATCACCACCCTCAGATCATGTCAGATAAATAGTGTTAATGGATGAAGGTTAAAAATGCATTTTACTAAAGTTATTCTATCTGAGACCTGTTGCATTGCAGCCTGATTGTTGTCAATATCAAGAATAGAGCGAACACTCTAAGAGTCTATGTAAGAGAAACAGGTAAAATGTAGAGTGGATGTTGCAGACTGTTATGAGGTAGCAAAGGGAAACAATGTTTACATGATAGACTTGGTATGTGCCTATATGCCTCTTGACATTCCTTAAAGACATTAAATGAGGAAAAGAGAGAGTGTCTAGATTGATGGCAAGTTTAAAGGAATTTATGTGGTTAAATGGAGATGATACTTAGCAGTACTTGACGTTCATGTAATTATAAGCTATTCGCTGGAAGAGTTACTTTTGACATTGTACTGTCCTGGAAGGAAAAAAAAACTTTGGTGCTTTACCTTTTTATTTATGATGTTTTTTTTATATATATTGAAATGTAATGCTTATGGAACAAAACAGTGTTGTGTAATCAGTTGAGTGAAGACTTAGTTTGCAGAACATTCTAGAATGTTTTTTGGTCTTGTCTCTAAAATGAATGTTTTTTTTGCAGTGACTAGGACTAGAATTTAAGAATAGGAAAGCAGAACATTGCATTTACTTGAATGCAAGCAAGTAATGATGCAAGATAAATATTTTAGATGGACAAGATTATGGCAGAGTATGTCACGATTCAAATCTCAATCAATTCTATAACCACCAAGACAATACAGATGGCAACATTGCATACCTTCACATTGCTACATAATCATTGTGTGGACTTGCTAATATCAGGCCAGAGTTAAAATGCTTAAAGGTTGTTCCCTTTTTAATAATAAGTAATGTTACAAATAAGTTAATAACACTTTTCCCCCAAATCCAGAACAGTTGGATTTGAAAAAGAATATTTAACTTTAGAACACAAAGACTGGCCATTTTTGTAGCATTTGTGACATGGAAAGAATAATTTGACTGACATGGGTGTAAAAGCTTAGTAAGTTTAACTTATTTCATTTTATTGTGTCAATGAAGAGCTAATATAGGTGGAACCAGTGGCCTGAATGTGGCTTGTATATCAATGGATTGATTTACGGTGTAATGCACAAAAAATATATCTGCCACTACTTTGAAATCCTACTCTAGCAGGAGGTAGTCCTGCTTACTTTCAGCCAGTCATGGATTGGGGGGTGTGGAAGGAGGTAAAACTATGGGCTGTCAGGGAGACCAGCAAAGCTGTAATGCTCATGTTGATCCCTCCACCCTCCCCCACTGGAGGCTGGCACAGTGCCCACCAGGCCTACTGCACACTGCACAGGGGCTCAGGCCCTTTTGGACACCCATAGTGCTTTACAAATGCAGAAGTTACCTGCCAACATCAGCAGGCATTTCACAATGTACTTTACACTGTTTTTATTGTTCTGTGAATTAACAGCAGTGTGGAATAATTGTGCCCTTAGGTTTAATACAATGTGCCTTTGGTTATCAATGCCATTCATTTTATTTCAAACAACAGTTTTCCCTTCCATTTACTTTGAAATATTCATGGTGATTCTCTTGCACATGTTTGAGCATTGCCCAAAGATACTTCCCAAACCTCATAAAATGGGACTTGGGAAAAAGTGGCCACAAGTGGTTGTACATACAGTTCAGACACTCAATCTTTGTTCTATGATTTGAGAGGAGGAATAACTTTAGGGCCCTTTTCCACCAGGGATGTCTTAGTAAGATAAGACAACAGTTACTACAGTGACATAGAACAAGTGTCTTCACCACTGCATTCATGTTGTCTTAACATCACAAGTATTCAAGGAGATACATTTGGTTGATTTTATTACAATAGAAATAAGAACACATTTTAATATTTTACCTCAGACTGTTGTAATATTCTTGTACTTTACGAATCCAGGGCATTTGGTACATACCAAAGTGCATTCCTTTCTGTGTTAGTGGCTATGTGGGAAAAGAAGCCAGATTTTCTCTTTTTACCTGATCAAGAGGCCATTCAAGCCACTCAAGAGCATGTCTTGAGAATGATAATCTTCAGTGGAGAGGGAAGGATGCTTGAGCTCTATTAGACAGTCATGTCACCTGTTAAAATGTCTGACAGATGTAGCATACCTCTAAACCTCTTGTTACTTGACATGGCTGGATGTATCTTTTGAGCAGTAAAAACTGCAACCCCATAAAATCCAGTGAGTCAGTTGTCATCCTAGTGTGCAATACAGTGGTAGCATTATTGGGGATAATTAAACCACATGGCTAAAAGTTACATTTTAAAAGGATATGCTTTTTACAGTTTTTAATGTATGCCCTAACTCTTGAATCTAGCTACCCACTGTCAGCTTCGTTTTTTAAAAAACAAATCTTTAACAGAGGAACAAAGTTGGCATTGTTTATATTCAGCCACAGAAATGTACTGTACATATGTGAATTTGTTGACAATTCGATGTGGATGTGTACATATGTATAATGTTTTAATTTTGTGAAATGCTGCTGAAAACACTACATATATTGCTGTAGTGGGGGTTTAATGTTGGCGGCCAGTTTAATGATACTGTATGTATTGTACAGCTGATGGAAGAAGAGGTTTTTCTAGTGATCATTTGTTAAATTTTATTGTGTGGCTGGAATATATTAATAATAAAAGTTTTAATGTTCATCTTTACAAAATGTGGTTTGTAGTGACGTCTTTAAGCAATATGAAGAAACTAAAAGCTAAGCTAACTAAGGGGCCATTTACACTACACCATTTTGAACTAAAAACAGAAAACTTTTTATGGGTTTTGACTCTTTATATGTCAACAGTGTTTTAGGGGGCCTGAAAACGCAAACGGGTTTCAAAGTGCAAGGTTTTGAAAATTATACCGTTATGGTCTCTGTGTGAACTACAAAAACACGAATTTGTGAATTTAAAGTGACATCACCAAGGTGGAGTCACCTGGTCCAATCAAGTCAGGTGCAGGTTTGACTTGAAAAAGATACACAGTCAGTGTTGCCAATTTAGCTACTTTTCAGACCCCTTTAGTGACTAGCGACTTTTTGGACTGCTAGTTAACATGTACTCAGTCATTCTATACTATATCAGTTGTCTGACAGAAAATATGTAAATAAGAACAGCTTTATTGGATATTTGGCTATGTATTGAATTAAAATACAGTATGTGAGCACAGATTAGCAGAGAAAACATGTAGTAAACATTTAGCTATAAAGCAAGCTTTAGCTACTTTCCATTGAAAATTGTTGGCAACATTGTGCATCACTTTGTATTGTTGTCTCAAGAAGATCTGTTGAAAGGGCTGTAAAAGGATCTGGGCCACATTCAGGTACATAGTTTACAAATTAAGGGAGTTTTGCAATGTTTCTGTTCCTCCTAGGAAACTCAGATTGACAGTTGATCTGCAGGCAACATTTGAGTTTGATAGTTCAATATGATAATGCTCATCAATTTTTGATGAATATTAGCAATGGCTTAATGGCTAATACAACTGGGGGAGAAGAACTTTGGCGCATGTCAGCATTATTGATAAATCTACAGTAATACAGAAATATCTCAGGACAGTGTAGTCAGCCTTTGCCATCTATATCATGTATTAATGAAGAATGCTGTGTGCACGGCTGTGGTTTTCCTTGAGGGAACTTCCTTCAGGGGCAGAGAGAGATGTCGTCCATGAAACAACCATGCAAACACTCCATGTGTATGCTATTAATAAAATGTTCAAATATTGAGGGACTATAATCCAAGTTGTTTTACTTGTAACAGGCAGCACAAAACCACTAATGAGCAGCAGCCTGTTCTAAATTTTAGAGATTTGGACAGTGTGCATGGGTGCATTTATTATTTACAGGAAGTTCTGGAGCTCGCACTTAAGTGGTAAGACCACCTATTGACTGCATTTCTGCTACTGCTCTTGAGTCCTATCCTGATGCAATAAACATGTATCCTGATGCCAACAGTATAATTAGTGCAAATGAATGAGTCATTGCAAGTGGAGAGAACTGAAAGGTGCTTCATTATTTTATTTTATGTGCACTGAAATTTGGGAGAATGTCTGTGACTCCTCAGCTATAGTCTGATGTCCCAATATGTGTCCTCTGTCCTATGGTTAATACCAGCAACCAGTCATCAATATTTCATTGTGTTAGTTTTCTGAAGCAGAGAAATCCTTAATTTCACTCACTGACTTTAATAAAAGTGTTTCTCTGGAGGAAGTCTTGGCATCTGTAAATGTGTTGTCTGTAGTGCTAATGAATTCAGTGTTGATTCTCAGAAAAAATTCTCGGAAAGCACTGAGAATTTGTGGTGTGCTGGGTCTTTTATAAGACTTTAGCAGGAGGTTGTGTTGCTGTCTTTGCCAATTATGGTTTAAGGGAAGACTATTAATAGGCTTTCCAAATTCTTTACATTGCTGATAGATTGGGCTGTTAGCGCATTGATCAGTTCTGACCACAGGCTACCTTTTCTTCTTCTACGTCATAATAACAACCATGCATATTTTTGAGTCTGTGCTTGATATCAGGAAATTAAGATAGTCTTGCATAACGTCTAAGCCATTAGTTTACAGCTTTGAAGCTTTTGAAGACCTTTCAGTTTAGTTAAGGTTAATATTACTTTACCCTATACTGCCAACAATCAACTACTTCATACTTTGGATGGAAAAATATCTAGGTAGTTTGAAGGTGCTTTGGAGACAAAAAGTTCTTAATGTTGCATTATAGGTTCTTCAGATCAGAGTTTTAAAAAATACTGTTTTGAATCTTCCTTGATTTGAAACAATCTGTGCCGCCATCTAGTAACAGATTTAGAAGAAAAACTACAAGAAGACTGTGAACAAAAGCAGACCTTCCAGTTTATATCGGGCCAGTTAAACGACTCATGAAATAAAACACATCAAGTCGAGTCAAGTACATCAGCATAACTCAGAGACAGGAGGCAGAAGGGATTTTCTGTCTCCATGCAGTTTTCTGTTGTTTTGGCTTATTGGCCTTTCTTCATTTTTGCTGGGCAAGCGAGTGTGGGAAGAATGCCCATGTGATAGACCTCTGTAAACAAACAGAGCTGGTGATGTCATACCACTGGAATGGAGAGGAATGCATTTTACAGACTGAGGGTGCTGTGAATTGGGGTATTCCCCCAGAGAGTAGGACAATTATTCATAACTGTTGCAGCCACTGTTTTATCATGACCCATTACATTTCTTTAAAGTAAATAATTTTGAGTGTATAAAAGTGTATAAAATGAAACTAATATACTGAACAGACATTTTAATTAAACAGATTATTTTCTGTATACAGATTATTCTTGTGTTTGTAGCTGAAGAAAGATAAATGCTCAGATGTTTGATGGATCAGAAAGAATTCCTAAAAAAATCTTTGAACTGATGAGCCACTTATCTTCATTCCCGGTTGAAAAAAGTAAATCATCTTCTGGCAGTCCTCAGGTAAACTGCCTTGTCAGATATTGCCCTTCTTAAATCTCTGAGTAAACAACTCACTTTTGTACTGACAGCATCCACAGGGACATACTCTCATAAAAGGTTTTTGCTTGTTGATATTCATGGGTGTACTGTGTTTGTATGACCTAGGAAACCAAGTTTAACCTTTCAGTGTCTCGTATTCAGTTCCATGAGGCTCAGAAATATCTTATAGTATTTACGGATTTATGTTCTATATTTCCTAACATAGTGGCTTTATCTGGACTGCACTCTTACCCATGGAGGTTTTTTTCCTAGTGATCATTTGTTAAATTATTGTGTGGCTGGAATATATTAATAATAAAAGTTTTAATGTCCATCTTTACAAAATGAGGTTTGTAGTGACGTCTTTAAGCAATATGAAGAAACTAAAAGCTAAGCTAACTAAGTGGCCATTTATACGACACCGTTTTCAACTAAAAACAGAAAACTTTTTATGGGTTTTGGCTGTTCATTTACACAACAATGTTTTTGGGGGGCCTGAAAACGCTAACTTTTGAAAACGGGTATCAAAGTGAAAGGTTTTGAAAAATATACAGTTTTTTGTCTCAGTATAAACTATAATAACACGGAAAACACGGAAGCAGTGACGTCATCCGCATATTACGTGTTCAGTCTATAGGTGTGTAGTTTTGGAGTCAGGTGGTCCAATCAAGTCAGGTGCAGGTTTGACCTGCTTTGCCATGAAAAAAGATACACATAATCAGTGTTGCCTTTAACTTTTCAGACTCCTTTAGTGACCAATGACTGACAGGAAATATCTAAATGAGAACAGCTTTATTGGATATTTGTATTGAATATATTAAAATACAGTATGTGAGTACAGATTAGGAGAGAAAGTGCTGGCAGTTGGCACATTACGTCGTCTAGTGACATTTAGACAACATCATAAAATGAAACTAATATACTGAACAGACATTTTAATTTAACTTTTTTTTTTTCTCCAAATAATAGTTCGGTATACAGATTATTCTTGTGTTTGTCGCTGAACAAAGATAAATGCTCAGATGTTTCAATGGATCAAAAATATCTTGAACTGATAATGAGCCCCATTGAAAAAAGTAAATCATCTTCTGGCAGTCCTCAGGTAAACTGCCTTGTTCTCAAATCTCTGAGTAAATAACGCACTATTGTACTGACAGCAACCACAGGGACATACTCTCGTAAAAGGTTTTACCCTCACTGAATGTGCTTGTTGATATTCATGGGTGTACTGTTTGGATGACCTAGGAAACCAAGTTTAACCTTTCAGTGTTTCGTATTCAGTTCCATGAGACAGAAATATGACTCCTTACAGTATTTACAGATTTATGTTCTATATTTCCTAACATAGTGGCCTTGTCTAGACTGTGTTCTTATCCATGGACATTCACGCACAAGTAAATATCATGCTGTTCATGCTGTCAGACAAATGGCTCTTTGCCCTATTGGGCCACAAGGAGCAGGTTTTCTAAGAAGCGGAGTAAATGAGACTTCTGTGGGAGGGTCTTGCAGAACTTTGAGCTGGAGGGAGTGCAGCTCCTCTCCTTTGAAGTTAGCCCGTCTGCTTGAATATGAACACCCTTAGAAGCCTTACAAGCCAGACAGCACCTGATACCACCCTTCACATCAACTAAATGATATGACAATGATCAGTGTCTACAAGCCAAACGTTGCTGGGAGGAAAAGGATTCTCTGCCATAAAGCTTTAGAGTACCATTCAAAACACCACCCGCCTACTGCACCTTCTGTAAACTTGAGCATGATGTGTTTTCATGCACCACACATTGCTCTTCTTGCACCAAGAAAAAAGATATGGATACACAAAACTACCAGAAAATAAGTGATATTATGCTTTCAGTCCAGGTTTCCCATACCACATGGGTTTAATGCTTCTAAATCTGCAAGCCCTTTTTCTGTTTTGAGTCTTACTGTTTTACTGTTTAATTTCTGGCATTGGATCAGTAAATGCAGCTAATCTTCCTCAGCAGGCGCTGTCGTGAGTAATTATGTCAGCTGATTTAAGGGTCGGGGAGGGCCTGAGACCCTTAGTGGAAGATGGCAGCTTCTCTTTGCCTTCTGTATTTATGTAAATGTTAAATATTAAGCTCTGTTTTCCCTTATGTACAAAGAATGTACACCGAAATGGCTATATTTTAATATTAGTAGTACATTATAATCCTTAAAACTAAACAATTAAATAGCTCTTGCATTTATAAATTATACACTTATGATTACAATAGGTAGACAATAATGATTCTATAGTTCACAACCATATAGTTCCCAGGACTGCATTACATACCCTGGGCTTTCCTTGGACTTTAAACTTGGTGGTCAAGTTTGTTTGGGTTTAATGTAATAATGAAGATTTTTGGACATACATCATACAGCATTCCATTTTGGGTGTTATATAATTTAGATTGAGAAGTTATTGTTTTTGCCACGTTTAACAAAACTGCCTGAAAAACGTCCTTTTGAGATGAGAAATTGTAACGGACTTAAATTAACTGAATTTTCGCAAATGTGTTTTTCAGGATTGTGTTGATGCCATCATTCCAAATAACTATACTTTTAAGTGGTGATAGGATAATTAACTCTCGATAGTAATGGAGAAGCTGGCAGCCTGGACCATCTTCATCACCATATTAGGAATGTAAGAGACTGAGAATAGGTGACCGCCATGATAAGTCAGTTGAGTTGAAGCCATGCTATTTTCAGCCATCAGAATCCCCGAGAGGGAAGACGAGCAGCTTTGAATCAGTGCCTGCATACAAGTGCATCCATCTTGACCTGTGATATAGGGCATACTGGGATTGCTATGTTTTTCTTTGAGCAGACTCTCTATTGTTCTAGACTGCAATAATAGCAATGGTTATCATTTCAAATATTATGGCAAAGCATTTGGATATTTGTTAAAACACTGCTTTTTGATAGAAACTACCATGATCTCCACTTGCTCTATTACTTGCTCTGTTTAATTTTAATACTTTGTAAATTATCTCACTGTATTGACATAATGGCTTCTTCATGGCTTAGCACTGCAGTCCATTGAAAGGCTGGAAGAAGGGGGAGCTTTTTGCAGTCGACTATTTCACAACAGAGGAGATGAAAGGTTTATAAATGTGTGGATGCACTTTCCAGTATCATTGGAAGCCTATCAAATCCTTTATGGATAGAAATTTGCTGTATCAGCTGGTTGAAGATGATGTTCAAGCAGTTTAGGTTCACATATGCCTTCTAATGCAAACTGTAAATTGTGTATTGTTGTCCTATCAGCTCTGTAGGTCTCAAACAAGATGCACCGCTTTGGCTCTTATATGCTGCACTAACAAGTAATATCACAGTCACTATGTTTTAATAGGTCACTGCAGTTCGCCAGTATCTTTATATAGGTACAGTTAAACTTGTGTTAAAAGAACACACCGACTTTTTGGGGCTTTAGCTTATTCACCGTATCCCCCAGAGTTAGATAAGTCCATACATACCATTTTTAGCTCCTTGCATGCCATAACTCTGACCCACCGCTAGCCTAGCTTAGCACAAAGACTGGAGGTAAACAGCTCCAGCTAGCCTACTGCTCAATAAGTGACAAAATAACACCAACATTTTCCTATATACATGTTGTGATGTGTATAGTTACACCGTGTACTAAGGCCGACAGAAAATTAAAAGTTGTAATTTTCTAGACCGATATTTTCAGGCGCTGCGTAATATCATTGCAGCGCTGCACCCATGGTACAGCAGCAAAGTTCCTTGATTATTACACAGGAATGAGAGTATAGTTCCTAGCCATATCGGTCTAGAAAATCACAAATTTTCATTTTCCGTCGGTCTTAGTACACGATGTAACTATACACATCACAACATGTAAATAGTAAAATGTTGGTGTTATATTTTGTCACTTATTGAGCAGTAGGCTAGATGGAGCCGCTTACCTCCAGTCTTTGTGCTAAGCTAGGCTAGCGGTGGGTGCGTCAGACAGAGTTATAGCATGCACGGAGATGAGAATGGTATGTATGGACTTATCTAACTCTGGGGGATACGGTGAATAAGCTAAAGTCCCAAAAAGTCAGTGTGTTCCTTTAAACTTGTTTTGTTCTGTCCTACCTTAAGATAATCTTGATCTCAGCTTATGGGTTCACAGCATGCAGCCATTTGAGAGAGACTGGAAAGGAAAAGAGGGCAGGAAGGGTGTTGGAGGGGTGCCCATTGCTGCTGACTTTACTGTTATCTGAAGTGAAGGGAAAGTGTATTGATGGTAATTGATTATGATTTTAAACCTGCTCTATTTGCTGTGAAGAAATTAGTAGCCTGCCTTGTACCTCAGTTGTAAGTGACGGAGCAGCTTTGTATTTAGTTTTACCATGCTAGGCAGAGCAAAATGTTAAAATTCTGTGCTACCCTTATGAAAAAGAAGTTTATTCAAGTGTTCTATTAGTATACTTTAAAAAACACACAAAAAAATAAATATAAGTATACGTTCTACTTTTTATATACTTCTCAGAAATATACTTAAAATTGCACTTAAGTATACTTGACTTATACTGACAGAAAAGTCTAAGTATATTTGGCCTATACTTTGTACTCAGTCTTTTGAGATATACATAAAAGTATAATTAAGTATTCAAAGTATACTTGGCTTGTAATTGTGTTTAATCTTTTCATTGAGTAGACTATTAAATATACTTTTTATACATAGTTTTACATACAGTCTTATGAAACTTACATTGTTTGAAAATACTTATTAGAATATTGATATAAAACAGATACATTATGCTCCTAATTCTGCGTGATTTGATTTTTTGTGTAGGTCCACTGCTAGTGTACATAGGAATTTACTTAAAATGTACTTTACTCTTTCCCCACCAATTGTCCATGTTTTCACTGTTATATGGTAGGGGGCGCTATGATACATCTTCTAGTACAGAATCTCCGAATCAAAACACAGGTGAAGAAGAAGCTGACTCATGCAAATGTCATCAAACATTAAACAGCATGAAAACTGCCTAATGTTACCAAATGAAATGTCAAACACATGAAGAAGGTGTAGTCTTTGACAAAATTGCGATTTTCTCAACTTTTTGTTTAAAATGTTGCCTTTCTTTATGAAACTTTCCCACATTCAAGTGTTTTTACTACTTGTATTAAAATTATAAACTTGTAAACTAATAGTATACTTATAAGTTCACTTGTAGATACAGTAAAAATGAGAAACCTAGTTGTGTGCTTAAAGTTTACTACTGTTACACTTATAGTACACTTAAACGTATACTTTTATATACTAAAAGTGGGCCAATTTAGTCCCAAGCAGTATTGAAATAGTACACTTACAATTTTAAGTATACTTAAGTATTACATTACTTAAGTATACTTCATAAAATGAACTATACTTCTTTTTCGTAAAGGTAATCTGACAGATTCAGTTTTATTTAATGATGTAATGATTTTGTTGACTTCTTAATTATGTGTGTTTTACTGGCTTAAATCAGTTTTGAGTAGCACATAAAGGCTATATGCAAACGAGATGCATTGAAGTTAGTTTTGTAACCAACAAAAATTCAGTGCTTCCTTGGAAAAGCATTTTAGTCTGTAGTTGGTAGTCTTTTCCTTCATTGCAGTTGTAAAGCAACAATTTGGTCAGTAAATAAATCCCTAATGCAATCAGCAGTAATTAATGTGGGCAGGTGAAAGGTCACAGCCTGTTAGAAGCCAACCATTGGCTTTAGGGCTTGTATGAAGCAGTGAAAGCAGGAGACACCACCCTGCAAGTTGCTCAGCGTGATGTGACTACTATGTGTTCACTTTATAAATTATCTGTTGTGTGTATGAATGTGTTGTGCAGTTCTCTTAATAGGCCTAGACTTGGAGCTAGACTTGGTGGGCGGGCGCTGTGAGCGAGGTTTGGATTCCTCACCCGCAGGCATCACAGGATTTACATTCTTCTACACTTGGCCTGCCAATGTGAATGATTCTGTCCCCCTCAGTCACTTGAAATTAAATTAGCGTTTACCTGCTCTTCAAAGACAAACAGCAAGCAGCTGTTTCTGTACAAAGGTCATGCACTGTATGACCCTATTATATTTAGCCTCAGCCCTGCTGTGCCATTTTGATCAGGTACATCGGGTCCCTAGCAAGGTTATATGCTTGGCACTGAGGTTAATGGGACCCTGGGCTGTAAATCAGGTTTAACTGTCAAGAAATATCTGACTTTTTGAGAGCAGTGATTTTAAATTTGACATAAAAATTGTGATGTACAAATCTGTTGTAATAAAATAATATATAGTCAAGATTTTAGTAAAAATTAGCTCTGCTATAAACATTGTGTTTTAACTCAGAAAGTATAAGCATCTGTCATGCTTGGTAAGCAGACAATTATGTCTTGCTTTCTAGTAAGAACATCCATTCCTGTCATGGAAGCTTCAACTGCAGACAGTTGTTAATGACTTAGCAGAGAAACTCCACATCCATTTATTAGGGCATTGTAATGCACTCACCATCCAAAAGTGAGTGTTTACAGAGCTTTATTGGATTTTGAAATGGATGCTGAAACTAGAGATGTCTAATGAATGTTCAAGCCTTTGCAGATGTTTCAGCACCAGAGATAAGCCAGGCACAGGAGCCAGTAAACACATTAGCTAGCCATAATGTCTTACCAGTCCCTACCACTTCTCTGTGCTTTTTCAGGTAAGATCGGGATCATATTTAGTATAAATATATTTCACGCCAATAGTTGTTGTGATTAAAAATATTGACTACTGTGTTTACTGTTGTAGTGTCAGCCGTTACATTAAAAATTAGGACAAAACCACAAATCCCACCTTGCTTTTGCATGGGCCTGTTATTTGTCAGCCCAAGGATCTCAGCCAGTAAACTGCACAGGTGTGAGGGCCCTTTTGTTAGGTTTGCATGGCACAGGGCCTTCTTTTCATGCCAGTTCCACTCTCTTGTTCTTTCATAATGGATAATGTGAGGACAGCAGTGCTGCCAACAGGACTCAAACAATAGGTAGACAAAAATGGATAACTGGTCATTTTAGCTGTGTACATTTGTGTGCATGGATATACAATGTACTGGTTGTATAAACCAGTAATAGATGCAGGGACACCAATGGGTCATCTGTGCTGCAGTTCCAATACCAATACAGTTCTCATTTTGTTTTTCCCTTTATCACTTTGCCCGGTCTCTTGTCGTTTTATCTTTCTGATTCGTCCTCTGCCATTCATTCGTTTGTTTATTTCACCTCTATATCAAACTCCATTTGCACCTGCCTATCTCTCTCCCTCTGCCTGGCCAGCCTCAGCTCCCAAAGCTTCCCATTCTGTTGGCTCAATTCCCTGTTGTTCTGAGCTGCTAATAGTGCACTTTCCTGAAAACTATTTGCCTTTTCAGGACAGCAGAATTCCATGTCAGCTCTGGAAAATCTGTTCATTGTCATGTTAATGCCACCATTAGCCAGACCAATTCTCTCTTCAGAGACTCACCAATCAACATCACTTCCTTCCTTGTTTTGATTGCAAGCTTTACAGCTCCCCCATCTTTGCAGTACCATTACATATACTGCAGTACATATTAATCTCATAGTTTTTGAAAATGTAATTTCATGACAGTGTTATTCCCTAGGATAGCAATAAATAGAAATTACAATATATAATATGTGAATGCATCTCACATGAATATCTATCAAGGCTGTTTATATAATGGTTACATAATTGTTTTTTTGCACCCTATACTTAATTTAAGCTCCACTTCTATTACAGACGTTTATCGGTACTGTTTTAATGGGTTGCTGTTCTTTATCTTACTATACTCAGAGTTTTTGAAAGATGTAGACTTCACTAGCTACACGGCTTGCCACCAGGAGCCCGATGAGGCCCAGGTATCAGTGTTAATTAACAGCTTTTTGAAATAGCCCTGTAGTCCCTGGGCCTGGCTATCAGCGTCTATATAGGGGAGTGAACTTTATGATATATTTGCAGATGGCACGCACCATGGAGCCTTTGGTTCAAGTTTCTTCAGCCTGTAGCTCATGGGTCCTATTTAGGCCATTGGCAGAGTTTGAAATTTGAATTTCATCACCCATAAATCTTCGCTCGGGCCATAGCATGGACAGGTTATTCATGCAACTAGTTCTCTCATCGTTGTTTGTCTTTGCCCAGGTCCCTCAGGGAACATAGTTGGACTGGAGGGGGCTAAGGCCTCATAACAGGCAGCTGTCAAACAGAGATGAAAGCTTTTCTTGTCAAACCATGAGCTTGCCAAGAAAGGTCCTCCTCTGTGAGCAGGGGTGACATAGTCATCCCAGACTGCCACGTCCTGAGCCAACAACATGCTACAACTGCATCTGAACACAAAACTAACCTATATCTTCATCAAGTGGTTGGTACAGAAAACTTCTTCCTCCAGTCACTATATGTAACTTCTCTTTTGGTCAGGATATGACCCAGGTTGTATTCAAACCTGGGTTTCCATGAACAGCTCAGTATAATCCACTGCACCACAGCTCTGATAGATCATTGCTTTGACCTGTTGTTTATTTCCTGCTGGCTGAATTCAAAAGCAGGCCATCAGATTTGATCAGAGCCATCAGGTTTGCATCATTGTGGCATTTCATCCTATGTATCCTTTTGTTTTGTGAGATGTATTTCTGCTAATAGATCAGGACACTTAAGCCCCGGTGGATGCACAGGTCAAGTGTACTTAGAGAGGCGCACATACTTTTTACCCACACAATATATGTCTTTCATTGCTGCTTGTCTTTTAGAGGGTGTGGATATTATTGGCGTAATTTTACTAGCACGTCGATCTCTGGAGAAATGTGACTCCATTACACAATTAGAAC
Organism: Paracanthobrama guichenoti; assembly: GCA_018749465.1. Taxonomy (NCBI): domain Eukaryota; kingdom Metazoa; phylum Chordata; class Actinopteri; order Cypriniformes; family Gobionidae; genus Paracanthobrama; species Paracanthobrama guichenoti. The sequence continues at coordinate 7,444,639 of CM031946.1, forward strand.
CAGGGCAGTAAATTGTATGTTTGTGTCAAAGCGTAAAAGGCCAAGATACAGTGACAGAATGAAGACTGTCATACTAACACAGAAAGGTCACGTAGATTGGCACACAGTATCAATGTGTGAAAGGTCAGAGGGTATTTGATTTGCCACAGCTACAGAGCTAATGCCATCTGTGAATAGGGTTGCCAACTTCTGGAAAAGAAAATAAGGGACAATCGTGGTTCTTTATAGGAAAAAAAGGGACAGAATAAGGGACACTCAAAATATTTGTAGGTCTACTGTACCGCGCGGTTTGTCGTTTCAGTGTCTGCAGTTAAGTATGTGTATAAAAGGTTCTCAGACGAACACATTTGGGTCATTTCGTGTCAAAATCAACCAAATTTCAGAAACTTTCCCGGCTCAAATTTTTGATTTTATTAATTTTGTTTCTAAAGAAAGACAAACATAAATTAAGAAAAAAGACAAAATATTAAATGTGATGGATGTATATTTACTGAGTAATTCAATATTTTGTAGTGGGGGTCAGAATGACAATTTTCACAGGGGTGTAAAAATGGCTTTAGAAAGATGGCAGCATCATTATTTTATTTTCACACAGAGCTTGGCAGGTCTATTAGGTAAATCTGTTGACTTAAGCAATCTTTGTTGCATTTTTTTTTATCAAAGTTTGCACACATGTAACTCATTTTGAAGATACCTTAATATCCTTTTAGATTCTAATTCTTAAAACACTTTTTTACTTTGGGTTTCTTAATTTTTAAGGCCCAATAATTTCCAGAGATACAGGGATCTCACTGTGGCTTCATGAGTAAATTGATACACATTTTCATTGGTCACACATTTTCTGAACAACAAATAATGTTGAAACTAGAACTGTATCTGTTTTTTCTTTTTTCATCAACACAATTGAACATTCCTGTCTGAGTGCCATCAATACTATCTTTCCCATATTGTGCCTGTAACTCTAAAAGTATTAAATATATTTCAATATCCTTCTATGTTCTCATTCATAATAAACTTTCCTTTTGTAACCTTAATTTTAAAGGCCCTATATGGTTCAGTCCAATAGATATAATGTGGCTCCATGTTCAAATTATTGAATATTTATTTTCTACACCAAGGGATATTAAATATCATCAACCTCTATTGAAAATGATAAACGTAAGTTGCAACCATGTATGAATAAATGAAAATGCATATTTTTCAATTAAAGAGAACTTAGAGGATTCCTTTTGGTGTTTGAGACTTTATTGGAATCGGTTTGAGACTTAAGTTAGGCTACTTATATATATATATACACTCACCTAAAGGATTATTAGGAACACCATACTAATACTGTGTTTGACCCCCTTTCGCCTTCAGAACTGCCTTAATTCTACATGGCATTGATTCAACAAGGTGCTGAAAGCATTCTTTAGAAATGTTGGCCCATATTGATAGGATAGCATCTTGCAGTTGATGGAGACTTGTGGGATGCACATCCAGGGCACGAAGCTCCCGTTCCACCACATCCCAAAGATGCTCTATTGGGTTGAGATCTGGTGACTGTGGGGGCCATTTTAGTACAGTGAACTCATTGTCATGTTGAAGAAACCAATTTGAAATGATTCGAGCTTTGTGACATGGTGCATTATCCTGCTGGAAGTAGCCATCAGAGAATGGGTACATGGTGGTCATAAAGGGATGGACATGGTCAGAAACAATGCTCAGGTAGGCCGTGGCATTTAAACAATGCCCAATTGGCACTAAGGGGCCTAAAGTGTGCCAAGAAAACATCCCCCACACCATTACACCACCACCACCAGCCTGCACAGTGGTAAGAAGGCATGATGGATCCATGTTCTCATTCTGTTTACGCCAAATTCTGACTCTACCATCTGAATGTCTCAACAGAAATCGAGACTCGAGATTTTTCCAGTCTTCAACTGTCCAATTTTGGTGAGCTCGTGCAAATTGTAGCCTCTTTTTCCTATTTGTAGTGGAGATGAGTGGTACCCGGTGGGGTCTTCTGCTGTTGTAGCCCATCCGCCTCAAGGTTGTGCGTGTTGTGGCTTCACAAATGCTTTGCTGCATACCTCGGTTGTAACAAGTGGTTATTTCAGTCAAAGTTGCTCTTCTATCAGCTTGAATCAGTCGGCCCATTCTCCTCTGACCTCTAGCATCAACAAGGCATTTTCGCCCACAGGACTGCCGCATACTGGATGTTTGTCCCTTTTCACACCATTCTTTGTAAACCCTAGAAATGGTTGTGCGTGAAAATCCCAGTAACTGAGCAGATTGTAAAATACTCAGACCGGCCCGTCTGGCACCAACAACCATGCCACACTCAAAATTGCTTAAATCACCTTTCTTTCCCATTCTGACATTCAGTTTGGCATCAGGAGATTGTCTTGACCAGGACCACACCCCTAAATGCATTGAATCAACTGCCATGTGATTGGTTGATTAGATAATTGCATTAATGAAAAATTGAACAGGTGTTCCTAATAATCCTTTAGGTGAGTGTATATATATATATATATATATATATATATAATTTTTTTCTTTTCCTATTTAACAACATTAACTTACAATACTGAAAGACGACTTCCTTTTTGATCACATCTTCCCTCAGGGAGAGTGCATGTTTTCTTGCATGGCTGAATGTTGGACTCATGAACAATAATCACGTTGTTTGTATTGGTCCTAAACTGATTTGAAGAAATCAAAATGCGAACAGTGAAAGGGATTTGCCAAGCCACTTAATGTGAAGCGATAGTGACCAGCTGGCACCGGCATAGGATTCTGCTGAGTCTTAAAGCCTTCCGTGAACGGTTATGTTCACAAATGATTTGTCTCAAAGGAATGATTAATTCTCAATTTAGAGCGTATACCTGTATATACGGGACAAACTGCGTTCCGTATGACTTTCATATGGAACGCTTCATTGATGCCTTAAATACGGGACGATTCCATATTATACAGAACGGTTGGCAACCCTATCTGTGAAGTATATTCAACCTTAATTATGTTTTATTTTAATTAATCTTTTCAATGAATCAGTTGATTCATTTCACAAAACATTCTGAATGATTATTTCACAAATCAAACTGTTCCAGTTCTCACTGACTCAATGATCAAATCAGAAGGCTTAACAGATAACTGAAGGGTAAAACTTTTAGTGAAAACAACTTAAATGTGGGTCTGTTGCTCACACAAACCTGTTGTATGACATCAGAAGGAATACAGTGAATTTCTGAACTGGATTAACCATTTCATTAAAAATATTTGATGCAACATAATAATTTGTTCATCACTACTTCTCTTGTGAATTTAAGGGTGAGTAAATAATGGCAGATAACATTAATTATGCTAATAAACACTATCACAGCAAGCCATTTCTCTATATCAAAGCAACATTCAAGTATTGGAGTGCTGGATTGAATAAAATGAAGAAAGATGCCCCTTCAAGTCATGTCCTTCTTCTCTGTGATTTTTAGCAGTATAATTGCAGAATCAAAGTGAGGCATTGCGTATTGAGCTAATCTGATTATCTAACCTCTAATCACGTACAGGATAACACTGTCCTAGGATCCTAGGAGACTTTGGAAATGATGCGTCATGGAAACATGCATCATTTGAAACACTACAAGCAAAAATATGCAGCATATTGTGTAAGAGGTAAATGTGGAATGATGATGCCTTGTATCTGTGGCCTGCAATTGTTAATGTTATTTAACGTGTAATTTATAATACTTTATTATAAATGCTGTAGTTTTCATATAATATATGCTATACATAAAAAACAAAACAAAACAAACAAAGAAACAAAAACGTTTTAGCACAGTTTATCAATCACTGTCCTCAGGTGGGGCAGCATGCTTCTTAAGATTGCAAAGGGAGTTGGCATATCAATACCATTGCAGTTTCTGTCCAGTCAGTGTGTATATTTCATCAGAGCAACAGAAATGATGACCTCACCATTTGTACATGTCTGGTAATCTGAAAATCAGGTCCGGGGCAGTTAGAGAGATCTGAATTCTTTGGTACTGTATGACATGGGATTGTCATTCCTATCTCTTACTTGTAGATTAAAAACATGATGCCTCAGGTTTCTAGGCTTTTTCTTGTCTTTCCATGGACACTGATCTACATTAGAATGTGTTGATGGCTGTAAGTTTTGCACGTGATCCATGTAGCATCTGTCGCGGATCACCTTACAAGTCATATCTAGGAGGATAAATTTGTTGGGGTGAGGGTAAGAAGGGTTATCACCTTACTACTCTGTAGTGTGGCAGTTCTTGCTAGCTCAACTTGGCATTTGTCATATAGCCCAGAGGCAATAAAGAGCAAATAAATTGTTTGGAAAAAGGGTTGTCACTTATACTTCATACAGTGGTAAAGACTTTATCCTGTATAGTCATTTATAGAAAACAAAACCAGTTTCACCAAGTGATCTAATTTGTCCTGAGTTCCCTGTAAAGAGTCTTGCTTGCCTTCATGTAAACATTCTAAAGCTGTCTTTTTCCTTTGAGGTCTTATGTTAAACAAACAACTTAATCAGTCAGAAAGGGAGGACACCAAAGCCGACAACTACTGGCCATCAATCTGTGCATGAGCTTGGCTCTGGCATGTAATTAGGCAAATCTCTTATCTTTGACACTGTACTATCCAGACATATCAAGAGCAGGTCAAATATTGAGGTCTATTTGAAATGTAACTGTCAGAAATGTAATAGTTAATGACCATCATCCTTAAATGTGAATTGCTTTCTTCAGCATATTTGGCATATTTGGAATGTTCAATTTACTACAGGGGTCATCTGTCAGGACAGGTCTCATCAGATGGCATGGCACTGGGTGATAATGTGGATGCCTTCATAATCTGAATGCAAAGGAAACTTTATGTTTGTTTGTTTGTTTGTAAGTTATTGCACATTTTATTTTTAACTGACGTCAGATGATAGGTTTTCCCATATTTACTATTGTTCTGTCATCAAATCCTCAGAAATAAATAAAAGAGAGGGGTGAGCAGATGATTGAAATGCTTTTGTTTAGTAACCAGTCACCAGTGGCATCATAAAATCAGAAAAAAGTATAGTACTCCACAAGCCACCATGACCAGTGATAGGTAGAAGAGACTAGATGGTGGTCTAAACTTGGGTTGCTTTGAATACCTAGAACTTGTGTTTGTCATATTCAAGCTCATATCTTAGTGTACATCCTGTATTAGCCATGCCTGGTTCATGCCAGAACATGTATTGCATACATCATTTTGTATGGCATGTAAAACATCAAGTTGCCCTAGTCCTTTCATATAAATGGTGGTCTATATTTGCATAAGCAGGCACCATGCTGACCTTGGGTATCTCTTTGTTTGTCATGAGTGATGTTAAGGGGGTGCTAAGAACATGTGTAAAGTGATGCATGTCATGTCTATGCACAGGAATAGCTATATCATTTTAGGGACTACAAAACAGATTCCAAAAAAGTTGGGACACTGTACAAATTGTGAATAAAAAAGGAATGCAATAATTTACAAATCTCATAAACTTATATTTTATTCACAATAGAATATAGATAACATATAAAATGTTGAAAGTGAGACATTTTGAAATGTCATGCCAAATATTGGCTCATTTTGGATTTCATGAGACCTACACATTCCAAAAAAGTTGGGACAGGTAGCAATAAGAGGCCGGAAAAGTTAAATGTACATAGAACAACATATGCTCCCATCCAGACGTCGTCTCTTTCAGGGAAGACCTTGCATTTTCCAACATGACAATGCCAGACCACATACTGCATCAATTACAACATCATGGCTGCGTAGAAGAAGGATCCGGGTACTGAAATGGCCAGCCTGCAGTCCAGATCTTTCACCCATAGAAAACATTTGGCGCATCATAAAGAGGAAGATGCGACAAAGAAGACCTAAGACAGTTGAGCAACTAGAAGCCTGTATTAGACAAGAATGGGACAACATTCCTATTCCTAAACTTGAGCAAATTGTCTCCTCAGTCCCCAGACGTTTGCAGACTGTTAGAAAAAGAAGAGGGGATGCCACACAGTGGGAAAAAATGGCCTTGTCAAAACTTTTTTGAGATGTGTTGATGCCATGAAATTTAAAATCAACTTATTTTTCCCTTAAAATTATACATTTTCTCACTTTAAACATTTGATATGTCATCTATGTTGTATTCTGAATAAAATATTGAAATTTTAAACTTCCACATCATTGCATTCTGTTTTTATTCACTATTTGTACAGCGTCTCAACTTTTTTGGAATCGGGTTTGTATATATGTATGCTATATATTGAATAACTATACTACACAATACAGGTACAATCTTTCCAGTTCTTTCCTAATTTACTGTATTGCATTGCATTCTTGCTCTACAGCACATGGAGGTGGGTACTCTACTGTCATGCAGGTGAAATAGCCATTGAAGGCAATATCTGCAATGACTTCGCCCCACATAGGTCAGCCTTGCACACCAAGACCTCTGCTGTCAATCCTTGACATGGCATCAGGTTTCAACACAGGGATTACTAGAAAAAGATCTGTCCTCCCAGGATAGCACAGCAAGGTTATATTTAGCAGGCTTGATGAGTAGCCAGAATAATGCCACGTCTGCTGTCCACTGACCGCCCTTTGCCCCCTGATGCTCCCCAGTGAGAGGACTGCAGTCACACCAAGTGAGGGCCACACAGCAAAGTGTTTGAAAAGCGGGAAACTCCCAGTCCACTCACTGAGTTTTCAATTTCTTCCTGTCATAAGACATTGTTCTTGTCTTTTTACATAATATAATCTGTTGCATTGTGCAGCCTATCGCTGATCTAGCAGAATGCCCCAAGAGTCTGTGATTGTTTCTGCATGCAGATAGCCATTATAGAAAGATTATTTAACCTGTCTGCTTTGGTGACAATAATTCAATAGCCCTTAAACTGAAGATATAGCTTTGATCTTTTTTCCTGGTATGCAGCTGTGGCAAATGAAAGAAGTTCCCTTATACAACTTCACCTTTAATCTCTTGTGTTTTCTTGATCCAGACATGGTACAACTATTCTACAAGAGAAAACAGATACTAGCTAGTACTCCCACTCAGGCACATTTGTGACCCCCTCTCTCACCTTATTTGTTTTCCTCTGCTTTTTTCCATTGAACATTCTTAGCTTGCAAGTTCTCTCCATGACACATAAACAGCTTTAAGCTTACCCTCTTGTAAACCAGTTGAGCCAGCATTTAAACCTACAGTCATGCTTAGAGCCTCATCACTTTGAGTCTTTCATGTCGGCATGGAGTGACAGGTTGGACCTTTTGTCTTTTTTTCAGGTGGCTATTAATGGCAGTTTTCAAATGCTTTTTACTTAAACATTTGACCCATTAGTTAATAAAAAGCTGCATTTATAAATCCAAACATTTGGATAGCAAATTTTCATAATAGATTCAATTTTGTTATTTTTCATTTGAAAATGATATGAGTGTATATGAAAAAGCACATCTTAAAAACAGAGACCTTCTCCGACTTCTTGTGTTGCCTATGAAAGCCTATAGACTGATTTTTACATGAAGGACTCAGGACATTTTGACAGGAAAATCAAAAAGGATGTGATGTCTATGCATGCTCCAAAGAGCCTCTTTTCACTTCAAAGACACATTCATTAAATTAATGCTTATACAATGTTCAGGATAATGTCTAAGGAGCCATTCTGTACTGTAATGTCAACATCTCATTTAAAGAAAAGGGTTTAATTCAAACTAAGCTCACATTTCTAGATGTTAAGTCTTTAGACTACATATCTCTCGCATTAAGAGTGATGCAAAAGACAATGGCGTGTACATTACAAGTCTTAATGCACAGATCTGGGGCCGTATTCACAAAACATCTTAAGGCTAAAAGTAGCTCCTAACTTGCCGCTTAGGGAAAACTCTTTAAAAATAATGGGCGTGTCAGTCCTAATTTTAGGACTCCTACATTTTTGCTCTAAGAGTATTTCACATCAGATTTTAGCACTAAAACCAGCTCCTAAATCTGGAAAGTTAGGAGTAGTCAAGAGGACTCGTAAGTCAATAAGACCAAATCACAATCCAATGGCTGTTGCAGACCTTTCTCCCCTTTATCTTTTCCCCTTTGGTTCCTGTCTACTCATTGTCTTATCATAATAAAAAGGCAAAAATACCAACAAAAAAAAAAAATAGTATTTATTAATTTAATAAGTGACATTTGGCCTACTTTTTAAAATCTTTATTTGAATATAGCAACATTCTTATTTTAAAACCTTTATTTGAATATGGCAACATGATACCTAATTTTACAGATTAAATCACTGACAGAGACCCTTCCCCTGTCAGCCAATCACTGTGGACATAGTTAGTAAGCATGATGACATCATCCAAAGTAACGAGGTCAACCCTGCCCTTTCTCGTAGTTGAAGACTTCTCTCTATTCCTTAGTAAAAGTTGGTCTCAGCAGCTTTGTGAATAGGTTTTAAGAGAAAACTCTTCGCTAAGAACTTTTACTGCTATTTAGGAGAACTCCTAGTGGTATACAATGTTTTGTGAATACAGCCCCTGATCTTTTGACCATATACTTTTTTTTGCCCTCCCTGTTTACATTCACTACACCAGACAAGACTGGTATCCAATATCTGTTACATTAAAAATGATTTTGCTGGTGATCGCTTTATATGTGACACGGTTGACTCTTAGGTTTTGAATGGCCATACTAAACTTTTTTTTTTTTTTTTTTTTTTCCAGTCATGTGACACCATGATTATTTGCAAGCATGGATAAGTTAAATGCTGTTATAGAATCTGGCTGAACAGATATAGACTGGAAAATATTTTTGTTAATTTTTTAAGCTATGACTCATTAGATCTAGAATTCTGAAGTAAAATAAAGTAGCATGGTAAGATTACATTTATCTGAAAGAATTTGAATTAATTAACAAACGAGAGAGAGAGTGTGTGAATTACCTGCACAGCATCTCTATATGTAACAGTGATGCTTGTGATTTTAATTGCAAAAACAGCTAAGTCATTACCTTGTTGCTGACAAATATAATGTATAGCTTTCAGAAGCGAAGCAATTTTATTTTTAAAATTCACATGGCAATTTCTATGCTTCTGAGTCCTGAGTCTGTGTGCACAATTTCTTACCTATATATAAAGTTTTCACGTCAATAAAAAAGATGTGAGTTTTAGTGCATACAGGCATGTCTGCTTCATAAGACAACATTAAAAAACTATATTTTTGTCCAAACGTGTCACTTTTGCCTTGTGGTGGCTTGGGGAATCAGATATAGATGTTTAGACATAGGTCAGATGTTCAGATATGCATCTGACAGAGCATCCAGACGTAAAAATCTGATTGGAATCGCATTTCAAACCACCTCCATATGCGGTCTGAATCAGATATGCGGTTTGAATCAGGATTTTCAGAATCAGACTTTTTTTTCTTCTGTCCAGACTTTCAAAAACCCATCTGGATAAAATCTGGATATGCAAAACAAAATCTGATTTTTGCTGGCAGTCTGAACAGAAATAGATTCATTTAAATCTAAGGTGAAATGAAAAGTATGTCCTATAAATACAGTATTGACAAAAGGCCAATCTCTAACAAACTTACAGTGCTCTAAAGACCAAAGACCAAGAATATCAGAGAGCTTCATTAGCTAGGAAGATCAGGGTCAGTCTGTCCACTATCTTAATTTGGTCCACTGCTGGCTCATGTCTATGTCTGTAAAAAGGGTTCAACAGGTTCATCCAACTGACCAGGAGCAGGACATCCACCCATTCAATGGAACAGTAATATGATACTACTGATCTGTCTGAGGGATTTGAGTATAACTCAGAATCCCAACAAAGCAAATCCCTGCTTCACAAAGTCTCACAGGTGTCACTGTTCCCAAGTGACTGTTACCAGCCAGAGATGAGTGATTTTTTTTCTTTCTTTTTTTTCCCTTCTTTTTTTTCCCAAAAGAGTTGGATCCCTTGTGCTGGCAGGAATCAATAATCACATCTTTAGAGCAAGGCTATTTCTGACTACACGATGGGGCCTGGCCACATTCCTGTTTCACACACCATGCCCCTATATCATAGGGGTGTAATTTGGAAAACAGAGGGGTGTGTTGTCTGTTGAGGACATTGTTTATTCACTGGCTACCACACTGAGTATGTTATAATGCACAATCATACATTGACTATTCTTAAATGAATAGTTCACAAAATATTGTGTGGTCATTTACCCACCACCATATTGTTCCAAACTTGTGACTTACTTCTGTAGAGTATGGGTTTGGAATTACATGAGGGTGAGTAAATTCTCACAAAATTCTAAACGTAATTAAATTTGGCCATAAATTACATTCACTCATAAGTAAGTAAAGCTTTATTTATGCAGCACCTTTTAAAACAGTGTTTACAAAGTGATTTACAGAAGAGAAATACATGTGTGCATTCACAAAAAATAAAAACATAGATAGACACAATAGAAACAAGATACTAAAACAAAATACAACAATAAAATATATCAAAGAAAGGTCCTAAGTGAACAAATGTGTTTTGAGATACAACTGGTTGTGCATCTATGTGAAAACATTTATAAATAGGTTCTATCTTTGATATTTCTGAGGTTTCATGCTAACTCCTGTCATGTGCCTATAAGAGCTTATAAGTCAGTATGCGGGTGGTCAGTGTAGGCCACCACACAAAAGTGGGCCTTGGTCTGATATGAGAGACCCTGTGACCTAGATTTGGCAGGTTAGTTAAGTGAGAGCTCTTAAATTTCAAATGACCCAATTGGCTGCATAAAATATTGTCCCCTGATGGCAGTAACTGATTGCGGTCTGGCCTCATGAGCATGTGTAATGGTTTATCACTTTAGTTTATTCTTTGACTGATCATTTTCTGAATGAAAAATGTTGAGTTTCAGGATTTGTGTCTTAAGCCCTATTAGGACGGGATTACTTTTACAAGGGTAGATGGAGTAATGTAATTTTACCACAGGATGTCTGTAATATTAATGGCCAATTCGCAGGGGATAAGAAATTTCAGTAAAACTAGCAGAAGTGGGAAGGGTAACTTGATTTACGCACCACCGTTACCTCCCTGTCGTCATGTGTGTATTATGTTGCTTCCTGATATCACATGCGCATTCTGTGCAAACACATATAATCTATATATAAATTAGGTCTGGTCAAACGATTTATTCATTAAATTAAATTCTTATTGGATTCTGTTGATGATAGGCACTTACCTAAAGCTAAAGAAGTTTCGTGCCTTAGACAAGTGCTTTCAACTTTTTTTTTTATCTGAATGGTGAACAGAAAACACATGAGGTTTACCACAGAATGCTTTTTCAAGCAACTCCTTATTTGAAAAACCGTGGGAAAACTACTTTTAAACAGGAAATGACAATATTTATGTACATATTTACAGCGGGTCTTTTTGCACAGGATTAGTATTACCTTTTACAGAAGGTAAAAGTCACTGTAATCTTTACTGACATTTTCCGTAATGTTTACTGAGATGGCACATTCAGACAGGACTAAAATCACTGAGAAGCTCTGGTAATAATTACTTTACCCCACCTCTCAATGCTAAATTAATCCTGCCTGAATAGGGCTTTAGGCCTCTCATGTGCTACTCTCACTTATTTCTTCCCATCTAAATACTCTCTGGTAGCACCAGTCTAATATGACTGTGGAGTAATAAACAGGATGGCTTTTTAAATAAAACAAATATTTAAAGCTGCAGTCCGTAAATTTTGCCTCTGTGTCGCCATCTGTTTGAAACCTGCAATTACAGTTATTTTTGCGAAGTTATCATCTGTAAGCGATAGTCATCTGAACAAGTAACAAGTCTGACACTTTTGGGAACAAAACATTACAATAAATCCCACTACCATCAGTGATTAAATCTACCAATTGCTCATATAACATCAAACCGTGCAAATTATTATTATTGTTATACTTTGTTCTCAAATTGTTAATGTTAACAGCCTTAGCATTGCGTGACAGTGTATTTTGGGTTTATTAGCGTTACCTGTAGATTCCGTACAGTCTATTCTTTTGCTTTTGACTACGGGTGAATTTGGGACTTTGGGCCTTTCTGGATTACAATCCGCCATCAAAATGATAAATTTAATTATTCTAGCTGCTGTGAGAAAAGGCTATAAATGATCCTCTGAAGAACATGCAATCTTTATGTATACAGACGTGACGTAATGACGCAAAGACATGCTTGAATTTCCCGCAGAAATCCACCAAACCACTCTAATTATAACATTATTACAAGCTTACCGTTGTGAATGAGGCTAAGGTAAGTTTTGAATACTGGCTTGATGTGTACTTGCTCAAAAAATTATTTTGGATTATTTTTAACCAAAAAAAGTTACGGACTGCAGCTTTAATGCAAAAATATGAATTTGAAATGAATACAGAAATATGATATTCCATGACCTCTATGATCCACATTTGTTTTATTTTTTGCTCTCTCCATTGCTAGTGACTACCATAGCTACACACATGGACCATGAACTTCTAACTGGCTGCTTGCTATTGTTAGTAACCTTGTGAAACTTTTAACCCCCTTTTAACATTTTTCACACATCTGTCAGTAGGAAGATTCCATGACACTGGTTCTCTAAATATAAAGCCGGTTCCCCGTTCCTACTCAGGAATAGACATGTTTCCATCAAAGGTTGGCCTCTGGTGCACGACTGGAACAGATGCAGCTTGTTCTTGCGCTCCATTACTCAAGTTCTTTTGGGGTCTCGGTGTGTCCCTATAGGGTTCAATTACAATCGTCTATCGGCACTTTGTTGGACTACCGGCTCACTCGAACGTGACAAACTAAATCCCAACTGCAGATCTGAAAATATGAGTCGGTATTGCACTAGGCTACTTTATTCACCTGGTCATGCAAGCACTCAGTGTGGCCTTCTCGTTAACTTTAAGGTTGAACTTTTATATTTAAATGATTCATTAAATGCAAAGCATGTCATAATTGTGCTAATACAAACCTATTGTTTTTGGTCAGCTGAGCAATTAGATAACTTTTTTTATGCTAGAAGGTTCAGCTATATTCTAATAATTTTTTACCTTTATATAACAGTTTGTTATATAAATGATTTTCAATGGGTTCCAGTTGAGGATGGCTACATTAACTGTAGGCCTAATTCAGTTGAGAGAATCATACTGGTATTTTATAACAGCTGCATGTAACTACATACAGGTAGCCCTGAGTGAACAAGTTTTTTCTTTACACATAACGGTTACTTCTCTCTGTTTTCAAAAAGGTCCCTGTGCAGGGGAGTACCATTATTCTCCTGAAAAACATTTAGTTATCTTTTTAAGAGCAACAATTTTGTTTCTCTCTCTTCCAATGGTAAGTTGAGGACACTGGAATCAATGACCCATTTAACCTGCAAAATAGCAGGAATATAGTAACAGCTTTTTCCACTGTTAACAGACTTTTATTTCATAGTTTGTCTGCTGCATTTTATAACTTCATACATACTTCTAAAGATGACACTAAATGTATAGCTGGAAAGCCTTTCTTATAGCATGCCTTACAAATTATGTATATCATTTTAATGATATGTCAGGAACACTTTAGTATAGGGAACAAATATTCACTATTAACTACAAATTTTGTCTCAAATACTCCTAATACTGCTTATTAATCAAGGGGGTAATCCAGCACCCAGAAAGCGTACCTTCCATAGGGGCAGCCATTGCTAACCAAGCCATCACCTGATGTTAGCATTCCATTGACTCCCATTCATTTTGGCATCACTTTGACAGTGAATAACTTTATATCTGAGGCGAGTAAAGACTCCATCATCCATTGTTTATTTCTAAAGAAACACGACAATGTATAAAAGGCTCCATTACCTTGTATCTTACACTATCACCCCGTAGAAGTCATTTTTGTAAAAATAGGCTAACGATTCCGTCATAACCACACAACTCTCTGTAGCACAGTAGAGAAATTACCGTATAGACCCGTATAGACAGGAGGAGAAGCTCGCAGGTAATCTTTTACTGTCTATGAGGCAATCGAGGGGCGTGGAAGCATAAAGTCCAATAAAGTCAAGGGAGAAACATCGGGAGAAGCCCATAGAGAGCCAAAATCTCTGCAAGATTCGGTGATTCAGATTTGACTTTGCACAACTACTAGAAGACTTACAAGCTCAGTCTGAGGCTGTGCAGTACGCTCAGCCATCAGGAAGTGAGTGCTTCTAATTGACTTCACTTTTCTCCATTGAAGTCTATTGTCCATTTCTTTTACTGTCTATGTTATTAATAGTTAGCTTAGCAAGGTAGTTTTGTAGCACTTAAGTTTAGGTATTGGGTAGGATTAAGGGACGTGGAATAAGGTCACACAGAATAAGGCATATGTGTTTTATAAGTAATAAAAACAGCCAATGTACTAGTAATATGCAAGCTAATAAGCAGCTAGTTAATAGTGAGAATTGGCCCTTAAAATAAAGTGTTACCAAAATGTCTTGCTTAGTCATGTCATGCTGGAAAGATATTTTTCTCTCACAATTCTGAGCAGATATACTGTACTATGGTATGACTTTAAAGATTCACACTTTGGGACATTATGTCTGTCCACTTGCTCAACCTTTCTTAAATCCTAGAAATAATTTTAAGGAAATTAAAAGTCTGATAGATCACTGGCCCAATAATGACTGAAGGCTAGATGTTCATATGAACTCTACAGAGTTATTTGCACAAGTTTTACAAAGCTGGTATATATAATAATAATAATAATATTAATATATATATATATATATATATATATATATATATATATATATATATATATATATATATATATATATATATATATATATATATATATATACCTAAGGGATTATTAGGAACACCTGTTCAATTTCTCATTAATGCAATTATCTAATCAACCAATCACATGGCAGTTGCTTCAATGCATTTAGGGATGTGGTCCTGGTCAAGACAATCTCCTGAACTCCAAACTGAATGTCAGAATGGGAAAGAAAGGTGATTTAAGCAATTTTGAGCGTGGCATGGTTGTTGGTGCCAGACGGGCCGGTCTGAGTATTTCACAATCTGCTCAGTTACTGGGATTTTCACGCACAACCATTTCTAGGGTTTACAAAGAATGGTGTGAAAAGGGAAAAACATCCAGTATCTTGTGCAGTCCTGTGGGCGAAAATGCCTTGTTGATGCTAGAGGTCAGAGGAGAATGGGCCGACTGATTCAAGCTGATAGAAGAGCAACTTTGACTGAAATAACCACTCGTTACAACCGAGGTATGCAGCAAAGCATTTGTGAAGCCACAACACGCACAACCTTGAGGCGGATGGGCTACAACAGCAGAAGACCCCACCGGGTACCACTCATCTCCACTACAAATAGGAAAAAGAGGCTACAATTTGCACGAGCTCACCAAAATTGGACAGTTGAAGACTGGAAAAATGTTGCCTGGTCTGATGAGTCTCGATTTCTGTTGAGACATTCAGATGGTAGAGTCAGAATTTGGCGTAAACAGAATGAGAACATGGATCCATCATGCCTTGTTACCACTGCGCAGGCTGCTGGTGGTGGTGTAATGGTGTGGGGGATGTTTTATTGGCACACTTTAGGCCCTTTAGTGCCAATTGGGCATCGTTTAAATGCCACGGCCTACCTGAGCATTGTTTCTGACCATGTCCATCCCTTTATGACCACCATGTACCCATTCTCTGATGGCTACTTCCAGCAGGATAATGCACCATGTCACAAAGCTCGAATCATTTCAAATTGGTTTCTTGAACATGACAATGAGTTCACTGTACTAAAATGGCCCCCACAGTCACCAGATCTCACCCCAATAGAGCATCTTTGGGATGTGGTGGAACGGGAGCTTCGTGCCCTGGATGTGCATCCCACAAATCTCCATCAACTGCAAGATGCTATCCTATCAATATGGGCCAACATTTCTAAAGAATGCTTTCAGCACCTTGTTGAATCAATGCCATGTAGAATTAAGGCAGTTCTGAAGGCGAAATAGGGTCAAACACAGTATTAGTATCGTGTTCCTAATAATCCTTTAGGTGAGTGTGTGTGTGTGTGTGTGTGTGTGTGTATATATATATATATATATATATATATATATATATATATATATATGGCCAAACAGTTTAGTTTAGAATTTCATACTTGAATCTCTTGTATCATTCTCAGGATGGATAAGGTACCCAGAGGAATGCATTTGAAACACATGATCACACTCAGAATAGAGTGACAGTCAAGGAGCATCAAAACATTGCTTGTGAAAACTGACTGAATCAGCTCGCAGGGCTACCATGGCAGTGAGCAGGACACATCATCTGGTTTCATCACAGATCATTTCATCCTCCAGCTATCCCATTTACCATGGTGTTCTAGCAGTGCCAAACAGCAGACTGATCCAACGTGCTTTTTGCATGAATGGCGCTCCAGTAATGGCTACTATTCTAGCCTGTGGTTGAAGCTACATCTGGGAAACCACAGGCCCTGTCACTGACAGCCTGTAAACAAGGGGTCTCAGTAAAGAGCATCTTTCCATGGGATGGTATTTCATCATGCCGTTTTAAACGGCAACCGTGACAGTGGTCCTCACATGGTTGCGGTTGCAGAGGCTCAGCTCTTGGCTCCAGGCAGGTCCCCTCAAGGAGGGTATACCCCAGCTAAACTCATGGTCCTACCTCCTTTCTCTCTCAACTCAAGATCCCATGATTGCATGGGCCGGCAGATGCCAGAGCCTTAGAGTGGAACTGTCAATCAATAAACAGACTTTGCTTCTGCCAAAGCTCATTAAGGATCATGTTCTCCACTTATCTACATGGCAGACAGACCTGTATGCCCTTCTTCCTATAGGCACATGCCATGTAACATTTTAGTAAAAAACGTTAAACTCCTAAACCTATTCATAGTGTTTTAATTGCAGCCACGCATACCATTCGAGAGCAATAGTGGGGAATTCATAAACATTCAAGCGATAAAAATAACACAAAAAAACAAACAAAAACAAAAAAAAACTAATTGGGGTTTTACACAAATCTGAAGGCATTACAGACAATGAGACAAGATTTGACACAGAAAAGCATTAATATGCATGTTTCATCCACAATCCATTTCTGTAGGGCTGTTAAGACTACAGAAGCCAAACAATATAGAGATCTGTATAAATGTTGCATTAAGAATAAACAATAAGCAACCACATATAATTGGCATAACCGTGAATTGATGATGATGGGTACATTTTAAAGTACTATTGCATTTAATTTAATTTATGCATTAAAAGAATCTATACAGAAATGACAGTATAGAATTAAATATTTTTAATAATAATGTTTATTATTAATTATGTTTGCCTAAAGATTAACTGGTCGCAAGACACTAACAACATTAAAGGCATGGATTTGATTTCAACAAAACAATGTATACTGATGTATAATGACAAAATTTATATCTTGAAAGCATTGTAACATATTGTAACATTTTTTTATCTTTGTCACTCACAAACAAAACTTTATATTAACGTACACATACCCATACACATTCATACATTTGTACAACCTCTCCCTTGCTGTGAGGCACAGTTTGATGTCTCTGTTGCTGACATCTAGTGACCAGCAAGAAGAGGAACAGAAGCTCTGTCTGAATAATGCATGACTTCTATGTGGTGCCCACAGCTGATAAACCAGCCTAAGGCAGAGAACTATGCATGTGTAAATAGAGCTTGCCAGAAAAATAGGTCTTCACATACACAAAAACAATCAGTGCCAACAACTACAACAAGCTTTTAAAAAGCAGAGATTTTACTTTATATAGCTGGTGAAAATAGCTGAGTCCTTTTGCGCACTGCAATAAACCATTTGGGAGCTTGAAGCTGGTGTTGTGACTCTGAAGAACATGTCATACTGCTCACTAATCTGTGCTTTACATGTTTGCTTTTAAGTTGCCTTCTGGGGACAGAATAATTGACTTATCCATGCCCAAAGTGGTACTGGAGTTTCTTGCTTGGGTTTGATTTAGAGTCACTTTGTAAATTTGCTGATGCAAAGCTTTGGTTAGATAACTAAAAGCTGCAATGGAAGCCATGTCTATTTGAGATGATCTATTAA
The DNA here is from genome assembly GCA_018749465.1 of Paracanthobrama guichenoti. Lineage (NCBI taxonomy): Eukaryota > Metazoa > Chordata > Actinopteri > Cypriniformes > Gobionidae > Paracanthobrama > Paracanthobrama guichenoti. The sequence goes on from CM031946.1 coordinate 7,462,759, forward strand.
GAGATGTATATTTTATACTTGTACTTTGTTGCAAATTGAATACTAGTCCTTGATCTTGTGGAGCTTCCAAAACAGACGTAAAAAAAGAAAATACAATCAATTATTTAGATGATTCTGTTGTGTAGTCTCTTATATTTGGTGAGATATTACCTTGGCCTATTTTCATCTACATATACACAATCCAGTTTCTGAAACAGATCCATTTAGCAAGACAACACAGGGGGAACACCCTTTGTAACTTATAACGTCATTGTGGAGTGAGGAAGCCAAACAGACACTTGTTTGTTTGTACTTGTGTTCTGCAACTGTCACCAGTCTTTTTATTGTCTTTGTCATATTACATTATCCATTCAACAAAATGAAAATGTAGATTTGCACTACACAACACACTCTGACCCACATAAATTATACAAGAAGGGTTTACACTATAGCAACACAGAAATGTGTATCCAAGAAACACACAAAACTATTATTGCTATGCATATTTGAAAGACATGACAATCAAGACAGAGACAGTCCAGAGGCCCAGTTGTGGAACTAATATGTTCAATATACTCAACTACTCAAATGCATATATATGGGTAGTTCACATACTGTAACATGCCCATGAATGACGCCAACCCGCAGAGGCATGGACTCTTCAAGACCCCTGAAGGTGTCCTGTGGTATCTGGCACCAATATATTTAACAGCAGATGCTGTAGGTTGCAAGGTAGAGCCGCCATGGTTTGAACATGTTGGTCCAGAACATCACACAGATCAGAGTGGGAAATTACCATCCACAGGTGGATGCCCAATTTTACCAGCCACTTATATTTTTTACCAGCCACTTTTTCTAGAATTCAAATTTATAAAAGAAAGTGCACTAGCATATTTTGAATTGCTTCAATACATTCTTTTTTTATTATTAATACATATTAACGTAGTCCCGAAAAGGTCTGCCCCTTTTGCTGATCACATGGACGTTTCTGAATAGAATTCTCATTCGGTCCAACTGTGCTGATTGCATACAGCAGATAGCATTTATTGCCACACTCTGCTCCTGGGGTCCCGTCGTCGCCAGTTGTATGCAGTGTTGGGCAAGCTACTGTTGGGCAAGCTACAAGTTACTTGTAAGTTAAAGTAGTTAAGTTACATTCACGCTATAAACAGTAGTTAGCTACCCTACAAGTTACTATCAAAAAGTAGCTAGCTACATTGAAACTACTTTTCTTTTTTCTTTACAATGACATTGTTACAAATAACTGAATAATTTGTAATGAAGAATGTTATAATATTAGGGGTTCCAAGCAACATAATGCAATATAATTATGATTTCAAAGAGTATGGGTTGAATTCAGGTTGATTTTCCCAGTCATTTCAATGGCAAAAACTGTCAGACTCATTTGATTTTGTAAACTATCTGATACACACAATACTTAAATATAGCCTATATCTCAAACTGGCTGTCAAAGTGCAAAATGGCTACAAATTTAACATCAGTGCAAGAAAAAATGTATGCAACTTCAATTAAATTCTTTGGAGTCAGGATTAGTCTAAAAATGCAGGTTAAACTCTGAACAGAAACACTCTGAGACGCCAGTAATGAGCTGCTTGTGCGAACAGTGCTCTTTGCATGCCTATTTCTTTTAGTTTTGAATTGTTTAGTTTAAAAGTGGACATTTCAAGCTTTCTATACACATATTTCTCATGTCTGTGAGACAAGTAGCCTGCTGAGTTTTGGATTATTTATTTCTTTGCACTTTTCATAATCAATATAGCCTAGATGAAATTTAAAAATAACATTATAATATTTAAACATAAATATGAAACAAAATAAATTGTTTAATGGCTACAACAGGTATAGTAGGCTACAGTGAAGATACATTTCATGTCTGAGCGGGATTTGATCGAACGCTGTTTTACCGGTGAGCGGTTCATGAGTGGAGTGCGCTGGCATAGAGCGGATTATTGAGCTGAGCATCACACCGGTCCGCTCTACTCATTACAGGCTTGTTCTCGTCCGAACCCAAAACGGAATGTAGCTTTTGGTCACGTTACACTGCTACTTGATAAAGTATTTAGCTACTGGAAAAGCTACACTGTTTTAAAAGTAACTGAGCTACTGAAAAGTGTTGTTAAGCTAGTAGCGTCGCAACTTGTATCTCGCTACTGCCCAACACTGTCTGTATGGCAGTGCACTTGATATGAGACTGGGATGACTCGTGGTCTTTTATTGCCTCTAATTTAAGGTTAGTTGTTCCTCTAACGAACAAATTGTTTGCATTTTCTAACGACGCATAGGTTCGACAGTAAGTACAGTGCATGGACTGGTCGTCGGGAAGGTAGGCTAACCATTCCCTTGTTTTCCCTTCGTCATCAATACATCAATGCATCACTTGTTCTAAAAGTACCTTCTCTTTTTCTTTACTTCACCCTCAAAATTTTGTGCATTTATAGCTACAGCTGACTCCACGGCAGGCCTCTTAACACCGGGGATATGTCGCCACATTTTTTTAAATTATCATTTTCTTTTCGTCTGTACCTCAGCTCAGTGCTGAAAACCAATCAAATGAGTTGCTCGACAAAAGTGCATTATTGTTACTAGCAACAGCATTCTTTGACAAAAGCTGTCCAATCTGTTACAAGGAATGTTTTAAGTAGTAACCAGTAAAAATATGTTTTACAATCCACCCGCCACTGTGGCTGGTAAACAAGGCAAAGTCACCCGCCACTTTGAAAAAGTACCCGCCATTGGCTGGTGGCGGGTGCTAATTTTCCACCCTGCCACAGCTTAATTGGATTGAGATCTGGGGAATTTGGAGGTCAGGGCAACACCATGAACTCTTCATCATGTCTCTTAAATCATTCCTGAAGAATGTACACACGGCAGGACACAACATCCCGCTGAAAGAGGGCATTTCCACCAGGGAACACCTGAAGGGGTGTACCTGGTCTGCAACGTTTTGGTAGGTGGCACGTGTCAAATTTACATCCACATGAATGGCCAGAGCCAAGATTTCCCAGCAGAATATTGTCCAGAGCATCACACTTCGTCGTCCCACAGTGCATTCTGATGCCTTCACTTTCCCTGGTAAACAGCACACACGTACAGAATCATCCATGTGATGTAAAAAAAAAAAAAAAAAAAAACTCCAAGGCTCCAAGGTCCAATTCCGACACTTGTGAGTCCACTGTAGGTGCTTTCGGTGGTGGACAGGGGTCATCATAGACACTCTGATTAATCTGCAGCTACATAGCCCCATCCGCAGTGTGATGGACTCTGTGTTGAAACACATTCCTCCCATAACCATCATTAAAATTGTGTATGAACAGTAGACCTTCTGTTGGCTCGGCCCATACAGAATAGCCTTTAATGCCCTCGTACAACGCAAAAAGGTGAGGAAAATTCCACGACAATTAAAGTATAAGGTCAAACAAGCTACATCAACGAACACCAGGTGAGTGAATCAATATCAGATGAACAGCATAATGTAGTTTACCAGCAGAAAAGCACATTATTGCTGCTCTATTGTGATTATGATCTCAGCAGATCCTTTGTTCTAAAGCAAGTTTTAAGCAAGTACACATATTACATTGACGGATACTATACACTCACCTAAAGGATTATTAGGAGCACCATACTAATACTGTGTTTGACCCCCTTTCGCCTTCAGAACTGCCTTAATTCTACATGGCATTGATTCAACAAGGTGCTGAAAGCATTCTTTAGAAATGTTGGCCCATATTGATAGGATAGCATCTTGCAGTTGATGGAGATTTGTGGGATGCACATCCAGGGCACGAAGCTCCCGTTCCACCACATCCCAAAGATGCTCTATTGGGTTGAGATCTGGTGACTGTGGGGGCCATTTTAGTACAGTGAACTCATTGTCATGTTCAAGAAACCAATTAGAAATGATTCGAGCTTTGTGACATGGTGCATTATCCTGCTGGAAGTAGCCATCAGAGAATGGGTACATGGTGGTCATTAAGGGATGGACATGGTCAGAAACAATGCTCAGGTAGGCCGTGGCATTTAAACGATGCTCAATTGGCACTAAGGGGCCTAAAGTGTGCCAAGAAAACATCCCCCACACCATTACACCACCACCACCAGCCTGCACAGTGGTAACAAGGCATGATGGATCCATGTTCTCATTCTGTTTACGCCAAATTCTGACTCTACCATCTGAATGTTTCAACAGAAATCGAGACTCATTTTGTTCAGAGAACATTTGGTGTTGGTACCCGGTGGGGTCTTCTGCTGTTGTAGCCCATCCACCTCAAGGTTGTGCGTGTTGTGGCTTCACAAATGCTTTGCTGCATACATCGGTTGTAACGAGTGGTTATTTCAGTCAAAGTTGCTTTTCTATCAGCTTGAATCAGTCGGCCCATTCTCCTCTGACCTCTAGCATCAACAAGGCATTTTCGCCCACAGGACTGCCGCATACTGGATGTTTTTCCCTTTTCACATCATTCTTTGTAAACCCTAGAAATGGTTGTGCGTGAAAATCCCAGTAACTGAGCAGATTGTGAAATATTCAGACCGGCCAGTCTGGCACCAACAACCATGCCATGCTCAAAATTGCTTAAATCACCTTTCTTTCCCATTCTGACATTCAGTTTGGAGTTCAGGAGATTGTCTTGACCAGGACCACACCCCTAAATGCATTGAAGCAACTGCCATGTGATTGGTTGATTAGATAATTGCATTAATGAGACATTGAACAGGTGTTCCTAATAATCCTTTAGGTGAGTGTAGGTAGGTGAAGACTCACACTAATTAAAATAAAAGCTCAAAACGAAATAAGAGACCAGTGCCAATACAGTTGTGGAGCTCAAGGGAAATGTAGACAAAGACATAAAAACATAGACAAAAAAAGTGCTACAATGAAAACTACTAAGATAGATCCCAGTTATCCTGTTCCAGTCTTTTGGTTGTGCCCATACTGACACCCTTTTTTTGTAAACACTAATGTTTACATAAGAATCAGACAGTTTCTGCATGCTAGGACATTTTTTCCAGCAAAGGTGGGGTTATAGGTACACAAAGAAAGTCATCCTGTCCTGTATATGAGTTAAACAAAGGCTGTATCAGATGACAGGTATCACTTGTTGGAGTTTAGTTTACTTTTATGTGCACAGCAATGAGTAGGACCTGAAAGTATAATCTTTCACAAAAGTATAAAGTATTTTGTTCAATAATTGACTAAGACTTAATTAAGTGTAATGAGCACCATAAATGGCTGTTTCTGAGTGTGTTTTTGTATTTCTACTGGAAGTGCTTGACACATCAATTAGCCTGTCTGTCTAAAATTATATATTTCATGAGTTCACACATATTTGCAGAGAAGAGGGCTCTGAGCTCATTTTTGACCTGAACCCAGAGTACTCCCCATTATCTCTGATTAGGATAGTAACCAGGAGAGTGTGAGGAGACGCGTTAGTTCCACACAACTATATTGAATAATTTTTACAAATAACAATTGTTATGTTATGTTACTCTTCTGTATAATGCTTGCCACAAAATTACAGAAACTCCTCTAAATGTCCAACATAACTGTACATTCAACACTAACATAAACTAACAACATCTTTCCCTTTACTGAAAAACACATAAAATAACACTTTAAGCCCTAAATGTATTCTCCTAATGCAGTCTCTTGCAAAGCATGATAGGAACTACAGATCCACTGCCAGTTTGTTTGTTTTACTCTGCAATGTTAAGTTGACCAAACAAACACTTAAGTAAAGCTGTCAATACTCATTTTTTTATAGAAACAACTAAACAACTAAAAATGTAAGTTCATGTAGTTACATGAGTTATGTAATGTGAACAAGGATGATTTGAGTGCAACTAACAACAAAGAGAACGGGGCGAGAATGGTGGCGTGAGAGATAATGAGCGATTGACCAATGTAAGAGTTCGTTGTTATGTGAAAAAGGAGGCAGGAACCAGCGAATGTTCAACACTTTAATGTATAAATAAACATAAAATGAAAGTAAAGCTGGCAATTTCCTCCTGTTTTTACACATTACTTTTTTGGTCATTTAAACCTCACTTAAATGTATTCTTTATTCATGCTGCATATTACAACATTATGATATCTAAATTCATTTCTGCATTTAAAAATAATGATTTTAGTTTTCAGTGTTTTGTTTTAAATTTATTTAGGCAAAAAATCAGCCATTTACCGGTTATCAGCCATTACAGAAAAATAATTTGTGGCTTTTCTGTGTAGTCCAAAATTGTGATCCCTAAATTGTAATCCCTAATTTGATGAGTTATGTATCGTAAAGTGTATGTATATGTATAGTGTATGTATAGCAGTACATGATGGTTGGGATCCTGCCTTAGAAGACAAGTGCTTATGTAGCCAATAAAAATAAATAAATCATTGAGGCTGTAACGTAAATAAATCATTGAGAGTGTAATGTAACAAAAAAAAAACAACATTATTTTCTTTTACAAATAAATCTTTGAATAATTTGAATTGCTCACTTAATTTGGATTTGTAGCAAAAACATATTTTACATAAATATTTACTGCTGTATTTGGCTGATGCAGTTAACACTTTTCACACAGTGACGAGGTACTGCAAAATAAATCTAGAAACTTTTCTCACATTTCCAATTTTTTTATTATTTAGAGTAATTTTATAACACTGTTGTGTACAACAGGCATGACTGCACCGCAACAGCTTGAGGCTGTATACACTGGACACATCAAAGGAAACTTTCCAAATCCATTAGTTCTGTTGTTGGAAGCTTTGCAAACCATGTGGATTACCTCATGTATACTATAGGGCATCAGTTTACTGTCTCATCATGCCATGTCCAGTGTAGACAGAAACATTTATTGTAATGGTTTCTTGCTTTTGACCTGTCACAATGCCTAGAGGACATGTGTCTATATTGTCTTAATGCAAGGTGAGGAGGACAGTTTGAGTGGCCAAAGACTCTCCAAGGATCACAGATGGAGTACTGCAGAGATTAGCTGAGTTTTGGGGTCAGAAAGCCTAAAAAACAACCCCTACATCACCACGTTGTTTCGGAGGGATTCAAGAAAATACTTCTTGCTCATCCAGAAACAAGCTCCAGCATATTCAGTTGTCAGACACGACTGGAAGTTTAAAAGGGACCTGGTTCTGTGGTCAGATGAAACTATAAAACGTTTTTTGGCAGCAAACCCACCAAATAGGTTTGGCACAAACAGGGATAAAAAGTACCCCATGTCCACGGTTAAAAATACAGCTGGATCTTTAATGTTGTGGGACAATTTTTAAAAAAGTTTTTTTGCTGTAGATTCTGGACATCTTGTTCAGATACATGGCATCAGATACTAGCAAATACCAACAGATAAAAAAAATCTAAACCTGACGGTTTCTGCTAGAAATCTTACAATGGGCCGTGGTTGGATCTTCCATCAGAACAATGATCCAAAACAAACATCAAAATCAACAAACAAATGTATCACTGAGCACAAAATGAAGCTTCTGCCATGACCATCCCAGTTTCCTGACCTGAGCCCTATAGAAAATGAGTGGGGTGAACTGAAGAGAAGAGAACACCAACATAGAGCTGGGAATCTGAAAGATCTGGAGAGATTCTGTTTGGAGGAATGGTCTCTGATATCTTGTCAGGTGTTCTCCAAACTCATCAGGCATTATAGAACAAGCATTTAATAAAAGGGTGCCAATAATTATTGGCAACATGTTTTGGAGAAAAGCATTTATTTCATAATGTGATTTACCCCCACTTTCAATTCTTTTACTTCAATGAAAGGTTAGATTTTTGTGAATTGTTTTTAATCTTTTTTAATAAAAGATCAAAAGGATAAACAATGCCGATTTATTTTTACAGCCATATTTGATCATATTTACCAGGCGTGCCAATAATTCTGACCACAACTGTATAAGGTGTTGTATTTAAGAATGACAGCTAGTGGTTGTAATGGGTACTGCATTCCAAATTCAAAATATTGTTTGCTCCACCCCCTCCTCCTCGACACTCATGCGGGTTGCCAGTTTTACATACAGCACCTTTAAGCAGTGAGGCCCCCAAAGTAAAAAAAAAAAAATCTTTGCATAGTGCTGCAGTAGACTGCATACATATATCACATCCATTCCTGTTGCAATGCATGCTCATTTATTAGACCGTGGACTGTGCCTGGATACAATAAAACAATCCCCCAGTCTTTAACAGCCAACATATATATTAGTAGTAATAGTAATGTGGCGCATACAGTTATCAGTAGCTTTACATTTTGATGGTCTTTTTCTTAGCTAGCTTATGATGTCCTAAGCATATAGAAATTTAAAAGTCATGTTGTTTTACCTGTTCAGGTTTGCTATCATTCTCGGCTTACATGTAGGTTTGAATTTGAAGAAACTTACCTCAATATTTCCTAACATTTAAAGCTTTGTGATGCTCTGGGGTATTGTAGTCACCTGCAATTTTATGTTTTATGTTGGGAAGGAGGAGTAAAGGGATGCCTTAGTGGTCTCCAAGTGGTCTCCAAACTCGGTCCTGGAGAGCCATTGTAAGGCCCTTACAAGGCCCTAATAAGGGTTCAGGTGTGTTTAATTGGGGTTGGAGCTAAACTCTGCAGGACAGTGGCCCCTAGGACCAAGTTTGGAGACCCCTGCCGTACCCACATGATTTCTGATGATTTCTGCACTTTTTTGCTTGTTTTTTTTTTTTTTTTTTTGAAAGAGTAACATCTTGCTTTTTTAAAGTATTTTTTAAAGTATCTTTTATGTTTTGCTGGCTCCTCTTCAATCGAGTGGTCTGTGACTTCATACTAACATCTATTTTAATTTATTAACCGCCACTGACTCACACTGGAGCGTTTTGTTTTATTTCTTCACATTGCCCATTGTTAATGCATCATTCTTTATTCTTCTCAGAGTTTCTGCTGCATTTCACCAGCCTGGCAACCGCTCACCTACCAGTTTGCTGTGTGGTTGCTTTGAATAGTGCAACTGTGTCTTGGACAGGGTGTTTAATGGTGTAGTGTGAATGACCGCTGTATGCTCCGGCCTGCTGCTTGACATCTCTGCATTTGTCAAGTAGCGTTTGGAACTCTGGGGTGTTGCAATCTGAATTACGCCTATGCTAGGCTCCTGTTGAGTCTTTAATATGTATATGGTGTTTGTTGTTATATGACCTGATTTGCTTGTCTGTTCAATATAGATGTATATTTTTTTTTAATCTTTTTTAAAAAGTGATCTGACCACTGGAAAAGTGGCAGATAAATTACAATTACTTTTACTTTACAATTACAATTACTTGGACAAACTGCAAGACACTGCTGGTCAATTGATCTCAACCTAGAGACTTTAAAACTAAAGTCTACATTTGCTTTATTTTGATGTCTGTAGCTCTCACTCACCTCTCAACTCACTCACAAGTTCTGGAATCTCACTTCAAGCTTCCACCTTGAGGAGGGGTTCAAATGCCTGCAAAATATGATCCTTTAGTTATATTGTACTGTACGACAAATTAATTATGCATATTATAAACATATTTATTAATGTATAATTATGAATATCTAGTAAAATGTTTATCAGGGTAAAATGTGCATTTGATTTTAATTTCCTCTAGATGGCACAAAAACCCACTTTGCTAAGCATCTATGTTTCCATGCAAATGAGAAACGGTAAAATTACCAAATATATTTTGTGACAAAGGTTAATGACTACATGTTGTGTTTAAGGTCATTAAATCAAAGACTGTATAGAAGTATGGTATTACAGGGTTTAAAAAGCTATTAAAAAAAGCAATAATTTATGTAACAATAGTTTGCTGTTTGACTTTATTTGTTGACATGACATGCTTGATTCAAATGGACAATATCATTTAGTAATTTGGATGTCCACCTTAGAGATAATCAACATATTTGAAACCATCATATTTGTCATATGTCAGTCATGTTTATTTTTACTACTGTAAAGCCTATGACATTTTTTATGACATTTAAGCAGTAATCTATTTTTACTTTAACTGTTTCTTTTCTAAAATGACCATTTTATAAATCCTATTGTATTGAATAAAAATAATATTTTATTCATCAAAATAAACAGACCATGGTCCAAAGTGAATTTTTTTAACAAGTATTATCTTAGATATTAGCCTACGAAAAACATTAATTTAGCTAAGTAATTGTCAATACTGGGGGCTTTTTGCCCCATGCTGGTGATACTTTTACCCCAAGTGTGAGGTAAAGGCTCCCCTCTCTAATCTCTAATCCGTCTTAATTTACTGCAATGTGCTTTTGATTCACTAATAAGAACCGGGGAATCATTTGTTCATGAATTGGTCTACACTGGTATTGCAATGGATGCTTTTGGTTCCTGTGTAAATGCATGTATGATTTTATGCCGCTACAGATTTGGTTTCTGTGGCACCTTTGCTATATAATGGTGCCTTAAGAACAACTCATAAAAGTATTTGTTAAAAATAGTATTTAGTATTTGTTAAATAAAACAGGACTGGTTGCGCGCGTTTTGCATCCAGAAAGCTGTTTTGTGGGATTATTTATAATCTTTTTATTGCATTACATTTAATATAGAAGTGCAAACTCTCAGCAGCAGGTAAAATATTATAGGAACGTCTCATCATGTACAACAAAGACATGACTAACATCAAATCACTTACCCTTTGTTTTTCATAAATTAAACACTTCCTCAGAGACGTTCATAAAATCGTACAGTAGTCTATTCCTGGAGCAAATGAACTGTAAAAAAATGAAGTGTTACACAATTAGTCCGATAAACCAGTAGTCTAACAGTCGTAATTGTAGAATAAACAATACAGTTTTCTAGGCTTCTTAAAAAAGAGCGCGAATTTTCGCCATGTTAAGCCTACTTCATAATAAGAGGAAGCAGTTGTTTTAGAGTTGATTACTGGCTTAGAATTACAATTACGCCAAGTCATCTACGTGTATGAATAACAATAGGCTAATATAATTGAAATTAAATGAGTTGTACAATTATTCACTGAGGAACACCACCTCGTCCCTGCTGCCATGTTACTGCAGTGCCCCGCCAAATTACTGTTGATGTTCAGCTTGTAAAAAGCGTTCATGTCGACTTAACGCTAATTAATGAGGTCCTACTAGTGCCACGTGACCGCTGTTGCTAGTAGGTGCGTTCGTGCCATACTTGCTGTAACAATTCTGAACTAAAACTTGTAATTTTCTGATAGCTACGACTTGCATCACTTGGCCGCTGTACCACCTGGCCACTGCAGGTGTTCGACTAGAAGCGGCACTGTGCGTGCGGAGGCTGCGGACCGATCGCTGTACGTGTATGACATCAGAGTACGAGAGCGATTCGAAAGTATGATTTATTTACAGATTTATTTAGATAATTATGAAATGGCGTGAATGCAGCTCAGAGAGAAGTTTTTGTCATACAATTTTTGATAAGTAATATTACAACGTTGGAATTTCATAACATTTTGCAGTAGGCTATGGCTTGAATATCTAAATATTACGACAGTATTATCATAATTAGTCTACTTGATTAGCCAATAACAATGCATTGAGGATTAGCAAGTCTAAGTTCCGATTTTTGTTTTATTTTATTTCTAGGTAGCCTATGTTCGATTGGTTTAGTCTACTTGTTAATTTCATGTTCATCGCATCCTTTTTAAGAGTTGTTTTCGAAGTTCTCCATTAGATGGAGCTATAGCTCTGTGAATCACTCTTTATGATATGTTTTGCAATTTGCTAAATTACTTACATTTACATTTATGCATTTGGCAGATGCTTTTATCCTAAGCAACTTACATTTGCATTCACACATTTTTACATTTTGTCAGTTCTTGCTTTCCCTGGGAATTGAACCCACGACCTTGGCGTTGCTAGCGCCACACTCTTATTGTTTGAGCTACAGGAAAGCTGTAAGTTTTTTTTTTTTTTTTTTTTTGCTTGTTTGAATTAGTCATACCATTATTTGTTTTTCTTGACACACACACACACACACACACACACACACACACACACACACACACACACACACACACACACACACACACACACACACACACACACACACACAAATAAAGAGTTCAAAGCACCCTGCCACGTTAATTCCTAAGATGTCAATGGTTACAAATAAAACACACTGCTGGCTTCTTTTCATTATATTCATGTAGCATATCAACTTTCCATGAGCGCTGTTTCTTGACAATGGTCCAGTCCTTTACTGAGGAGAAAAGTGTGTATTTGGAAATACCCTCAGTCCCTCCCCAGCTCAGTATCCTTGTTTCAACTAAACCACGGCCTGGTGACACTGAAATCTTACTAACTTCAGGACTTATTTTTACACCTCTTTAACCTTAACCTCTAGGTAGTCCAGACCAACCACAAACAGAAAAAAAATGGTGTCTTCAAAGAATAACCACAGTCATACACGATAATTATGAATAATATTTTCCATCCCTGATGTTTGCTGTATGTAGCGTTTAAGAGTAACAGTGTTGTTCCTGCAAATATATACAGATATTGTTGTGCATGAAAAGTACATCATCAATTTAAAATGACTTCTATAAACTTACAGTATTTTTTATATTCTCTGGGTCAGAAATTCTGTAATTTATCTAAAGTAGTCCCTTATCCTAATTAATTGCCCTTAATAGTGTATTTGTGAATATTATAATTTTTAAAACCGTATTTTTTTATTGATAGTGTATAGCTTTGTATATATTGTATATAGTAAAGTTCAATTATAGTATACCAGCCATAAAGCGATTAAACTAGGCTGTTCATACTTGTGGTCCATGAGGCAACACATGTGTGAGAGAGCATGTGTGTGGGTGGTTGGAGCCTGACTCATCCGTATTTTCCAGACACCTTTTCTTATTTTGAACTTCTCACCTATGAAACAGAAATGATTGTTGGATTATACCATTCAGGTTAGGGACTGTCCATTACCATTCACTCTGTGAATGGACAAATGGTACTCATCCTCTATCTTATTGTGCTCAAGCCATGTTGCAGTGCAAGCGGTTTTACTTTAAAGGCCAGTGACTTGTAACTGAACCCTCAGTAACATTGTATTCAGTGTGTTGAACAGTATGCTGCATTAATATTCATTTTGTCAGAGTGTTTCTGTTTGTTGGTCTTCACATCTGCATGTTTACAACCACGCAGTATGCAAAGCAATTGAGCATGCACAGGAAATGTAACACGTTCTGAAATGACAGCACATGGAAACTAAATTGCTTCTGCCTTTTTATATGCAAATAAGGTGCTGCAAGGGCTAAGATATAGATTGGATTTATGCTTACCAATGAACAAACATCTACAAGGGAGCACAATGAATCCAGAGAATATGGTGTTTAACATATTAACGGATTGTAGAGGATTGCAGCTTGGTGATAACTTATGGTAACTGATGTTTTATAGTTCGAAGTTGTTCCTGTTTTATAAAAGACAGCATGTTGGCCAATTATACTTATATCTTAGTATTAGCCAGTTGCTAGGCCCTAAACACTCCACAACACTTTTAGCAGTTCCCTATCAACCATAGAAATTGCTTAGTAACACCCTAGCAACCACTTAATGAATCTAGCTTGTCTTTATCTTGATCACAAGTATCACTGGCAATAGTCTGTGGTTTAATGCACCAGCTACAAGGATGTCTCAGCTCCTTTGTGTCTGTTTTGGTTTCATGATATGCATCAGTATAATTTGCTTTTGAGTTTCTGATCTTTATCTCAAAACCACTTTGTACCTGGTTTCCGAAACTACTCTTGCAAGATGTGCAAGTTTGATGAAATTCTGATTATATTGAATGAGGCGTGTTTGAATGTCCAAATATGATGTTTTATTAACAAAGTTCCGGAGGAGCACGTTCAGATGATCTACCCAATCAGTCAGATTGAGGACCTATATATATACAGCCGTCTCACCTCCGTTCTTCGACAGTCATTTCTGCATCCCTCCGCCAGCCGGACTCCTCACTCTCAGCTAGTTCCTATCCCAGCCAGGGATACAGGGGAGTACTCTGGCTTCAGGCCATATTCGTCTCGCGGACATCCTGTAGAATTCAACCAATCGGATGACAACTTCAAAACTCCTGAAGTGTTTCCAGATAAGTGTTCCATATGCATATGTGGGCATGACGTCTGGAGACTAATGGATGTGTTGCAAGACTTTTGGGTATTTTGACTTGACCTTTCCAAGATTGTATACGCAGAAACTTGTCTCATGTTTTGAAATCATACAACGAAAAAGGAATTTCTACTTAGCATGTCTCAATGCACATAGCACGAGGGCCTTGTTTGATGGAAGCCTGTGTATGACAGCGGAACCTTTAGATATCCTCAACCTACACAATGTGCCAGTTCCTGAACATTCTCCCCGAAACCTTAAGCAGCGCTGAATTTCAATGATATGTGGGTGAAATTCGATTTCAGAGGGTAATGCGGTGAGGAGAACCATGACGAGGATGACATCTAAGGTTTGTGATCTAGTTAACTAAAGTCATGACTTTTTGTTCTGACCCGATCAATTATTTCTCGCCTTTCTTAGTTCATTATATATATTTTGACAATGTGTATATATTCAACACATTGTCAAAAAAAAAAAAAAAAAAAAAAAAAAAATATATATATATATATTCAAAATTACAGTCAGAAGGTCAAGACCTCTGAGGTAATAGGTACCATACCAAATTGTTTGTTGCTTTTAAAAAAAAGTACACTGGATATCAATTATACAATATTCTTGGAAAGTACCCTATTCTTGGAAAGTGCCAGATAACTTACTGTGAATAAAAAAAAAAAAATGAACTAGGACTTTTATTTATGTGCCAAATAATTTGTAGTTATTTTTCTTCCACCTCACTGCTGATTCCACATAAACTTCATTGGTTCAAGGAGAAAAGCCTCTATAAGCTGATGTCATTAACGTGTGTAGTGCAGAGATGCTCATGGTGCATTTTGTATGCAGAGCAGGGTTGAGTGAGAACGAAAGTGCTGACGAACAACCACCCACATGTAAATAGATACACTTATATTTTCAACCCGAATAGGCCGGTCTTGTTTTCAAATGGCTCATGATTAGATAATAGAAATATTTAGGAAATAGTCAGGAGCCTTTGCAGCAATTGCGACAGGTAAAAGGAGATCCAACAATTCTAACACAGTCCTCACTGTCATGTTTTATTTCATTTCTTTTAATTTGTCACTTTCAAGAAGCCAGCAAGTGATGTTTTCCTGTGAAAAGCACCTTAATTGATTCTCATCAAATTCTTCAGACTGTCACTGTGTGTCTGTGTGTCTTCCCCAGTTCTCTCTCTCATTCTATTTGTGTTGTACACCACCCTTCAGTAGAAGGCTGAGTCTGTGGTCTGCTCTGCTCTGCTTATCGTAAGCTTCACAAGCTGCCACTTACCAGAAGTGACGAGAGACGGGGGGGTTTCTCAGTGACATCACTTCATGCGACGAGGCAGAGCATCCAGACAGGGCTATTTCAATTATGCATGAAATAGAGAAGCAATCACAAGTGTTTTATCAACATTTTTAGACCTAGAGGATGATCAAAGATGTATAGTACGCTTCATTCATTCATTACCTTCTTTATCTTATTCACATTCATGTGTTCCTCACCCTGTCACAGTTTCCGCTGTGGGCGTTGCTGTTTCTTGTGTGTCTTTGGCTTTTTTTCAGCATGATTCAGATGAGATATCATCAAGATCTGAGAAGCATTTGACACCCTAAGTCACTGTTGTTTTAAAACTTAGCAGCAATGATATCCTGCTTGGTCATGGTTATGTATTTGAAGGTTTTTTTTTTTTGTTTGTTTGTTTTTTTCTCTTTTTTTTCCACTAAGAAAGACAACCAGAGCAAGCAACAAGCACATCACTACTGGAGCATTTGTGAGGGGAAATGATGGGGAAACAATGCTGATAGAAAATTATAAAATGTAACATAATCATAGTTAGAACAGCAAAATGCAAAAGCCTGTCAACTCTTTAAAGGGGGGCGAAAATGAAAATATCTTTAGTTGTGCATCTTGTCAAACTCTATGGTGAATGTGTGAAGTGTTCCTCGATCAAAATCTGGTTTCACTTTATTTTGATGGTCTCTTTCACACAGTCTGTTGACTATAAGTAACATTGTACCTTCATGTCTGCTAACGCTCATTAGAGTGTTAGTAGAGTATTAGTAGACTGGTAGGGTTAGAATAAGTTGACATCATGGTCATGGTTAGTAGAATATCTGTTGGAGGACCATCACAATAAAGAGTTAGCAGATATTAAGCAGAACGTCAACTAATGTTCTAATGAGAGTTAGTTGACATGTGGTTGCAAAGTTACTTATAGTCAGTTCAAAAGGGACTATCAAAATAAAGTGTTACCCAAAACCTTTTTTTGATCTTGGAACAACATTCCAATCAACCAATCAGATTTGAAGGACAAGTTTACAGTTTATGTCAAGTTTAGGTTTACAACCAGGGTTAGGTGCTTATTCAACTATCATTTCCCACTGAATTTAGGGATAAGTTATGGGTAGTGGTTTAGGGGTAGGGATACAGTTAAGTCAAAATTTTCGGACAGTAATGTAATATATGTAAAATATATGTTGATCCACATGTCTTACTTCATAAGTTCACACATATAATCAGAGTAAAGTTTATGCATATTTGGCGTGTTGTCCAAGGGCAGGGCTCTGAGGGAACTGGCCCAAACCCAGAGTACTCCCCCCATCCTAGGTCAGAAGTGAGGAGATGGGGTGATGGAGGCATGCTGGCAAACTGTTGTGGAACAGAGGTACATCTGCTGTAAATATACCTCTAATCTCGCTATCTGAGTTGATTAACTGAATGTGTTCCTCCCGTGTTCATTTAGTTAATTATCTGAATGTGCTCCTCCCAACCCAAACTCTATGGTATTGTGATGTTACAGGTTTCTCAATCACTTACAAGGCTCAATTCTCGAATGAGAATTTGTTTCTTGTTCACATCAGATTTGAATTTCTTATTGATTTAAGTAAATTGCATGTGTTTTGATTCTCAGTGAAATTGTCAAACTCCACAAATCAACATTCTTCCATCGTGTGAGCCTTCACATGCAACATGATCCATTCAATTATCAATATCTGTCGGACATGCATGTACATTCCATAAATTCCCATGACATGGAATGATTGTAATGTCTGCTTAATTGGCAAATGGCCTGCTATTGTGATGGAATAGGAATCATAAACTTAACAATTAAGTTTGGAAGCATACAGTAGGCTATATGGAGTTTGCCCAGCACAATCACTACCATTTTTGAACATGAAGGAATGTCAACCCCTAAACGGCAACAGCAGAAGAAATGTAGAAATGTGTTACATGTAAACTGAAAATTCACAGCTTCTTGTCATGGAAGAGAAATAGGAATATATGTAAGAATGTGTGGTTTTAGGAGAAGACATAATAGAAGAATAGTTATAAAAAAAACTGTGCAAGCAACTGTGATTTTTCAGTATGACAAAAAAAATTATGTGCTAAAAATGTTCGGTCCCACTTTAGGTGTCTTTACCTACTATGTACTAACATTTACTGTAAATGAATCATGTGATATTGTGTACTGTATGTTTTTACATTGTACTTACATTTATAAAATACTTGTTACTACTACAGCTGTAATTAAATATAGAATTACACCCTTCCCTTACCCCTCAAAACCACCATTAAAACCCATACCACAAAGCCTGTCCCTAACCACCTGTATCTCAATAGCAGCACTAGTGTTTTGCAATACACAATAAGTACACTGCACTTAGTTTTTGATGTAAGTACATAGTAGTTAAAGGCACCTAATATAAAGTGTGACCAAAAGTCCATTTTCTTTTTGTGTACAGAATTGACTTTTCCTAAATTTCTTCCTACTGCTGAAATGTGCATCTAAAAGCTCAGTGCAAGAGCATTCAGGTAGACAAAACTGACATTCTTGTATAGCTTGTATAATCTAGAAAACAGACAGTGTCAACTAAAGAGTAGAAAACAAATACAATTTGTATATAACAAATATTTCCATGGTGAAAAAACATAAGTACAAGTACGTGCACTTACGTGTGTACTTAGTGTACTTACGAACGCTGGTTAATATAAGGTAACTACATAGGTTAAGGTTAGGTTTAAGGGTAGGTTCAGGGTTAGAACCTAGCTATTATCCAGTTATTGTAATAACTGTAATATGTGAATAAACTGCTACCAAAACATCTAAACATTTTGACCAGTTTTTATTTTGGTGATATTGGGCAATTTATTGACACAGTAAAGCATGAATTAAATGTTTTGGGTGAATAACTACATTCTGCAGACAAGAGAGTTCTGATGTTTAAGCAAACAGTTGTGACTACTGAACTCGCAGTTTAGAGAATGTTAAGACTGTTTCAAAAAAATGTGCAAAAGCGATTGAGAACAACTATAGTTCATTTATCATTTGGAAGAATAGACTATAATCATAGATTACATTAGATATGGGTTATGAGTTTGGTATTGTGTTAAAGAACCACTATCTCACCATCACTAAGTAATGAGTGTGGCAAACACTGTTTGCCTTAACTTTCGCATGAGTTTTGTGCATGCATGTCATCAGTCGCAGGTGCATAAGTGTAAAATGCACATGAGACATAGATAGATAGATAGATAGATAGATAGATAGATAGATAGATAGATAGATAGATAGATAGATAGATAGATAGATAGATAGATAGATAGATAGATAGATAGATAGATAGATAGATAGATAGATAGATAGATAGATAGATAGATAGATAGATAGATAGATAGATAGATAGATAGATAGACAGATAGACACTTATCTTATAGACACATAAGCAAATTCACAAACATAGATGTCAGAAAGGTTTTACTGGGCAGACAAATGAACAAGGAAAAACATATCTCTTGTGGTTTCATTGACAAAAATATCTATACTTGGTCTATTCTCTCACCTGCGTTTACTGCAGTACACTCAATCTTTCACCGAAAGTACATAAGCAATATGCATACACTCACCTAAAGGATTATTAGGAACACCATACTAATACTGTGTTTGACCCCCTTCTCCTTCAGAACTGCCTTAATTCTACGTGGCATTGATTCAACAAGGTGCTGAAAACATTCTTTAGAAATGTTGGCCCATATTGATAGGATAGCATCTTGCAGTTGTAGGAGATTTGTGGGATGCACATCCAGGGCACGAAGCTCCCGTTCCACCACATCCCAAAGATGCTCTATTGGGTTGAGATCTGGTGACTGTGGGGGCCATTTTAGTACAGTGAACTCATTGTCATGTTCAAGAAACCAATTTGAAATTATTCAAGCTTTGTGACATGGTGCATTATCCTGCTGGAAGTAGCCATCAGAGAATGGGTACATGGTGGTCATAAAGGGATGGACATGGTCAGAAACAATGCTCAGGTAGGCCGTGGCATTTAAACGATGCCCAATTGGCACTAAGGGGCCTAAAGTGTGCCAAGAAAACATCCCCCACACCATTACACCACCACCACCAGCCTGCACAGTGGTAACAAGGCATGATGGATCCATGTTCTCATTCTGTTTATGCCAAATTCTGACTCTACCATCTGAATGTCTCAACAGAAATCGAGACTCATCAGACCAGGCAACATTTTTCCAGTCTTCAACTGTCCAATTTTGGTGAGCTCGTGCAAATTGTAGCCTCTTTTTCCTATTTGTAGTGGAGATGAGTGGTACCCGGTGGGATCTTCTGCTGTTGTAGCCCATCCGCCTCAAGGTTGTGCGTGTTGTGGCTTCACAAATGCTTTGTTGCATACCTCGGTTGTAACGACTGGTTATTTCAGTCAAAGTTGCTCTTCTATCAGCTTGAATCAGTCGGCCCATTCTCCTCTGACCTCTAGCATCAACAAGGCATTTTCGCCCACAGGACTGCCGCATACTGGATGTTTTTCCTTTTCACACCATTCTTTGTAAACCCTAGAAATGGTTGTGCGTGAAAATCCCAGTAACTGAGCAGATTGTGAAATACTCAGACCGGCCCGTCTGGCACCAACAACCATGCCACGCTCAAAATTGCTTAAATCACCTTTCTTTCCCATTCTGACATTCAGTTTGGAGTTCAGGAGATTGTCTTGACCAGGACCACACCCCTAAATGCATTGAAGCAACTGCCATGTGATTGGTTGATTAGATAATTGCATTAATGAGAAATTGAACAGGTGTTCCTAATAATCCTTTAGGTGAGTGTATACTGTTTAAATACTCATTACTTAAAAAAAGCAAAAAGGATACTTGCGCTAAAAGCATTAACAACTAAAATACCAGAAACAGCAGCGCAGGAAAACAAATTTGATCTCATTTAAAAGAGATAGCTTGTTATTCTGTCCCTACGTAAAATGTCACGTCTTAAAGTGATCGGACAGTGATGTGACATAACACATTGTAGGCTGGAATTCATGGAACTCTATGCCTCTCCTGGGTCGTACGTATTTTTCCGGAAGCCTTTTCCCCGCATGTAGAGATGGAGGGTTTTTAGCTCGTCCATGACCCTCTCCTGGATATGCACATCCCTGAGCTGTAAATTGTGAAGATGGAGTTAATAAAACACACACACACACGCACACACACACACACACACACACTCATGTTTTTTTCATGTTTTATGGGGACATTCCATAGGCGTAATGGTTTTTATACTGTACAAACCATATATTCTATCCCCCTACACTGCCCCTACCCCTAAACCTACCCATCACAGGAAACATTCTGCATTTTTACATTTTCAAAAAACATCACTTAGTATGATTTATAAGATGTTTTCCTTATGGGGACCAAAAAATTGTCCTTTTTGGTCCCCATGTCCCTGGGGACATTTTTGTTCCCATTAGTTAGGGTTTACCAGGCCACACACACACACACACACACACACACACACACACACACACACACACACACACACACACACACACACACACACACACACACACACACACACACAGGTTTAAACAGTCTTTCAATAGATCAGTACTTACCCTCTCACTGGCATTCTTCAGTTTTTGTAGCTGTAAGACAGCAAGCTGTTTTGGGATCATTTCTTTCTCCGGAATCTGGATTAAAGAAGTGAAGAAGTGTGAAGAAGAAGTGTGTTTTAATTTCTACTTTTCTTCGTAAAATTGCCCATTATTTACTAAAATATGTACAAAAATATTTACCTCTGGGAGGGAAGTCTTTTCAGATTTCTTATATAGCATATCACAAGTACCTTTTTTCTGAAATGAAGAAGGAGTAAAGAAAGTCAGTTATTTAGTGTGGCCTAAGTGAATAATTCCTAATTTTACCCTAATCCTAATCTTAAGAAATGACCTTTTGTTAAACCACAATTTGGTTCATAATGAGGTAAAATGTTGCTATATTGCTAACCCTAATGAAAAGACCAGCATGAGGCCAGAATGAACATCAAAGCTGGTGAAGAAAAAACAATGCTGTTTTTTTCTTCAGCTTCAAATCTTCCCTCTGAGATATGTGATGTGAATTACATCACTCAAAGCGACGATGATGCAACATGACATGGTTTAATATCTATTCTGAAAATGGAATGTGCTGACCTTATAAACACAGTTTCTGAGTTGATCCATAATGTGTATAAGCTCACGATGATAGTTAATTTTTTCTCCATGATGGACAGATGACTTCCACTCTGTCTCTTCAAGAACCTTTTGAAACAGGTCGATGATTTTCAGCAGGACACAGATGTGAAGATTTTTCTGAAGAAAGAAAAAGATACAGTTCAGTTTTGTGAAACCTGAAGCCACTAAAATGGTAGATGACATGATAGTATACAGATTTCCACTTATTGGAATTAAGTCATTTATCGTGACACTAAAAGACTGAAATATGTGACATATGACATAGAAATCAGTTTTTTACAGGTTTATCAAGGTTGTTGCTAAAATTCATGGGGCCCAGGATAATATTTTAATGGGTTGGGCTTCTTTCATGGGTTAAGGCCCATTTAGCTGGCTACTGTATATCATATAGTACCTCATTGAGCCCCGCCCACAAATTTATTTCATTCCATTCATATTACTTTTATGATGCAGTAACTGGAATAACTGGCTTTATGTTCCACTGAATTGATGATTGTATGATATATGATAACTTATAATATGAACTCAGACAATGCCTCTTACCTTTTTCCCTATTTTGTCAAAGGATTTGTGCCTCAGGAGGATCTTCTCACCATCTACAGCTTTCTGAGAGGATCAGTAAAACCATCATCAATTGAAATATTCAAAGTCTCCAGGGCATTTTCAAAAAACGTGTTAGTAAACTGATTCTGCACATGAACACATGACTTTTCCTAGTTGCTGCCCTTTGTTGTCACGCAAGATTATTTCCACAGTCATATCATTTTAACTTTGTACTGATTCTTTTTGTATCAAGTGCATGCAGTTATTTGCATGCAATAGGCAATTTGAGTTTGAACACGAGGTTGATGGCTGGATCAGAGTACTCACCACATCTTTGCTGACACGCTCGGTTATATCCGCCAGCATGTTCAGATCGAAACAAGGTCCCTCGGTGATGCACTTGCCGCCTTGGAATACCACCGCATGTATCGGAATGCAGAGAATTACGATCAGAACAAAATACTGCAAAGCACTGGCCATATTCTGTCTCCAAGTGACTAAATGAATGTTTCTGAATGGAGGTCCTGCTGATACACCTGTCTCATTCTAGTCTTCCTTCTGCCTTCGCTCTGGTCCTTACCTTTGTATTTATTCTAGTTTCCTGGTGACGTCAGCATTGTCCTTTCCCTTTGTATCTACCTTACCCGTACAGATCAAGACAGGTGATGATGTCAGACTGCCGAACCATAACGTAATCCATGTGGGGTTCTGTATCCAGTGGGGATCATGTCTGGGCTTAGATTGTCACTGCAGAATGCAACGTTTTCTGGCAGCTTTATGCTTTTCGAGGGAGCTTAAATAAAAGAAAGTCACCACAAAATTGTAATACAACTCTATAACGAGGTCATGACATTTATGCGGCTCGAGGATGTCCCAGATTCTATATCTCTACGCAAACCACAGTCTTGGTCAAGGAAAGTTCAATGGCAACATAAGTGGCACCAAGATAATGGTATTTATACAAAAGACAGTTAGAAATAATTTAATATTGAATTTGCAGGTTTAAGACTCTAAGGTGAGATTAAATATCTTTCAGAACAGAAATGGAACGAGGTGACTGATAATCTGATAATGTGATAAGGGGTCACTTACGGAAACTTAGGGGAAACTGAAATCTAGGGCACTTTGCAATATCTCATCTCATTCTTTTTTGTTTTTGAGGTCAAACGAGGCATTCGTTAGTACTTTGTCACGTCATAAATAGACTTACTCTTTTTGTTATATAATGATTCAGTTAAATCTGCATTGGAATCTGTCTCACATCCAACAATTTTGCCACTAATAAAGTTTTAGTAACTCAAAGCTTTTGTGTTTTTTTTTTTAAGTCTCATTTCTTTGGTTAACACAGCAAATTCCAACTAAGCTTTCAATTATGTCTACTTGGCCTTAAAAATGAATTTCCAAAAAGCGACACATTGTAAGATGTGGTGTGCAATCCCCACACCCAAGGAATTTCCAGGTTCTGTTGTAATGCACACAGCATTAGCAAATGAGAAGAGACAAAGGAATACAAGTTTGGGGAGGGGAAGGGGGGGATTTCCAAAGACATAGTGTTTGTCTTATCCTCACTTCATCAGTCTGTTTCTTTGAAATGTAGCTTGATGTAAACAGGAAGCAGTTTCAGCTGCTTAAAAATGAAAGGAATCTCACCTTCACCTTTATGTGCTGGGCCATTTAAATGTCTACTTAATGTCTACATATATCATAAATCAAGGCTCCTTGGGTTTAGTTACATCCCAGCCATAAACCATGATTTGCTACTTGCTAGTCGGATGCAGGTGTTTTTAGGGGGCGGAGCATTTTCATTCTAGGTCAAAAATCTGTGTAGTGCTGGATGAGTCATCAATATAGTTTGGTCAGTTTCTGCAAGAGAAAGACTGTAAATCTTAAATGCGGATATTTATCAATAGGAGTACACTAGCATATAAATGACCTCAAAGCTAACACACATAAACTGAAAGCCTTCTTTACAGGATCATCATTTCCCTCAAATGACTTACGCTGCAGACACTATGAATTGATATATATCGAAACAAGGGTTGCTCATGTTTCTCTGCATGCTGCTAAAATACAGTATAAAGGTGTTGCATATTTTCCCCACAGTGCTATACATCAACAGATTTTCCAAAATGTTTGTGTAACATGACATCTTTTATAGGTAAGTATCTATGTTTATGTTGACACCCTGGGTTTTATCTCTAACATACCTCAGAAAACAACACTAACGGATTTAGAACATTCACTTTCCAGGGTAAACATCCTCAACAGACAAGGTGTCTACATTGTATTTATTTTTTATCATCTTGAATAGACAGGAGAGTGAGTGAGAGGAACAGGGAGCAATGCAACAGGAAAGAAGGCAACAGTGTTGGGAAATATGTGCCCAATAGATTATGGCTCCAAGACAGTAAGGATGGATCATTGTGGTGCAATGAAATGAAATATACAGATTTGTGACAACTTTGCAAATGTATTAAAAATGAAAAAATGAAATAAGGACATTCATAAGTATTTGTACCCTTAACTCAGTACCTACTTGAAGCATCTTTACAGCCTCAAATCTTTTTGTGTATGATGCATTTGGCGATTTTCTGCCATTCTTCTCCTCAGATCCCCTTAGGTTGGATGGGGACCATTGGTGGACAGACATTTTCAGGTTTTTCCAGAGATATTCGATTGGGTTCAAGCCCAGATTCTGGCTTTGCCACTCAATGACTTTCACAGAGTTGTCCGTAAGCCACTCTTGCATTGTCTTATCTGTGTGCTTAGGGTCATTGTCATTGTCCTGTTGGAAGGTGAACCTTCTGCCCTGTCTGAGGTTCTGAGTGATGTGGACTAGGATTTTATCAAGGGTATCCATATTTTGCTGCATTGAGGTTTACTTCTACTTTGGCAAATCCCCCAGTCCCTGCAGCTGAAAAACACACCTACAGCAAAATGCTGCCACCACCAAACTTTACTTTTGGGATGATAATGTGCAGGTGATGAGCAGTGCCTGGTTTCCTCCAGACATTATGCTTGGAACTGAGGTTCATCAGACCAGAGAGTCCTTTAGGTGCTTTTTTGCTAATTCCACGTGGGTTTTCATGGGTCTTCATAGGAGAGGCTGGTCTGCCATAAAGCCCAGATAAGTGTTGCAGTGATGTTTGTCCTTCTGTAGGTCTCTCCGTATATGATTATGAAGATAGAGTGACCATCAGCTTCTTGGTCACCATTCTAACTAAGGCCATTCTCCATCTGTTGCTCACTTTGGCCAGGAGGCCATCTCTAGGAAAAGTCCTGGTTGTTCCAAACTTCTTCCATTAAGGATTATGGAGACTACTTGCTTCTGTGAACATTCAATGCGGCAGATTTCTTTTCTGTAGTCTGTGTCTTGACATGATCGTGTCTCTGAGCTTTACAGGCAGTTCCTTTGAACCCATGGCTTGGTTTTTGCTCTGATATGCATTTTTAGCTGTTAGACCTTTTATTGAGGGGCGTGTGCCTAAATCATACCCATTAACTCAACTCGCAGTGTATAACATCCACAAGCAAAATCGGAATGTTCCTAAGCTAAATTTCAAGTGTCCAGTTTTTTTATTTTTAACAAATTTGCAAAATTATCACAAAGCAGAAATTATTATTTGCTTTGTCATTATGGTGTATGACATGTAGATTAATGTGAAAACAAGTAATTTAAAGCAGTTTATCACATAGCAACGTAAAATGTGAAAAAAAAAAAAATGAAAGGGCACTTTCGCAAGGCACTATATATTTTTGAATTAACATCCCAGAATAACTGTTTCAAAGGCATTTAAAATGCAAAATCAACTCATATGTACAGTATATACAGTAGATAAGCTTATACATATAAGTTGCTTTTGTAACAGAACCTGGCGTGCCAACATAAACCTAGAAGCTTACCCACAAAAAAAGTCTTGTTGCACAGAAATTCTGGAAAGTCTGTTGCTGTATAGCACTATGGGAAAGCTATGCAACACCTTTATATTTTAGCACCATGCAGACAAATATGTGCTGCAATATAGATGCATGCAAATCAGTGTGTATTTGACCATTAATTTAAAAAAGAAATGAAAATGACATTGTATTATATATAGTAGTGTATTTTTGTTTTGTGCATCTGTGAGAACCTTTGATACTGTTAACCTCAATAAAGTGAAATAAATTGGCAGGACCGCAGACAGCGCTCTCTGCACTGTTTTTCAAAACTGTGGTGAGACCTGGCATGTGTTGAAATGGGTAGTTTCATTTTGCAACAAACCTGTAATCTTATCATGCTTAGATCCATGAGGTGCAAAGTGCAAAGAAAGCCTTTTGACAGCAGTAAATCATGGATGCTGTTTGAGTATGACTGGTATCTATACTCACATTCTACTGGTTTGTGGTCAATGCAACATCAGCAGCTAAAAAGTCTTTGCTGAGAAATAACACTTGCATCATCATTTCTTCTACACTGAATATTGGTCCTCAGTGTGAAATGCTGGTGTCCTCACCCAGCATTTAAGCTTATAGCAAAACTGGTCAACTAGCGTCACCAAAAAGGTTGATCAGCTTCATGTTTTGCTAGTGAAGTGCATGGCTATGCTGGTCCTCCAGTTAGACCAGCACCAAACCAAACTATTATAAACTAGCTTGGAGCAGCAAGGAAATTCAGTGTCACATGCTAATTGTTAGCTTGAATAGAGTCAGTAAAATATACAAAAGCAGGCTGCTTTCCCCACCCCATGAGACATAAGGCCATTATTTTCCTGGCAGTCAAACAATAAGTATATAGTTCCAGCTTTTTTTTTTTTTTTTTTTTTAGGAAGTCACGGTGAAACCTTATATTAAGTAATTTGTTGTGGTGTGTAGTTGCTATATTATATTGGGCTGTGATAGACTACCTTTGCCTACATTAACAGATGGGACCAAACCTGTTCAATGACATTTTTTCTTCTTTTACCTGGAATTCCCATAAGGATTGTATAAGAGTAGTATTATATTTCACAGGTAGATCACTTGACAGTCTTTCAAATAGAAATAAAATAGTGAAGTAATAGATTGTGCTATATGACCACTAGTGGGTTACAGTGGTCTTAAAAGTATTCAGATACAAAATATCAAATCAAGTGGCATCTGCAAACAAATTATTCTTTTCTCGAAACTGACTTCACTTAGCTTTGCTGTTTTTGCAATTATTTTTAACCAATGAGTGCCAAGGCTTTTTGCTTGAAACGTGCATGGTCTGTCTTTAAAAATGCCACTTGGTTTGAGGTTTGTATCTAATACAATGACATTCTTACACCTTTAAGTGTGACATAAGTGTCTTTTCCTTCAGGGCTCTATATGTTGGTGTATATATATTTCAAACGTGTAATATGATGATGATTAGTCATGATTTGTCAGTGGCTCTTCAGTCTTTAATGTCACATTCAGTGACATGTGGGCCAAGTCAAATTTAATACCAGTGAAACTGATGACAAAGAGTTTAAAACGCTGGGGAAGGACAGGATACGTTTCTGTGTCAAATAGAAACATGTCTTAACATGTAGACATAGACTGGCATATTTTAAAATATATATTTTATTTAGTCATAGACCTTACAACTTTTGCTATGTAACTAGCAAGTGGTTTACAGTGTTTTTTTTTTTTTTTTTTTTTGTTTTTTCAAATAAATAAGGACAAATAAATACTGTCAGTTTGAACAATTATTTCCAGTGCACAATGTGTGCACAACATAATCTTTATAAATAGAATAAATAACACTGATTTTCCACCATTCTTTAAATGATGATCAAGATCTACTGAGACTTCTGCCTCTTGATGCTTTTGGTCTGTCGTCTCCTGCGGTCTTTGTTCTTCAGGTTTTTCATCTGTGTTGCTTCCCTGTAGACACGCTTGAGCTCAAACAATGCTTTGCGCTGGATGATTGGGTCATTCTCCTGCAATGGCAAAGCATTTGATCAGTGATATGTCTGTATAATGGCAAATAAGTATATTCATCAAATTGATTTTGAGTGGACACAAAAAAGAGAAATTTACAACTAGTGTGTTTTTTAATTTTATCTAGCATAGTATCTAGCAAATATATTGTGCATTATAACGGAAAAAGTAGTTTAAAAGTGTAACCGAGGTCATATTCAAAATGTAGCGAAATATCAATTCTAATTGAATGTTTTGAAATTTGATGTAGCAGCAATATGAGGCAAATATAGCAACTTCTTAGCTGTGCTAATTTTTAGCGGATTTCCTTGGTCGCTATGCTCATGGTAAAAAATTTATAAAAACACACACACACACACACACACACACACACACACACACACACACACACACACACACACACACACACACACACACACACATTTGGTATTGTTTTATGGCCAGTAAAATGTCTCAGTTAACTGGCCATACTTTTATATATCTATATATAGCTCTAAAGTTTTGATGTTCAATGCTTCTGGGTGTCAAGTTTAGTTTCACAGAATCTGAAACTGTACTGAAATATCTCACCTTAATTGCCCATAGGGTTTCTGCATATGTCTTGAGCTCTGCACTCTTGCCCGGGAAGTAGTTTTCTTGCAGTTTTTTCAAATGCTCTTGAACATGAGCCAATCTGTCTTTTGTAGCTTCATCCTGGCTCTCGTTCTGCATGCGAGTGAATATCCTACTGTATGTGTCCATAATGATGCTCATCAATAGATTCTGTTCACTTTCCTGCCACACAAAAACAACACACATGAGCACAATGTGCAGTCAACCCAGGATATGCCATATAGGATGTATGAAAACAATATGACCTTTGGTTTAGAAAGGCTACATTGGTATCTTCGATATTTTAGACACAAAGGTGCAAATTTCAAGCCATTCTACCTATTTTGAAAGAGGCTATTTACCTCAAGATTCACCTTTAAGTCTTTCAGGGCCCGCAGGAAGACAGGGTGTGCATTGTGTAGTTCACTTTCATTTTTTATCTGGAAGAAATTAAAAGGTTAACATTTATATCGGTTACTGTTTTAGACTCTTAGTCATTTTGAACTCTTATCTTTTCTCACTTAATCAGATGAATGTGTTTTTTTATTATTATTATTATTATTATTAGCATCTGAAACCCAAACCCAACCTACAGACCAGACATATTCCACCATGCAAGAAAGGCCCATATGTAGGAGTTTCAGTCTGTATGAATGGTAGACTATACTTCCTGTTTTGTATTATACTACCTCTTAACCACCCAACTGCAGTAAAAGTTGACTAGTTTGTAAAGCCATCTTTTTAGAGTATCTTGCAGGCCATATCCTGAAACTGGTTAACATTTATAACACTACAAAGTTGTAGTGTGAACACTACAACTTTGTCTATGCCTATTAGTTAACTTTTTGAACTCTTCCTGTCTGTGATGTGACATATGATGGAAATTCGAACCGGTCTACTTACATAGTGCGCTTTCAGCCCATCAATGCTCTTCTCCAGGTTCTCCGGGACGCTGGCCTTGGCATATGTCATCCATCCCAAAGTCATCAAACATACTGTCCAGTATAAGGCCATCATTTGTTGTGCAATCACAATCCTTGTTAGTTTCAGGTGTTCGCTGAAGTTTGACTTGTATTCCTATATCTTTTAAAAGTCGAAGTTGCCTTTTACGCTGTTGTGTGACACCCGACTGTTCTCGTGTCCTGGTGATGGTCTGAATGCATCTGTTCGAGTGAATGGGGTATTTATAGTTATGTATGAGAACGAGCGAGCGAGCTGTGATCTAGGTGTGAAATTGTGGCTTTTACAGCCTAAGTTTCCTTTAAATCACAATGCACCATGATACTGCTCAGCACCATCGAGCCCACCACTCATTTTCTCGGCTGGAATCCCGTGGATACCACTGGGCGGGGCTGTTGGTGGTTTTGTGGTTGGGAATATTTTTGGTGATTCAGTAAGGGGTTCGGGCCTCCTGCGGACCTAAACGGCAGCGCAGGTATGGCCACTCTAATGATGCTCGTGCATTAATAACTGGCAATAGGGAAGGAAGTAGTGGGTTTTTCTTATCCTAGGGCTTCAAATAATGGCATTGCACCAAATTTAGCAGCTTTTTAAAATGTGCCACTTAAATTGTGTAAATTTCTCATTCCCTTTTCATCTTTTACATGCATTGACATGCAATAAACTGTTCAGCTCTTCTGTGCAATCTGTCAGCTAATAAATCACAAGTTTATGTTATTGTAGTTAAATAAGACTTTTATTGTTGAGTATAAAAGTGATTAACCTTTATGTTTTGTTGATCTCTTTTAGATGCAGTTGGTGGAAAAATTAACAAAAGTGAGCTGAAACATTGACTAGAAATTCTTCAGAATCACACTTGATATCATGTGATTTCCACATACAGGGCAAAGGCACTGAGAAGAGATTATATAGACAAAGAAGGACTTTCTGATGTTAGAAAAACATGGTGCTGTTGCTCATCAGTAGATGCAGCCAGCGTTTGAGGTTTTAACACTTCAACCGTTCACCCCTTACACGCAGAGAAAGAGAGCGATAGTGACAGAGAAAGAGAACAAGAGGAAGACAGACTCAAAAGTTATGAGTAGTGTGAGACAGGTATGGTTTCGTGAAGGGGAAGCTACTTTCCTACCAGGTCAGTTGAGGTGATGCTACATCTAGGTAAGAATATGTATTTAGGAAGGCCATTTGAAATCTAAACCATCTGCCATCTTGACTTGGCCTATTTCAGCTTGCTATTTTTGTCATGATTAAGCACCTCCAAACAGTTACGTTATGGCTAGACCAAAAACGTGAACGATAGAAAATCCCACAACATGTATGTCATAAAAAGTAAGAAAAGTGTGACTCTTGAATTCCTATCGACCATCACTCATTGGACCTCAGTGTTGGAGGTATGTCTAATTTTCCAGTACAGCGTCATCTACGTGGTTGATTTTCCGTGGGTGTGGTTGTTGAGAGGTGTTGCCCCAGACTCCTCATTTTACATCATACAGACCACGTGGAAACCAAAAAGGATATTCCTTCTAAGAACTGCTTACTTGTCATTTTCGTATGGTTTCATTGTTGTTAATCATCAGCTTAAAATTCCATATTTTACCAATTCAATCACCTCATTTTGATGCTATACTGGGATTCTGAGTGGAAGCCAATAGGATAATTATTTGTAACGTTGGTTGGATGGTTTGTAGTGATCAAAGATAAATTAATAGGGGAGGGGGCATGGACATTTAGGCCCCGTCCACACGGAGACGCATTTAGCTGTATACGTAAAAAATTTGCATTGTTTTGCCGTTTCTTCAACACGGATCTGGCGTTTTGGGAGCCCGAAACCGCTATATTTTGAAACCGGGACCCAGAGTGGATAAATCTGAAAACAACACCCTTGCGTTTTCAGGTGTATAGCCAGTCCGTATATTCTGTGAAACGGTGATGTCATCACCCCACGTCTCGCACATGCCTTCTCTGTTTTTAGTGTATTTCTGTGGCAGAATCACAGTGCCACATACTGGTCTGGCATGTATACTACATCGTTTTGAGTCAGTATCAGTGGTTTTGTGTGTACGCAGATATTTCTGGAGACGAAAAAAAAACCAAAAAACTATTGGATAGGGAAAGCTCTGGCTTTGTGTGGATTTGTCCTTAGTTTGTCACATGTGTTCCTTTGTTTGAGTTTTCCCAGCGCTCATCAGTTCCCATGGACACTAATCATCTCAGCTGTTTGACATTTAGGTTATAACCAAGTGTATATTAGTTCTTCACCTTCACTCAGTGTTTGTCCGGTCTCGTTTGCATTAGCATCTCTATCTGTATTACCTTTTGTATTTATTTTTAAACTCTGCCATTGAACTTTATCCGTATCTTCGTGCCTTCTTCATCAGTCTGTCTGAACCTTGCTGACAGCAGGGAAGGAGACCAGATTTCTTTTCTATGGATGAGGTTATTCTGCTTTTGTGGGAAATCTTTTTTTTTTTTTTTATCATTAATGAATCGACAGCCCATTGGCTAATCTTCACCGTGTCTGTGGCAACATTTTACAATATGGGTGGACTAACAATGCACAGATAATCATGTGTTAATGTATGACTCGTGAAGAACTAAACCATTAATTAATGATTACTGCATCAGCAACTAATAAAGTGTCTATATATGATTAATAGATTAAGTAATATATTAATTACTATTAATTACATGTATCATGTATTCATTCCTTAATAAAATATATAGGCTTGGTTTCACAGACAGGCCTTAGATTAAGCCAGGCTTAGGCCTGTTAGTGGTTAGTGCCCTTCATATCAGTGTTAAAAAATTTGACCGACCATACTTCATATCAGTGTTAATTTTAACAGCAAGTTTTGATTTAGTTTTAGTCATAGTCTTTTTACTAAAATGCCATTTAGTTTTAATTCAATTTCAAGTTTTAGTTTTAGTCTGAAACTTTAGCTCTAAAAGCACAGACAATTTCCATTTCATGCTTTCACCAGAAATTTCACCAGAAAGGCATCCAGTGTAGTATCATATAACTGATTATAATGGGTTCTATTGTCTTTGTCCAGACTAGACACAGTGTTACGAAATAGCAGTGCCCGGCCACATGTTCTCAGTGTTCTCCCTTCGAATCTTAGACCTCAAGCTTAACCTGACATATTCCTGTGCCATGAACAACAAGGTAGTGGGCACGGCATTTTGTCTGACACAGTGGAATCTTGGGCTGGAAATTGAAATCCATGGCTTAGTGTCAAAAAACCTTTTCAAAACCAAAATGACATACTTAATTAGTTAACAGTCATGTGCCTCAACGAGTAAAGTCATAACATAATGATACCTTTGCAAATTATTAACTAATTAAGTAAAGCAGACAACCCGAAGTTGAAATATATGGCTTTGACTCGTGGTAATTAACACATTCATTTACACTATTAGCTAATACTATATATTATTAAGGAATTAATACATTATAACACATGCTCATACTCATACATTATTTAATCTGTTAATCATATAGAATATTTATTAGTTGCTGATGCAGTAATCATTAATAAATAGTTTAGTTCTTCATGAGTCATACATTAACACATGATTATCTTTGCATTAGTTAAGCATGGCTTAATCTTGTAAAGTGTTACCATGCTTGCTCTTAAACATTAGTTATGAATTGATCTATTTTTAGTGTTTACACAGAAAACAAATGCTGTTTTACAAGAGAAGTCACAGACAATTGGATGGCAGGTATGATTCAGTTTGTGACATTTCTGTGGTATCCGCAGACAGTGACTGACTGTTGCACAAATCGGAATGAAATTCAATGACATGAAGGCTGCAATGTGATTGGTTACCAAGTTAGTCATTATGCTTTCTCCAATGGTAGAGCCACAGACCCTAGTATCTCCCAATATTAAGACCATGGCTATGTCTGAAATCACCCCTATACCCTTAAATAGGACACTATTTGAGACGACAGCCATTTGTAGTGGTGTCCAAAACAATTGCACTCATTCAATCCCATAATGCACCGCAATAATGAGTGTACAACTGATTTAGGCCTACACTCAATGGCTAGAGAATACCCATAATGCACTGTGAGGGTCGTGCCAAATGATTGGTGCCTGCAGCTGAATCATCCATCCATTTTCCAAACTGCTGATCCAATGTGTGTAATATCATTCAGGTAAATAAAGTTTAATAAGGTTTATACATGTTAATTTCCATGACTGAGTTTGCTTAGTTTGATTATTAGATAAATGATTATTAAACAGCAAGACTACAACAAACTATGCAAAAGCGCAGCCCTTCCAGCGCACTCAGTGTCTGAAATCGCTCACTCTTTTCATTCATGGACTAGGCTATATTAGTGGAGTAAAGTAGGAACAGAGAATGAGGGTATAGGGCGATTTTGAACACAGCTAATCTCTATTTCTAGTAAGTCTGAAGACGTTGATTAGCTTCAGGTGTGTTTAATTAAGGTTGGAGCTAAACTCTGCAGGACCGTGGCCCTCCGGGACCAGGTTTGGACGCCCCTGTGCTATAGGCCTTGCTCTACTGTTTAAGCTACTGGAATACTTGTTTGTGATTCTGGTTCATACAATCAAATACATTTTCTTTCACATTTTACAGCTTGTTTGTATGACATTCACTCCTTAATGTGTCAAGTACTTGAGGCTGGAATACACTACATGACTTTTAAAATCTGAAACGCAAGGCATCGTTCACTTGCCGACTTTGTAAACGGTTACAAAGAAAAATTGGATCATACATTAAAGAAATCCGATCACGCACTACCAGACTTTTGAGTCGTTCTGAACCCAATGACATGTAGAAACATTGCTAGGTGTAGCATGACTAATGAAAATAATAAAATGGCCTAAAACCGGATGTTTGATATCCTTCTACATTGTGTGTGTCATATCAAATACATGTACATTATAAAGTTTGTTATTGAACAAGCCGAGCCGTAAATTAATGCAAAATAGTTTTATTGTAATTAACCATTTAGCCAGGGATGCTCACATGAACCAACATCCACCATTTCTGTACACTGTAAATTATGCAAATACACTTGTGATGAGAATAAGTTAGACTTTAAGTTATGGATTGTGTAGTAGAGTACATTATGAAGTAAAAAATAAATAATTATTTCCATATAATTTATAAATAAATAGGCTAATACAATAACAAAGCACAAGTTTACTGAATGAAAGACAGGACTTTTGGATCTTCTTAATCCACCTTGTCATGGTGTTTTTCTGTATAGGCCCGATTAAACACCATCAGAAAGTCATTTAATGCTCCTCCTTGGATTGTTGCATTTTTCACCTGAGCGAGAACAAACATGTATTAGATAGCATATCATATCATATTACAAACAGCAATTCAACAACTGAAAATGTACACTTTTCACAATAAAAACAGGACTTTCTCTTT
The DNA here is from genome assembly GCA_018749465.1 of Paracanthobrama guichenoti. Lineage (NCBI taxonomy): Eukaryota > Metazoa > Chordata > Actinopteri > Cypriniformes > Gobionidae > Paracanthobrama > Paracanthobrama guichenoti. Next base: position 7,497,810 of record CM031946.1, read on the forward strand.
ATGTTTACCTTGACCAAGTTAATGTCCTGAAGCTCTCTCCACACTGTGTGTTCTTTACTGTAATTGTGTCTCAGGTTTTGCACCTCATGTATTACATAAGTCAGGTTTTTCACTTTATTCTCAAAATTCTTCTCAGAGTTCATCATGTCTTGGAAAATATCTTCATAGATGCTCAGCATTCTTTCGAGCAACAGCGCCTGACAAGTGCAGGGAGCCTTGGACTAAGAGAAATAAATATCATTAGCAGAATATATACAAAGGGATATATATCATTGAATTGCATTTTAATTTTTTTTATTTTTGCACAGTAAAAACTTACATTCAGCTGGTCCAGATAAGAAACAAAAACAGATTTTGTAACCCATTTTGTGTCAAGTGTGGCCTAAATAAAGTGGGCATAAAACAGCGACCGTTATGCATGAATGTGAATCTCAACTCCTAATCTAAGATCAAAGTGTCACAAAGTTTATCATGCAATAGCTATCTTCTTGCTAATATTAGCTGCAAAACCAAACTATAGGATACAGATATGAGTAGGATTTGAAGTGATTCATCTAGTTTACAGTTGCTTTCAAACCCGCTGCAGAAGTTCATGACAGTAAATATCACTTACATAGTTTTTTTGCAGATGGAGGATAGCTTTCCTCATCCTTTGGGTCTTCTCGTTTGTGGACCGTCTAGATCTGAGCGCGTTGGTTGTCTGAAGAGACGCTATTAACAGAAGTCCACACAGCAGCACCGTGTTGAGCCAAGAATCCATTCTTTGTGTTCGTGTTTGAAGCGACTTTAATCACGAGGTTGTGACCTGATGCTAGTCAGCAGGTGAGTGTTGATGATCGGAAGGGGCCGGGGGTTTATATAGGTGCACAGCCTAAAAAGAGCAACGCTATGAAGGCGGTAGCTTGGGGTTTTGGTGTTTCTGTGGGCTACTTTTCTATGAAGGTTTCCTATCAAGGATGAGATGCTCTCATGTAAGTGACGTTTACTCTAACCCCAGACCCCAGGAGCAACTCAAACAATTCACAAGGTCGAAGTGGCCTTTGAGAATAGACTGTTAAAAACTGTGTTGGAGGCTTGTTGACATGCTCTCAATGAGTCAATAGCAAACTGAAAGTTGGTTATCAGATATTATTTTCTGTTTTGCGTGAAAACGAAACTTGTTATCAGTGGTTATCAGCTGGTTTTATATCCAACAACTATATCTAACGGCCATGTCTTTTTTTAATAAAATGTTTTTAATACATGCATATAAATGTATGGACATCTGTATCTGCATGTGTCTGCATATGCTTCATATGCATTGTTGACCACAAGTGTTTGCTTACATGTGTGAAAGTGCATATGTTGGCATATGCATATGTAGCTGTGTGTGTTTGGTGCTGCAAAAACATTCCAATCAATTGCTAAATTATCACTATAAAATTTTTATCCCATATGCATTACTTTGCATTGGTGGTTAATTTGTGGTGATGTAAATTTGCTTAAGCTACAACTTAGTTTTTCAGTTGAATTCCCCACATAGTTTTTTTCAGTTGAATTCCCCTTCAAATGTGGTGTAGCACACCAGTTCTCTGAATCTGAACCTCAGACAATTTAAAACCATGTTGATGTAAATGAAGTTGTGCATAGTATATGCTGAGGTATGGATTGTGCATACAGTGCAGTACAGCGCAAGTTTCAGGAGTTGCTCCTGTAGCTCAAACAGTGGAGCGTTAACAGTTTTAAGGTTGTGGGTTTGATTCCCAGGGAAAGCACGAACTGATAAAATTTTTACCTTGAATGCAATGCAAAGTTTATTTAAAATGCAATGCAAAGTTTATTTAAAATGTTAATTAAATGCAAGTTTATTTGGATAAAAGTGTCTGCAAAAAGCCTTGGTTCAGCAGTTGCATACATGGCACATTAAAGTCTTAGTGCCCATGTGAGTGATATAAAGTGATCTATATAGATATCCCTGTCCCTTCTCCATTGCAGAGCACACAAAAAATAAAAATAAAGTGGTATTAGATGGTTGTTTTATGTATTATTGGATTTTTCAAATATTTAAATGATTACACAAGATGTTAATGAAACATTTTTAATGTCCAGTGGGATAAATAATTGACGGGATGTCCGTCTGGTTTGAGGTTTTTTTTTTGTGGGCTACTTCTCTATAGAGCTTTCTTTTATTCTGGAGGTATTCTGCTTTTTCTCAACCCCATACCCAATGGACAACTTTCATGAGGTTTCATATGTGTGAACTGGTGTTTATTGAATGTTGCCATAGTCATAAGCCACCCATCAAACCTTCTAGAAACTGGGTCGCTATCAGGTTGAGAGTGAACTATGACTCCATGAAACTGAAAGTTGCGTCACCATCACATATTATATGTATTCTTTTAGAACATTAAAGTTGTTAGTGAGAGTGGTTTTTGTATCTTGTTACCTGTTTGTTGTGCTTCAAAAGCATACCACTGATGTAAAGAAGCCCATTTCTGCCACATAATAAAAAAAAAAAAAAAAAAAACAGTTTGGTAAATCAGAATTATGACATAAAAGTCAAGATTGTGAGATACTAAGTCATAATAATGATATATATAAGTCAAAATAATATATCAAATTTAATTAAAATGACGTATCTCACAATTTTGACTGTCATGATTTCAATGTTTTAATATAACTATAACTTAGTATCTCATAATTTGACCTTTATCTCATAATTATAAGTCCTATGATTTACATGATTTTTCTTCCATTCAAAAATGGGCTTCGATACAGTGGGCACTTTTGGTAGTATCAGTCATTTTTCATGAAGTATATATATATATATATATATATATATATATATATATATATATATATATATATATATATATATATATATATATATATATGTGTGTGTGTGTGTGTGTGTGTGTGTGTGTGTGTGTGTGTGTGTGTGTGTGTGTGTGTGTGTGTGTGTGCGTGTGACAACACTATCTGACAAATGCATAAATGCTTATTAAAAAGTAAATTTTTAATGCATGCTATTCCGTCATTTCAATAGAAATGGTGGTTGATCTGTGAAGATTAGCTTAATTTATATTTTCCTGAGTGTGGCCACAGTTTCTTCAGTTGAATTCCCTTAGACGTGCCACACTATCAGTTCTCTGAATCTGAACATCAGAAATCTGCCTGCCTCTGCACTTAAAACCACTGTGAACATGAGAGGAATAAATCAATTGGAAAGAACAAGTTACAAGTTACAAGTTACAAGTGATGAAACAAATTTAAAGGTCCAGGATGTGTCACATTTGTCAGATGGACTGAAATGCAAGTAGTGACAAAGTCATTCCTCGAAAGACAAAATTAATTAGAAGAGTGTATAGGGTGTCTTTTGTGGACCAAAAAAGGAAGAAGGGCATACTGCATTAGAACAACACCGACAGTCGAAATCGAATACTTCCCAACTATACAGTACGTGGAAAACAGTACACCAAAAGAGCACTATGTCTGAATGAATAGTGTTCAAAAAACAGCTAGCAAAAGTCCCCTGATTACCTACTGCCGAGATTCTGAAGTGCTATCTCACGACCAATTTGTATGAGGTGGCTAATTCGTAGGAATTGGTACGACCTCACTCGCATCAATTAGTATGATTTGTCTATACTGCAGTGATGGGTAGGTTTTAGGGGCGGGGTTAGGGGTAGGTCATTCGAATGAAATCCTACAAATTGACCGACTCGTCAAACACGTACAATTTAGCAAAAATCTTACTAATTTGTACCAGTGAGGTCGTACGAATTCGTAGGAATTAGCCACCTCGTAAAATACGTACAAATTGCTGTGAGCTATGGAAGTATATGGTAGCAATATTCAATTTGCAATGCAATATGTAAAATGGCAATGTATTTCAGTATTTAAATTTGCATTTTCCATGTGTGAAACATTTGGAGCAAAATGATAATTCAAATTCAATAATATAATTTACATTAGCTATTTCCTACACTAGTTTTAACATATAATTCAAACATATATTTTAACGCTTTATAAGTTGCAAAGTTAAAATTAAAATGTATTTCAGAAATGATTAGATGTGTTTAACATGTTCAAGCAAAAATTGTAGCAAAACGATAAAAATTGTAGCAAAAATTGACACTTTACTATCCCATGAGGCCACGGGAGAGCACTTATGAATGGATGTGAAGCAACAAAACTACGCTGATAAGTCATGTGACTTTATGGTAATTAACACATTCATTTGCACTATAAGTTAATACTATATATTATTAAGAAATTAATACATTATAACACATGCTCATACTCATACATTATTTAATCTGTTAATCATATAGAATATTTATTAGTTGCTGATGCAGTAATCATTAATAAATAGTTTAGTTCTTCATGAGTCATACATTAACACATGATTATCTTTGCATTAGTTAAGCATGGCTTAATCTTGTAAAGTGTTACCATGCTTGCTCTTAAACATTAGTTATGAATTGATCTATTTTTAGTGTTTACACAGAAAACAAATGCTGTTTTACAAGAGAAGTCACAGACAATTGGATGGCAGGTATGATTCAGTTTGTGACATTTCTGTGGTATCCGCAGACAGTGACTGACTGTTGCACAAATCGGAATGAAATTCAATGACATGAAGGCTGCAATGTGATTGGTTACCAAGTTAGTCATTATGCTTTCTCCAATGGTAGAGCCACAGACCCTAGTATCTCCCAATATTAAGACCATGGCTATGTCTGAAATCACCCTATACCCTTAAATAGGACACTATTTGAGACGACAGCCATTTGTAGTGGTGTCCAAAACAATTGCACTCATTCAATCCCATAATGCACCGCAATAATGAGTGTACAACTGATTTAGGCCTACACTCAATGGCTAGAGAATACCCATAATGCACTGTGAGGGTCGTGCCAAATGATTGGTGCCTGCAGCTGAATCATCCATCCATTTTCCAAACTGCTGATCCAATGTGTGTAATATCATTCAGGTAAATAAAGTTTAATAAGGTTTATACATGTTAATTTCCATGACTGAGTTTGCTTAGTTTGATTATTAGATAAATGATTATTAAACAGCAAGACTACAACAAACTATGCAAAAGCGGCAGCCCTTCCAGCGCACTCAGTGTCTGAAATCGCTCACTCTTTTTCATTCATGGACTAGGCTATATTAGTGGAGTAAAGTAGGAACAGAGAATGAGGGTATAGGGCGATTTTGAACACAGCTAATCTCTATTTCTAGTAAGTCTGAAGACGTTGATTAGCTTCAGGTGTGTTTAATTAAGGTTGGAGCTAAACTCTGCAGAACCGTGGCCCTCCGGGACCAGGTTTGGACGCCCCTGTGCTATAGGCCTTGCTCTACTGTTTAAGCTACTGGAATACTTGTTTGTGATTCTGGTTCATACAATCAAATACATTTTCTTTCACATTTTACAGCTTGTTTGTATGACATTCACTCCTTAATGTGTCAAGTACTTGAGGCTGGAATACACTACATGACTTTTAAAATCTGAAACGCAAGGCATCGTTCACTTGCCGACTTTGTAAACGGTTACAAAGAAAAATTGGATCGTTCTGAACCCAATAACATAGTTGCATGTAGAAACACTGCTAGTCTAAAACCGGATGTTTGATATCCTTCTGCATGCACTACACAATTATTTGAACATTGTGTGTGTCATATCAAATACATGTACATTATAAAGTTTGTTACTGAACAAGCCAAGCCGTAAATTAATGCAAAATAGTTTTATTGTAATTAACCATTTAGCCAGCTCACAAATGCTCACAAAATGTTTCAAGAGAACCAACCCCCACCGTTTCAAGAGAACCAACATCCACCGTTTCAAGAGAACCAACCTCTGACCTCTGATCTTCCAATGTTTCTGTATGATGCAAACACACTTGTGATGAGAATAAGTTAGACTTTAAGTTATGGATTGTGTAGTAGAGTACATTATGAAGTAAAAAAATAAATAATTATTTCCATATAATTTATAAATAAATAGGCTAATACAATAACAAAGCACAAGTTTACTGAATGAAAGACAGGACTTTTGGATCTTCTTAATCCACCTTGTCATGGTGTTTTTCTGTATAGGCCCGATTAAACACCATCAGAAAGTCATTTAATGCTCCTCCTTGGATTGTTGCATTTTTCACCTGAGCGAGAACAAACATGTATTAGATAGCATATCATATCATATTACAAACAGCAATTCAACAACTGAAAATGTACACTTTTCACAATAAAAACAGGACTTTCTCTTTATGTTTACCTTGACCAAGTTAATGTCCTGAAGCTCTCTCCACACTGTGTGTTCTTTACTGTAATTTTGTCTCAGGTTTTGCACCTCATGTATTACATAAGTCAGGTTTTTCGTTTTATTCATCATGTCTTGGAAAATATCTTCATAGATGTTCAGCATTCTTTCGAGCAACAGCGCCTGACAAGTGCAGGGAGCCTTGGACTAAGAGAAATAAATATCATTAGCAGAATATATACAAAGGGATATATATCATTGAATTGCATTTTAATTTTTTTATTTTTGCACAGTAAAAACTTACATTCAGCTGGTCCAGATAAGAAACAAAAACAGGCTTTTCACCCCATTTTGTGTCAAGTGTGGCCTAAATAAAGTGGGCATAAAACAGCGACCGTTATGCATGAATGTGAATCTCAACTCCTAATCTAAGATCAAAGTGTCACAAAGTTTATCATGCAATAGCTATCTTCTTGCTAATATTAGCTGCAAAACCAAACTATAGGATACAGATATGAGTAGGATTTGAAGTGATTCATCTAGTTTACAGTTGCTTTCAAACCCGCTGCAGAAGTTCATGACAGTAAATATCACTTACATAGTTTTTTTGCAGATGGAGGATAGCTTTCCTCATCCTTTGGGTCTTCTCGTTTGTGGACGTCTAGATCTGAGCGCGTTGGTTGTCTGAAGAGACGCTATTAACAGAAGTCCACACAGCAGCACCATGTTGAGCCAAGAATCCATTCTTTGTGTTCGTGTTTGAAGCGACTTTAATCACGAGGTTGTGACCTGATGCTAGTCAGCAGGTGAGTGTTGATGATTGGAAGGGGCCGGGGGTTTATATAGGTGCACAGCCTAAAAAGAGCAACGCTATGAAGGTTCTTTTCTATGAAGGTTTCCAAGTGACGTTCCCAGGAGCAACTCAAATGGTCGAAGTGGCCTTTGAGAATAGACATGGTTGCAATCCTCTTTGCAAACTGAAAGCAAACTGAAAGCAAACTGAAAGTTGGTTATCAGATATTATTTTCTGTTTTGTGTGAAAACGAAACTTGTTATCAGTGGTTATCAGCTGGTTTTATATCCAACAACTATATCTAACGGCCATGTGTTTTTTTAATAAAATATTTTTAATGCATGCATATGAATGTATGCACATCTGTATCTGCATGTGTCTGCATATGTCTCATATGCATTGTTGACCACAAGAAATATGTGAAATTGCATGTGTTGGCAATTTCAATGTGATTTTGAAATTGCCAAATTCAATGCGAAATTGCTAAATTATCACTATAAAATGTTGATCCCATATGCATTACTTTGCATTGGTGGTTAATCTGTGGTGATGTAAATTTGCTTAAGCTACAACTTTTTCAGTTGAATTCCCCTTCAAATGTGGTGTAGCACACCAGTTCTCTGAATCTGAACCTCAGACAATTTAAAACCATGTTGATGTAAATGAAGTTGTGCATAGTATATGCTGAGGTATGGATTGTGCATACAGTGCAGTACAGCGCAAGTTTCAGGAGTTGCTCCTGTAGCTCAAACAGTGGAGCGTTAACAGTTTTAAGGTTGTGGGTTTGATTTCCAGGGAAGGCATGAACTAATAAAATTTGTACCTTGAATGCAATGTACACTCACCTAAAGGATTATTAGGAACACCATACTAATACTGTGTTTGACCCCCTTTCTCCTTCAGAACTGCCTTAATTCTATGTGGCATTGATTCAACAAGGTGCTGAAAGCATTCTTTAGAAATGTTGGCCCATATTGATAGGATAGCATCTTGCAGTTGATGGAGATTTGTGGGATGCACATCCAGGGCATGAAGCTCCTGTTCCACCCCATCCCAAAGATGCTCTATTGGGTTGAGATCTGGTGACTGTGGGGGCCATTTTAGTACAGTGAACTCATTGTCATGTTCAAGAAACCAATTTGAAATGATTCGAGCTTTGTGACATGGTGCATTATCCTGCTGGAAGTAGCCATCAGAGAATGGGTACATGGTGGTCATAAAGGGATGGACATGGTCAGAAACAATGCTTAGGTAGGCCATGGCATTTAAACGATGCCCAATTGGCACTAAGGGGCCTAAAGTGTGCCAAGAAAACATCCCCCACACCATTACACCACCACCACCAGCCTGCACAGTGGTAACAAGGCATGATGGATCCATGTTCTCATTCTGTTTACACCAAATTCTGACTCTACCATCTGAATGTCTCAACAGAAATTGAGACTCATCAGACCAGGCAACATTTTTCCAGCGTTCAACTGTCCAATTTTGGTGAGCTTGTGCAAACTGTAGCCTCTTTTTCCTATTTGTAGTGGAGATGAGTGGTACCCGGTGGGGTCTTCTGCTGTTGTAGCCCATCCGCCTCAAGGTTGTGCGTGTTGTGGCTTCACAAATGCTTTGCTGCATACCTCGGTTGTAACGAGTGGATATTTCAGTCAAAGTTGCTCTTCTATCAGCTTGAATCAGTCGGCCCATTCTCCTCTGACCTCTAGCATCAACAAGGCATTTTCGTCCACAGGACTGCCGCATACTGGATGTTTTTCCCTTTTCACACCATTCTTTGTAAACCCTAGAAATGGTTGTGCGTGAAAATCCCAGTAACTGAGCAGATTGTGAAATACTCAGACTGGCCCGACTGGCACCAACAACCATGCCACGCTCAAAATAGCTTAAATCACCTTTCTTTCCCATTCTGACATTCAGTTTGGAGTTCAGGAGATTGTCTTGACCAGGACCACACCCCTAAATGCATTGACGCAACTGCCATGTGATTGGTTGATTAGATAATTGCATTAATGAGAAATTTAACAGGTGTTCCTAATAATCCTTTAGGTGAGTGTACATCCACTATAAATCACTTTGGGACCAGATGGGTATAAAAATGGCTCAGAAAAGTAATTTTAGTTCATTGAAAAGGGTAATACTTTAGAATACCGTTCTGCCATTAATCAACAACTTCACAGGAAGTTAATATCCTAGTAAATATATTAACTAAGTTTATACAACAGTTTTTTCTGGTTATCATTTCTGATTGGCTGAGAGCCTATACAGTTTCATATTGGTAGCACTTTATTTTACAGTCGTGTTCCCCATGTACATACTATGTACTTATTATAGTTATTACAATAACTGGGGAATAATAGGTACTAACCCTGAAATGACCCCTTTTAACCCATGTAGTTACCTATTAACCATTACTTTCTTAGGTAAGTACATATAAGTGCACTTACTGTAAAATAAAGTACAACCTTCACAATTAATGTGAACGATGCATAATTAAATCGTTTAAATTAAATTTGTGCTACTACTACTAATGATTACTACTAGTTATCATGTTACTCATTTATTCCTGTTTAGTAATCCATTAATGATGGAATAGTATTCTAAAGTGTTATGCTGTTTTAAAAATGAATCCCTCAAACCACCAGCCAATTAGACCTCAAATAGTTTCAACAGGGGGCATTTCTGTGACTGTGACTGTGACACACAATACACATCCGACCCCAACTTTTACCATTCGTATGTCAAGATAGATTGTAACTGTCACCACAAGGTTTTACCATGTCAATTCATCAGATGTGATTCTGTTCATTTATATTGACTGAGAAGTATACGTTTTAAAAACGTAAGTATTGGACGAACACAACGAAACTGAGCGAAAAGAGTTCAGTCAAGTGCTCTCCCGTCTCCACTCCTTTTTGGGAAAGAATGATTCAGCTGTATTGTAGACTGAGTCACTGAGTCAATGACCTAACTGCTTCCCCCACAGCCTCTCCATCTGCGTAGCAGCTTAACTGTGAGTTTCCAGTGAGTATGCTGTGGTCAGGTTACCACTGATGCTTCTGAGCACAGGAATCACAATTCATCCGACTTCACACATCTTTTTCCTCTTTTGTGAGGATTTGAGGTGGCATTTTACAATTTACATAAGCATTTATGGTAAAATGAGTTTTATGCTAAAGTTACTGAGAAAGCAGAATTGTGCCATTCAAATAAAGCAGTTTTATTCAAATTAAATGTGTGATCATGGTTTGACGTATGCAAGTCATATAATAATTTTTTTATTTGCTTTATTTCGTAATACTTATTTATTAAGTCACCACAAAGCTTACAGACAAATTGATGGATATTAGAAATTATATTAAAACTTTAAAAAGGATAGTTCATCCTTAAATGAAAATTAAGTCATCTTTTACCCACCCTGGTGTTGTTTTAATGCTGTATGCCCTTCTTCCTCTTTTGGTCCACAAAAGGAGAATTTTTTAAAAATGTCCCACTCATGCTCATCCATAAATGGCAGTGAAAAGTGACCAGCATCAAACTTTTTAAAAATGATGCATGAAAAAAAATGATCCCATGAAACACATGCCGTATATTCCAAGTGTTCTGGGGGTATACAATAGGGTTTGGCGAAAAACAACCTGAAATGTAATGCAGGCCTATTATTTAACAAAAAATCCTGACCATGGCCAATGGGCTTCTGTGCTCGGCTACACGATCGCGTGCATTCGTTCACTTCGTCTCGCCCAGAAAAAGCACACAAGTTGTGAGAAATTGTGAAGTTATATCTTTAGACTTTAGGAAGACGATGCACTCTGAATACTTATGAATGGGAGAAAGTGCAACGCTCCCGCCTTCTAAATGAAAGAGCCAATCGTTGATTAGTAAAGTCATCGCCACTGCAGCTGCCAGAAGCTCCGGTTGCTATAGAAACAGCATTGATCTGAGACGTGTGTTTAGGATTACGTAAGCACATTAACTTTGTCCAGGCTGAAAAATGCAGTTTTTATCATGATTCGAGTGTTTAAAAACTACATTTATGAGACAGTTGTTGTCAGATTTCATTGGTGATTTCAAATAAGAAATTGAATCGTAAACTTGGCGAACAGTTTTGGAGAATTTGATGTGTCCCCATTCAAAGAGATAGGCTTGATGGCCGCCGAGTGACATGACTTTTTTTGAAAAATCTTCTTTTGTGGTCCAACAAAAAAGGGTTTACAGCATTAAAATAACACCAGGGTGAGTAAATTAAGATTTAATTTTCACTTTAAATGAATAGTTCACACAAAAAGGTCATCATTTACTCACCAACCATGTCATTTTAACTTAAATGTTACTGCTTGGACATTCTATAACTATCTCTTTTTTGTGTTTCACAGTGATAAGTTCATTAATTTTGTGTGTGTGTGTGTGTGTGTGTGTGTGTGTGTGTGTGTGTGTGTGTGTGTGTGTGTGTGTGTGTGTGTGTGTGTGTGTGTGTGTGTGTGTGTGTGTGTGTGTGTGTGTGTGTGTGTGTGTGTGTGTGTGTGTGTGTGTGTGTGTGTGTGTGTGTGTGTGTGTGTGTGTCTGTGTGTGTCTGTCTGTCTGTGTGTGTGTGCATGCATATGCATGCCCGCGCCCTTTCGTTGCACCAGAACTGAGCATAGGTTGGGTTGTTTGGTGGTAATGCAAGAGAGACGTTTGTGGTCGCATTTCACGGTGCTGCGACTTCCAGGAACTGTGTGTGTGCAGTGGTGGTGATGGTAGAGTTTGTCTTAGGTTCAGTTAAACTTGTTTCAAAGCTACAAATGTTGGTCATATATTTTATTGGTTTTTTTTTGTTGTTGTTTTTTTTGTTTTTTTTAAGGATTTTAATCATGATTGCTGACAAAATAACTAACCCTAGCCTATTTTGAGTAGGAATATATTATAACATTTTGATTATTATAAAAATATGATTATTATCGAACTAAAATATTATTGCTTTGCATGCACATAGCCTGTGCTTAAAGGATTAGTTCACTTTAAAATTAAAATGACCCTATGATTTACTCACCCTCAAGCAGGTGTATATGTCTTTCTTCTTTCTGATGAACACAATCAGAGTTATATTAATAAATATCCTGGCTCTTCCAAGCTTTATAATGGCAGTGACAGGGTCTATTGAGTTTGAAGCTCAAAAAAGTGCATCCATCCATCATAAATGTACTCCACATGGCTCCGGGGGGTTAATAAATGCCTTCCGTCGCTTGTGAATGAGTTAAACTCTTTCTACGCTCGCTTTGACTGTAACCGCGGCAACGCGACTCCGCCAAGTGGCGCGTTAGAGGAAATTACTCAGAGCAGCAACAACCACGTGATCTCTGTCTCGGAGGATGAAGTTCGGAGGGCACTCAAGCGTGTGGACGTCAGGAAAGCTGCTGGGCCGGATGGTATTTCAGGTCGTGTTCTACGGTCCTGTGCTGATCAGCTCGCCGGGTTGTTTACATCTATCTTTAATGAGTCCCTCGCTACATCTGTGGTCCCCACCTCCTTCAAAAAATCCACCATCATCCCTGTCCCTAAGAACAGTAAACCCTCTTGCCTAAATGACTATCGTCCAGTGGCTCTCACGTCTATAGTCATGAAGGTCTTTGAGAGACTCATTAAAAACACCATTTGCGCCTACATTCCTGACACTTTGGACCCTCTTCAGTTTGCCTATCGTCCCAATAGATCGACTGAAGATGCCATCTCTCATGTCCTCCACTCCTCCCTCACTCACATCGACAGCAAAAGTGAGAACTACGTAAGGCTGCTATTTATTGACTATAGCTCAGCCTTTAACACCATAGTTCCCATTAAGCTAACCGCCAAACTCCTGGATCTCGGCCTGAATCCTTCTCTCTGCCACTGGATTGAGGACTTCCTCACTGGCAGGCCTCAGGTGGTGAGAATAGGCCAGTTCACCTCCACCTCCATCACCCTGAGTGTGGGAGCTCCACAGGGCTGTGTCCTGAGTCCCCTGCTCTAGTCTCTCTACACACATGACTGTTTGTCCACACACAGCTCCACCTCTATCATCAAATTTGCTGATGATACTGTTGTCCTGGGCCTCATTTCCAACAACAATGAGACAGCATACTTGGATGAGGTGGAGCATCTAACATCATGGTGCCAGGACAACTGTCTCTCTCTAAATGTTGGCAAGACCAAAGAAATGATTGTGGACTTCAGGAAGAGACAGCAACAGACATACTCCCCTCTCATGATCAGCGGGTCACCAGTAGAGAGAGGGAGCAGCTTCAAGTACCTGGGTGTAAACATCTCCGAGGACCTGACCTGGACTGCTCACATTCAGACACAGGTGAAAAAAGCCAGGCAAAGACTGTACCACCTGCGCCAGCTGAGGAAATTCAGGGTTTCACCAGCTATCCTGAAAACTTTCTATTTAGGGGCGATAGAAAGTGTATTAACTCAGTGCATCACAGCGTGGTATGGGAACAGCACCAGTCATGACCGCAAAGCCCTGCAAAGAGTCGTGCGCTTATCCGAGCGCATCTCAGGGTCAGCTCTCCCGTCTCTGCAGGACGTCTACACCAAACGCTGCAAAGGTAGAGCTACTAAGATCATCAAGGACTCTAATCACCCTGCAAACCCTCACTTCACGCTGCTGCCATCTGGTAAGCGCTTCCGAAGCCTGATGGCCAAAACTGAGAGACTCAGGAGGAGCTTCTTCCCCCAGGCCATCAGACTCCTGAACTCAGTCACTTAACGTCACGTGACCATCGACATACTGACATACTGACATTGCACTGCACTTTGCACATTATACTCTTTGTACATTTGTTAACCACATATTTATAAGTCTACAGTTTACTCACTGCACAGTTTACTCCACTTATTTTATTCCACTTCGTTATTTTTATTTTTTACTTTTTTTATTTATAATCCTACAGATATATATATAGTACTTTTTTATTCTATTTCTATTATAATTTCCTCCTTGTGTTTTTAACTGTGAATTTGCACTGTCCATGGAGCGGACCTGTTTACATTTCACTGCCGGTTGTATATTCTGCATATAACTGTGTATGTGACAAATAAAACTCTTGAATCTTGAATCTGAAGCGAACTGATGTGTTTTTGTAAGACAAATAAAAAATTTTTTACTTTAAAGTAAAATGCTTCTGCGCAACTGTATGACGTTGGATGTAGCGTAAAGGTTGATTTATACTTCTGCGTCGGACCTGTGCCATAGCCCCTACGCCGTGGACTACACGGCGATTTTCATTTATACTGTTCGCGTTGATGTGCAGTTACACATGCAGAGGGAGCATGTGTATCCCTGAGGGAGGGGTTCTGGCAGACCAATCACAGCGCTTGCGGTCCGCGTATAATCGACGTGCTGTTACATTTTTGGAGAGGTGCATGTCAGGGTACGCCGTAGGCTACTTGTGCAAAACACACAGCCTACGACGTAGCTACGGCGTACACTCGACACAGAAGTATAAATTGGGCTTAAGTGTTTTGAACTGCGAGAGGCGCGTAAGTTGAATACGGGAGGCGGTTTGGCGGAAGCTAGATATTTTACTTCATAAAGTTTTAAATATGGATATTTTTCTTGATCGATTCGCTTCTGAAGGCCTTTATTAACCCCTGGAGCCGTGTGGAGTACGTTTATGAGGGATGGATGCACTTTTTTTTAGCTTCAAACTCAATGGACCCCGGATATATATTAATACAACTCTGTTCATCAGAAAGAAGAAAGTCATATACACCTAGGATGACTCGAGGGTGAGTAAATCATAGGGTCATTTTCATTTTAAAGGTGCACTATGTAACTTTTTCGTCCACTAGAGGTCGCCAATTCAAAACAAAGGTGTAGTTTGATGACGCCAAGTTTGAGCGCAGAATCTTGGTACATGTGGTCTTCACCTCACAGCCGGTGGAAAAGAATCGGGATAGGACTCGGGCAGAAATCAAGTTCATGGATGTGGTTATTAACGTTACTGTAGTATGAAACAGAGCAGGGCCGAGTGCTGTGGGAGCTGAGCAAGGCTGCTGGAGCGATTGTTAATAGATGAACGCAACACACGCCTCGCGAGAAGTGGGACTTTTATCATGCCACAGTCGTCGGCACCATTTCTGCTTTTCCGGTCATGAGGTAACGCAGCTCTGTTTATCATATTAGATACATTGCTGACACTTTGCACTCTGCAGTAAGAGTAAAGCCTTTCGGAAACCAAGGGTAATGCAGATATGACGCAATTGACAGGCGATGCCCTCACACGTCCCGGTTCATTGGTTAAAATAGCAATTTTTTCACGATTTACAAATAGTTGGAAACATTTGGGATATTGTACTCAGTTGAACAAAATATATAACACTGGCCTAGTGGTTCTTGGATATTTTACTGAAAAAAATGTTACCTTTAAAGAGAACATCCTTTAACAAAGTTACCAAATATTCTACTTCAGCAGAGAGTGCAATACCTAAAAATGAGCCACTAGAGGGAGCCAATAGTGCAGTCTAAAGTCAATTGTCGAATAATACAGTGTCAGTGTTCTGCAAGTATAGGTCTCTGCAGATTAGTAATAGGAGTTACCACATCAGTGGGTGTGGCCATAAATAGAGGGCCATTTGCCCACGTCACAGTGTGGGTAGGGTTTAGGGGGGTGGGGTCAGGTGAAGGGGATAATTTTCATTGCATGATTTATAAACACCCATCAGTTTGAAAACACCCACAAATTTGGAAACGCCCACGTCTTGTTCTGCAGAGACCTCATAGTCGTGTTCTGTTGTCTTATGTGCCAAGTGTGCAGTTCTTATGTACCATGCTTTGAAACTGTTTTGTCCAAGTTAGTCACATTTAGCAATCTGAGCAGTAATTAGAAGCAACCGAACACCACCCGTCTGATATCATTTACACTCTACGCCGGAGCGCCATTGCTTTGGTCATGGAAAAGAGACAAGCACAATGGGAATCTCTCAAGCTGATTTAAACTTTATTGAATTTTAAGGTTCACAAACAATATTACATCACAGACAGCAATGCACATTAATGAATTACATGAATTAAATTACGACTAACCTTGTTAATTTGACACTCACAGAATTCTCACACCTTTTTATCTCTTTTGGGAGGAGAATTTGAGTTGGCAGTTAAGAGAATGATAAGGCCTACACCAACTGTATGATACTTAATAAAATAAATATTAGATATTTTTAAGATCTCTCATTTCCCTGTACTCAAATAATACTTTACAAATAATAAACAAAAATAATAAAACATACAAAAATAAATTATGGTTTTGGATCTTAAATTAATTAACAAAAAACAATAAATATAGACTATATCATTCTGTATCCTTCAAACTATTATGCATTTCATATTAATAAGCATACAAGTTTTTGTTCATAATGCCAAGTTACCAAAATGTTGGTGCAAAATATCTGTATCTGCAACCAGTGCATGTAAACATTCAGTCAATTTGCTATGTAAAAAAATGTCATAGCTTCCCTGAGATGTATTTGATTCAGCTAGAATTCGGCTGAAAAAGTGAACAGTGAAACATTCACAGGATGTGACTTGATGACTGGTGTAGGAGTCAAACAACTTTCCTTTGCAAGCATTCTGTTGATAAATGATAGAGGGAGTGATGTTTTCAATGACTAGTGTGTGTGTGTGTGTGTGTGTGTGTGTGTGTGTGTGTGCAAATGCGTTGACTCCTACTGCATCCTGAGTTCCTCTGTGCCAGTGCGGAGAACTAGTGAATCTTCTCGTGCGTTCTTTTACCCATGGAGAAACTGATCCAGACCAAAACATTGTGAAACTCTCTCACTGCTTTCATTTGAACTCCTGGCTCAGACTGTAGAAAGGAAAAACAGAGGGGAACTCATAAATCACAATGCAATGGACATCCATCTATCTATCTATCTATCTATCTATCTATCTATCTATCTATCTATCTATCTATCTATCTATCTATCTATCTATCTATCTATCTATCTATCTATCTATCTATCTATCTATCTATCTATCTATCTATCTATCTATCTATCTATCTATCTATCTATCTATCTATCTATCTATCTATCTATCTATCTATCTATCTATCCAAATATCATAAATAATAAATTATTAATTGTAAAAATATATATATATTTTTGGGTCACTCTACACAACATACAACCTTTACGAAAGTGTTCTTGTCATAAAAAGTGTTAGTCCTGCCAAGTCGATTAAATCACAATTAATCACATAAAAGTGTGTGTGTGTGTGTGTATGTATTATATATATATATATATATATATATATATATATATATATATATATATATATATATATATATATATATATATATATATATATATATATATATATATATATATATATATTTTTTTTTTTTTCTTAAATATATACATGAATGAGGGTGTTATTTATACACACACTTATTATGTATTATGAAAACACAAACTTTTATTTTGGATGTAATTAATCTCGATTAATCGATTGCCCAGCATTATTTAAGCATTAAGAGACTTATAAATTACATATAATGAGGGTCTGTAGGGGTCCTCACTATGATATCATATCCTGTTTAGTTTTTTCACATATCTTGGGGAAGAAATAATATTAAAAGATTATGCCAAGCTGTTTAAAGGCTTTCTTATCAGAAGAGTTTTTCACCCTGACATTTTTAATTCAAATAAAGTGTAATATAGAAACATATCATCATAGAAGAGGTGTATTCAAGTCACTAAATGTACAAATTGCATTTTTAATATATTTAGCACGTCACTAACCTTTCTATCGCACAATATTACAAATATTTTGAATGTGAATTTTGAATAAATATGTGTATGCGTTATTAATCTTAATCACTTGAATGAAATTGTATCATCCAAGTTATCGGTATTGGCACTGGCCACTGAAAAACTTGAGCACACGAAATAAACTAATTACAAGTTATAATAAAGTGAAGGGTGCACACAGATAAGAAATGATTGTGGTCTCTTACCATCATCAAAGTGTCCTTGATTTTTTAAGATCCTCTCTTGCGCATAGTGACAGAGTTTGTTTGCCTTCAGTCTTCTGTGTCAAGGAAAAATAAATCAGTAAAAAATGAGCATGAAAATGCAACATAAATCATCTGCTAATTCTCACTATTACTTTACTAATTACCAATTAAGTATATTTACGATACCAAGTGGATAGTAGATGTTACTGATGTCTCACTTACACAGCGCTCCATTGTGTCCTTCAGCCTTTTGAAAGAGTTCAAGAACATATTTATCGAGTGATGAGTGTTGTTCTTCCACAACTTTTGGAACACATGTTCATCATAGATTTCCAGGATGTGTTTAAAGTCAGCGACGGTCAGTTTCTGTCAGGAGGTGTGCAGATCAGTTTAATTTATTTTGCCCAAAAGATATTGCTATTCTGAATGACAAATGAATAGGGAAGACCGACCGGGGCTAGTTGTCACAGGAGCGCAAAGAGTTAAAAGTGAGGTTGTTGCATTTGTAATACATGGTAAATTAATATATATTGATTGCTGTTTGAATTTTTAACATATATACAATGGATCTTCATCCATTTTTTTTTACTTGTGTTTCATAATGGTCTAAATTGTACTTTTAACAGCAGGTTCATATTGTGACTTACTCTAAAGTGTGACAACATGCCCCAGAAAAAGGCAAATTGTTGCAGAATTTTACAGAAATAACAATAAATACATATACAATAAATTATATCATTTATACACACACACAAACACACATATATATATATATATAGTTGTTATCTTACCTTGTAGCACTTGTTAAGTTTTCCTAATACTCGATGGAAGGGTGTATTGTCCCTCTGCAACAACAAAAGAACATTTGTGATGCACGTCACCCTCTTAAATGCACATATTGTTACTGGAGTCCATGTATGAATTAGGATACTTACATCTAGATATTTCTGGATGAATACTGAAGCATTGATCATGTCTTTGATCATATACGGCGGGATATTCTGGATCAAGCACTCTTTCTGCTTGTGGCCTTGAGAGCAGCACAGGAGAGCACAGAGGGCGAGCAAGGGTACGATCCACATCTTTGTTCAGTTTCAGAGAGGGCTGAATTTTATCGTACAGTCTGTACAGTAGCTCAGTGTACTTTAAGCAGCCAGTGACATTCATGGCTTTTATAGCTCCATCCTTTGTCAAAAAATTCCCACACTCATTACAAGTTTTTTTTTTAACCTCAAACGCTGTGGATTGCTTAGCCCTCATTTTTCCTTCTGGGTTCAGTCACCTGTCGGCTTATGTGGTTTTGCATTCTAGTGACGAAAGCCTCACTCATATTGATTACTGGACGATGAAATCTAGGTTGTGAGAGCATTAAGCGTGTTGCGATGCATTCAAACCTACAGTGTTTCCTGTGATGTGAATAGTGTGAACCGTGTCGTGAAACGAGCTATTGGAAAAATACTGTGAGAATTTTTAAATCGTACAGAACATAACATGATGTCAGCGTTGTAGAATATATATATATTTGAATATATATATATATTTATACTAAGAAACTAACAATATATTATTGTATCATTTTTATGTTCTGTACAGTTTAATATATATATATATATATATAACAATTATGTCAGTGTTGTAGAATATTGTTAGTTTCTTAGTCCATATATATATATATATATATATTAGCCTATATACTTAATATACTTAAGTTTGTGATTTAGGCCACAAAATATCATTCATTATTTAAATAAAATGAATTATTTAAAACGATGTCAGACATGCATTCATCCCAAATAAAAGGTTAAATATAAAAGATCTTTTCTCAGGTCCCTCTGCAAATTTGGAGCAGAGGTTAGTAACGACTTACATGATTGTCGACATTTACCGAAACACATTTTACCATGACAAAGTATAACCCCCTCTTCCAAAGGACTTAACCACCTCAAACCAGGTCAGCACCTACGAGATTCTGCAAAGAACCTTACCTGACCCAGAAAGCATTCTCAAGAGCTACCGCAGTATAAAACACCAATCAAACCATCCAAAGACAAACAGTTACAATGAGCATTTGAGTCAGAGGGGGGAAAGAGGAAGTTAAACGTTAAAAAACGGGCACTTATTGATGGACTACTAGCCTGATTTAGTAATTGCTCAGCTCAGTTGAACTGAATCACGATTCAGTATGAATGAAAGAGGGAACAAAGCTTCCCAATATCACTTGTGACAATACTGCTCAACTTCAACCACAAGATCTGATAACACCAGAGGTGAAAGCTAAAAATACCCCAGCTACTTGAACAGCTTGAACTTGTGCTATTTTTGGAAACTTTCACTTTTGTCAGTCAAACAATAGACACAAGGAAACATAAGCCTGTAAATTCCCAAACCTTTCATTATCCCGTGGATTCCATTTTTCATACGTTTACCTAAAGTTTGTTACGTTAAAATTGTGAAATATTTAGAAAGTGTCCAACAGTTAGGCACTTCCTGGGAATTTCACAATGATATTCCTCATACCTTTAGAATGGAGGGTAGGACATTCGCATGCAAACATGAATACATTGTTTCAAGGCGTGGCGCAGTTATGATACGCACATTGTGCATGTGCAAAGAGGGCATCAGAGAACTGTTCAGACAAAAATGTTCTCAAAACATTATTTATATATAATTTGTGGGTGCCCGTACCATGATGGTAGTTGAATAAACTCAGGGTTACTGGATTAGTTTTGAGTTGACCTTTCCTTTCAGGCTGTGAAACAATGAAACTGCGATTCACTTGAAACGAGAGAAGCAGCGCAGAGACAGGAGGCAAAAGCGAGGCTGCGTCTGAAAGCGTTGTTGGGGAAGTTACTCTGAAACTGTAGTTTGACCAAGCTTGAGACAACCTCTCGCTTGAATCCAACACGGAAGTGACTTAAACAATTCATAGAACTGGCCGCTAGAGACAGGCTCCAAAAGGGAGTCAATCCCATAGACCCAAACCCTCACCCCCACCGCCAGAACTTCGCTCAGAGAAGCTGTCAATCACAGTCTGTCAATCATAACGTCACATCCCCGTTTTTATATCATCAAATAACTAAAACCAAACTTACATCAGCGTGATAAAAACGACCTAAAATGACCATCTTTGGAAAAAACTTCCTTGCAGTGTAATTTGATTGTTTAGTTTGTCTCACGTACCATTAGAATACATGATGGGGGCGTGGTTTATTAGCTATACTGAGACCAACCACCTGGGGGCGATCGAGACGCCTTGGCTTCACTTTTCAGGACTTGTGCGGCACTTGCTTGCAACCAGGAACCTCAAATCCACCCAGGCAATCGGGCAGTCCTGTCTTGTTCTTAATACAAGTGCTAAAACACCCCTTTCACATGAGAATTAATGCACACCCGAGGTGGTAATATGGTCGTTACACTTCGGGTGTGCATTGTTTTTCTAATTTCCAAAAAGTCATTTTAGTGCTAGTAACAGAGGCTTGCGCCACTGATAGCAGACTTGCAGTTATTAATGCAGTTAGTTATTTGAGAGAGAGAGAGAGAGAGAGAGAGAGAGCGAGCATATGTGAATTACCTCAGTCTGTGCAGCTCTTTCAACACTGTTAAAAGCAGCGTCTTCTAATACGAAACTATAAGAACAGCGCCATTATTACCACGCTAGTGAGAAATGGCAAGTAGCTTTTAAGTTGCTAAACTATTTCACTGATAAAATCGTCAGAGCAGCGCTGACAACACATTTCTGTTCAAGTGTGTGTCCGTAGGCCTACTGTATGTATGTGTGTTTGAGTGGGAGAGCAGAGACAGTGGGAGAAAGCATGTTAATTTGTCGTTTTTATCCTATTGTTTACTATATTTGTTTGCTTGTTCAGTGTTACTGTGGGTTTTGCTGTTGAAGGCTGTAAAGACCTTTGAAATAACAGAAGTCATGTAATACGGTCAAGACCTGCCTGGAACTATACTTCAGCTGTGCGTTTCCCCGAAAATAATTGCACACTTTAGAATGTTTGCCAACCAATCAGATTCAAGCATTCAACAGCCCCGTAGTATAAAAAGGCACATTGTCGAGAACAGCAGCGCGATTTGCTATGGCAGCATACTCTGCTCTAGCTACTTGTGTGGAAGCAGTCAGTTTTGATTGCAAAAGATGAGGTGATTTGATTGGATTTCCTGTATTTGAACTTTTACCGTGTGTTCTGATCATTTGTGTTACAGAACAGATCAGATTACGATCGGATCAGATTGTGCGACCACCAAAACATTCATGTGGTTTGCGGTGGTTGAGGCATCATTCACATCATAAACAATGCAAATGTAGTGGTTTGTAGCACAATCTGATAAGTAGCATTATTTATCAAGACAATACCTGTTTTTACATTAGAGGCAGCATTTTGCCTGTTAGAAATACACGTTTTAAGGTTATTTTAAGGTAGGGTATTAAATGAACTATAAAATAACCAGTGAATGGCAATTTATTTAATGAATGTGAGTATAATTACTGACGGCTGATGATCGCTAATTTTATCTAACACATTCAGTAAAGTGGGCCAGTAGTATTTTACTCTCTGAAGTCAGCAAAGGCGTCTGCGCCTTTACCTCGTGTTTTATTCATTTTATTTTTGTATCAGTGCGAAAGAGACTCAAAATACTCGGTATTGGTCATTCAGGCAAGTGTTAAGTTAAAAAAAAATGTATACACCTTATAAGAAAACTACTTCTCTTTTTTTTTATTATTCTTTGCATTTTATTCCATGTTGTGTAGTAACAAACAAAACAGGAACTGTTACAGAAATATTTGTTTATATGTATTGAGCAACCTTATAAAAAAACTTATGTCAAAGGGTTTGCTACCTTTCACCTTGAGGCGTGACCACACCCACCAGTGTCATATTGCATCATTTAAAGAAACAGTGTCTCTAAAATTAAAGACCATTGTTATGCTCTGAAAGTGTAAACCCATTGAGCACAGTACAAACGGCCCACTACAAGACACTACATTCCGTTTTGGTTTTCACCAAACCCTACTGTATACGGGAGCGTGGGGCACAACCTAACACGGGGTTAGTTGTAACACGCATGGTTTAAAACTTTCCACACATGCCAGGATGACGAAACTTTGTGTATTTACTAGTTGCCATATCAACATTATTTAGAGAAAAAAATGACGCCAAAACTAAGATATCTTTGAACATTTATTTAAGCATAGCAAAAGTAAATTTCTTACTTAAGTTTATTTTTCTTCTTTTTTTTGTGTTTATTTAAAATAAGACAAATCTGATATTATTGTAATCTTCTATCTGTTATGTAACAGTTGAGATGGTTCTTTAATGCTGATCTAACAGCAGAAGACACGAGCCGCGGTTGAAACCCCAGTTGCTCAGGTGGGGTGTGTTCTAACACTGCGTTACAATTAGAAATATGATATTATATTCTATACTTTTATGAATTCTTTTGAGAAACCATGAGAAAAGGGTGAATAAAGACTGAGAGTCAATGTTCAGAAATGATTCATTATTATTATGTTTTGAACAGCGATGTGTTTGTTGTCAAACTCAAAAATGTGTATATTTTTAATTATTAAAAAATGAAATTATTTTATTTTTAAAAAGTAATAATTGTATTTTATTGACAAAATATTTTAGTTTGTCATGGATATTTTTTTTTTTTTTTATTATATCAGGTAACATTTTAAGCTGTCATTTGGTCATGTTACATTGTGCCCCCTCACATGTTACAATGTACCCACCTATGGGGCATGTTGTCACATTTCACTTCCATTCTTTTGGGGTAAATCAAGAAAAAAGTACACACTGTATTAATGAAACAAAACCACATATTTGTACTAGACGTGTGGGAAATGAATGTGGGAAAAAATAAATACTCTGAACCCCAAGTGGATTTACACAAACTGAGAAAGTCAAAAAGCGTTAGGTTGTGCCCCGCCCTCCCCTACCCCTAGAACACTTGTATGTGTTGCAAGGGACCGTTCTATGATACTCTTGATTGGGTTGTTCACTTTAACACTTTATGATTTTAAGACAAACTTTGGACATGCTTACAGTGAAATAAGAAGAAACAAGTTTAAGAGAAATAAGATATAATTTTATTAATAAAACAAACATCTCTTACACTGTATGCAGAAAAATAAATTAATACATAGCAAAAAATCTATTAAATTAATAATTAGATGATACATTTTCTTTCTTTCTTTTTGAAAACTTGTGTTAAACTGTGTTAAAAATGCTTTTACAATGCATTTACTTTGTAGTGGTCTGTCTTAGGATGTTTAGCCCAAGTCAGTCACAACAGCAGCCACAATTGTGACCATACAACACAGCATGAAAGAACAGTTCCCATGCCATTTGCAAAATTTCATACCATACAATAAATATCTCAAATAAATAAGTCCATAATAAATAATTCTTTGAATATTGAAAATAATTGGTAATACTGCTGTGGAGGGTTTCAGGGGGTTACATTCTTGCAGAGCAGGATACATAAAGGTAGTGGAAGAGAATAATCGTCTCTCCGACTGCTTTGTTACGAGCTAATGTCCGACTCTAGAGAACAAACACAATGGATATTAAAGGCATGCAGAAGAGCACATTTATCACTGATTTAACACTGAACAAAAACATCAACTTACCGTGGGTTCAAAGGCACTATATCTCTCCTTGTATTTCGTGACTTGCGCATGTTCTGCACTGTAGCTCTGCAAAAACAGAATGTTTAAGTACAGAGCACGTAAAGGTCGGCCAGCTGGTTCAAATGATCAAACCATTTTCAAACACTTACACAGTATGGTTTCAAAACTTGTGCGACCCTGTGCAGATCAGACCTCACAAAACGAATTTGTGGGTATTTCTCAATGTGCTCATCAGCATGCAAGACGTGCTTTAGATAGTAATCCAGAATCATGGTGTTGATGCAACAAGTGTCCTCTTCCTGGAACAGAGATTATCATAGTGCATTAGATTAATGCCATAGCAGTTTTTTTTTTTTTTTTTAGTCACTAGTATCTATTCCATTGCTACATATGTGTTCCATTGTTATTGGTAATTAATTGCAACATTTTGTTTTTATTCCAATGAATACATTTTAGCCTCAGCAATTGTTAGTGAACAGTGACTTTAAGCAAGTATTCATATGTAATGAATAAGTAATAATGACTAATTGATTAGATACTACCAATTTAGACTTAACCATAGACCTAAACATATACTAACTTAATATTACTCAGTACTTAAATGTATAATTGCAGTGTAACAAAGACAACGTACCATGTTACCGATACTACATATTCCAATAGTGACTTGAAAAGAATCTAAGAGATACTAATCACTATTAGAACAAGTAGCAGTGGTAGTAACAGTCACAATTGGATTGCTTACTAGTAAAAATAATTATCACATTTATTATTAGCCTATATATAAATAATGTACTATATATATATATAGCCTACACGCACACACACATACATATATATCTACCATCATCATATAGCCTATGCAGCACATACATTTAGCATAACCTCGGAGAACACTGGAAGCAGTCGTGTTTCGTGGTCTTTGTCTTCATGTTGTGCCTGCAAGGGTTAAAATGCATAGTTATACATTGCATTTTCAAATAAATAAATAAAATATCTATCTATAAAAAATTAAATGAGTTAGATCTTAAATGCATATAGCATATATAAACACGTACATGTTCAGTCATCATATAGAGGTCGTTCCAGGTGACGGGGCTGTCTAACGGCTTGGGGCGAGGGCGCATGAGGTGCATCGCCTGGCCGCGCAGAAAGCACCAGCACATCACAGCAAGCAGAGTTAGGAACTTCATATTGCAGGCAGACGGGTGGATTCAGTGATATGTCCTCTTATGTAGACTGATGTTCCCCGAAGACGAGATTTTGAGTGCATGTTGTGACTCTACAGCTTTTATATTCTCCTGCTTTGTCCCAGTTATTATTACCACTGCGTCACTGTGGTATCGTGTCTTTACCTTTGGCGTAATCCCCCAACCTCTGCACCTGAGTTTATTAGGTCAAACGGATCTCTGCGAAACCGAGCATGCTTCATATGCTGACTGTTATGATTGTATCGGAAATTCGTCTGACAGAAATAAATCTTCCAACAATTAGGCTGCAATAAGGAAATAGTATGGGGAAGCGGTCTGAAGTGGACAAAGTAGCTATTTCCTGTGGATTCCCCGCAATGGCGATTAGTATTAATTAGTGCGCGACAAAATTAAAGTCTTTATTATGTACATACAGTTCCTTCCACTTAATGTTGCTAGGAAACTTTTCAATTACCCTTTATTCCTTATCAGCATGTTCAAGTTTGAAAGATGCAAGTGCGACGGGGAAAGTATTACATCATAAACCAAATAGTGCTTTAGGGAAGCTGTCAAACACCTGTGACCGGCACAATAAGGAGCACTGCAATAAAGAACATGCGCATTTAATTGAATTCATTACGTCAAAGGGTCTTTATATTTATGAATGTATGAAAGTTGTGTAATTTACTGACGTCAATAATCTTATCGACAGAGTGCGAATTACCCCACCATAATTGGGGGGTACTGCTCCTTCACTTCTTCTATGACCATCATGGTCCACTACCATATCAATCCCCACCGTGATCGCCAAGTGCAACATACACACAAGGTCTTCTAAACATGCGACAAACTGATAATCAGTAGGCTACACAATATCTCATTATTATATATCCAAAAGAGAACTGTTTTGATCAACTCAAAAGTTAGAAGTTAGGTGCACTGAAATACCATTCTAATTACTAGTAAAAGTAATACCTTTACAAGAAGCCTATTGCCTATTTCATGAAATATTGATTTGGTTTATTTTTAGATTTCATAAGACCTGGAGGTAAGACCCAACCCTCTCATATACTGTATAAACAGAAACCAATTTTCCATTATAGTCTATGGTAGTCAGTGTCACATCAGCACAATTACTTGGAGATATGTGAAACCTGAGCAATCTTTAATGTGATTAAGGAGCATGCTATGAAAAACCATACTACCACAGAAGAACTACATAGCAGTAACATACAAGAATCCGATAACCTGTTAATGTCAGAACAAGCTGAGTATCATCAACACTACAGTATCCTACAAATGAGTCACATATACACACATGCTATGTATGAGTATGTGTAAAAGGTGTATATTGTATTGTATATGTATTATGCCAAACACACATTACAGTTTTAGTTATCGTTTTTTTTTTTTTTTTTTTTTTATATATGCCTCATTTTTATTTTTATTTCAGTTAACAACAATGTTTTTTCCCACCTAGTTTTCGTTTTTTCGTTCGTTTTCGTTAATGATGGCTTGGTGATATTACTATAAAATGATAAAACTGATATTTCTGTCCCTTTGGGGGTAATGGGTCTTCATTGGGGGTATATATATATATATATATATATATATATATATATATATATAAAAATCAGGCATAACATAATGACCACTGACAGTTGAAGTGAATAACACTGATTATCTCTTCATCACGGCACCTGTTAGTGGGTGGGATATATTAGGCAGAGCAACATTTTGTCCTCAAAGCTGATGTGTTAGAAGCAGGAAAAATGGGCAAGTGTAAAGCTTGGTACATACTCCGCAAGAACAAATACATTTGTTTGTTTTCTTGAGGTGGCAAGAACAAGAACAAAGTTTGTTCTGGCCAGGACATTCCATACTTCACAAGAAAAGCAGGTGCCGAACATTTCCGTTTCTCCGCATTAACCCCACCCACTTTAAATTTCTGACCAATCACACAATAGTTTTCAGACAACCCACAAGAAAAACGTTCTGCTCAGATGATGTGTCGAGAACAAGCTGAGAGAACTCCTAAACCAGGGCTGCGAGAAAAAAACAACGTAATTTTGTTCTCACAGCCCTGGGAGTGAGAACTTTTTTCTTTGCTCTTGCGGAGTATGTAATGGCCTTAAGGATTAGAGCGAGTTTGACAAGGGCCAAATTGTGATGGCTAGACGACTGGGTCAGAGCATCTCCAAAACTGCAGCTCTTGTGGGGTGTTCCTGGTCTGCAGTAGTCAGTATCTGTCAAAAGTGGTCCAAAGAAGGAACAGTGGTGAACTGGCAACAGGGTTATGGGCGGCCAAGGCTCATTGATGCACGTGGGGAGCGAAGGCTAGCCAGACGAGCTACTGTATTGATCAAGAAGTTAATGCTGGTTCTGATAGAAAGGTGTCAGAATACACAGTGCATCGCAGTTTGCATCGCAGCGTATAGGGCTGCATAGTCGCAAACCATGGAGCATGGACCATGAAGTAATGGAAGAAGGAGGTCTGGTCTGAAGAATCATGTTTTCTTTTACATCACATGGATGGCCAGGTGCATGTGCGTTGCTTATCTGGGGAACACATGGCACCAGGATGCACTATGGGAAGGCAATCCGGTGGAGGCAGTGTGATGTTTTGGGCAATGCCCTGCTGGGAATCCTTGGGTCCTACCATCCATGTGAATGTTACTTTGACACGTACCACCTACCTAAGCATTGTTGCAGACCATGTACACCCTTTCATGGAAACAGTATTCTCTGGTGGCTGTGGCCTCTTTCAGCAGGATAATGTACCCTGCCACAAATCAAAAATGGTTCAGGAATGGTTTGAGGAGCACAACAAGTTTGAGGTGTTAACTTGGCCTCCAAATTCCCCAGATCTCAATTCAATCAAGCATCTGTGGGATGTGCTGAACAAACAATCCACAAAAACAAATAAAAAGAGAATATGTTTAGCTTTTTTTGGTAGCACAGCAAAAAAAAGTAGCAATACAGTTATAGGAAACTTGCAGTGAGTCATATGTTGATTGAGTAGTCACTGGATTTGTTGAGTTCATTAAAGGATTAGAGACTGATGCAAGCCGGTAAAGTTTTAGAACGATTCATTTCAAGAACTGGCTCATAAGAGTTATTTGTGTTCTGCATGTTTTTTATGTTTATATTTTAAATACCTTTTTTATTTTCATTCCAACATTAACATAGGCTAACATAAGTGAAACTGTAAGACTTCAAATGTCTTCTGTATGTAAAATATGGTGAAGAAGATACTGTGGGGGGCGTGGTGAACCGGTGTGTACAAGGGGAGAGCGAGTGGTGAGAAGTAGGTCAAGTGAATGATGATTAACACCTGTGTCTGATTCCAGTAACTGTTTGGCGGAAAGATGGGATAAAAGTAGCCAGCAGACCTGGGAAGGAAGAAGAGTTTATGGACATGTTTTGTGGAACTGTTGTTATTGAAGTGTGCAGGATCACTTTTTGTTTTGTTTTTAGTGTCATAATAAAGAGACTGAACTATGTTCAGGCTGCAAATGTGGTCCAGATCAGATAATTTTTTTATTGCTCATATGTGACACTGTTTTTGTCATGACAGTGTAAACACAAACCACGTGGAATCAGATTTTTTCGATTCTGATTTGCCTCACTTCCATATGTGGTCCTAAATCTATATTTTGCAATGCGACCTCAGTCTGAAGAGTCACATCAGAATTAATGCGATTGTTATGTCACTCTAGAGCAAACTTTGTTACAATTCTTCAAAGATTCATGAATAGCCTTCCCGAATTTAATAAGATTTGCGAAAGGTCAGTGGAAGGACAATTATGTGTGAGAACTTAGGGTAAAGTATTACAGTGACAGCTCTATAGTCTATACAAGCAAAACACAAGGGCTCGAATGTGCTGATCAAAAGCACAATGGGAAATTACTTGCTGACGACACTGCTTAATGCTCATTGGTTTAAACAACCGTGATGCATTGCTTTCTTTTAAAACTCTTTCCCAAACTCTGACAGTGCAATCTATCTATGGGTTATGCAAATGTAGTCATACTTAAAAAATAATAATAATTCTGTATTAATGGAATTAAATAAGTACTTTTTTTCAGGCAAGGCGCATCTTAAGCGAGCCTATTCTCTGCGTTTACTTCTGTATGACAGCGTGCTGCGTGATGTCTTTTTATCGTTCTTTTGTGCATACGGGCCAGTTCAGAACCATGATCTGTTCACACTGGAATCTGATATTGGGTGGACAAAAACAAAAAAAAACGCAGTGTTAACGTAGACTGTCCATCGTCTTTTAAATCTGTGAACCAGCGTTACATACTGGCTATGCGACATGTTATGTGTCCTGTCAGAAATACGTGAATAAATAAATATAACCAACAATGAAATTGTTGCTTGAATTTGAACTTATTTTTTTCATGTCTATGCCATTCTCACACTTTGTGTAAACCCTGATGTAGTAGATGAGCCTGAATGTAATGCTATTGTGAATTTATTGTGTTCGCTTGCTCAATCTAGAGTTATTAAATATTACATTTTATCAGATTTAATTGTGCATCAAAGAGAAAAACATCTTTGTATTCATCGTTGTACAATTATTATTTTTTTTTATTACTTTTTGCAGACTGAGTTCTAGTGTTTAATTAGCAAAACCATTTGCACTGAACACACAATACTGGCCTAGTCATATTAAAAATGTGAGTGAATAAAATAAATTACAAATCTCTATCACAAGAATAAAATCAGATTTTTAAAATTGGGAGAAAGAAATTTCATGTTTACATCCTGAGAAGTTAATGGCTATTTGTTCAGTCAATGCACAGCTGAAGAATGGGCTTTGACACATTAGCTCTTTCCCCAGAATTCCTCCTTCCTTCTCTGAGCGCGGCCCAAGAGCTCAGAGGCCACAGAGCATGAGGCTGCTGATCTAGATGAGATCTGAGACATCTTATCATCTGGATTTAATATGAAAAAGAGATTTAAAGATAAAAAAATATTTAAAAATTGTTCAATAAGAATAATATTTCATATCATTATAATTACAAAATATATAATAATTTTATAGAAGATGTTTTAAGATATTACGATTTCTATAAATTAGTAATAAAGGGCGTATGCACAACAGCGCAGACATGCAATTAGTGAAACCAGTGATTTGAAATGCATTAGCTGTTCTTGATATGTGCACCACATCAAAGAACACGTTGATCTAAATTTCACTCCTACTAAAACTGCCAGACCGACATAAAAGCATGAAGTAACTGTCAGCAACTGCTTATGGCTGCCATTATCTGCTAATATTAGGAAGATGATTTTACCATTGTCTGACACACCAGAATCAGATTCAGGAAACACAAACAGCTCTGGCCGAAAAATTCCCAGGTTACCTACAGTTGACACAAAGAAGATATTGTGATCACGTATGGGTGGATTACATAAATGTACGTAACATCATAGCCAGTGAAACTTAATCACGTAATTTCCATTTTCTAATCTGTGTATATTTTGTAGGTTAACTGGACGTACGCGTCAACAATATATTATTTAATATGATTCAATCAACTGGACTACATAAGGTTAGACTAATGAAAGTAATTGTTAATGGTCAGATATAACTAAAAATAACAACTGACATTTTCTTTCACGGCCTTTAAACTGGTTACCTATATGTAACACTAAATCATTTTCAATACTGTCAGGGAAATAAAGCAACATTTCATTTGGCCGTAGTTTATAATGATTATATGTAAATTTGTCTCTTATGCTCATCAAGACTACATTTATTTGATCAAAATACAGTAAAAATATTAACAATTTAAAATAGCTGTTTTCAATTTCAATACATGTTATGTAGTTTATTCCTCCAATGGCAAAGCCATTTTCAGCGGACATTACTCTTCAGTCACATTAATGTTCAGAAATCATTTTAATATGCTGATTTGGTGCTCAAGAAACATTTCTTATTATGTTGCTTAATATTTTTGTGGAAACAGTGATATATATTTTTTTATCAATTCTTAACAAAACACAGCATTTATTTGAAATAGAAATCTTCTGTAAAAATGTCCCTTGATCAAATTAATGTGTCCTTGATTAATAAAAAGAATTAGTTAATATCTTTATCAATTGAGTGATTAAATGACTGTTTAAAAACACCTTATGTGTATGAGTTTTTGAATAAGACATTTTCTAGAACTAATTCATTTCAAATGATTTTTAAGGTATAAATGCAATAATTCAAATGATAGTTCTCCTGAATTGTCATAATTAGGAGATACGCAAGTATACGTCAATCAATAGGTGTATCAACTACACTTGAAAGAAGTTAAATAATCTTTAGAAATAAATGACTCCCAGGAGGACAAGGGAAAATAGCATGAGGACTTGAATCAATACAGTGGTACCAAAATAATGCACTGACGTTAGTGGAAAAAACTAATCAGACACAAAAAGATGACAAGAGACTGACCTAGATTATTCTCCCCCTATTGCTGGCGGTAACCTAACCTCTCTCTACTCTTTCTGCTGGTAAATGACTCAGTCACGTTTCAAATGCGTGTTTATAAAGTGGCGGTTGTATTTCCAAAGTATGGATCGATAATCACGTAATCAAAAAAAGACATATTTTTGTAGCGCAAACTAAAATGCTCACTTCTAACATGCATAAATGTCTTTACAACTTGTTATGGCTCATTGTAAATTCATAAAAGCAGCGATCAGTAGACCTCTCATAATAAAACTCCCATGACTGCGAGCAGCTCTACATCAGTGGATGCTGAAAGGAACCGTACCATTATGCTGAAACTCCGGGTTTCTCATCAGGCCCTGAATTCTGTTGGCAAGTGGAGGGACAGCAGCTTTGTGACAGGGGCTGGTCTGTTGTTTTTGTGATGGCTTGGCTTGTCTTGGATGGGTGTAGTCTGCTGCTTCCTCATCCTCAGACAAGGCATCTTCACGCATGGGAAGTAGATCTACGGTGGTCAGGCCAGCGGCCGGTGAGGAGCTTCCATTCTCAGCCTTCGCAATACAATGGAGTTTGAAATCTGAAGACATAATGTATGACATAATATTGCACATTTGACTTGAGAATCATGTACCTTACGATGTGGCCGCTGTGTAGAGCCATCTATGATATGTTTATAAGGAGAGTGAGGTTTTCCTAAAGGTGGCTCACTCCTCTTAACTTTCCTGGAGGAATGTTTGATCCTCGGAGGAGAGACCAGCAAAGCTCCTCCTAATAAAATTAATAAATATTATTAAAAGAAATGTATATATGTCTTTTTTTTTCTTGATTGATTACAAACTATGTCTAATGAACGACAGGCATGGAGTCTGAAACGAAGTGAAACTGCTGAGATGTCAAAAGCAATAGGTTCAAGGTGGCAGACGAATGTACCATCTACCCAGAAAACCACAGCTGTCTGTAAAACCTTTTTAGAGTACTGAACTTTTGAAAGTATTGTCAAGTACGGTTTTTACCAGTGGCTGGAGTTGTCCGATCGTGATGTGTTCTTTGTGCAGTCTGCATGGTCTTGAGTTTGGGGGTTGGTAATCTGCCCCCATTAATGGAACCACCAGACCCCTGTTCCACTGATGATGACTCAGTTTCCAACAGCTGCAACCTAAAAAAGATATGAGGAAGGTCTGAATGGAAAACTGCCATGACATAGGCAGAAACATTTTGCACATAAGATTCATTGCTCCTGGATTTGGTAGTATTTATACTGGAGAAGCCAACATGATGCTGGACTAAACTATGAAATCCCCACTGTAAACCAGCATTGTACATCTTTCAGAACTGAATTGGAAATGACTTCTAAATTCCAATACTACTCTTGAATTCAATTTTCATAAAATTTATGAAAATACATTAAATAAAATACATTTTACTTTTCATTTGAATTATTCTTTAAATTATTTAAAATGTATTAATTTGTAATTAATAATGTATTTTTTTATATTATTTCTATCACTGTGGTCAATTCTTTGAATTGTAATTCATTCATTCCAGCTCAACTTGCTGTGTTGCAGCCAACTCGATTCAAATTCTTAAAATTAGACTTTTGCCCAACAATAAGACCATCATGTCGATGTTGGCTCTAGTGTTGGCAGGTTCTCCCATCTCAAATACAACTGTGGTGACAATTCAGAGGAACAACAACCACATACCTCTCATTTCTCTCCTTCATGTTTCCATGCTCATCTTTTGGATTCCACGGTTCCTGTGCAATATTAGACTCATCTCTCTCTCCATGACCCTCTTCTTCATCCCAAGCCAACTTCCTATGCACAGGCAGGGTGTGGTCATCAGGAAGACCCGCCTCTCCTGGAGAGCTTCTCCTGCTGCCTGCCATAGAAGCAGAAGGTCCAGGGCTAGAACTTTCCCTGGCACTGCCAGCCCTAAAGAGACATGCCAGGTCATTGATAAACGGAAGCTCTAAACTGACTTCAAGTATTTTGATGATGGAGCTCTGCTCACCTGGCCAGGTCTAGAGCCTCAATGATAGGGCTGCTACTAGTGCTTCTGCAGGCCTCAGATTCAATGGAGGATGAGGAGGTGCCACTGGAAGGCTCCCACATCCAGTTGTGATCTGACAGGATCTGATTCAGGTGTTGCCGAGAGAAATGAGTTCCCCAGGCCCGTTTCCTGTAGGCCTCTGCCTTCTCACGTAGATCCCGCACCTGTTGACAAACAGCAGAACTTTAGAGTTGTGAATGATAATTCATGGCAAGCACAGACAAAACATTGCCTTAGATATTCAGGGCTCAACAAATAAGGATGTCATGCTGACCCAGTGAGATTTTGGCTCAGTTGATGTAATGTTTAAAAAAAAAAATTTTTTTAATTCTAATTAACAAAAAAATTTTTTTTAAAGTAAACTTCTTTTGTCAAGAAAAATATATTTATTTCGATATGTATAAAAATATGTAGGTAAAAATCAACATTTTCTGTGGTGGGAAAATTTATTGTTGAGCCCTGATATTGTAATTATACGTGCTTAATATAAATTTGATGAATCAACATAAATTCAAATCATGCAACATTGTCGCATCCGCTTCGAAACCCGTGGAGAATGCATGTGAAAGTGGAGGCATTCATGCTCCGCTCCTAAAGAGCTGACTCAAAAAGACACTCCTGTCCCATATGGCAAGACTTGCATGAAAGTTTTGCTGGAGATGCACTGAAGCATACTTGACACCATAACCTAAAATCAAGTACTTGTGTCTTACAAAAATTAGTTTTTACAGTGTCAGCATGATACAAAAACTGCTTTGAAAGATATTGACTATAAGGTTTACAGTCTAGCCAACACATTTTAAGGACCTGTCAAAATAAAGAGTCATGCGCTGACCAGATGCTGACCATGTAAAAACAAAGAATTCAGATTTACCAAGCAGCAAAGGTCACATGTGACACTCTCATACAAATTGGGAAAAAGTGATGAGAGCTATAACTAATCAGTTATGTAATTACACTCCCCTAAAGGATTATTAGGAACACCATACTAATACTGTGTTTGACCCCCTTTCGCCTTCAGAACTGCCTTAATTCTACATGGCATTGATTCAACAAGGTGCTGAAAGCATTCTTTAGAAATGTTGGCCCATATTGATAGGATAGCATCTTGCAGTTGATGGAGATTTGTGGGATGCACATCCAGGGCATGAAGCTCCCATTCCACCACATCCCAAAGATGCTCTATTGGGTTGAGATCTGGTGACTGTGGGGGCCATTTTAGTACAGTGAACTCATTGTCATGTTCAAGAAACCAATTTGAAATGATTGGAGCTTTGTGACATGGTGCATTATCCTGCTGGAAGTAGCCATCAGAGAATGGGTACATGGTGGTCATAAAGGGATGGACATGGTCAGAAACAATGCTCAGGTAGGCCATGGCATTTAAACGATGCCCAATTGAAACTAAGGGGCCTAAAGTGTGCCAAGAAACATCCCCCACACCATTACACCACCACCACCAGCCTGCACAGTGGTAACAAGGCATGATGGATCCATGTTCTCATTCTGTTTACGCCAAATTCTGACTCTACCATCTGAATGTCTCAACAGAAATCGAGACTCATCAGACCAGGCAACATTTTTCCAGTCTTCAACTGTCCAATTTTGGTGAGCTCGTGCAAATTGTAGCCTCTTTTTCCTATTTGTAGTGGAGATGAGTGGTACCTGGTGGGGTCTTCTGCTGTTGTAGCCCATCCGCCTCAAGGTTGTGCGTATTGTGGCTTCACAAATGCTTTGCTGCATACCTCGGTTGTAACGAGTGGTTATTTCAGTCAAAGTTGCTCTTCTATCAGCTTGAATCAGTCAGCCCATTCTCCTCTGACCTCTAGCATCAACAAGGCATTTTTGCCCACAGGACTGCCGCATACTGGATTTTTTTCCCTTTTCACACCATTCTTAGTAAACCCTAGAAATGATTGTGCATGAAAATCCCAGTAAGTGAGCAGATTGTAAAATACTCAGACCGGCCCGTCTGGCACCAACAACCATGCCATGCTCAAAATTGCTTAAATCACCTTTCTTTCCCATTCTGACATTCAGTTTGGAGTTCAGGAGATTGTCTTGACCAGGACCACACCCCTAAATGCATTGAAGCAACTGCCATGTGATTGGTTGATTAGATAATTGCATTAATGAGAAATTTAACAGGTGTTCCTAATAATCCTTTAGGTGAGTGTATACTACAAATATTAATTATATTACATAAAAATACTCTTTTTGTCCCCCTCTGTCAATTTCATTTATAATCTAGCTGTGTATTATTATGGTTTACGTTTTAATTTTGGCAATATTGTTGGCTCCTCAATATGACAAAATATTTGATTAAGATGTATTCTGTTTTTACCCTCATTTGTAAGTTACTGCTAAATGAATAATGAGAAATAATCGTTATTTTACTATCAATAAATAAATGTATAATTAGGTGTTGTGAACTTCTAAGCTGTACCTTAAAGGGTTAGTTCACCCAAAAATGAAATGTCTGTCATTTATTTCTCACCCTCATGTCGTTCCAAACCTGTAAGACCTTCATTCAGCTTTCTGAGAGCTTTCTGACACCACATAGACAGCAACACAACGACCACTTTCAAGGTCCAGAAAGGTAGTAAAGAGATCGTTAAAATAGTCCATGTGACTAGCCCAGTGGTTCAACCTTAATCTTATGAAGCAACAAGAATAAACAAACAAAAATAACGACTTTATTCAATGTCTTCTCTCCCTTTTACTCTCTTACACGATTCACGTTGTTGGGCTATTCACACAGTACAGTGCTTCCTAGTTCTTGTTAGCATGCCCATCTCCCACGCCAGAGAGCCCAGGTTCTCATCACGCTCAGAGCGGAGTGGGTTGAGTAGGACCGGTTACATGTAGTGCCGTGACCCCGGATGGGAGGTTTAGGGGTGTGAGTATAAAGGACATTCCCCTAAAGTCGTTAGTTTTGGGATTTTTTTGCGCACAAAAAATATTCTCATAACGTCATAACATTTAGGTTGAACCACTGGAGTCACATGCACTATATTAACGATCTCTTTACTACTTTTCTGGGAATTGAAAGTTGTTTTTGTGTTGCTGTCTATGTGGTTTCAGAAAGCTCTCGGATTTCATCAAAAATATCTTAATTTGTATTCCAAAGATGAACGAAGGTCTTACGGGTTTGGAACAACATGAGGGTGCGTAATTAATGACAGAATTATCATTTTTGGGTGAACTAACTCTTTAACGTTTAGCTATGCTTTTATATAATAAATGAGTGAGCCAAAAAAGTCAATATAGAATTACCAGACACCAGAAAGTAAAAGCAAAAAAAAAAAAAAAAACAGCAAAACCACAGACAACTTCAAAGTTCCAAGTATGCTGACAGATAACATCTTGCTGACTGATATACACACAGACACAGACACACACACACACACAGACGCTTCAAGTCTAGGTCCATATGAGATGATACCATTTAGTTTGAATGATGTCATACATTTGATGTGGCAGCACAGAACAGATATGTATAAGCAAATAAAGGTGTCTAAGGCAGCAACAGCAGTGAGAGGATGGATGTAACATGCGGAACAGTTACCTCATGATACCACTCGTGAAAACCATCACACTCCTGCAAGATTAATCATACAGATCAGTGATTAGAGAGATTACCTTTCCATTTCCTGCCACTTTAATCCACCACAGCTCAAGCTTTCATTTCAATGTGGTGTCAGAATTGCTCTTAAATTACTCATGTAGCCTTCATTTGCTGTGTTTCAGTCACCCTTGTGAATGTTATTTAACTGAAGTTCTAGAAATACTTTCTTTTTAAGAATTAATTTTCTTTTAACATTCAATACTAGATATTCATAAAAACACTGCAAAAAATGCTTTTCTTACTTACGTATTTTGTCTAGTTTCCAGTAAAATGACATAAGATATATTTTCTTGTTTTCTGAGGGGGAAAAAATCTAAATGATGCGAGTTTTTGCTTAAAACAAGGTAAATTATCTGCCAGTGGGGTGAAAA
Organism: Paracanthobrama guichenoti; assembly: GCA_018749465.1. Taxonomy (NCBI): domain Eukaryota; kingdom Metazoa; phylum Chordata; class Actinopteri; order Cypriniformes; family Gobionidae; genus Paracanthobrama; species Paracanthobrama guichenoti. Next base: position 7,536,168 of record CM031946.1, read on the forward strand.
AAATATTTTGGGGCAGAAACAAGATTTCAAACAGAAACAAGATTATTTTTCTTACCTCATTGGCAGATAATTTTGCTTGTTTTAAGCAAAAACTCACTTCATTTTGATTTTATTTTCCAGAAAACAAGAAAAACTATGTTATGTCATTTTACTTATCTAGTAAATGCATCTTGATTTAAGAATTGTTAGATATTTAGACTAGAAACAAGACAAAAATACTAAATAAGAAGAGCATTTCTTTACAGTGTAAAAGCCTAAATTTATTATGTTCATCATATAAAGCAATTCAGTCTCTTTAGAAAATTATTAATATGGATTCATTTTATGATGTCTTTATGAACTATTTAAAGCGACAAATTTGTAGTTGCATGGACTTTCAATGGAGGGACAGAAATTTCTCAGATTTCATTTAAAATATCTTGTGTTTTGAAGATTAACCAAAGTCTTATGGGTTTGGAATGACATGATGACAAATGATGATAATTTTTTTTTACATTTTTGGGTGAACTAACTCTTTAATTCATGCATTTTATTTATATTTTAGGGCTGCACATTTGTTTTCTTTTTCCAGAAGCTCACCTCCTCCTTTGCAGTTCTGGCCTTCACCCACACTCCATCTCTATAGTTGTATTGGAGGGGAGAACGGAAGTTGGATCTGTACTCAGTTTTCACTTTTCTGTCCGACAGAAAAAGAGGGACACAGGTTACATTTATACATTTTTAAACAAGAGTATTTACCAATTGAATATATGAATGTCAAAATAAATGTTTCACTTATAAGCTACTAATGCAAAATGCATGAAACAGGCCATATGAAATACATTTTCAATGTGTTGTTTCTGTTTATTTTTTTCAGTCCTGTACAAAAAAATTTATAAAAAATACAAGTCACCTCATAGCCTTGGGTGAAGGGTCTCTCAGAGCAAAAGGTGACCTCACTTCCTGTTGCTGTAGATGGGTAACTTCCTCTTCGGGGCTTGACTTCCTGCTGTGTTGTCGCTCCTTCTTCTTCCTCTTACTCTGGTATGGTGAACATTAAGGCAAAAGCACAAGAAATACCATGTCAAAGGTACAAACATTTTTGTAAATGTAAATTCCTCACTATACATTGCTCAGCATGTGTAAAAAAAATTACGAGGAACTAACATCGAAAGTTTATATGCATTTCAGCTATCTATTGTCAGATGCATTTACTTTGTGACTGTCACTCACATGATGGCCCATACAATTGATCTAACAATATGTAGGTGAAACTGGTTTATCCAGCCCCATACTGATTCTATGCTATTTGGAAAGTTTGATGTGTGGCTAAGCTGAATGTATATCCACCAAAATTTGCGACACAGAACTAAGCAATTTTCTTGGTGTGTGTGAATGTGTGAGACTTCCCATTCATTAATAACTACAGGGAAATAACTAGAAGAATAACAAAAGGCAGTAAACTGTAAAATGATTTGCACTACAAACCATTTTCTTTATGATTATGATAATTAATTAAAATAGTATGAGTGCAAATACCAGTTTGCAATATCAAGCAGCTAAATTCACTGGAAGCGAATGACACCGAAAGCCTTTCAAGTCAAAAATGGCCACATCCACTCTTATGTTTATAAGGTGGATATTTCTGTGTACCTTCTCTGGGGTTGTGTTCTCTGTATGAAGCAGAGGAACCTCATATTGTTCAACATCTCGCCTCAAGCGCGGTGGTCTGGGAGGAGGTGATCCTTTAAAACTTCTCCTGTACTCGCTTTCCATAATTACTGGGTTTGATTTGAAGGGTGGGATAGCTCTATTGTTACTGTACAACATCTAAAACAGATATGAAGTAATCCAAAACACAAAAAGGTCCAATAAAAATGTATTTTCAGTAAACAATTCAAATAAAATATAACATACTTAATATCTTAATATGGGACCAAAATTATTCAGACATTTGACCTGATCATGTTTTCCTTAAGTGTTTTTTCTTTAATTGCTAATGCGACCTTTTACACCACAGACTGAACAAAATGAAGCATTGCTTGGTAAGTGGTTGACCTAAATTGGTATTATCTAATTGTGTACTTAAATTTAACAGCTGAGAGTAATCCATTACATATCTTTCTATCAAAGTTATTTGACACAGTTTAACTCTGAGTTCTTGTCATATTTTATTACCATTTTCTAAACTGTAGCGAATAAACTCTGATAATGGGAGAAAATGTTGAAGGTATCTGAATAATTTTTGGTTTGACATATATATATTTATATAGATAGATAGATAGATAGATAGATAGATAGATAGATAGATAGATAGATAGATAGATAGATAGATAGATAGATAGATAGATAGATAGATAGATAGATAGACAGACAGACAGAAAATAAACATAGTGGCATGCAAAACAGTACTGCCATCTACTGGAAGAGTGTTTTTATTGGTAAGAAATGCACTCAAAAACAATCAAGGCATTCAAATCAAGGCATTCAAATACACATTAATAATTCATATCTTAAAATATAAGAAATGCTTCAGGTGAGCAAAAGTACTGTCCAATAATATGTCAGTTAATCTGGCCAGGGACCAGACGCGAGCCTATGTGTGATGATAAAAAGGCTCTTGAATTATGACAGTGCTGATAAAAGTGCAAGGAAGTACCTCGTGTGCAGCAAGCAGCGGCGAATCGGCCACAGGCGTTTTCCACATGAACTGTCGCTGGTACTCTGAGTTCAAACGGCCATTTCTCTGTCGCTCAGACTTCAGTCCCGCTCTTCTACGCAGTGCATGGTTAATCTAATAGACAGTACAAGCTCTGAATTACTGTAACTGCATTGATGGTGTTATTAATAGTTAATAATACAATTCTAATTGTTATACACCAATTATGGTCTCATAAACAGATTTGAAAATTTAAAAAAGAAATTATAATAAATATTGAAACTGAGCCTTTCCACTTGATGCCAGAGGAGTGAGATTTATATACACTCACAGCTCTTACTGGCCTATGTCCATTACACTCACCCCCTAAACCTCACTCCCATCCGGGTCACAGCACCACATGTAACCGGTCCTACTCGACCCACTCCACTCCGAGCAGGATTCGAACCGGGATCTCCAGTGTGGGAGGCGGGCACGCTAACAAGGTCACTAAAGACTCTTGAGGCCAGGGGAGTGAGGTTTACACACACAGCTCTTACTTGCTACATCTGTTACATATGTAAAATTAATTATAGAAATGTTATATTTGATACGAGGAATCTTCTCCTCAAGGGAATAACTTAACCCAATATTGCACCAATGCACACATTTAACAATCTGACTTATAACCAGACTCACTCCATTTGGTCTCTGCTGGGCTGCAGCAGTGGTGGATGTCTGATCTGCTTGTGCCTCTGCTTGTAATTGGTGGGATGGTGCAGCGATGCCCTCCTGTGGCACAGGGCCTCTTGGGGCTAGAGGGGTTGCCACTCTTTCTGAACTAGTGGCTCTGAGCACAGGTGTGACAGCAGGAGGTGTGACAGGCCTGCTCTTCTCCTGACGCTGTGGAGACGAACCATGCCCTTCCCATCGGAAAGAACTGGATACCTGAGGAGGGTAAAATGGCACTTTCCTTCTGGATATGAATTGGGGTTCCCGTGTAATTCCTTTAAATGATAGAAAAAGATAAATCAATTAAATATTAACCAAGTTATTATGTGATAAGCTTATTCATTGTTGTGAATATTTTTATTTGATCTATCTATCTATCTATCTATCTATCTATCTATCTATCTATCTATCACATACTTGACTGGTCAGAGCGCAGTCCAGCCAATCGCATCCTGCGATGTGGAGAATCGCTTCTAGATCGTGTTGTTCGACTCTTGTATTTACTTCGATACTCGCTGATTCCCTATTAGAAATAGAGCATACAATAAACAAGTGCACTTCATAGCAGTAAATCACAATTTGCATGTGGAATGTTATGCAATCTTTATATTTAAATGAGCGGTATAATAAATTATATATCTGTGCTTTCTTAGAAAATCATACTTAATAACTAGGTCTTAGCTGACAATTGGATAACCTTGATGCCTATTAAACCGCGCACAAACTTCTTCAATAAATAACAGGAAGTAGTTACCGACAGTAACTTGTAAAAGGGTTACCGTTTAAGGTCAACACGTTTCTTAAAAGTCACGTAGGTTCTCTTTGTTTTCGGCAAAGCGTAAACTATATTTTACTTGAGTTCATATTAATGTATATTTGGTTACCTACACGTAAACAACCAGACGAAATATCAAAACTGAAAGCATTTCTGCAGCCTGCAGCGCGCGCTCTACGTTCCTCAAACAAATGACGTCGCACGAGCGCGAGCGCGCGCGCACCCTTAATCTGTGTTAAAACAGTTTCCAGTGGATAACTGAAATAACTTACCTTAAAATGGACAGTCATTCTGAGTCAGAGCTAATGGTGACTAGTGCACAAAGAGGTCCGTGAACAAAAGACGTGCTTTTGTTACTCGCTTGGTGGAGTGAGATCAGATTCGTTTGCAGGCTGGGCTGTTGCCTTGGTGAGGGCTGCAGCGTCCCACGATACGCGCATGCGCACCTCTGTAAGCCGCTTTGTTATGACGCTTTCCTGCACCATGTGTTTGTGTAGCAGTAGTAGTACTGGTGTATTTAATCCCGCTTTCATGTGATATCGGAAATGTGATAATTTCCACTTCTGAAATCGTGATTACGAGCTTGTTGCATTGTGTGCTTTATTGTCTGAATTAATGAACAGGAATCATGGACTACACCTGGTTTATTCTTGCCTATTTATTGGGAAAATCTTATTAAAACGAAAATGATATGTAGTGGCACATGCACTGACAACCATATAAACAGTTACGATCCTATAGTCCGCTTTCTGCCGATTCTGTAATCTCAGTCAAATGCAGTCTATCTTCAAATGATTACTCGTATATGTAAATATGCATTACATTAATGATCAAACCAGATGATCTAGCTGTTGGGAATTTGGGTATCAAAATTATTTCCGAACTTTAGTGGTAAACACGACAATTCATGTGCATTTTTTTACCTAGGGCACTCGTATTTACGATAGCACGCGAGGGCAGCATAATTGTGATACTCCTACTGGTCAATTTAGTTTTTCTGAATCAAAAACAAACGTTAAGATAAAATAACCTTTTTTATAATTTTGACACCTATAATTTATTTTTGGAACTATTTGTTTGATTAGCTAAAGTGGGGGAAAAATGGGCCTCCCAGAAATAAAATGAAAGAAGTAAAATTTATATAAACTCATACATGTATAATTTTGTTGCTTCAAAAAATATATTCAATAAATAGACTGTCAAACGTCGCGCTGATTATTTTAAACCGCCAGATGGTAGTAAACAGTGTAGAAAAGCATCCAGGAATAAATACAGGCTAATTTCTCCTTCACTAGGCTACTTCTCACTCAAATGTGTTGTTTGACTTGCATGTTGTTAATGTTGCTAAACTCAAAAGTTGCTTTCTGAACACTAGTAACGTTATCAGTATTTTTTTTTTATCAGTAACGTTAATCTTCCAAATCCGTTCAAAATCGAGGCCGATACTATTTAATCGCTTTTACGAATATCTATCACCATTTCTTTTTGCTTTGTGTGGTTACAGGACGGCAGCAAGTTTCCGCGAAGATTTGCGGGTCTCTCAAATTTGGGGACGTGGCAAGACGTACCCAATAAAGACAATTCAGTAGGTGCGCAACGGCCTCGAGCGACACATCAACCGATTGTGTAGTCTCTTGTGCTGATTGGTTTCCCGTTGCACTGTAGCCAATTAAAAAAGAGTGCGACGAGTCAGCGCGTTACTAAACAACGTTTTCCGTTACATCCGGGGTTTGTTGTGCTGAAGTGGCCCAATGGCAGTGGACGGACTCCACTATACACGCTGTGATTGGATAGCATCGTTGCTCTTGTCCGAAAAACGGTGTGGCACAGGGGTGTGCAGAAGATTAAACCAAAGATCCTGTATTGAGTCTGAGATTCTCGGCCTCGTACTAAATCTAGGTAAGTTTGTGTTTGTATGCGTTGTTTGTTTGTACTATAGAAATATGGGTGACCGTTGCATTCATTGTCTGACCGTATACGTTGTAATGACGACTCACTTAAAGGGACAGTTAGTATTGTTAATTAAAGGGATAGTTTACCCCCAAATTAAAATTCTGTTATCGTTTACTCACCCTTATGTTGTTATAAATGTCTTTCTTTCATCTGTGAAAAACAAAACTATAATGTTAGAAAAATTGACGGCCCCAGTCACCATTTGTTTTCATTGCATTTTTTCCCATACAATAAAAGTGAATGGTGACCGAGACTGCCATAACATCTTATATGTGCCGAAGGGTAACTTATTGCCCTCTATTTGTGCTTCTATTATCTGGATCATAGCCGTCTTATTTTTTTGTTTAAGTATTGGTTGTCCACTAGCAAAGAGCTTTTGTGTTCTTTTTGTGTAAGACCAAAACATCATAACTGTTTCTTATATTGCTGTGCCTAATGCCTATCAAGTCCCAATGAAACTGTTTATGCAGGTAACATATTATGTGATTTTGTTTTTTTTTCTGGCATGACTAATCTCTGATTGAGACTGAAATTATTCAAAGGCATGCAGGTTTCTTTATAGGGTAACCTTACAATTGAATTTTTATTATTACATTATTACTTTCAGCATTGTTTTTCCCTATTCCCATTCAGCAATGTTTGTCCCTATTGTCCCATCAGAATAGATCTGTGACCCATTTTTACGCCATTCCCACCCGTTTAGAACACCACTGATCTCTTTTTTTGTGTGCTAATTTAGTTCATGTGTCTTGGACACTTGTCTTGGATGGGCTACTTGTCATTTTCATCATTTTTATTACACATTTTAGTTTTTTCTCCCTTCTCTGGAAACACATTTTTGTCTATGTTGAAAGTTTCCTGTCAACGGTTCCGTCTGATATTTTGCCAGTCATCATGATTCTCTTTCCCCTGCTACACACATTTACACTACCGTTGAAAGGTTTGGGGGTCAGTATTTTTTTATTTTATGTAACACTTCTATTCATATTAGAATGATTTCTGAAGGATCATGTGGCACTGATGACTGGAATAATTCAGCTTTGCCATCACAGGAATAAATTACATTTTAAAATATATTAAGTAAACAGTTCTTCTTTGCAGTATTACTGTTTTACTGTATTTCCGACCCTATAAATGCAGCTCTGGTGAGCATAAGAGACATATCTTACCAACCCCAAACATTTGAACAGTAGTGTATGTCACACTTCTTACTCAAACATACACAGTGTTTACATTCACTGATTCAAACAGATCTTGTTAACTCGTACAATTATGTTTGCACTGTGGTTTCTTTAAACAAAGCCACACTAGAAATACGTGTGGTCAGTATTATTTTAGCTTAAAAGGTATTTGGGACATATATATGCTTATATTTGCTCTCTCTTTCCTCAGAGCTTACATGATGAAGATGGAGATTAGGCCTCTGTTGATGTGCTTTGCTCTGTGCGTGGTTTATGCCACCAGCAAACCCACAGAGAAGAAGGAACGTGTCCACCATGATACGCCACTGAGCAGCAAAGAGCACGACGATGGTGCAAACTTTGACTATGACCACGATGCATTTCTTGGGGAGGAGGAAGCCAAGACTTTTGATGACCTGACCCCGGAGGAAAGCAAGAATAGGCTTGGGTAAGGATTGTGCTGAGTGTTAAAGGCCATTTAGCAATGATTTGCACAACAAAATGAGTGGAAGTCATTAATTTTCTTTGAGAGTTGGGGGTTTCCACTTTCCAGCAGCATATGTGAAAAAACAATTAAGAGAGGACATTCTTATAGTTAACTTATCTTTTTGCTCTCATTTTTGTTGCCTTTCAGTAAAATTGTGGATAAGATTGATGCAGATGAGGATGGTTTTGTCACAGAGGCCGAGCTGAAAGCATGGATCAAAAAGGCTCAAAAGAAGTACATCTATGACAACGTGGAAAGGCAATGGAAGGATTTTGACATGAATAATGATGGCATGATCTCTTGGGATGAATACAAGAATGTCACATACGGCACCTACCTTGGTAAAAATGCAGTCTTTTTTTTATAAACAAGCTTAAATGATTGGTCACCAAAAATGATTATTTATTCAGCCGCATATATAATTCCAAACTTGAATGAATTTCTTTCTACTGTGGAACACAAAAGAAGATTTTAAAAATGTCTCAGTGTTGTTGTTTCATATAATGAAAGGCAGTGGCATCCAGGGTTATTTTAGATCCCACTGACTTTCATTATAAGAACAAAAACAGTTGAAACATTCTTCAAAATATCTTTTTTTGTGTTTCAGAGAAGAACGAAACTCATACAGATTTGGAACAACGCTAGTATTGAAGTACAGAATTTTATTTTTAATAATAATTTGTGCTGTCTGTGTTTTTCTAGATGATCCTGAACCTGATGACGGCTACAACTACAAGCAGATGATGGTCAGAGATGAACGGCGCTTTAAAATGGCTGATGGAAATGGAGACCACATCGCTGACAAAGAGGAGTTCACTGCCTTCCTACATCCTGAGGAGTATGAACATATGAAGAACATTGTTGTATTGGTGGGTCTGTTACTATTATGTCAGTTCAATCCCAGGTTAAAGTTATTGTGAAACCTGTTCGCATCCCATTTTACTTCTGTAATCTGACGTACACCATTGCTCAAAAGTTTGGGCTTGGTAAGATTCGTTAATGTTTTTGAAAGAAGTGTCTTATGCTCTCCAAGGCTGCATTAATACAACTTAAAATAAGTGGAAATATTTTGTGGAAATTGTGGTAAACCTTTTTTCACGATTCTTTGATAAATACAAAAGTTCAAAAGTACGGATCCCCACACATGAAAGCACACGCAGACAAAAATAGATGTATATTATAGCCACAAATTATCCCTTCGTACTCTTGTTTTAGTAAATCATAGCTGCGAATTAAGAATTTGTTCCCACAATTTATTAATCCATTCCCTCGATTTAGCAAATTGTGGCCACGTTGTACTAATTAGTTCCCTAGTAAAACAAGGGAACAAATTATTACCACGTGTCCATGATTTAATAAAACAAGGGGACAAATTATTATATTGTCCGCACGATTTAGTAAAATGAGGGAACAAATTATATTGTGCACAGGATGAAGTAAAACGAGAGAACAAATTACAATGTGGCCAAGATTTAGTAAAACGAGGGAACAAATAATTATATTGTGCACGTGGTTTAGTAAAACGAGGGAACAAATTACTTGAACGTGCTGATGTATTAGTAAGTCCGGATCCGTACAAAAGAATATCATTAATTTGAAATCTTTTTAATATTTTAAATGTCTTCCCTGCCACTTTTGATCAATTTAAAGCACCCTTGCTGAATAAAAGTATGAATTTCTTAAATAAAAAATAAAAAAACAGACCTCAAACCTGTAATTCAGTTCAATGAGATTCAATGTGTAATTCAATGAGAAGATGTAGAGTGTGGCATAATTTATCCATAGGAAATTGATAATAGAATATGGGTGTTTCATTCCAGAATGGATCTTGGCGGTTGGAGTTTAAAAACAAAAAATACTGGTTTCTAAAGTTGATTAGAAAGTAAAACAACAACAACAAATTCTTCTGTGAATCATGTGAATTTTGTACACCAGCACATGTATGAAGAAAGTTAATAGGATCTGCTTAGGGTGTTTCCTGTTTTAAATATAATTTTCTGTAACCTATTTCACTGATCTTCCTGCTTCAATTTTATCATTAGGAAACTATGGAGGATATTGATAAGAATGGTGATGGTTTTATCGACCTAGAGGAGTATATTGGTGAGTAATGATATTTTAATTGTGAAAGTCTCCTAAAAAAAACTTTTAAAAGCTTTCAAAGGTTTTTATGCATTGTATAAAAGTAAATGCGTCATTATTGCTTAAAATCGGTTGAATTTGTTTGAATATTAGGCGACATGTACAACCATGAGGATGAAATGGACGAGCCTGAATGGGTGGCGACAGAGCGAGAGCAGTTTTCGGAGTTTAGAGACAAGAACAAGGATGGAAAGATGGACAAGGAGGAGACCATGGATTGGATTCTACCGGCCGACTACGACCACGCTGAAGCCGAAGCAAAGCATCTGGTGTACGAGTCTGATACAAACAAGGTAAGCCAAGCATAAAAACTTATTTTGTCAGCTTTTGTAAAGTTATAATTTAAATCATTTTAACTGAGTCCGTCTCTGTTTTTCAGGATGGCAAACTCACCAAAGAGGAAATACTCAACAAGTACGATTTGTTTGTGGGAAGTCAAGCAACTGACTTTGGGGAGGCGTTAGTTCGACATGATGAGTTTTAATTCTTTTTTTTTTCCTAGTATAATAGAAAATTACTTTTGAAGTTGTTTTGGTAAAAGAATATAATTTATTTTATACTGCTTCATCATAACACAACGCTAAATCCTCAGATTTAGTTCACTTGATAGATCGTTTTCTCTTTTTGCACACGGAAATGCATTCACAACATGCATTCTTATTTAGTTTTTTTACTGTAAAGTGTGTCAGTATCAGTGTTTGTTTGATCTGTCTTTGGAATCATGGTCCATGTACAGCATTATTATAATTTCAATAACTGTTTATTTGTTTTTTTTAATGAGAAGCAGTTTATTCAGAGCTAGAGTCAAGGCGATTTTATACATGCTACTGATCTATGATCAGCTCCCTTGTTCACAGTCTTGTTCATTGGGATACTAAGTACTAAAAACTCTCAGATTGGTTTTATCAGAGGGTCTTTACAAATAGATATAAAATATATGTATATATTCACACGTTTATGTGAATATGTATAGAGCTTTATTCATATAATTTCACATTTACTTGTATTTGCACAAACATTGATTATAGGATAATGAGGATCCTCCCCATTTCTCTCTAAAGGCAATATACTGTTGTCTTAATATATTTATTTAGGAAAAAAATCTTCTTCATTGACGCATCCCATGAGTTTCTATCAATATTAGGTTTTCTGAACACCCATCTCTCATTGTGCCTTTCACTTTGATTTGGTTCTTCAATTGGAGTTATATGTCTAAAACTTCAAATCATTTTGGTTCATAGGGTCCAATCGAACACATTGCTGAGTAGTTTGTTGCTTTCAATTTCATTATTTGAAATACACTATGATGTGTGCAGCAAATTTGCTGTTACAAACATAGCAGCATCCTTCATGGTCCATTAATGCATTTTATTTTTTCTATATAAAATGTTTTAGCACCCAGAGTTTTAGGTGACTTCCTTCAAATGGTGCTGTTTTAGCTCAACGGATTGTATCTTCAATTTGTCTACAAATTGTCAATAAACAATTATGACTGATTATATTTTTTTCAGGAATTACTTTCTGTCTGTCATTTTTTTGCGATTCCACAAATAGAAGAAATAGACAATATTGCTTAAAATTAATGAAATAATTCATATTAAACAGTAGTGGCCTGACCAAAAGTGATGTCCAGGGGAAATATTTGCACAATATAAGCTTTTAGTGACACTTCAGATTATATTAAACAATCAGAATTTGAGGAGTATGTTATATTGGGAAGAAGAACCTATTGGTTTTATTGTATTATGCAAACAAGGCATCGAAAAACAAAAAGCTCACTGGAAATAAAACATACCTTGACTAAAATGTAATCATTTATTAATATTTTGTTGGTTCTCCTTTGTTTCTGATTACAACAGCCATTCTGCTAGGCATTGACTCACAAGACTTTGTGCAACTTCTTTCCAATCCTCCTTAAGTTCTTCTCAAAGTTGAGCTTCATTGGATGCATGACTTGTCACAATTCAGGTTTATAATTTCCCCAAGGTTTTCAATGGCATGAAGGTCAGGGGATTGAGGAGGCCACTTAAAGACTTCCAAATGCTGAGCATGAACTCTTATTGCGTGCAACTTGGGATTGGGATCAATATTATGCGTGTTTGGGATCAATATTATGTTGGAAAAATACAGATTTTTTTTCTCCAAACAGATCCTCCATACTTGGCTACATTGTGTTCAGCAGGATTCCTAAGTATTGGTCCATTTTCAAAGTGCCAGCAACTTTATAGATTCTTCCAACACCTGCTGCAAACATGCTTCATCAATGCCATTACATTTCCCCTGCCGTGCGTAATGGTGCCACGCATCCATTTGGTATTAAAATACTCCAATCGTCTCCTGCGAACATATCTGACAGCATCCAATGCAAGGTTGTTAAACTTTGACTTGTTGGATTGCCGAACTCGGCTCCAACCAGTCCTTATTTTCTACGGCAAATGCAAGATGTTTTTTTTGCAGTAGATAAAACTAATAAATGGTTTCTTTACTGGACCTCTTATAGCCGTTGGCTTACAGGTCAAGATGAAATTGGAGGTTGGAGGTCTCATCCAGGTCTTTACAAGCTGTTTTGACCAGCCATAGCACTTTATATTCTGCATGGTGCATGATCTCACTGTGCTTTAAAATAATTTTGTGGACATTGTGACCATTCACATCCTGCACATGAGCAATATCCAAAACCATTTGATCAGATTTAGCCATTTCAACAATGTCCTCCTTGGTTGCAGAGGAAAGCTCCTTCCATCTGGCCATTTTCACTAAAATCCACAAAATAACATAAAATATAACTTGGTATGACCACTTGGCCAAACATGACATCCACACAATTCGGTATGTTTCATTGCGTCATGACAAATGATACAATTGAAACATGGAACAATTAATGGCACAACTTCACAACATGCATACAAGATATTTAATAAGTTAGAATAAAGTGCAAAGAAGCCAATTTCCCTAGATTGGACATCGCTTTTGGCCACTATTGTATATATACACTGATCACGCATAACATTATGACCTAATGTTGTGTTGGTCCCCCTTTTGCTGCCAAAACAGCCCTGACCCATCGAGGCATGGACTCCACTAGACCCTTGAAGGTGTGCTGTGGTATCTGGCACCAAGATGTTAGCAGCAGATCCTTTAAGTCCTCTAAGTTGTGAGGTGGGGCCTCCATGGATCGGACTTGTTTGTTCAGCACATCCCACAGATACTCGACTGGATTGAGATCTGGGGAATCTGAAGGCCAAGTCAACACCTCAAACTCGTTGTTGTGCTCCTCAAACCTTTTTTGCTTGTGGCAGGGTGCATTATCCTGCTGAAAGAGGCCACAGCCACCAGAGAATACTGTTTCCATGAAAGGGTGTACATGGTCTGCAACAATGCTTTGGTAGGTGGTATGCGTCAAAGTAACTTCCACATGGATGGCAGGACCTAAGGTTTCCCAGCAGAACATTGCCCAAAGCATCACACTGCCTCCACCAGCTTGCCTTCTTCCCATAGTGCATTCTGGTGCCATGTGTTCCCCAGGTAAGCAACACACACACCCGGCCATCCACGTGATGTAAAAGAAAACATGACTCATCAGACCAGACACCTTCTTCCATCGGACAGGAGTCAGCATGGGCACCCTGACTGGTCTGCGGCTATGCAGCCCCATACGCAACAAAATGAGATGCACTGTGTATTCTGACACCTTTCTATCAGAACCAGCATTAACTTCTTGAGCAATTTGAGCTACAGTAGCTCGTCTGTTTGATCGGACCACACGGGCCAGCCTTTGCTCCCCATGTGCATCAATGAGCCTTGGCCGCCCATGACCCTGTTGCCAGTTCACCACTGTTCCTTCCTTGGACCACTTTTGATAGATACTGACCACTGCAGACCGGGAACACCCCACAAGAGCTGCAGTTTTGGAGATGCTCTGACCCAGTCATCTAGCCATCACAATTTGGCCCTTGTCAAACTCGCTCAAATCCTTTTTTCCTGCTTCTAACACATCAACTTTGAAGACAAAAATGTTCACTTGCTGCCTAATATATCCCACCCACTAACAGGTGCCGTGATGAAGAGATAATCAGTGTTATTCACTTCACCTGTCAGTGGTCATAATGTTATGCCTGATCGTTGTATATCTCTTTTTAACCTATACCTACTTATTGTAAGTTAATAGATTAGAAATAGAATTTAAGTAATGTGTATCAACGTGTTCAAATCTATGAATGATCTGTTCATTTTAGTCTTTCAAGCAATCTGATAAAGGTAATTTCAGTTGATTAATAGAAACCAACAGGTAGAGGAAAAAATGCATCAAACAATATAAATCTTTATTAATTCTAAAAACAGTGAACATGTACATATTCATGCATGTCTAATTACAACAGGACATGTACAGAGGTAATATAGATACAGATATTAGAGATCCAACGTCATGAAGCCAGTGATTGGACAGTAGCTGTCGCTCATGATTTGTTACCAGCAAACATCCAATGAAAGGTTCCTCAGCTGCAAACAAGCGGTTGGACTTGGATAAGTCCTTATGATCTTATATATCTTGGCTAAGCCAGCCAGAAAGCTGGTCCTTAGTAGGTTCTTTGGAGGAGAGGAGAGTAAACCGCTTAGTTACATTCTGCTCATTTGTCGAAACGTGAAGTTTTAGAATATTGTCATTGCTTAGTTTCCTTCAGCTCTCATTGTGATTGAATAAAAACGGCACTATAATGCATCGTGCCTAATGGGTCAGTCAAAAAGCATTTTAAAGAGAAAATCAGCAATTTCCATTTTCAGTTTGCATGAGTCCATTCACACGAAAGGATGTTTATCTCTTTTTTTTTTTTTGATTTTCTTTTGCAAGTTGATAAATGAAATATTCTACATAATCATCAATGCATAATGCATTGTTTTAACATGAAAAAGCAATGTTTTTCATTACAAAAAATAAAGAAAAGATGTATTTGAAGATGTACCAGTTCTGCACAGAAAGGATGGTAGGATATCGCCCCCGGTTTGGCCATCCAGCGGGCTGTGTCTTCGGGACAAAGGGGCTCCCTTGGCCCTTGATAACGTGTAAAGGTACAGGATTTGAACAATCAGGGGGAGGACAACAGGAAAAAAGTTCCAGACAAATTGCAAATGTGGTGTGGAATAATTTATGCGGCCACAGAAGAGGTTTCAGTCTTGCTGGAAACCTCTGAGGCCTCATCAATCTTCTTGCCAAATACCGTCTCCATGATGCAGGCATTGAACTGGAATACAAAAATGGAAGATTAGTGTTTATCTGCATGTGCATAGATATTATTCAACACACGTGTTCTGTCCATCTCACCTGTTTGTTCATGAAGGCGTAGATTAGAGGATTGTATACGCAGGAGCTCTTTGAGAAGAGAGCGGGGATAGCGACCATACGGTAATCCTTGTGTGAATCTTCAGCATAGGCAAACCACAAAGCAGTTATGGCATAGGGGCCATAGCAAACTATATAAGAGCCAACCATTACAACAATCATCCTTGACACTTCCTTCTCGGCCTTCTGGGTAGAGGCTGACTCAGCCTGCTGGGCAGCAACCTATTGAAACATTTCAAACATTTCATTTGATAGCTTTTGAAATACACACATACACACACACACATGCGCACACACACATTTAAATATACATATAGGCTACATATATATATATATATATATATATATATATATATATATATAATAATAATATGATTTTCATGCAAGAACATGAACGAGCCTGATTTAAGCATGGTCATAAATTGAAATCAGAAGCAAAATAATGAATTAAATGATTATTAAATGCTTAATAACATATTAATCATAAATAAATATTCATTAAAATCATAGAAATCTACACATTTGTATCTATTTCTGTCTAAAAGAGTTTATAAAAAAGCAAAGAGTTGGGACACTCACAGCACGCAGGGCTCCCAGGAGCTGTGAGTAAGAGAAGATGATGACGAACATTGGCATGAAGAAGCAGGTGATCATGAGGAAGTAAGTGTAGCTCTCTGAATTGTACTCCTCGCTTTTTGTGTACCAGTCAGGTCCGCAGGAGGTGCCAAGACCTTCGGGAATGTATCTGTAAATTCAAATGTAAATCAAATCAATCCTTAACATTATGAGTGTGTTTCCAAATATTTTAAGAAAATTTAATTCACCTGCTCCATCCAAAGAATGGAGGACTGGCACAGCCGACACCCATCACCCAAGTGAACACTACGGCTCCAATGGCCTGGCCTTGTCCGAACTTGAAGCTTCCGAAGGGTTTGCAGATGACTACGTATCTCTCGAAAGCCAGGACAGCAAGGGACCATCCCGTCACAAGACCTGGGAGAACAAGACAAGCATCAGCACACCATTCTGAACGTAATGTCTATGCTGTTCAAACTTATAGACTCTGCCTCTTACCTGCAATCGTTCCCATTGCCGATTCCATCGAGCATAACGTATGACCGAGGAAGTAATAACCTCTAAGAGCACAAACGAATACTTGGCTTACAGAGAATGTGTCGAAAATGAGGCCCCCTAGGGAGATGTTCACCAGGATGTAGTTGAGAGGCTGTCGGAGCTTCTTGTACTTCATTGTAACGAAGAGGACGATGGCGTTCAGAGGGGTGCCCACGAAAAATACAAAGCCCATGAAAACTGCCTGCAGGTAGAAAGCCCACTTGGGGGCCAGGTGGTACTGTGGGCCCTCAAAGGGGCTGATTTTGGAAAGGTTCCCAAACTGAACGGCCCACGGGTCCATGGTTGTGCCTTGTTCTAGCACAGTGTCCTGGTGGAGTCAATGAGGAGCCTGACTGACCAAATGCAGACGGGATGGCCTTTTATAAAATCCTCAAAGTCTTGCCTGGTGTGAAAAGTTGGGGATGAAAAGGAAGATCATCCTCCGGGTGATCTTCCGGACATGTTTGCCGGGATAATCCGCCCTGTCCATGCAAATTACACTCAACACTCCCCTGAAATCTCTAAGCACATGATTAGGCAACACATGTTGTTCTACGAACCCAGTTAATATTATATTTTTTTAAGATTAATTACAGCATAAACAACAGTAACAGAATTCTACTTCTAGAAAGATGATTCTAAAAGACAATTGATATTCAATAATATAATTATGAACTTTTAATAAACTAACTGAATTAAGTTGGATAATGACACTATTGTCTTCTGTAGAGCTGCTTCATAATTGATTAACTTTGCAACATCCACATTGTTATTGAACTGAATTGAATGAACATCGAACTGGCTTAAGCTAAATAATGGCACTTGCCTTCTGTAAAGCTGCTTTATAGCTGAATTAAACTTGTTGAACTAAATTGAATCAGCACTGAACTGACTTGAAATGAACATTATTCTGTCTTCTGTAGCTGCTTTATAGTTTATTTGAGTTTGTTTCATAAATAATGAATTGTGCAAAATTGACTGTTATTTCCATGTTTATTATACTGTGAAGCTACACTGTAAAACCTAATGCTCAAAACAATTAATTGGTTTGTGTATGGTAAATTTAAACAAATTAGTTCAATTAAATTAACTTTTATGAGTATTTAGAACTTTCTTTTTATTTTGAGTTCACCAAACTGACACATTTCAAGTAATCTGAATTGTTCCATTGTTTTGAGTTGTACGAACTTGTTTCTTTTCATTTAGACCAACTTAAATTTAACTGAAACTGCACTGGGATTTCTTTTTCCCAACATGCTTTGCCATGACATTTGAGTAAATACTAAAATTAAGTGTTATATCATGTTTTTGTGCATGATTATGTTAATTAGGAGATTTACAGTAATGCTCCCTCGTTCAGTAGCCAGGGCCCTGATCACAGTCGGACATTTTAAGGGCTGTCTCAATCGCAGAATCCCTCCAGTGCACCATTTGCTCCCTAAAAAAGTCCCACAAGGGACTGATAACGACACGTGATATATCTTTAAAAATAGAAACCATTATTTTACTATATTTCAGCATAAACATACATCGTTATACAGGTATCATTTATCATTTATTCAAGGCTGAAATGTTGCACGTATATGTAACAAGCAAAGCATTTATCATAATGTACTTTAAATAACATTACAATAATGTCAGAAAGATATTAGCTCTGCTGTTGTTCATAAATACCAGTACTGATGTTGTACAATGAGGACGTTGTCACATTGCCGGTCATAGATTCATCAGTGTCCCAATGTGTAGTGAGCCAGCGTCCTTTACCAGTGCCCGAATTAGTGTACACAATATACTGATTCACAAGCTCGGGAGCTAGGGAACTGAATAAGACGCACCCAAAGTGTTACCAATTAGCAAGTTAGCATTTACTGAAATAGCTAGCTAAAGTTAACCATGTTTACATGATAATTGTAAGTTAAATGTGTGAGCTTACGCAAATATTTCAAGATAAGAAAAATTCAAATCTGAGTGCAAAATAAAAATCTGCTCGTTCTGCTTACCTAAACTTTTAATTTCTTAACTTAAAAAAAATGGATGTAACTGATTATCTGAAATTTTTTTAGTTTTGCCAATTTATTTGGGTTTACTGTGTGCTGTGAAACAATCTGAATTGTATAACACACTATATAATTAAAGGCCTCAACAACCCAATAACACCACATATTGGTCCACGTTTTACCTGCATTTTGCTTTCCAACATCCATAAGGTTTCAGGTTTGTAATTAATCAATGGAATCAAACTCTCAGTATAAAATACTGTACTTTATGCCTCAGCTAACTTTGAGGATGCTGTTTGTGGTCTGTTGAGAAAAGGGAAGCTTATACTCACTGTATATATTTCCTAACTGGCCCATCATTTTACGACACTTTACTTAAATGGTTTTGAAGCTTTTGAAGCATTTTCTCCGTACTAAAAACACTGTCCTAAATCACTGGATCTGATCACATATATCGGATAAATTAAAGTATTGGCCTAGATTTTTTTGGCCCAAACAAGCCTATTAAGTCTTGGCTTCTATTGCATGAGCAGCAGTATAAGCAGGCAAAAGGCAAACCAAACTCTTAAGGTCCCCAAGCACAAGGATGAGCCGTAATCTGAAAACCAGATTTACCTAAACCAATCCCTAAAAATCCCCACAAACTGCATTGATGTCACAGAGGGATTACGTCCAAACTGACAGTTTATCTTGTTAACCGAGACTTAGATTGTGGGTCAATTTTGATAATCTGGGGAGAGATAAAGAGTGTTAAACTGTAAATCCTATACATCCGGCCTCTTTTTATACACCTCACTTTAGTTCCTTCATTTCTTCTTGAAGACTCTTCTCTTCCCCTCTCTCTTTCTCTACTTGCCATTTCTTTTCTCTGGTAAGTTATAGGTCGGGAGCGTTATATGTGAATTTTGTTAATGATTCATTATAACTAATGGAATGTAACATCATAACATGATAATTTATTAATTGCGAAGTATGCCTCTTTTAGATTTGTTATAATCAAAATCTAAATTTTGCAGTTACTTTTTTAATGTTTAATTGATTATTTACAGGTCTTTCATTTGAACTGTCTGGAAGAAATGTTTTCTGTTTATATATGCAGATGCTCAATCTTAATATTTATATATTCTGTTCATACACAAACGTATTTAATATGTTCAACTTCTTGATGCTTTGAGATGTGCTACTTTTTATATCCCGTAGAATTCAAAATACGACTGAACATATGTTTGTGTTAGATATCTTGTACTACATGTTGATTTTGTAGTCTTATAAATATTAAATAATCAAAAAGTCAGAGGCCATCCAGTGACCCGGGGTTGTATCGTAACCAAGCTATGTATCTGAGTTGCATGGGTATGATACGACCTGGGTTACAGGAAGGTGATGGACATCCTGGGAATTACAGAGATGAAATGTAATGCACCTTTATCAGCATATCAATAAATGATGACGGAATCTGATGCATATGCTTGCATTCGTTGGATGCATGTGAATAAAATAAAAGATTTATTTGGTAAATTAAATATACACATGAAAGTCATGTGTGTTTGAAGTCCTCTATATGGAATTGTGATGTTTGGAAATTCTTTTCATTTTAGTCTCTTATGTCAATGTGTGAGAGATAGATGTGTATGAGAGAAAAGGAGAAATAGAGAAAAAAGAGAAAGGGAAAGATTTAAGTCTTGGCTGGATGAAGAAGTTGAAACTTGTCTGGAAAGCAAAGATGATCACATTCTTATGATTACAATTTTTCAAATTACACATGTATGATGGCAAAATCTTAAATGATGCATCCCTGTGATCAATTAAAAAAATGAATTGTAGAACATTATTTTTCTAAATGCTATTTTTTCCCGTTATCTGATAGAGCCCCTATAAAAACTTTAAAGAAAATAAACAAGCAAAAGCGTAGTCCCAGAAGAATGACCCTTCTGAATCTGTTCTTTTTAGTTAAAGAAATCTATTCAGTTGGGGTGGATACTGACTCACTTACTTAACTGCAAGCAAAGTCTTGTCTGACTTGAAATGAACCAAGAACTATGGTGTTATGCTACAGCGGTTGGACAATAAAACTATTAAAAAAATAATAGTTTTAGACCACAATCATTTATTAATATGGTCTAGGACCTCCTTTTGCAGCCAAACAGCATCAATTAATCTTGGGAATGAAAGATACAAGTCCAGTGGACAGAGGGATTTCGAGCCATTTCTCTCCCAGAAGAGTGGCCAGGTCGCTATGTGATGCTGATGAAGGAAAATGTTCTGACATCCAAAATACCCCAAAGTGGCTCAAAAATATTTAGATGGTAAATGCGCAGGCCATGGGAGATGTTCAACTTCACTTTCATGTTCATCAAACCATTCTGTCACAAGTCTTGCTGTGTGTATTGGTGCATTATCATGCTGATACACGGCACCCCCTTCAGGGTACAATGTTTGAACCATTAGGTGCACATGGTCCTCCACAATGGTTCAGTCCTTGGCATCAAGCACAGTAGGGAATATTGCAGCCCAATCCAATCCAGTCCAGATGCTAAGTTTCTTTGGGTCTCCACACCGTAACTCACAGATGTGGGAAAGACAGTGAAGGTGGACTCATCAGAGAAAAATACATATTTCACATTGTCCACAGCCCAAGATTTGTTGGCACCATTGAAACCGACATTTGACATTGGCAATGTTTGGCTATAGCATCCCGACCATGATATTGACTATGGAGCTTCTGATGAAACAGTTTTGGTGGAAACAGACGAGTCAAGGTTAAATCTGCAGTGGCAGCGGTGGTTTTATGTTTTTTTGGATTAGTACCTGGACAGCCCTTTCAGACAGTGTCCTCTTGCGTGTTAGATGTTCGTCCTGTATGTGGTGATATGCCAACATTTCCCTGGATATCATAACTCTTGATACACCACAAAGACTCCCAATATGTGGAATTGCAATATTGTATGTAAAGCTGTGCTATTGCTCTGCTAATTCAACCTTCACACTCTGCTCTTACTGATGGAATGTAAAATCAGTGAAGATTGGCCAACAGGCCGCGCCCATGCATATATAGAGGCGTAAAACCTCAAGCATTATTTGGCAGTGTTACAGTTTTACTGTCCAACCCCTGTATGTCTTAAGACTTATTAGACTTAAATCAGAGAAGTCACTGGCTGGTTGTGCATTAAAGGTACATAATATGTGTTTTGTTGTAATCATTGGTTTTTACTGAATAAATATATAAACCTTGGCTTTTTATATTTAATGCAATATATATTAATTAAACATTCCTTCATAAATAAATGTATTAAATTAATTTCTGGTTTGTTAGATTTGATCTGCTGGGATCTTTAACAGAATAATGCAGTAAATTCAATAAGAATTGCCTTTCCCCTAAAGTATTTCTAAAAGAATAATCGAAGGAACTGTAATGATTCTAAATCGTAAAGAAGTATCGGAATAGAATTAGAAACAATCTAGTTCAATGTATGTTCTATTTGGAAGTTGTCATAAATCGATTATGGGTAAGCCATAATCGATTCCGGACGACTCCAATTTGGATCATAAATAGCTCCGTCACTGTTTCGTGAGAACGAATGTGTAGCAGTGGGTGTGTCTACATTGAAATTATCGCCGTAGTAAGTATACCTCGTAATATGCTGAATTCACAAACATTAAAACACACTCAAACCTGATGTATTCTTCTTCATAAGTGGATATCTTTCTAAGAACTGTCCGAATAGCGCGTTGTTATTATAAAATCGCTCTGGTCTGGACTAATTAATAGTTCCTGTGCCTCGGTTTCCACACGGACTTGTTTGACAGGAGCGCCCTGTGTCTGCTTGAGATGGCGGCCAGATCGGAGAACGCGAGGGCCGAATAAACAGTAAACCTGCGCGTCTACAACCTTCCGAGAAGCGCAAGCCGTGTCATTTATCCCATATCTACATCCTCTAGAAACAGAAGAGCGCCATGGAAGGCGGGAAACCCACCCTGCCGCTGGTTTACCAGGCCGTGCAGGCGCTGTATCACGACCCGGACCCTGCCGGCAAGGAGCGCGCCTCGGTCTGGCTGGGAGAGTTGCAGAGATCGGTGCGTTCATTAGCGGGCCTACTGCGCCACAGCACCCTCACTCACTAATTAACACTCACAATATGCATTTCATTAAAACATTGTCCATTTAGGCCGCAGTGAAGCTTTTTAAAACATTAACATTTGCTGTGTTGGGAAGTGGAGGTGGTCACATGTGTTTGGGCTGTTGTGGGGGTTTATTTGTATCCATTGCTAAATCCATCTAGCTTGTATGTGGCTTGATGGGCGAGTTATGGGTGGATTTAAGCAGCAAGTTTTGAGGAAATAGTTCATGTAAACATAATAACGTGCGTACATCGCGTTTATTACCTAAACTGCCCTGTTAGAAAGCTGGTAGTTGTGTTTTGAAACATAGTAGCGAGTTTGTAGCTGGGCATTAGCTGGAGGACCATGTTCCAAAAACCAGCTTGACCACCTTATAAACCGGACTGACCAACTACTAGTCGTTTTTTTCCTGGTTCAAGATGTTTTACCATCTTGGGCCAGCTAAATACCAGCTACCATGTTCCCAAAACACGGTTTACTGGCAGGGTAAGTTAAATTCAAACTAGGCTGAGCTGGCTATCTATTCTAGAGCATTTCTGGGCATCATAAGACATATTTTAAATATTAATGTTTTAACATAAATACTAATTCCAATTTATGTGACCTAACACCATTCTACTTTGGGTTACTGGTTCTTGACTTAGTTCCGCTTCAGCAAACTGTGACATTGATGATATGGAATGTGTTAAAATTACAAACCACAAACCAGTGGGTAAAATTTTGCAAGTCATTTGATGCTTTTTGCAGAAGAAAGTGGCACAATATCATATTACCCCATAATTTGGCACTGCTGAATGCAGTAAATTCGGTAAGAATCTGTAATATGTGGCACAACATTATGACATCAATAGTATGAATTGCATGGCTTCACCTTGACACTTATGTCGTTCCAAACCCGTAAGACTTTCGTTCATCTTCTGAACACAAATTGAAGATCCTTTTGATGAAATCTGAGAGCTTTTTGTCCTTCCATTGACAGGTACACAACTGAAACTTTGACTCTTCAAAAAGTTCATAAAGAGGTCGTAAAAACAAATCCATATGAGTTGTGCAATTTAGTCCACATTTTCTGGACACACGGTCACTTGATGAACATATTGAATTTAGCCTTTTATTCACATAAACATTGATCAGTGAACCTAAACAGAAGCTCAACTGAACCTGCTTGATACACAAGAACCTCATTGGTTCTTGAGGAAGCTCAGACGTGCTGCGTAACATGAGAATGAACCTCATTGGTTCTTGAGGAAGCTCAGACGTGCTGCGTAACACGAGAATGAACCTCATTGGTTCTTGAGGAAGCTCAGACGTGCTGCGTAACACGAGAATGAACCTCATTGGTTCTTGAGGAAGCTCAGACGTGCTGCGTAACACGAGAATGAACCTCATTGGTTCTTGAGGAAGCTCAGACGTGCTGCGTAACACGAGAATGAACCTCATTGGTTCTTGAGGAAGCTCAGACGTGCTGCGTAACACGAGAATGAACCTCATTGGTTCTTGAGGAAGCTCAGACGTGCTGCGTAACACGAGAATGAACCTCATTGGTTTTCACACGTCAAGCAAACATGCTTGAGCTTCCATTTACAACAACTGATGTGTGAGTTGATGAATGTGTATGTGAATAAAAGCCTGCATTCAATCCGTTCATCATAAATCCTCAGGTTTATCATAAGGTCTCTTCAGAAAATGTGGACTAAACCACTCAATTCATATGGATTAATTTTACAATCTTTTATATATCTTTTACTAATATTTTACTTTCAGAAGTATCAAAGTGGTAGATGCATAGCTGTCAATTGAGGGACAAAAATCTCTCAGATTTCATCAAAAATAAATTAATTTGTGCTCCGAAGATGAACAAAAGTTTTACGGTTTTGGAACGACGTGAAGGTGAGTAATTAATGACAGGATTTTAATTTTAGGGTGAACTAACCCTTTTAGTTGAATTTCCTGCTTCTCATGCGCTGATCAACTGAGACTTTTCTGTCTCTTCAGGTTGTTTATTATGTTTCACATAATGAGTTCCTGGTTCCTTATGTTTCGATTTATTTGCATGGATAATATTTATCTTGTTGTGACGCATCTGATGATATGAAGTTTTGCTTTTATTTATGCAAAATGCAACTGGTCTGACTTGATATTCAGTGGGCAATCGTACTAACTAGAGAGTGGGGTGGCTGATATGTGAAATGAGTTTAAAGGTATAGTTTTTAGCACTATTTAGTCATTAAAAATATCCAAAAACAGAAGTTATGCATTGAGGGTGGTGATCATCTCATAATGGACAAATCATCTAATGTTATTGACACCTCATTGAATTTGTTTATCTGTGCTGAACCTTGCAGATGTATGCGTGGGAGATCTCGGATCAGCTCCTGCAGCTGAAGCAGGATGTGGAATCGTGTTACTTTGCAGCCCAGACGATGAAGATGAAGATCCAGACGTCATTTTATGAGCTTCCCCCAGAGACCCACACCGCACTGAGAGATTCGCTCCTGTCTCACATCCAGAACCTCAAAGACCTGTCTCCCATCATCGTCACACAGGTAATGTCCCATCGTCGTACCACGGGTCGTATCTGCTAAACATACATGATTTGTGTCTTGTGATTGCTGAATCAAAATGTAAGTCAGCGCAGATGACCTCAAACATCTGCCGTTAATGGTTGTATATTGAACATGCAATGTGTGAGGTGCTGACAGGGACAGTCCATTGCGACTACACTGCAGTGTTACATATTGAGAGCTGTTAAGAAAGTGGCGCTAGTGTTCTAATGTCATTCTCTCTCCCAGCTTGCGTTGGCAATCGCAGATCTGGCTCTTCAGATGGCCTCGTGGAAAGGCTGTGTTCACACCCTCATAGAGAAGTAAGATTCTTCTACAGAGTCAGATTTGGGTTTGCTTAGCTGCACAAATAATCCATATGGTCTCAGTTAATATGAGCATGTGTAATAATTCTGTTTAAAGTAGTTGTCCATTGTCACGCCTTGAAATGTTATCATCTACCCAACACTTGATTTTGCTCCTTCCAGATACAGTAATGATGTGTCCTCCATGCCTTTCCTGATTGAGATACTCACGGTTCTGCCGGAGGAGGTGCATAGCCGCTCTCTGAGGATCGGAGCTAATCGACGGACAGAGATCATTGAGGATCTGGCCTATTACTCTACTACAGTTGTCACTCTTCTGGTGCAGACATTATTCTATCTACAAAGAAGTTTCTATCATTTATTGCCCTCTTCCCAACCTAAACAAGATGCCTAACCTGTCTGTTCATAGCCTAATGGTAATGCAAGAGACGTGAATTACCACCATATTATTTCATCATCCCTCCAGTTTAGCTGTCAGCAAAATCCAGGACTCAACTATTTGCTTTTTATAAAAACATTTTAGAGCCTTAATGTAACTCCATGGTGGCTATAATATTTTTATTTATTAAAATGATGGTATATGGTTAAAGTCCTGTTTTTTCCAAAACCATTAAGCTCATTCTTGTAATTTAGACAACGTCTATGTCTGCCAGCTAGATTTCCCTTATTTAATCAGCAGACTTCACAGAATGAATTTTGCAGGGCATAAAAACATTTCTTCTATAGGCCCATCATGTCGCTTTTACTTTATTAATCTTTAATAACGGCCAACCTTTGTTCTGTGCTATCATTCCCTCCATGCAAATCATTTTAGCGGTTTAGATGTTGCATAAGCATTTAAATCAGGGGTGTCCAAACTTGGTCCTGGAGGGCCACTGTTCTGCAGAGTTAGCTCCAACTTGCTTCAACAAACCTGCCTGTAAGTTTCCAAAATTCCTAGTAAGACCTTGATTAGCTGGTTCAGGTGTGTTAAATTGGAGCTAAACTCTGCCGGACAGTGGCCCTCCAGGAGAACCACTGATTTAAATGAATGGTTTTTGATTCTAAACTGAGCTTGGCTATTATTGTTGCATTTCTATGATCAGGTGTCATGTGCGGAGAAGTCGGGACATAATGAGAAGATGCTTATCAAGATATTCCGATGTTTGGGGAGCTGGTTTAATCTAGGAGTGCTGGACAACAACTTCATGGCCAACAATCAACTGCTGATGATTCTTTTCCAAGTGCTGGTGAGATCAACAAATGCAATCAGATATTCACTTCCTTTCTCCCTTTCTTTTATATTTAAAAACCTGTTTTTTTAATATTTTACCCTCGTTATTGCAGCAGAGAGATGAGACATCTACAAACCTGCACGAGGCGGCGTCAGACTGCGTGTGTTCAGCGCTGTACGCGATTGAGAATGTGGCCATAAACATGCCCCTGGCCATGCAGCTCTTCCAGGGAGTCCTCACCCTAGAAACAGCCTATCACATGGCCGTAGCCCGAGAGGACCTCGACAAGTATGTATGACATTATGATCCATGTATGCCGTTCATGCAGACCTCTAACACAATGTCTCTGTTTTCATACCCAGTGAGCTGAATGCTGCTTGCATAGATAGATGTATTATAAGGTAGCATTTTAAGTCATGTTGGATCATTAGAGACAATTGGAATGTACATGAATGGCTAAAACAAGTAGCGCTCGTCACACAAAGCCTACGGAAGATTCTACTCACAATTGATTTCAATAGAGTTGATGTTAGCATGTTACTAAACTGAAAAATCCATAGCACACAATATTGTATGAAAAAGTAAAAATTTCACCAGCGCAGTGCATTTAATAGCTTTCCTTCTCAGGAAAGAAACCTCATGAAGCCTTATAATTTGGCCAAAAGAAGGCAACTTTAAAAGTGCATATTCATGCTCCTGAAGCAGGAAGCTTTCTAGGCTTTGAATCTTGATTGCATTTTTCCACTACAGGGTGCTAAATTACTGCCGGATCTTTACTGAATTGTGTGAGACGTTTTTGGAGATGACCGTAAGGACTCCTGGCCAGGGCATGGGAGATCTACGCACCCTAGAGTTGCTGCTTATTTGTGCAGGACATCCCCAGTATGAGGTGAGTGTGAAGTCTGACACATAGTCAGTCGTCTACACCCATAATGACAAGTGAGCATGTGTAATGTGTCCTCCATCAGGTGGTTGAGATCTCGTTCAACTTCTGGTACCGTCTGGGAGAGCATCTTTATAAAATGAACGATCCGGCGCTGCACAGAGTGTTCAGGCCGTTCATACAGAGGCTACTTCACAGTCTCGCCCGCCACTGCCAACTTGACTCAGATCATGTGAGCATTCTTCCCTTTCCACGTCTCTTTTGCTGCTTCACAGGAAAGACTCAAATCATTATTTGATGGCTTCTAGTATTTACAATAAAAATGAATGAGGTTTCTCTTATTTCGTGTTTCCTGTACAGGAGGGAGTCCCGGAGGACACTGATGATTTTGGGGAGTTCAGGATGAGAGTGTCTGATCTCGTGAAAGATGTGATTTTCCTAGTCGGCTCCATGGAGTGTTTCTCACAGGTAGAATTTAGTAGTTTCAAGAATAGAAACATGATGTGAAATTGATTTTGAGGTAAAGAACCCAAAGTAATTTAGCATGGTTTCCTGAGAGACAAAGAGGGAATTTTCAACCAACGTTAACTATTCTTTTAATAAACACTTTGTGTCCTCTCATCAGCTGTATTCGACTCTGAAGGAGGGAAACCCCCCATGGGAAGTAACTGAGGCTGTTCTGTTTATCATGGCTTCCATTGCTAAGAGTGTCGATCCGTGAGTATCACTTTCAGTCATGAATCAGCAGCTACAATACTTATTCGAGACATCAAATTTACACCTGTGGCTGGTGTAGTCCTTGAAGTACAAACTTTTAGTCATACTTTTGCAGATTATATACATTTCAGTATCTTACTGTCCTGTCTTTTAAGGCTTAAAATGTTACACTTTTGTAGTCTCTCAAATGATAAAATCTTTAACGTTATGTGTAAAATGAAGGATTTTATATTATTGATTTTAAATAAGTTACTTTAGAAACTTTTTTTTATTTATTTTTTTTTGCCATGAATAGTTTTTGATGCTGAAGCGACGCATGAAACTTTAATGGGTATTGAAACAGATATTCTGATTCATTTAGGTCCTGATTCACAAGCTCTTGATTTGATTCCTATTTGATAAGAACTCGTCTTTTTAAGCTATTCTTTTAAAGAAGTTTGTTTCTGAGTGCAGCCCTTTTCAACCCAGAACAATTCACTAGAAAACCATTATTTTGCAGGATCATTCAAATGAAAGTGGCAATTAATCATGAAATTTTTCTGTAGTGCATGAAGCTTAATGCTTATAACACTAAAATGAATCTCCCTCTGCTTGTTCCTAGTGAAAATAATCCTACCCTAACGGAGGTGCTGGAGCAGATAGTATTGCTTCCCGAGACGGTCCATCTTGCTGTCCGCTACACCAGCATTGAGCTGGTCGGAGAAATGAGCGAAGTGATCGATCGGAACCCTTGCATGTTAGGTGACTGTCACAAAAAGAGTCTGTTTTATCTTTACCTGTAGGATGTGGTGTTTCTCTCTGTGTATTCATGATGTATATATTGTGTTGGCAGATCCTGTTTTGAACTTCTTGATGAAGGGTTTGCGGGAGAAGCCGTTGGCCTCTGTGGCAGCTAAAGCCATTCACAACATCTGCTCAGTGTGTCGAGACCACATGGCACAGCACTTCCAGGGCCTGCTGGACATCGCCCGCGCTCTCGACTCATTTGCCCTGTCAACGGATGCTGCCGTTGGCCTGCTGAAAGGTGTGGTGCCCTTTTACACTACAAAGATGTTAATTGTAGTTTTCTTTTGTCATTGATGGTTTGTTAGCTGGGGTTTTACACGGTTCACTTCTAAGTAGCGTTCTACGCTTTTCTGTTGATCTTAGTCATGCCCTTGTTGTATGGCTGGTTTTGTTTAAGTGGTGTGATTGGTTTACTTCAGGCACAGCGCTGGTGTTGGCCCGACTCCCCCTGGAGAAGATCGCGGAGTGTCTGAACGATCTGTGT
Organism: Paracanthobrama guichenoti; assembly: GCA_018749465.1. Taxonomy (NCBI): domain Eukaryota; kingdom Metazoa; phylum Chordata; class Actinopteri; order Cypriniformes; family Gobionidae; genus Paracanthobrama; species Paracanthobrama guichenoti. Next base: position 7,565,575 of record CM031946.1, read on the forward strand.
GCAGTTCAAGTCATGGCACTGAAAAAGGTTAGATGCTTGTGACTGTGTGGTCTGTATGTCTACTGTCTGTGTTTAACTAAAGTAACATGTTGTCTTTTGTGTCCAGCTGCTGGCTCAGGACTCCAGCAGCGGAAAGTCATCAGACCCCACCGTGTGGCTGGACAGACTGGCTGTTATCTTCAGGTTAGACTCACAACATCTCTAACAATGCGCTTTATGCCAGAGCTCACTGTCTGTGAAACGTTTTATTGGATTTTGAATCTAGTCCTCTGAGTCCTCTGTTTTCCTGTTCCCGCTCTTGAAAAGGCTTTTAAAGTCTTTTCAGGAAAGGATTTTAGTAGTTTAATCTATTAATTATGTATACATGTATTTGTTTTCTTTTGTTTTATTTAAACCTGAATTTTTATCATGGCTTTGAGACTTAAGAAAATGTGTAGAATGTTGTGCTTGTTGAAGATAATTGCATTTTTTTCCTCTGCTAGACACACAAACCCCATAGTAGAGAATGGACAGACGCACCCCTGCCAGAAAGTCATTCAAGAGGTCTGTTTAAATGTGCGTTCACTGACACCTGTATTTCAATTATGTCTATGAATTAGTTTCTTTCGGATCATCATCTCTGTTCTTTGATGTAGATCTGGCCGGTGTTGTCAGAGACATTGAATGCCCATCAGGGCGATAACCGGATAGTGGAGCGCTGTTGCCGCTGCCTGAGATTTGCAGTGCGTTGTGTTGGCAAAGGCTCCGCTTCCCTATTACAGCCACTCGTTACTCAGGTGTGCTTGTGCCCTAAAAATGGGCATCCTCTGATCTGTATCTGTGTTTTTGGAATATAGAGCTGGTTTTGAAAAGGTGTGGGTTTGTTTTTTAGATGGTGAGTGTGTACCAGGTGTACCCTCACTCCTGTTTCCTGTACCTGGGCAGTATTCTAGTAGACGAGTATGGCATGGAGGAAGGATGTAGACAAGGCCTTTTGGATATGCTACAGGTAACGCACTCAAACCACTTTGTAAACATGCATTCAAGGTATATTTTATCCAGACGTGAGTTGTTTATTTGTTTTGGGTTTTTAATTCATTTTAAGGTCAGTAAGTCTTATCTGATAAGTTGACCTTTTTATGACGTGGCACTTCAAAACCATATGGAACATTAATACAGAGTACATGTTCTAAAACTAGATTTTTATAAGCCCTTTCTTGGAAACTCTTATTTGTCATTGATCCCCATACAAAGTGATTTCATTTGAATCGTGCTGCGATGAGATGTTGATGAACTCCATGTTATTGATCAGTGGCTTAATCTCTCACCGTTGCAGGCTCTCTGTATGCCGACTTTCCAGCTGTTAGAGCAGCCTAATGGACTGCGCAATCACCCGGACACTGTGGACGATCTCTTTAGACTTGCCACAAGGTACCAGTTCTGTGCTTTTGTACTTCTGCTGCAGTGTTTGAAAAACAAGCAACCTGACATTATACAACAAGCCAGAAATAAGTGACATTCTCTCGTTATTTCAGGTTTGTCCAGCGCAGTCCAGTCACATTGCTGAGCAGCAATATTATCGTCCACATCATCCAGTGTGCCATCGCTGCCACCACCCTGGATCATCGAGATGCCAACTGCAGCGTTATGAAGTTCATCAGAGACCTTATTCACACAGGGGTCTCCAATGATGTAAGTGGCACTCTCGATCAAATTAAACCAACCAATCGAAAGACCTTGTATATACGTTGTTCCTGTTCATTCAATGCATACAACTCTCTTTCAGCATGAGGATGACTTTGAGGTGCGAAAGCGTCTGATCGGCCAGGCGATGGAGCAGCACGGGCTGCAGCTAGTGACTCAGCTGATCAACACCTGCTGTTTCTGCCTGCCGCCTTACACTCTGCCTGATGTGGCGGAGGTACTCTGGGAGATCATGGTCTTTGATCGGCCGGTATGTTTTCAACCTTTTGAACAAGCACTTTTTAAACATCACTCAAATACAGATTTATATTTACTCACTTGGCGGATGCTTTTATGTAAGCAGACATGGTCTTTTATCTAAATCTTTTTTTTTTTTTTTTTTTTTTTTATTAAAATGTTTTGTTGGTCTAATTTAACATTTTGAGTGTTTTACTCATCACCCAGAATTTTGTGGTTGAATGGCTTTTTATATTCATTTAATGTCTTAATTTCTTTCTTTTTTTTTATGTTGTGATAACCACAAGATGTTTTTCTACTAAATCTCATCTATTATGTTTATATTTTATTGCAGCCTAATTTAAAATGTATTAGTGTTTTCTGTTTCTCAATTTCCCTGAATAAAATTTGTGATTTTTAAAATGTATTTATTCCTATACTTAAATTTTTGTTGTTTTGGTAACCACAAGATGTTTTTCTACTTTATAAGAGACTTTTACTATTTGTGTTTAGACGTTTTGTCGCTGGCTGGAAACCGCACTGAAGGGTCTTCCAAAAGAAACAGCAGGAGGCGCTGTATCAGTCACTCACAAGCAGCTCACAGACTTCCACAAGCAGGTCACAAGGTGAGTTTGTCTGTGCCTGCTGTCACCTGAGCCTTCAAAGGAGGCTGTTAACAGCAACGGCATTTGGATAATTTCATGACACTCCCGAAAGAAATTGGCCTGTTCCCTAATTAAAAGTGCTTTTGTCCACAATAAAAAGTATATAGTGCTCATCAGTGTAGATTACAGGCAGCATTTGTCTTTAGAGGTATTGCATGCTGGTGCACATTCAGTTTTCCCCATGGTTAGCTCAGCATGGCAAGCCTAAACAAGTACCCATAATCAGTCGTCCAGGAGGGTGAAGTATCTCATACTTAAGCAAGTCTTGACCTGAGAAATGAGGAGCCTCCCAGCATGGCGTCATGCACAGATGCCAAATACATATTCTGACAACGCAGAATGAGTCACAGCCTTGCGTGGAAAGTCCAAACCACGCCAGACTGATGCAGTGCCTTTTGCATTGCTTGCCCATACTGGTGGCGTGTTTGTACTGTGATTAGTAATAGGCCATCTTATTGTTTAGAAGTTTGTTGAAAATTGCTGCTAATTTGTTCTCTCTACCCCAGTGCAGAGGAATGTAAACAGGTTTGTTGGGCGATAAGAGAGTTTACAAGGCTGTACCGATAGCTGTCTTTAACTGCTGATGCTGCAAGACCAGGTGAGCGAAGCATATTAAACTCAATTTGTCTCATTGTGCAACAGGGGATTTATTTATTTTTTTCAGGAAATAAAATGCATTTACTGATGTAATCCAAATTCAACCTATTTTTTTATCCACACAACATACCGGTGTAATAATTCTACAAAAAAAATCTCTCATCACAAAAGACTCCATGGAAATTTCTCTTGTAAATTCATTGGTTAGATTTGTGGGATCCCTGTCAATTACAAAGTTATTAAATATATATATCTTTTGCTCTGCAGGTCAGATTTTTTGTTTTGCTAACATTTGGAGGAAGTGGCAAAGGGAGCCATGATGACCACTGTTGATAAACTAAAGGGAACTCTTGCATGAAGGATTTGTGGGACTTGGCACCATGGGAAAGCCAACCAATTGGATTGGAGCGGCAGGGTTTCAGGAAAAGCAAATTGCCTTGTGGGTGTCTCAAGACCGCAGCCCCATCCCTCCCTTTTACCCCTCCAAGCACACTGATGCCAGCTGCCGCGAGAGAGGGGGATTTCGGAAGGGACATCGTCGTCTTGAGAGGGGGCGGGCCATCGAATGGACATTTGAAACGCATACACCCATTTCAACGTCTGCATCAGTCGGATTTTTGGGGATCCATCAAAAAAAAAAAAAAAAAAAAAATCAACAAAGGATGTGCCTGGTTGCAAATCATAATGCATCGTTAAAAAAAAGACTTGTACGTTTTTAAAAACAAAATGGAGATTTATTTTCATGGACGTGTGTTTAGAGATCAAGACATGGCTTTGCTGCCAGTGCCATAAAAATGATTACCAAACTAAAGATTGTCACAGCAGCAGCCTGCGCCTGTGGGACATTTGCAAAGGGAGAATCTTGGGAGAGTTGGTGTCACCCTTGATCTTTTTAAAGTTGGCTGGGATTTTATCCGTACAGGTTATGCTGTAAATTATGGAGGGGACTGACTGGCAGGTGCTTTTTTTTTTTTTTTTTTTTTTTTTGTTCTTTCACTATGTTGGCATATCTCAAGACTCCAAAATCATCTTAGGAGCGTGTGTGGCCGATTGTGTGAAATAAAACCAACATTGGGAGGAACAAAACTAATCTTTGTCTCGAGTATCATTTCAAATGCACTTGTGTATTTGAGAACAGATTTACACTCCTTCTGCAGCTCTCAAGAACCTGTTTGACCAGGTTTCATACATGGGTCCTTTAGGTCTTGTTTTCTGAGTCACAGAGTAAACTGAACCCTCTTCTATTGTCTAAGGCTTTACAATCATGTTTCTCACAATTGCACGTGTGAACCCTCAGGACACCCCTCCTGCATCCCATTTGCTGAATGAACATTATGTAGTCAAGTACGTAGTCATATCCGTTTAAGTCCGACAGGTTCATGTTACTGGCACGGACCCTACAGGATGAGGTCAGCAGATGTTATCTGCATGCTCCCGTAATGTTTGCAAGGAACTTGCATGAAATATGAGTCTTAAATCTATGTTACACAGCTTATTTAAGGGTTTAATAGAGTCAGAGTTATAATAATGTCTAGATGTTCATTGAGTCATACAGCGGTAACCTGATCATGCCAGCAACCATTTAAAATACTGCAAAGGTATTTATTGAAAACTAACATTTTAAAAGACAAGTTTACATGGGGAAGAAAAGCAACAAAATGGGACAAAAAAAGTCAATAGATCTGATCCAATGGAAATGTTTTCAGTAAGGAAGTGGTGAGGGCACCTATATATATTCCAGTGTTCAAAGGTGCTGTAAGGACCTCCAGTTTTGAATTAAGTTGGTGTTGGTAATGGAAAATGGGTTCCTCTCTCAGTTAGTGGATGTTTTGAGACCAGGTATGGTGCGTGTTTTGACTCTGCAACAGTCTATGGAGCTCTTTGAACTGCTCCACCGTCTGGTCTTTCAAGTCGGGGTTGGAGATCTGTAACCGAATGCTGTCTGTAGACCACGAAAGCTCGCCTGAAAACATCTCGGTAAGGATTCTTGCAACAACTGGAACAACCTAGAAGAAAAAAAAAATATGACCGCAAATTCATGGTTTTTTTTTGGTGCTTTTTTTTTTTTTTTTTGTGAGTCAAGTTTATTTTGATACAGCAATCTATGCTAGGTTTGACAAATTATAAAACAGCTGTGGTTCTGGATATTGATTGGCTAAAAGACACTATAGTAATGGCTATGACAATGTTGATTGGCTTAAATTCACTAAATTAACAGCTGTGCTATGTTGTGAATACAATGCTACATGTTGCTGACAATTTAGCAATATAGCATGGTTTAAGTTTGAAGAATGGAGCAGTGTTTTATGATTTAACAGTCTTGGATGCTGATTGGGTAAAATACACTACACACACACTAATACCTATGATGTAAAACATCTGTTCACCTAGTTAGAGCTTTGCTAAAACAACGTGTCAAATTAGCAATACAACATGGTTTGCTAGGTTTAAAGAACGCAAAATTCATAGAACAGCTCTGGTTCTGCATGCTGATTGGCTACACTATATTGGCAACATTATTATTACAATTAAACACCTGTTCACCTAGTTATAGCTACAATGTAAATTTTACATGTAAATACATCATTGCTAACAACTCATTTCGGCAATATAACGCAGCCTTGTACACCTTCCTACTTAAATAAATGACGTGTCTTTGCACTCCTAATGAAACCAACAAACATGGATTTCATCTTCACACCTGGACAATGATGAGCTTTTTCTCTTTGGGCTTTCTGTCTGGCCAGTCCTCACCGAAGCAGAAGTAGATCTCAAAGGGTGGTGGAGTGGGTGCCTCCCCTTTTTGATACAAAATGAGACCTGAGGGAAAAGAAAAAAACAGCCATTTTTATTTAACTGGATTGATCACATCAAATCATTGCAATGATCTCAGGTGGTCACATGCACTTTTAGAGCCTCATTTGAAGTTCATGCATGAGTCTGGAAGTAAGTTGGGCAATTTCATGTTCTCTCTTTTTTCGCCAAGGACAGGAAGTGTCTGTAGCACAAATGCAACAAAATGAAGAGCAAAGGGTATTGAATTGGCAGTTTAATCAATCTTGTGTTGCCACAGAGAATGGATGTGAATGTTGCTGCCTCATCAATGTTATATTTGTCAAGTTGTATAGCCATTCTTCATCAACAGTACATAAAATGTGCCGATATATCAATATAATTTCTGCTATGATTCTTCCAAACTCTGAAACTTCAAGGCTCAAATAAAATCCAGAGGCTGGCAATTGTGACATTTGATTGAAATGTATATCACTGTAATGCAGTCACAATAAATTTGATATGATAATTGAATCCAAAACTTATTCCTCTTACCCTGAAGGAAGTTGTTCAGACTGAAGACCCTTATCTTCATCTCTCTTTCCATTGGATTGGGTGGACCCTGCTCAGGCACACCTGGCCCAGACCAGAACACTTTACACTGACACAACCTGATGGCATAGATATCTTGTCCCCTGATCTCCAAAATCAGCCCTCGGTCCATCACATCCAGCAGATGATCGGTGTAGAACCTCTGCTTTTCATTCGGGATCTCAGCGGTTCCTGGAAACAGTACCTGCTGAAGCGTGACTGGACCGAACAGCTCCACCTGCTCTGGTGTGGGAGCCAGGTTACCGTAGTAAAGTCTACAACCCTGAGGGTTACTGACGGTCAAAGAACCAGCTGTACGACCCCTGTATTGGAACTTGATATCCAGATCAGTTACTAGAAGAGAAAAAAAAAAACAATGAACATTTTTATCACCCTCATTTCTCATGCTGCTCTTTTCCAAACGATGAAAATGAATGACAATAAAGTGCCAATAAAGTACAAAGGACATTGTAAAAAATGGTCTGTATGACTTATATTCCAAGTCTTCTGGAGCTATATGTAATGTTTATGTGAGAAACTAATCAAAATGCATATTAAAATCACTGATAATTTTCTCGACAGCGCTCACATTTAACTCACCCTTTTGTATCTGGTGTATCAAGAAGTGTTAGGCAGGGTTTGACATCTATGATGCCAGATGTTAATGATGTCAAACATTCTTGTAACCAATCATGATGTACCAAAATTGAAAATTTAAATAGCATGAATTATGCAATTTTGGTCACCATTCACCATTTACTTGCATTGTATGGAAAAGAGAAGCATGAACATCCAGCCTAACATTCTCCTTATGTGGTCTATAGAACAACACGAGGGTGTATGATGAAAGAGCTTTCATTTTTGAGATTTCTTAAAAGATTCTCAGTCTAACAACTGAAATTTTTATATTAATACAGCCAAGGTGTGCACCATGTGTTGTTCTTAGTCCCTCTATGCACACCTCTTACAAAGTCATCTAACAACAGCATTACTCAAAATGAGAGGGTGGGACTAGGCTTTTTCTGAGATTTAGGCATGTCTTCATCATAAATTGCAACATTAATCCAGAAGAACAAGGCATTAGAGGCTTACAGGGCAACATGTGTGGACTGCTCAGCAACTCTGAGATGCAGGGATGAATCTGGTTCTCCGCTTGAGCTGGCACCTCTTGCATTGGGGTGTCCACCATGGTTGGAGGGCCTACAGAATGAGACACTACATCCTGAAGAACAGGAGGCGGTATGACTCCAGTCCCCATATCCATACCATCTGGAAGTCCACCATGAATGGGATATGACCCCTGCTCAACTTTGATTGCATTGTGACCTTGAAATTCAGGAGGTCCTGTGCCGGGCTGGACGAGATGAGTGGTCAAAGGAGCACCTCCGTTGGGGTTATTATGGACAATTTCTCCTAAGAGGTTCATTGGAGGGTTATGGTGGGCAGGATTATAGCCATCGCCAATAGAAGATGTGAATGGAACGTCAACTCTAGGAGGGTATGCTGGATAGCTGGAAGGGTCTGTCGGAAAATAAAATTATATTTTTATTTTTAGATAAATTTGATTTCAGATTTATTCCAAATGACATCTACTTTGAAGAAATCTTACCAATGGAGAGTTTGTTAAAGTTTTGCAGCTGAAAAAACAAACAAAAAACCCCCCATTAAATTATTATATGAACACTGTAAAAAGAAAGTTGTTGTCTTAAATGTTTAAGTACAATCAACTTGGATTATTTTTCAACTTAAATTACATTAAACTGACTAAAAAATGAGTTGAATCTTGTATAACAAAGTTGAAAATTGCTCAACTTATTTTGATGAGGAATGAAGAAACATATGTTGTCATAACTTTAATTGTCATAATTTTTACAGTGCAAAAATTATGTTGATTTGACCATTTAGTTATTTCAACAGTTATTCAGGCTATTCTTCTACACTCCATGCTCTTCAACACTTACCTCCTCTTCCTCATCCTCTCCAACATCTAAAAATCAACAAACAAGAGATGATTTATTGTCTCAAGCCATAGAGTCTTTGAGGGATAAAAGATGGATAAGTAATTGGAGTGGGAAATATTGAAGAGATTGTCCTTATTTTGGATGATATTTTTTGCTAGTCAGTAGCTGATAGTATTGGGAAACAGTTTTTGAGCTAATCTTGCGGTGCATTTTCAAACATGACAGAGCCAATTTAGAGCTTAAAAGCCAACAGTGTTGTTTCAGCTAATATCTCAAGTTACTGGGTCTTTACCTCCATTGACTGACTGGTCGCACACCTCATAGATCTTATAAGGCTGGACGGGGGTGTCCTTAGTGCCATCATAGTGGAGTCCGAACTCTCTGCTTTTGTTGAGGGCACAGCGGAGGTTAGCCTTCCATTTGGCTGGATCTGGCTCATCTACTCCTTCCTGGTACTTTCCTGTTTCCAGAGCCCAAGCCTGCAGAGCAAAATTAGCGGATGAAGGGATGTTTATGGGAAATGTCCAGACACATGTCTCGTCCCTTTCTTTTTTAAATAGATGATGGCCTGGTTTCACAGACAGGGCTTAAATTAAGGCAGGATTAGGCCTTGGTTAAATTAGAATATAGCTTTTATAAACGTGCCTTAAATACATAACTGGTGTGCATCTTAAGACAAAAAAAAAAAAAAAACTGACATATTTTAATAAAAGTTGCTTTCAGTTAGGATAGCTCAAACATGCATTTTAGTCTTGGACTAGGCTTAAGCCTTGTCTGTGAAACCAGAAAATGGGTCTTAAATCACAGTACATTTCAAGCATAACAAGGGGGGCGGGACATTCCTATTCTAGCATTTGATTGGGCAAAATCTGCATAGTGCAGGATGAGTCAACAATATTTTTGGTCCGTTTCCAGAAAGACTAAATAGGTCGATTTTAAAGCACATCTCTGCTAAATATTAAGTTTGTTAATATACACTTGCACAAAGATGCAACAAATCCACCACAAAACTGTCATTTCAATTTCACAGGGCCTTTAACCTCAAGGGTCTAAACATTTCATGACTTCCTCTTAAAATCTGGCTGCAGTGAAATCAAGTGGAATTGAAACTCCATTTTTAGTTCTCCAAAGAGTGGTTGCAAAAGTACTGAAAAGCCCATCTTTGAACACATCACTAGAACTTGTAAATACAGATGTTTAATGGTTCTGTATGTTATGCAATACATATTGTTTTTAAAGGAGCGTTTGAGGACAGTGTTTCACTTTTCAATCATTTTCTGTTACTGCTGCAATAATAAATACTGAAGTGTGAAACTACTTGGTATTTCAGTATATTGAAACTCTAAAAGCTACCCAAAATTTCCGTTTAGTTCTATCTTTAGAAAAGAATAAGGGTTGTGACAAAGAATGTAACCTCAGCATCCAGGTGACAATATTGGGTTGGTGTTGAAACTAAGCTCCTATAAAGCAAAATACTACTTCAACGCCCACAAAAAGGGTTATAAAAACAGCATGGCTGATGCCAAAACTATATGATTCACCTTAAATATAGTGTTCTCCTCTTCCAGGGTAGGCATATGGCGGGTGGCATGTCTCCAAGGGATCCGGAATAGTCTGCGCTCTTGATTGAGCCAGTGCAGTCCTGGGTATTTCCCACTGTTAATCTGCCGGAGTGAGAAATGTTTACTTTACTAATGTAGAACTCACTCAGGATGTCATGATTTCAAATATATCCCTCTTCTATTATTCCCTCCATTTTAAATGCTGATATCTGGAAATGCTGGATGGGTTAAAGCAAGATGGCAGCCAGACACTGATATCTTTCCAATCTGTTTGAAGCATTAATGATGAGATAATCCATCATTAGAGAGGTACATCCCCAATGAGGTTTTATGAATCTCTTTGTTGGTTTGGAAATGAGGTTAAAATTACTCTGTGACCAATTTTTTCATTTATATTCATACAAATTTGAGTTACACAGAAAACACACAGTGACCAGAGACTTTTGAGTTTGAAAAATGACAAGAGTCACCATTTAGGTGGGGTCATATTACCAAAGTTAGTGTCATAGAGTGAAGCGATGCAGGAAGCACTGTTCACTTTCAACACAGCAAATTCAGAGCGCTGCGAACTCTGCTTTAGTCCTGAAGCGAAAATCTCAAATGTGTGGATTCCTATTGACTTCACTACTCTGCAAATGCACACCTTTAAAAGCAAACTAAAGGCAAAATATATAATTTTCGCCGCTAGAGGTCTCTTATTCAAAACAAAGGTGTAGCTTGATGACGCCTTGATTTCGTGGAATCATGGTAGTTGTTGTCTTCAAACAGTTGCTCACCTGTCTAATAAAACACATCATATATTAAAGCGTCTTTGGTGTTTCCATGGTTTCTACAAAATAAAACTGGAAATCGAGGGTAACATGTATGATATCATTGATGACACGGCCCATGTCCTGGTTAAAATTGCTTATTTCTCTCGATTTAAACATTCTTGGAAACATTTGGGATAATGGAAGTAAACAAGTCAACAAAATATATAACACTGTTCTAGTGGTTTTGGATATTTAAATCCAAAAATCTTAAATATTGTCCCTTTAAAGGTATCAAAAGTAGTCTATACAACTTGTGACTGATGTCATCTGAGGAAAAGACTGAAATTCAAGTAGTTATTCATTGAAAAATGTTCCCTCTGTTGTACAACATTCATGTATGCATGACGATATTTAAAAAATGCTGTGTCATGACTGGTCATCTGACATGAGAATAAATGCATATGGCATAATCAGGGATATTAGAACTGCTTTCATGGTGCTATCTGTTCATGTATAGAGCTTTACAGCACTTGGTCATCATTCACTTTTATTCTATTAAAAGAGCATCTGCTTTTTACGTTCCAGATAAGTCATACAGGTTTGGAATGACATGAGGGCAAGTAAATGATGCCAGGATTCTAATTTTTGGGTCTTTAAATGTCCACTGTTTTTCAGCTTGACTTCAAAAATGTTCTTCAAAGTTATAATGCGATTAATAAATCACAATTCACCTGTGCCAGCAGCCATGGCTTCAGACGAATCCTCCGTGGTTGACCACTCATGGTGCTGGAAAATGAGGGGGTCGGAGGATGTGGTAATTGTGAACACTTATTTTGGTTTTGCTGGGGCAAAAAAAAGGGAAAAAAAAGAAAAAGGAACGGTTACATTGTTGACAGAAGATTTAGTCTGGAAGTTGGCAACTATCAGCGAGGAACATAATTAAAAGTTGAATCTGCAAAGTTTACACAACTGCTGAGATGGGCAAGCTGAAAAAAAGTATCTTTAACTCAATTTTAGGGCAACAAGATTAATACATTTTCAGCACAAAAGCAGCACAATGACAAATGTAACAAGACGTGAGCCTTCAGGCCTCTGCCAAGACCTCAAATCGCTGCTATAAAAGCAGGTGCTCGTGGGAAAACAGAAAGCATGTGGGTATTTAGTTTTTGAAAAGCTCAGTAGCAGGGAGGTCATGTTACCTCTGTAAATAAACGACAACATGACGGAGCACAATAACAGCCAAGCTCCAACGCCACCATTAACACAGTCTGCTTTTAATAAGGGGGAAAACACAAGGTTGTCATGATAGCTGTGTGTCTGACTTATGCAGAAATGAAAAAGAGGCTGTGAAACTTGCAAGGCCATTTCTTATTAAACGGTCATGAGACTTCATGTGAGCCTTTTCAATGAGTGTCAAATGGTGTCTTGAACTTGCAAGATTAAAGGGTAAAGGAAGTTACTTTACTACTAAATTCATTCATTATGAATTGACAAGAGGAACAATATCAACCAAATGCTAGAGTAATTTTGATTTGGTTTAGGACAGAGAAGTAGGTGGGGTTCCTAAAAGAAAATCTGTTCGGTGTTCTCCAATTTAGTTCCTTTAACCCTCTAAGTTCCTGTCATCTCTATAGGTAACAAACCCAGTCCCCCACTTTCTGAGTATATAATATGGGTAAATAGTGAAGGGATGACATGATGCATGTGTGAATGTCATCCAAAAAGCTATTTTTATTTTTCATCCATAAAAAAAAAAAAAGAACTATTTAGGAATATAAAATATGTTTATGTTATGAGAAATTGCTAAAAGCAGCGTGTGCCAGCGGAAATTGTGTTACACTATTGTTATCAACCTTTTTTTGTTGTTTTACACTCCACATTTAAGTTAAATTAATGCAAAACACGAAAAGTAAAGAGAGATAATTCTATTAGATAGTACTCTCAGCAGTTAAAGTTTTTTTTAAATTCTAATATTTATTAAACGTTTTGTCACCCACTTTCTCTAAAAATAAATGTAACTTATTATTATTTAATTTCTTTCCACTGTCACGTACTTTCATTCCTAAAATAATACTACAAAAAATTAATTATTTATTTTAAATGATTATTTATACAGCCTTTTTTAGTAATGAGGTCAAATGTATGCAAGTAAAACTTTTAAATGACGGAAAAGGGGGTTAATTAAGGAATTCGGTGTTATTTATTGACTAACATTATGCTCTTAAAATTAGTAACGTGCAAATACACACAAAAGATACACAAACACAGTGCCTATTACTCAAGAAACCACAATGTTGCCAAAACGCCCATTTAATCCCCACCTGTCCAAAACTAACACGTGTCCAGAGCTTCTTAAACCACATTTTATGCGACAAAACCATCCAGATTTAACTTTTGCAAATGTTAAACAAACGTAAAATCACTTACCTGCAATGAGAAGTATCCAAACTTTAAATCGGGCTCAGTTCAGCGTTTACCTGACGGGCGCGCGCGCGCATATGAATCAGGTGAGGTTTATATCCGCGTCTGCTCGTCCTCTCAGCTCCAGCAGATCAAATGGCCGTGGACTGACTGATCGCAGCTCTCCAGGAGGACTCTCTCATATCCATGTTGTTGTTTTTTTAATGGCATGAGACGACAGTAACGTATTTGCAGAAGTAGAACAGGTACCACCCTTCCGGATGACAGGGGCTAATGTAAACGGAAGTGGTGTGTGTTTCAATTTTCGTATGCACTAGCTGTGACCCTGTGTTGTAGTTTTAACATTTGACAACAAGTGCATATCATTAACCAAAATAAATTAGGTAAATCCTATTTTTAGTAGACGGTTAGTGCTGTTTTTGTAGCTGGACAGTCTGTATCTCATCAGTGCAGAATTTATGAACTGTATTTCACCAAATATGCCAAATGATAGAAACACAGGAGGCAAATGCTCATTTAATAAGACTGTTCTTTAGTGTTGTTTAGACTTTTAACATGCAATGAGGGGGGTGAAGGATATATATATATATCCTTCACACGAGGATGATCATATTTTGATTATATCATATGAGACTAATATACTTTTGTTTTATCAAGACTAAATTGCTTTTTAAATTTTTTTTTTAAATATTTTTTTTTATGCGCACATTAATGCACATGCAGTTTTTATGAACAGACCACATTATTTTTTCAAATGAATTTCAAGAGTATTTAAATGAATCACACAAAAAAAAGAAGAAACAAGAAAAAAGGTTGCGCAATGGCGCAATGACGTCGTGCGTGACCTGCCGGGGGTTTCCAGGGGAACGTGACTTGTTGGGACTCAGGCATGCAGACGGAGCTATTCAGTCGCTTTATTACATTCGATAAATATATATATATATATATATATATATATATATATATATATATATTTTTTACATTTTTTTTTTTGTAACTAATTTGCTTTTTATCTTAAACCGACCGTGTACTATAGCCTAATTAATCCGTCTGTTTTGCAGTTTTAAACTTTAACTTACTCTTATTATTGTGACAGAAATCAGGTCACATTCATTGATGTGCACCAGGTTTAAACCTGAAAACACTGTTGCGTCTTATTATGATTTTTTTCCAGCCTTAAATGTTGTTGTATAAATGCTGAAAAGTGTTTTTAAATTAGGCTTATTATTTGGCTTTACTAAGCTTGTATGGCATAACAATATAATGTCAAACTTTGCAGCTTATTTAATATAGTTTAGTAACGTTACATAAGACCGCAAGACATTTCTCTAGCGCAATGTCTTAAACATCATTGTTTTGAGAATTAACTTACTGGAGAAACAACAAACACACACAGGTTTGCTGGCCACATCAAATGTGAGGACCTCCAAATGATGGTCCACAGTCAGGAGGTTCAGAACCTTCTGGGACCTCTTTCACTGCTCTGCCACTTGGACATCAGTGGTGAAAGGATGACAGGTTAGCACTTTGTTTTCCACTAGCCTTCACTAGTTAATTCATTCTTGAAGTTTTGACATCAATATTACAGTTTTTCTGATTTACTGATTCTTCTTTAGACAGGTCTAATGAGGTCAGATCAGAGTCTTCAGCTTATAAGAAGGATAAAATCATTCCAACCTCTTTGACACAGTTGTGCAAACAGCTGGAGGAGAGAATCATCCAAAAATCACAACATCGCTCTATCTGCCATGAAGACAGACAGTCTCTGGTCAGTCTCAAACAGATACATACATTTCAATTTAATAATATACATATTCATCATCTGAATATGCCTAAAAGTTATCATGCTGTTTTTGACAATTAAATAGACAATTAGAGGACTTTTCATATGTTTAGGTCAAAATTATACATTTATGCATTTGACTCCTGTGTTCTCTTAATTCCTCATAATTTTTTTCTTTCTTTCTCTCTCTTGTTGTTCTTTATTAGACGAATGATATAATTGTTTTTTTAATTATTTATTTCGGTATGAGCAATGTGTAATGTATATATATATATATATATATATATATATATATATATATATATATATATATATATATATATATATATATATATATATATAATTACTTTGGAGTTGGTAAAGTTTTTTAAAGTCTTAGAAAGGTCCTATCTAAATCTTATGCTCTTCACAGCTTAATTTATTTGATTAAAAATACAGTAGTATTGTAAAACATTATTAAAATTTAAAATAACATATACAATTATTTGTGATGGCAAATGATGGTAAATCTGAATTTTCAGCTTCATTACTTCAGTGTCACATGATCCTTCAGAATTCATTCTAATATGCTGATTTGATGTTCATGAATCATCTCTTATTATTAGCAAT
Source organism: Paracanthobrama guichenoti (assembly GCA_018749465.1). Lineage (NCBI taxonomy): Eukaryota > Metazoa > Chordata > Actinopteri > Cypriniformes > Gobionidae > Paracanthobrama > Paracanthobrama guichenoti. The sequence continues at coordinate 7,581,187 of CM031946.1, forward strand.
CTTGAAAACAGTTGTGCTGCTTAATATTTGTGTGGAAACAGTGATTTTTCTTCTTTTTTTTTTTTTTTAATTCTCTGATGAATAGAAATATCAAAAGAACAGCATTTATTTGAAATACAATTTTTATTTAACAATATAAAAGTCTGCCACTTTGATCAATGCAAAAAAACAACAACAACAACAACCTGTTACTGACCCCAAATTTTTGAATGGTCGTTTATGTATTTAAAAATATGATTTTGATATTTTCTGTTTGTTGAAAAATAATTAAAAAGAAATATAGAATATAAAGCCAAAACAAATAGATGTTGAGTTGTATAGTTAGAGTTTATACAGTCAATCTTAAACTTAAAATACTCCCAGAAGTATGATTTCTTTTTAAAATTAGTTTACAAGATATACCCCTTTTCTTTTTGCTTTTGACCTTCAGACTTCAGTGTTGACCTCTGAGTTGGGTCTGATCTGGCAGAACCTGAAAACCCCGTCTGTAGACACCACACTGACCCAGGAAGAGAAAGTGCAGCTGCACTGCCAGACCTTCAGTGAAGTGCTGCACATCTGTGAGCAGCTGTTTTTTCAATACCTGCAGCTGACGAAAACTCTACAGAGGCGAGGCGTCTTCAGTGACTGTGCTAATCGCAGAAGGGTGGCAGCTCAGCTCGCTATGGACTGTACCAGACTGTGAGTGCTGTTCTTTTTACCTAAATTACAGTGACTTTAACAGTTTTTGATCCCATAAAATAGCCAATTTGATGTCATACAGTGCGGCATTGCTTATTCACAGTAGATTGTGACTGTTTTGTTTACAGCTTGAATGTTCGCTCCATAAAATGCAGGATTGTCACAGGAATCAAGGCTGCACGGAAGGCCAAAACAAGTGTTGTTACACAGCAGATGGGACTACAGACATGCTCTCATAGCATGGAGAGGTCCAAGACGGGCACACCACTGGAAAAAGCTGCTGAGGATGACCTCAAGGAGGTGCGTTTGTGTGTATGCGTGTTGTAAAGAGAGACTGTAAAGTCAAATTAATGAATTTCTGTGTGTACAGATTCAGGAGAAAATCTGGGAGCTGGACCTGCAACATGTGTATGATCTCTTGCCCTGCCACATGGAGCCAATCTGCTATAAAACAGACAAACAGTGTACGGCAAGATACACAGATTTATTTAGGGATAGTTTAGCCAAAAATTTAAATTCTGTCATCGTATATATATATGTTTGTTGTTTTAGATAGGCCGATAGAGAGAGAAGTAAAGGTGGGTGAGTGAGTGAGTGAGTGAGTGAGTAAGATAGATAGATAGATTTTAATCAGATCTCAAATTTTCTATGAACTGTCCCTTTAAAGTGATGGGTTATAATTCAGGATATTGCATCAGAACACTGAAACTTGTGCTTGTGCCCAGGTTCCACAGCCAACATGGCCAGTATACCAACACAAGAGCAGGATCAGAGTCCCAGTCAAAACCAGTTGTTCAGAATGAAGGTGACCAGGACTTTTTAATCAAAATGCACTGCACAAATTCCATATTGAAACTTTTAAAACAGTTGCCTGTAGCCTTTATAATATTCTTCACAATTTGTCCTTCCGCCCTCTCAGGGATGTCATTCCATGCCTGACCTACAGAGGGAGACACTGCTGGAGGAGCTGGAGATAATGCTACCCGACCGGCCTCCATCCCCATTGGTCGTACTGTCCACAGATCATCCCTCCAGCATGGAGAAACACATCAGTCCTGGGGAGGATCTGAGGAGGTTGGGCTGTAACCAAGTACCCATACAACATATTAATCACAGTGTCTATGTGCATGAGTAATTGAAACTGCATTTGTGCATATGTGTTTTTAGATTATTACAAGAGAGCGATTACAAGGATGACAGTAACTGTGAGACAGATCCGTGCCCACTTATAGAATCCATGATCTATTATAATTCTAGCAGACTCCAAAGGCTCAAACAAAGACTACAGGTACAGAACTGAACTCACTGCAGCTATAATCGTGTGCAGTATACCTGTGCCATCTGCAAATGCAATTTACAGTTGTTTCATGGGCATTTCTTTCTAGAAATTAATAGAGGAAGAGGAGAAAACAAAGAAGCACAAAGTTCTTGTGGAGAAACCTTCGCACACACAAGAAGACGTGGCCATAGTGGAGGTTTCACCTCACACCATTGTGCACACAGCAGCAGCCCGAGTGTCAGATAGGATTCTCCCGGACACCATCAAACTGTACCCACCAGTCTACAATGACCTCATTAAAGAGGTGCTATGTGTTCTTTTAGTATTTTTAATATAATATTTATTAATATTTTAAATTAGCTGTTATTTTATTTTCAAGTGTTTTTAATGTGCTTTTGTCATTTTTTTATTACACTTAGAAATATATTTCTAATTATATTTCTGTTTAGCTTTAATTTAAGCTGAATTTTCAGCACCTGTTACTTCAGGCTTCAGTGTCACATGATCCTTGAGAAACCATTCTAAGATCATTTCTTATTATTATCAATGTTGAAAAAGTTTTAGCTGTTTAATTTTTTTAATTTAATTTTTTTATGTCATGATACACTGCCACTCAAAAGTTTGGGGAAAGATTTGAAAAAAGAAAATGGATACTTTTATTTAGTATAGGCACATTCAATTAATAAATAAAAAGACAGTAAAACATTTATTCAACATCAAAAAGTTCTGTTTATAGTAAATGCTGTTCTTTTGAACTTTCTTTTTATCAAAGAGAAATCCTGAAAAAATCAGTTTCCACAAAAATATTAAGCAGCACTGCAGTGTTTAACATTAACAATACGAAATGTTTCTTTAGCACCAAATCAGCATATCAGATTTCTGAAAGATCATATGACACTGAAGACTGAAGTAATGATGCTGAAAATTCAGCTTTGCCACCACAGGAATAAATTAAATTTTAAAATATATTAACACAGAAACCAGTTAATTTAAATTGTAATAATATTTCACAGTATTACTGTTTTTACTGTATTTTATATCAAATAAATGCAGTCTTGTTGAGATTAAAAGACTACTTTCAAAAATATTCAAAACTCTTAATGTTTTCAATCTTTTGACCGGTAGTGTGTATATATATATATATATATATATATATATATATATATATATATATATATATATATATATATATATATATATATATATATATATATATACATACATACATACATACATACATACATACATACATACATACACACAGTATATATCCACCCTACATTATAAACTAAGCTATGTAATCATTCTAAACCTCTAGATCGATTCAGCATCGGTTACTCAGATGGACCGGAACTTGGTTGGAGAAAATATGGAAATAAGCAAAGTCTATGAAGAATTATCCAAAAGTATTTCAACGAAGTACTTCAACTTTGATGAGGTAAGCTGAGTTAGGGCTTTGGGGGCGAGAGGCCCATATCTTTCAAATGTAGATATTTTGTAGGTTACATATCACAACATCCTCATATCATGAAGTTTCCTCACATCCTCATGTCATTTTCTTTTTTTTAAAGGACCCCAGGGTCGAGCCTGCTCTGACAAATGCCACATGCTGCTCAAAAAGAGTAATTGATGACAAACTAATAAACCCATCACTCAGGAAGCCCAACCCATACAGCATATCTTACAGGTGTTCTCTTCTTTCTTATTAGCTGTGTTTGTGGTTATTTGATGCCCCCAAATGATATAAAATCTTAAATCTAATGGCAGAGAGAGAACTAAGAGGGATGCAAAAAGAAAGAGGCCTGTGAATTCGACCACAAGAGCGTACAGAGCCTGGTTTCAGTGGTGGAGGTGTCAGCTATCACTGGATGATTATCTTAACTACATTTCCAACCAGGTAAGTTTATAATAGGAGTGTGTTCATGAGTAATACATGCTAAATATATTCAGGATGCAGGCTCATTTGTGGGCTTGAACATTTGTGCTTGTGTTATTTGTGCCCTGGTTTTGAAGGACTCTGATTATCTGTCAGTGCTGTTTCACCTGTATGACAGTGATAATGATGATGAAGACGCAGAGAGACACAAGCTGGCTCAGTTGCAGAGAGATGAGAGGAGAAGGTCTGGTATTAACAGCTGGGATTCATTACTAGTTTATCCTCCCTCATTTATTCTGAGAATGACACATGATGATGTGCAATTGTTTTTCGTCCATGAGACAACATTTCTAATACTGGGAATGTGACTGTGAGCAAATGGCTAAACACAAATGTTTTGCCTGTTACATTTATTTTGTTTCTATAGTAAAATCTGTAGATTTTAGCTTCTAATTTGTATTGGACCCTCAGAAGGCAGCAGGAAAAGATCAATTCACTTAGGAGACAGAAACAGGAATTTGTTCCTGGATTCTGGAACATCAACACCATAAAGATGGGAGGACTGGGGATGGAACCAGAACTAGATGGTATGTTAATGTTTTCTATAAAAAATATTGTTTCATTTATGAACATGCATTATTTAGAGTTCAAAAAGGCATGAGTGCCAAAATATCTGTTTCAGAAAAAAATCAAGAAGAGGAAATACAGGATGCAGTGAGTTAATGTTCTCTTCCCCAGAATATAATGCCTCACTTATGTTTTTCACTGATTTCTGCTTTGTCTATCATGTCATGTTAGTGTTATTTTAGGACAGATTTCTGTATAGCAAAAAAAAAAAAAAATTGATTGATTGATGGATGGATGTTCTTCAGTCTGTGGGAGCGGCTGTGTGTCCTGAAGAGAAGGGTGAAGGTCCAGCTGCTGGTCTACTGAATGGAGAACAGATGCAGGTCAGGCTGGAAAGGGTTTGGAACGCCCTGCGTCTGCCAGAAGGACAGCGACTAGACATGGCCATCAAATACAGCTCCCATGAGTACAGGGACCATCTGCAGGAGGTAGAGATAATAAGAATAAACTCTCCTGGCTTTCCATCATGATCGTCAAGGTTTTATATTGTCACATGGATTTATTTGTGCTATCAGGCAATTGCTGCTTGGGAGCAGGCTGCTCGTTTGATCCAGAAGAGGGAGCTCTTGCTCTCCAGGTTGGAGGACTTTGAGAGGGAGGCATCAGACCCCAAAAGATTTTTCCAGCGAGGTACATTAGAGGCACATAATAATGAATTTTGACCCTTGAAATCTGCATTTGGGATTGTGTATTGCCTGCATTGCTTTATATTTCGAGACATTATTATGAATCAGATAAAAGAATGAATCTAATACAGATTCATTGCGAACACACAGGTTATCATGGTTCATCTATCGCTAGAATGGAGGAGGCAAATCAAAGGGAGAATCTCAACTGTCAGATTTCAGTTGTAGATCAAGAACTGTCCAAGACTATGGGCCACATCACAACCCGTTTCAATGACAGCATCAGCTATGAGGTGAGTGCATACAAGGACCCCATTGGTTAGAAACTGTTCGTTCTGTTGTTCTTCCTTGTCAAAGCTGTTTTGGTTCTCACAGGGTCGGCCGTACAGGGAGAAGATGCGCTGGGACCGTACTGAGATGCTGTACTGGCTGCAGCAGGAGAGAAGGGTCCGTTCGCTGGAGATGTTTGTAGAAGGACGGACGGCTCTGCCTGTAAGGCTTCCTCCTCTGAGCCAAAGCCAGGAGCTTCACTCAGGAAACCATCAAACTCTTCATGAACAACCTCCATCAGACTGTGAGAGACATGGCCGATTAATGCAACACTGTGAACTCTAAAAAAATATATATATACTGATGTAGGCCAAATATTAGCAAATAAAGCAAGATCTGTTAATTTTTATAGAGTTGTTTCATTTTGATTATTGTTTTACTATATTTACTATATTTGCTGAAGAACTTCAGTATATAATTAAAAGTATTGTAGAATGGCAAATGATGGTATGGATTACATTGATTATTTAAATTATATATACACAGGGCTTGACATTAACACCTGCCAGCCCGCCAAATGCAGGTAGATTTCAGCTGTGGCGAGTAAGGCAGCCACTCCCACTAGCCACAGTGGCGGATTGAATATAATTTCAGCCTACAGCCAAATTAAATGGCAAGACCGTCATACCACAAATTTACAATTCTTTATCGATTAACTTGCAGTTAGTGAAGGCGGGATAGGCGGAATCTCGCTGAATGACACAGAACAGAAGCGCCCTCTCCCTGTCGCACATGTGATCAGTTCTCCTTGCACCTGAATAGTCAAATACACGTGCACACAGATGTCAAAATGTCCATCGTGTGGAGTATTCTGTCTGTCATTAATGTTAATCAAACAACTACAGATGTTAATTAAATGTATACATATTAAATAAACCTACTGTATCTGAAAAAAATATTTTTTTTAAATTTACTATTGTTTTTGTAATTTGCTAATTTGCTTCTTTCGTTCTTTTATATAGCCTAACAAAAATAGCTCATATAATATTAAAATTCTCATATTAGCCTATGCTCATATTGCCCACCCCTTGCCCGCCTGCACATACCAGCTGATATACAATGTAGTCTTGATTTGGGTGGTCACTGCATTTGAAAGTTTGAAAGGGTTTTAAATCTTCTAAATCAAGTAAAATTACTCAAAATTAAGTAATTGAAGCATGCCAAAGTCAACTTTAATCATATAAAATGTAATTTCCAAACAGCAAAATTGTGGCCAGTGAAAATGCTAAGTGGCTAGTAACTGTGGAAAACCACTAGCCACAGTTGCTGGTGAGCAAAAAGTCAAGCCCTGTATATGCATAATAATAATTATGTGTAGAAAATGACAAATGATGGTATTAATTACATATGATTTCTTTTTTTTTATATATATTTTAACTGATAAACCTGTTGGTTGAATGTGTTACATACATTATACAGAGGAAATATGCTATCCTTGCTTTTATCTTGCAATTCATTTATCAGAATAGTGACAGATATCACGTACTATTTTGCTTCTTAATATTCCAAAACACTTTTTACATAACTAAACATTTTTGTTTATAATTTCTTGACTGGGAAGGATACATTTCTATTTTTTTTTCTATACTTTATCCCCTTTGTGTTTCACTTATTACCAGTAGTTGGCAGTGCGCTCTTTCCCGTTTGTTTGTGTTGATCCTGTCAACTGAAGAGAAGAGGACATTCGCGCCACTCTGATTGGCTGTGTGCACATCACGTCATCTTCTCTGTTTCTAAACGTTTCCTGTCGAATTTTCCATTTGGGATTCATACAGCTCTGTTTTCAAAATATCTCTGAAAGAAATGACAGCGCATAATAGGCACTCGACGGGTATGTCATTTTATTTGTATGCTTAATATTTCAAATTACCACTTAAAAGAGCTGAATTATTTAGTCGTAGCTGATCATAACAACACCAATGGTCCAATGAACAGCCTCTTAAAAAATATAAACATATAAACAATACATTGTTATCTCTATAAACCTATTGAATGCATATAAAGATAAAGATGTATTATTTTGATAAAAGTAAGAGATAGATAACGTTAATTAAATTGACAAACACTGACAAAAACAGCACATTTTATGGTTGATATGAGGCACTTTTCTTATTTCTAGTCATACAAAACACCGGTACATACAGTATTTCCTTATGAAGCACCAGTTAAATCATTTTAATTGATTTCCAATGAAAGATATTGTTTGTAAGCAGCAATACAGAGTTATAATGACATATTTCGACGCTTTAAAAGCTAACAGTGTCTATAAGCAGAGTCTTGCTCTCAATGACATCCATCAGCCACTTTTCCCTGAACCTCGTTTGTCCTGGAATATGTTTGAACCTGTTGGTTTCAACGAGGAAGTGAACGTCCACGGGCAGTGTATCTGGTTTGATTTTGGAGATCTCCATGATGAAATATACGCTTGCCGTGGCTGTGGGGATCGGGGCAGTTCGTGTCGGGATGCTCCATTTGGCTCTGTACTGGTACTGCTTTGTAAATTCCAGCTCTGTTTCCTGGAGAAACTTCAGACTGTAGAGCCAGCCGGGCTGCGTTATCTCCCATGTGTCCATGTATTGCCTGATCTGCTGCTCTCCGATCTCGATTGTAAAGTCTTTGCATAAAATCCAGTCGATATTTTTGTATTTATGCTCACATTGTGCTATATTTGCGCTGTCCATCTCCATAGCTGTCACTGTTTCTGTCATGTTGACGTCGGTTTCCATGGTGATGACAAACGGGACGGGTGACATAGGCCTAATGTTTATTTCACCGTTTTTTGGGGGGATAACACTTTATTTTACAGTGTCGTTGTTACACGTTAGTTACTATAAATTGTGCATAATTACGTGCAACTAACCTTAACCAAGCCCTAATCCTAACCCTATAGTAAATACATGTAGTTAATTATGATTACTCAGCACTTAAAGGTATAATTACGCTGTAACAATGACACCTTAAAATAAAGTGTAACTTTTTTTTTTCAAAAAAAAAAAAAATAAATAAATATATATATATATATATATATATATATATATATATATATATATATATATATATATATATATATATATATGTTTTTAAGGTATTTCACTTTATTTTAAGGTGACGTAGTTACACATTACTACATGTACATGGGTAGTTGATAAATAAGACCAAACACCACTTTTGAAGAAAAAAAAAAAAATGCATATTGTTATGTAGTGTGAAGTCTGATGTTTGAGAAAATGTCAATTCTTTCACTGTTTTTTTTTTTTTTTGAACATTTTTACTGAAATGTGTATGGTGTGACATAGAAAGAATTAAGAATATAGGGGTGTCGCACCAAAGGACAACAGAAATTAACACTTATATAGTGGTTCCAAAAAAAGTTTAATATTTGAACAATTCTGAGACAAAATCTTACCATGTGCACATGTCATGGGCTTCACAGTAACATGACCTTGAATGAGGTCCTTCAACTAATTAAACTTGTCAGTGGAATTGTCCAATTTAAAATCAGAATATGGACATGGTTTTCAGTGACAACATGTATCAAGTTCCTACACTTTTAGAAATATATGAATGAAAAAAAAAGTAATTTACTAAAATAGACATTTGTAAAATGATGCCTGAGGTATTTATATTAACATTTGTATGCTTTTCTTTTATAAAAGTTGTAATTTATTGAACCATGCTTGAGACAGTCACACCATAGGACAATTTTGAGATTTAGCTCTTTTTAGAGCCATGTCACGTCAACAACCCACTTACTGTAATAACAGTAAATTATGTATAATTAACTAACACTAAACCAAACCCTAACCATAACAATATAGTAAGTATGTCGTTAATTAATAATACTCAGTATTTAATTGAGTAGGAACAATGTGACTACATCACCTTAAAATAAAGTGCAAACGGAAAGATTTAAGGAAGTTACTCTCTTAAATATTGATATCAGAAATACATTTTCAGATATCAGAAAGGCCAAATGTAACGTGTTGACATATATTTACAGAAATCAAGAATTAACATCAACTAGTGACAATTGAATTCTTGATATCAAGACTTTATACTTTTACTAAGTAATTATTGATATAAAATTTTTTAATATTTATTGCATTTCTTATATGTGAAATTGGAATTTCAACTAGTAAGAAATCCATTCTTGATATCAACAACTGAATTTGAATGGCAGCCTATGTGACATTTAACTAGTGAAAATGCAATTACAAATATTAAGAATTATAGTTTTTACTAGTTTCAAACTTCAAAAAGGGACACAAAAGTGGTCCATATTACGCATGCACTGCATTTCACTTTTTTAAGTCAAACTATATCATTTCTGTGTGCTTTCTTACTTTATGATATTAGACATTATTAATTTAATAATAACAAATAACAATCTTTCACATTACAGGTCACCTTTAAAATGAGGAAAGCTCCCACTCTTATAAAAAAGCCCAGAGCCCTTATCTAGCAGATGTGAAATTGACTGAGCTCTGCAGGGCTCAGCAGCTCCGATGCCAAATCCATACAAGTGTGTCTCCTCAAGGAATATCCCAGAATTCCCTCGAATAACCTCGCCGCATGTCGCGCATCAGGAGCACACTGGACACCGTTACCAAGGCCGTGAGCGGAACGGTGAACACTGACATTCTCTCCAAGATTACACGCCTCAAACCCAGTGCCGCCCAGGCCAAAGCCATAGAAGTTAAAGTGGAATGTGCCGAGGCAGAGGCTGGAGCTGTCGTGACTGTGGCGGCACCTGATCCGCCCAGGGAGAAAGAAGTGAAAAAAGATATGGAACCTCATAAAGGATCCCCAAAATCTATTAGTAATCTGTCGAGCAGCACAGGAAACACATCCAGCGGGGTTGCAAAGCAAACACTGCAACGTTTCCAGCCCGCTGCGTTCACAACCAACATGGATGAAACGTACAGTCACCTGGCTGAACATGTCAATGCCTACTTTGGAAGCGATACACAAGATGACAAGCGGTCTCAACTGGATAGAGGAGACACAACACCTTTGACATCTCCGATCCAACCTAGCGCTCTTCCCAAAGTTAGCAAAGATCATATCCTTATGGCAGCACCCGTGTCCCATAAATCCACACCAGAAACACCCCCTGGTCCATCTGCCATTGAAAAGGATGGCTCCATCCCAAGTCCACAAGCCCCTTCTGCTCCAACGCAGGACGAGGGCGCTTCAGCCATCCCCATATCGCCAAGGAAAGGCATCAGTCATTACCTGTCCTACCCTAGGCCAAGCGTCCAGGCTTTTGTAGGTAACTACATCACTCCTCTCGTTCCAAAGTTTAGAACGGAATCCAAGGGTAGCACGGCAGAGAAGGACAAACCCTCTGGAATCGAAGTGGCACCATCCCAGGATACAAAGAGTGCAGAAAGCAAGGAGCAGAAAGAGGCAGAGGAGAAAGCACAGAGACTGCTGTCTCAGAGGGAGAAGGTAGAATACTATACCTGTAAATACCTGTAAAATGGTAATAATAATTTGCAATATATATATATATATATATATATATATATATATATATATATATATATATATATATATTATATATAATAATAATATATTTTATATAAAAATACCCATATTAATTTTAAGTTATTTTTGCAAAAATATATAGTAATAATAATAATAATTTGCAAAAATGTCTGTATTGGCCCAAATAATGAGCCACATTCATGCAACAAGAGCAGAATGAATTTGTGTGCAAGAATTCATTCTTATAGAAATTGTCACATTTGATTATATGCTGTTTATGTAAGAATGGATTTTTGATTTACACAAATTCCTTCTTCTCATGTTTCATTAATGAGGCCCATTGCCTATGCCTAATTTCTCAATAATTATAATTTTTAAAGACAAACGTAACTGTTCTGTGTGTTGTATGTAGATTATAGCACGTGTTAGTGTGGATAACCGAACCAGAGCACTGGTCAAGAGTCTTCAGCGAGTCACTGATGTGAAGATCACCATCAGCAGGGTGGAGGAACTGAGCTTCCACCTGCTGGAGTTTCCTGAGACCAGAGGAGTGGCAGCCTCTGTAAGTGTGTGTCCAAACATGTCTTTGCAGTGAGGACTACTTTATTTTTCTACATTGTCTTCTTTTCTCTCTCTGTGTTTAGGAGAAGATCATCCCGTGTCTGTTGCGATTGAGGCAGGCACGAGACGTCAAGCTGCAGGCTGCCGTGAGACAGGCTCTGGCCCTGGTGGGCTACAATGACCCGGTGAAAGGGAGAGGGATACGCGTCCTCTCCATCGACGGTGGAGGCACCAGGTGGGGATTATTAACCTAAAGTTAACAGATTGTGAAAGTACTTTTAAGTTAAAAGTAGGTCAGCCCAAATTTACCTCAAAAAAAGTAGGTCATCCAAAAATAGAACTGACACAATTTTGCAATCCCTTCAAGATTCAAGATTCAAGATTCAAGAGTTTTATTTGTCACATACACAGTTATATACAGAATATACAACCGGCAGTGAAATGTAAACAGGTCCGCTCCATGGACAGTGCAAATTCACAGTTAAAAACACAAGGAAGAAATTATAATAGAAATAGGATATAAAAAAAAAGTACTATCTACTATATATATATATATATATATATATATATATATATATATATATATGTCTATATCTGTAGAATTATAAATAAGTCAAGAGAAAAAAAAGGTAACAAATAAGGATAAAGTGGAATAAAATAATTGAAGTAGACTTTGCAGTGAGTAAACTGTAGACTTATAAATATGTGGTTAACAAATGTATAAGAGTATAATGTGCAAACAGGTTTATGACAGGTTGTTACACAGTAACAACGAAAGAACAGAAAGTGCAGTGCAATGTCAGTGTATCGATGTTTATCCTGGCGTGAAGTCACGTGATGTTAAGTTCAGGAGTCTGATGGCCTGGGGAAGAAGCTCCTCCTGAGTCTCTCAGTTTTGGCCATCAGGCTTCGGAAGCGCTTACCAGATGGCAGCAGCGTGAAATGAGGGTTTGCAGGGTGATTAGAGTCCTTGATGATCTTAGTAGCTCAACCTTTGCAGCGTTTGGTGTAGACGTCCTGCAGAGACGGGAGAGCTGACCCTGAGATACGCTCGGATAAGCGCACTACTCTTTGCAGGGCTTTGCGGTCATGACTGGTGCTGTTCCCATACCACGCTGTGATGCACTGAGTTAAAACACTTTCTATCGCCCCTAAATAGAAAGTTTTCAGGATAGCTGGTGAAACCCTGAATTTCCTCAGCTGGCGCAGGTGGTACAGTCTTTGCCTGGCTTTTTTCACCTGTGTCTGAATGTGAGCAGTCCAGGTCAGGTCCTCGGAGATGTTTACACCCAGGTACTTGAAGCTGCTCACTCTCTCTACTGGTGACCCGCTGATCATGAGGGGGGAGTATGTCCGTTGCTGTCTCTTCCTGAAGTCCACAATCATTTCTTTGGTCTTGCCAACATTCAGAGAGAGACAGTTGTCCTGGCACCATGATGTTAGATGCTCCACCTTTAGATGTTGTCTGTCATCCATTTTCATATTTTAAATTTGTCACAATTTTACCTAGAATAAAAAAATAAACTAACTTAAAAGTTAATAAATGCTAAATATATTTATTAATTTTTAATTAGTTATTGCATTAACTAATGTTAACAAATGAGACCTTATTGTAAAGTGTTACCCATTTAATTATCAATTAAAGACCTAATTAAATATTTAACTTGAATTTAATAATGAAAATAATTAAAGTAGTGAAAAAACTTATAAATAAAAAAATTGTGACCAGTTAAAGGATTTGAACTATAACTGAACACTGAACTCATTTGCCTATATTTTCCTAAAAATGTTTATCCTACAATGTAAAAAACTTCAAATAAAATAAACTTGCCGAATGTGCATGATTTTATCCATGTAAACTACTCTTAAACTCTTAATTTGCTTCAGTGACTCAATCCTTTAGTTTCATGTTATAAGATTTTTTATACTGTATGTACAGTGATGTGTGCAGGCCTGTAATTTTATGTAATTGTTTTGTAGGGGTTTGGTTGCATTACAGGCTTTGCACAGGCTGGAGAGTTTGACAGGGAAGCCCATCTATCAGCTGTTTGACTACATATGTGGAGTTAGTACAGGTATATTATTAAAATTACTTGCAAAATGTCTACAAGGTATAGGAGTGAATTATCTTCTATGTCTTCTAAATCTTCTATGATTTTTCTTAGGTGCCATTCTGGCCTTCATGCTGGGTGTGTTCCAGATCCCTCTGGATGAGTGTGAGGAACTCTATCGGAAGTTGGGATCTGATGTCTTTAAACAAAACTTGATTGTGGGCACAGTGAAAATGGGCTGGAGTCATGCGTACTATGACAGCCAGATTTGGGAGGAGATTCTCAAGTAAGACCATGAAGTGAACAAGCCTATTTGGACCACAGTATTTATTTCATTTCATTTCATTTCATTTCATTTCATTTCATTATTTTATTTTATTTTTGTATTTTGAAGCTGAAATAGAAATAACAAAATAATAGAAGTAAAGAGACACATACAAAACTACATTAAGATAAAAACAAAAATAAATAGCAATAAATAACATCCTCAAATTCATTACAGTACAATACTGTTTACATTTACTGTATTATTTTTCCTTTTATTCACCACAGAGAGAGAATGGGGCATGGACTAATGATCGAGACTTCCAAGAACCCTAAATGCCCCAAGGTGGGTTTTAAAATATATATTTGTAACAAAAGTGCTATTCTCATCTTTTCACTGTTTAGATAAATCACTCAATGCTTCCTCTAGGTGTCATCAGTGAGCACCATAGTGAACAGAGGCCTGCCGCTGAAGGCGTATGTCTTCAGGAATTATAACTTCTTGCCTGGGGTTCGCTCACACTACTTGGGCGGCTGTCAGCATAAAATGTGGCAGGCCATTCGAGCCTCCTCTGCTGCTCCAGGCTACTTCCAGGAATATGTACTAGGAAATGACCTCCACCAGGTAAACCACACAAAGTCTGGTCTGAAGTGAAGTGAATGGCAAGTATGTTAACCCATACTCGGAACTTGTCCTCTGCATTTAACCCATCCCAAGTTAGTGCACACACATTAGGAGCAGACACACACTGCAAACACACACACACCCCGAGCAGTGGGCACCCGGTGAGCAATTGGGGGTTAGGCACCTCAGTTGTTGCCTGACGGTATTGAGAATCAAACCCGTGACCTTCGGGTTACAAGTCTGACTCTCTAACCATGGCTATTTATTAAGGCTATTTATTTTTAAAATAACTTTTTAACATGTTAAGATGTCGCCAAGTTCTCTGACTGTTGATGTCATCCTTGGTCAGACATCTTGCAGTATAGAAAATCATTACAAACCCTTTTAGGTTCTTGTCAGAAGAAGAGGGAGGAAAAGCAAACTCTGCACATACAGCACATGCACTCAGACTATTTCCTGTGCTGTCTCATCAGGGCCGCACATTCAGACTCATTAGTGTTTTTGAGTGCCGTCACTTAGGGCACTTCAGTTCGGCTGCCTTAAAGGGGCTCTCAGATTGCTGTTTGAAGAGATTCCTGTCAGAGGGATTGTTTAGACTCCCCAGATCTCGGATCCACTTCTCTTTGAATCATCACAGAAAGGACAATAACTTAATAAGGGTATAGTTTTAAAAATCGTTCTAAACTGAAAAGTATAGCAGAGTCCACACCACAACTAAAATGCTAATGATTTTTTTTCCCCAGCTGATGAAGGATAAAAACATTGACATTCAATCAGAATCAGTCCTGCTTTAAAGAGCAGGCTCTTGAGCATGCTAAAGAGCGTACTTATCATAAACAAAATGTTACACTAATATAGTTGTCTTTAAAGTGATTGTTCTTGATGTGAACGGGCCTTTAAAGTGTGGCTGTGTATTTACAATATGCATCAAGTATACACACTGTAATACAGAAGGGCTACACAAACATGATTTGTTCAGGAAAGTGTATTATTTTTAGCAGTTCATGATCTGAGTATGTTTCTGCACTACACTGGCGTAGCTGTCAGGTCTGCTTGTCTTCATCCAGCTCAAACTGGCACGGTCCCACCGCTGCCATGCTGAACGCACCCTCACAGCTTGAGATTTCATCAGCCTAAAAGTCTCTCCTCCAAGCGGCAGACATTAATGTTGAATCGTAGCCCTCAGTGGTGCCTGTTGAGCCATCAGGAAGGCGTCATTCTGTCCATCTGCCTATTGACACCCACCAAGTTCACATACAGCTTTCCACAATGTCCCTGTTGTCCCAAAAAGGCCAATAAAGCTGTTGGTTGCCGAGCTAAATGAATGCCCTGATTCATTCAGAGTCTGATGAGATCTGTGTTCAATAGGAAGATGAGCCTGTATATAGAAATGGTGGTATGAAACGGCATGTGAGACTTTAAGTTTTACGAACATCACATGGGTAAATGGTGATTTATTTATTTTTAATGAGTAATTTTTTATCTATTCATTTTTTTCAAAGTAATTTCTGAATAATAGCCTAATTCATATTTCTTGGGGCATAAACTAAAAAATTATTGATGTCACTTTTTTTTTAATATATTAAGTTATTCAAAATATAGTTAATTTCTGAATTAATATTCATTTTGATATTTTGGGGCATTAAGTAGAAATGAGTTTTCACATAGGTATTTTTTTCTGTTGATTTGTAAATTTATATTTTTAATATATTAATATATTAAAAATACACACACACACACATACAAAAATTCTGAATTGAAATAATTAATTTTAATAATTTTTAGATGGCCATTAAGTAAAAGTCCTGATATTATAAAGTGTCTTTAAAAGAATGAAATTCTTGAAAAGCTTAAGTCATTTGGCATAATCTTTTATACATATATCCTTCACTTCTTGTAAAAAATTTTTTTACCAAATCAAAGTCATGTGGTGCAACCAGAAATGCTGAAGTGTTTATTTTCCCATTATTTAAAAAGATTCTTCCTTTTCTTTATCATGGACAGTTGGACACTCTTGAGTGCCACTGACCCACATGATGCCATCAGAAATAATACTCAATTTGCGGTCAAATGTTCTTTGGGGAACAATTGAAGAGAAATTTTGAGTGACACTGTCTTCAGGGAAGGCATAATTTATTGGCGAACAAGATGAGAATGAACTATTTTTAGATGGTATTCGCTCTTCATCTAATACTCCACATAGATGATTCCAAATTTTTGGCCTAAGGGCCAACTAAACCCACTTAATGCAATTCATTAGGTTAATCTTCCCATGATTCCTCATTCAAAGCTGCTGTGATGTGTTTTGATGTATGTTTTTGCAGTGTGGGATGAATGTGTTCTCATTAAAATGCAAATGTGGTGGAGGCACTTGGCTCTAAAACCTGTTGCCAACAGAACACTCGATGCCCGGACTCTGAATGCCACCAGTGGCAAAGATTCTCTCTCTCTCTCTCTCTCTCTCTCTCTCTCTCTCGCTCTCTCTCGCTCTCTCTCTCTCTCTCTCTCGCTCTCTCGCTCTCTCGCTCTCGCTCTCTCTCTCTCTCGCTCTCTCTCTCTCTCTCGCTCTCTCTCGCTCTCTCGCTCTCTCGCTCTCTCGCGCTCTCTCTCGCTCTCTCTCGCTCTCTCGCGCTCTCTCTCTCTCGCTCTCTCGCTCTCTCGCTCGCTCTCTCTCTCGCTCTCTCTCGCTCTCTCTCTCGCCTCGCTCTCTCGCCTCGCGCTCGCTCTCTCTTCCTCGCATCTCTCTCCTCTCTCGCGCTCTCTCGCTCTCGCTCTCTCTGCTCGCTCTGGCTTTCTCTCTCTGTCGCTCTCTCGCTCACTCTCTCTCTCTGTTCGCTCTCTCGCGCTTCTCTCGCTCTTCTCTCTCTCTCGCTCTCTCTCTCGCTCTCTCGCTCTCTCTCTCGCGCTCTCTCTCTCGCTCAGCTCTCTCGCTCGCTCTCGCTCGCTCTCTCTCGCTCTGAATAGCACTTTAGTTTCTTCCCAACATGCCAGGCCTGTAATCTGTTATGCATACTCTTCTCAATGGCTTTCAACCATCAAACAAGAGATCACTCCTCTACTGTTTGTTTGTTTTTCTTCTTCATTTGACTGATTCATCAATTCATTCATTAAAGAAATAGTCCACCCATTTACCATCAATTATACCGCTTTCTCGCCCTCAAATAGGATTTTCCTTCTCCTGATGTGATGAGCTAAGCAATAGCTAGATTTAATCACCATTGGTAGCAAGATTTATTGTAATGCTTTTTTTCCTCAGTTGGTCAGAACAAAAGTGTCAGACCTGTTACTTGTTCTCGCTGAGGAGCCATGCCATTGAACAATCCCTATAAAGTCTGCAAATAACAGGTTTTAAACAGAGATGGCGACAAAGAGGTAAAACTTACAGACTGCAGTTTTAAGCTTGACAGCCATGGTCACCATTCATATTCATTGTATGGAAAAGAGCAGCTTAGACATTCTGCTAAGCATCTTCTTTTGTGGTCCATGGAAGAAAGAAAGTGCAAAATACCTGAGGGTGAATAAATGATGACAGAATTTTAATTTTGGGGTGAAATATCCTATTTATTAGCTTTTGATTGATTGATTTGTTGATGTATCCTTCATTAGCCTTGGACTCAGAAAGCAGAATGCAGTTCACTTATATGTATCCGTGTCACTAAAATGTAGGGCAAACTAGAGAAATAAAGGATGTTGTTTGGCGGATGATTTCATCTTGTTTTCTCTGATGTGCCTCTTAAAGGAGGCATGGAAACAGAGAAGGATAAATGGATTTCATATGCCTCAGGTGAAATGAACACATCTACCAACGTCTCCTACAGAGGAAAGATCCTTCATCCTTTATACTCAACAGTGATGATTCCTATAATCATATCAGCTGGAAATGCAAATTTACCTCTTTTATGTTGTACCTCTAATATTTCAAAGAATAACCCAGATTTCCACAAAGAAGTCTTGCTTTTGGACAAGAATAGATGCAGTTATTTTGGCAGAAACTCAAACATTTCTTTTAAATAGTATCTTTTAGTTTCTCCAATTGTAGAGCACACAAGAATCTTTTTTTCGCTTTCTCACACTTATGGTTGTGATATTGTTAAAATGTGGTTAATGTTTTTGATTTTGTCCAGGACGGCGGTCTCTTGATCAACAACCCTACTGCTCTGGCCATTCATGAGAGCAAGTGTTTGTGGCCCAACACCCCTGTGCAGTGTGTGGTGTCTCTGGGCACAGGCCGATATGAAACTGTCGCCAAGACCAGCTCGAGCACTTACACCAGCCTGAAGACCAAACTCACCAACGTCATCAGCAGTGCCACAGACACTGAAGGTGAGAAGATAGGGTCACATGATCACATTTGTCTGCTGTCAGTGCATTGTTCTGGGCTGTGTGTAGCACCTACATCTCTGCATGTTCCTTTAAAATAAAAAATTAGCAGCTCTCAGTCTGATTTTAACAGTTTATACAACACATTTGAATGTGAATTGTGTAATTTACCAATCTGCTAAAAAAATAAATAAAATGTTATTATTTAAAGGGTAACTCAACCCGGTCAGAGCCTAACTCCACCCACTTGCAATAGTTGAAACTGCAATAGTTGCAACTGCGTTATTTAACCGTATTTTCTTCATTATAATGTTGATAGCAAGTGTCAAGTAAGTTTCATTCATAATGTTTATACTTCATGTAACATGAGTGTTCATACTGGAGTGAAGCCATTCATGTGATCAGTGCGGGAAAACATTTCTTAGGGCGTGGTGAGCTCGTGCCAGGGGCACGTGATGACCTACCACGTCCAATAGGAAAATTCAACTGCAGTAGCCACTGTTCAAACTTAAGAGGGCAGTACTACGTACGTAAAGTACTACGTTTTTACACCATATAGTAGAATTATAGCCAAATGTCAAAACATTTACTGGAATCAGTTAACAGCACTAATAGTCTTGCAGATCATTAACTAAAAAAAGTTGTTTTAGGGTTTAATTACTCTTTAACACAAATACATATAATGAATAAACCAAAAATAGGATTCTATAAAATTAAGAAATTATGTAAAAATAAATAATTTTATGAAAATTATTATGCTGTTTATCTCTCGCTGCATAGACCCCTAATGATCTCTCCTTGTGTTATGATGCCTGGTTGAATCTGCTACAAAACCCTGGGCATCTGATTAATGAGAAAATGTAGCACCTACAGCTCTGCATAAAAGATATTCTCTCCCAAAGATAGAAATTAACAGCTTAAGTTTATTTTTAACAGTCTGAGTAACATTTGAACATGAATTCATCATTTAGAAAACTAACTCCATAAGAATTCAAGTATACATTATTATTTAAAAAAAGAGGCCATATTATGACCTTTAACACAGTCTTGATTTTGTTTTTGGGGTCTACTAGAATAGATTTCCATACTTAAATGTTGACAAAACACCTTATTTTTACACATATTTGACATTGTTGCTGCACCTCTCTTCCCAGTCTGTCAGTAACGCTCTGTTCAGTTCCTGCCTCTATGTAGCCCCTCCTTCTGAAAAGCTCAGTGTCCACTGATTGGTCGGCTGGACCAGTGTGTTGTGATCGGTCAACCATTTTGAGTGTGTTTCATAAATGTCACGCTGCTTACCATAACCACATTAACATTAAAACATTATTAACAGAACTCAACCAGGCCTCGTCCCCTTTTTTCTGTATGCCAGGCGGGAATGATTTAAATGAGGGATATTGTGACGAGTACATTCCCAGAAGAAAACTCAAGACTACCATTGAGGCGTGTCAGGGAGCTCAGAAAAAGTGCTTGCTGATATACCAAATAACTTCCTTTAGAGTGGACTTTGTGCTTTGTATCTTTGCAGACCTTTTTCATGCTCAAACAGCAACATTACACACTAAAGAAAGTTGAAAATGTCAAAAAGCATAATAGATCCTCTTTAAATGATGAAACATTGCTATTGTTACAGTTCTTTGTCACTCACTACATAAACTACTATTGATCTCTTCTTTTTATATTGTAGAGGTCCACACGATGCTGGACGCCCTCCTTCCCCCGAACACCTACTTTCGTTTTAACCCTTACATGAGTGAGGATGTCCCATTGGATGAGAACAGGCAGGACAGGCTGGACTTTATGTTGGCTGAGGGTCGCAGCTACCTGGAGCGTAACGAGAATAAGTTAAGGAAAGTGGCTAGTGTTCTCACTCAAGAAAAGGGCGTTGTTCAGAAGCTAGCCGAATGGGCACAACTTAAAGCCGACATGTATGATGGATTTCCTTTTCGCTCCAAACTCTGAAACTCACACTCTAAACCAAATTAGCACAACCACTGACCTTCTCTGTTGTCTGTTTAATGTATAGCAATGAAAACTGTGCATTGCAATTGAATTAAGTGTTACGTTGCCATATTTAAAACAGGGAATCATGTCTGTTGCCTCATATCAAGCACATAAGAAGATTTAATAGGTTCATTAGGTCTGATTTTAAGGCTTTACAGTTACTGTAAGGATAGGTATTTTCTCTTTTGTGGGTCATGTTTAAAACAAAGACCCTTGCAAGCATGAAATGGCAACACTGACTAGCTATTACTTGCATTTTCTGCTTGTTGTTTGTTGGGATGTACTAATGTCATTTTGATGCATTAATTTGCAATAGGATAAAATTGCTGTTGTTTAGTGTCTCTCCTCAAGAAAATCTTTAGTTATTTTTCTGCACAGTAATGCAGGTAGAATTGACTGAACTAACAGTACTGCTAGATGCACAGACTCAAGTGTGTGCAAATAATTTAACTAAACTTTTTCATTTTTTTATTCAAAGTGAAATGATCATAATTATCGACCCTTATGTCAGACCACAAAAGGAACCAACAGCACTGTCTATTTTAGAAAGTTTGCACAGAATATTTTGAAAGAACTCATTGCAGTTGTATTATTGCTGAAGATGGCTCTTAATCTTACATTGTTTATTGTGGAAATATTAATGAAATGATCATTGATTTATTGTACTATGTTTGAATGCCTCAGCTGCTTTTCGGTATACATTTGTATTTGCTTCTGTGTGCACTTGGCAGAAAAATATTTTACATAATTTATTGGTTTTGTTCAGAGTGTATAATATGTAAAATATCATTAATCCTTGAATGTGTTGAGTAAAATTATGACAGTGTTGTAGATTAAATTTTAACATCTTGATTCAGAAACACCTTCCTAATAACACCTTTAAACTGTATTACCTCATGGTTATGAAGAAAAATAAAGGTTTTTAAACCTACATTTATTTCAATTTCAGTTTTTCAGTCCTCTCTCAGATAAAATGCGCTATATTGCCAAAAGTTTTGAAACACCTGCCTTTACATGCACATGAATTTTAATCCCATTCCCATTCTTAATCCATAGGGTTTAATATGGAGTTGGCCCACCCTTTGCAGCTATACCAGCTACAACTCTTCTGGGAAGGCTTTCCACAAGGTTTAGGAGTGTGTTTATGGGAATTTTTGACTGTTCTTCTAGAAGCGCATTTATGAGGTCAGGCACTGATGTTGGACGAGAAGACCTGGCTCGCAGTCTCCACTTTAATTCATCCCAAAGGTGTTCTGTCGGGTTGAGGTCAGGACTCTGTGCAGGCCAGTCAAGTTCTTCCACACCAAACTCGCTCATCCATGTCTTTATGGACGTTGCTTTGTGCACTGGTGCAGGCCAGGAAGGGGCCATCCCCAAATTGTTCCCACAAAGTTGGGAGCATGAAATTGTCCAAAATGTCTTGGTATGCTGAAGCATTAAAAGTTCCTTTCACTGAAACTAAGGGACCAAGCCCAACCCCTGAAAAACAATCCCACACCATAATCCCCCCTCCACCAAACTTTACACTTGGCACAATGCAGTCAGGCAAGTACTGCTCTCCTGGCAACCACCAAACCCAGACTTGTCCAATGGATTTCCAGACTGAGAAGCGTGATTTGTCACTTCAGAGAACACGTCTCTACTGCTCTAGAGTCCAGTGGCGGCGTGCTTTACACCACTGCATCCCACGCTTTGCATTGCACTTGGTGATGTAAGGCTTGGATGCAGCTGCTCAGCCATGGAAACCGATTCCATGAAACTCTGTACACTGTTCTTGAGCTAATCTGAAGGCCACACAAAGTTTGGAGGTCTGTAGCTATTGACTCTGCAGAAAGATGACTACTTCTGCGCACTGTGCGCCTCAGCATGGGCTGACTCCGCTCTGTGATTTTACGTGGCCTACACCACTTCATGGCTGAGTTGCTGTTGTTCCCAATTGCTTCCGCTTTGTTATAATACCACTAACAGCAGACCGTGGAATATTTAGTACTGATGAAATTTCACGAATGGACTTATTGCACAGGTGGCAACCTATCACGGTACCACGCTTGAATTCACTGAGCTCCTGAGAGCGACCCATTCTTTCGCAAATGTTTGTAGAAGCAGTCTGCATGCCTAGGTGCTTGATTTTATACACCTTTGGCCATGGAAGTGATTGGAACACCTGAATTCAGTGATTTGGAGTGGTGTCCCAATACTTTTGGCAATATAGTGTATGTTGAAGTATATACATCTTTGGTGGATTGTCTTTTCACTCTATGAACTATTTTTTCCTACATTTACTTGAGCTGAAAGTTATGTAAATCTGAACCACATGCACTTTATTTCATTTGCAATTAATCTGGCAGTATTTAATTGCTTTTTCCAATTGCAAAATTGATTTCTGTTTGTATGTTGTTCCACACTGTTGGCACAGCTGGTATTTTAGCAGCCTCTCAAGCCTGAAGTCAAACACACAGATATTCTTGTATACATTTAAAATTGTAGAAATATAAACGTTTATAGACTAATGAGCCTCTGTAAATTAGCCAGCTTTATACAATAGAAGTCAGAGAGGTTGGCCATTTTCTCATCAGACCTCAGTTATGTAGCCTAACCTGAAGTGAGGAATGTGTCTTATCCATGGAAATGTTCAATGATGTGTCAAATCCCACAGGCGAGTGCGAGGAGAGACTATATTTGATGGAAATATGCTCAAATCCGCATTTCAGTGCTACTGGGAGCTTCCGTGTACATGTGAGACAGTGGACTGCACTGGGAATGCCTTCTTTATTTAACAGATTCTAATCTGTATTGTATCCTTTCCAGTTTTGTTACGGTTACACAGTCACTGCAGTTTTCTTCGTAATCTATAAACACAGATGCTAGAGCTGAGAAGGTCACTGGTTATTACCTCCATCAATCGAGGAGCTTTACACTCTAAGAGCAGATAGGACCATGTCTGATTCAACTCTTGCATCACCTCCTAGAATCCCCTCAGACAGGTAATGGAAGACCAGACTAGAGCATTCTGACGCCTTCTGCATCAAGTGTAACTTAGATGTCACTAAAATGATTTAAAGTCAAGTCGTCACCTTTATTTATATAGTGCTTTTATTGTCCACCATCTGGTCTGGATCCAGCCCGGATCCAGCTGACTGCAGTAAACCTTGGGATAAACAGAGAGACTAACATTAGCGTAAATGCCATTCTTCTTATGATGTAACGAGTACATCAGGTGTTATGGGAAGTGTTCCCGGTTCTGGCTGACCTAGTTAATGCAGCCTAACAATCATTTACTGATTTGAATATTAGAAATGTATAATGTTCTATGTGTATGTCATAGTAAAGAGATGTGTTTTTAAATCTAGAATTAAACTGACAGAGTGTGTCTGCTTCCCGAACAATGCTAGGAAGAAGAGTTTAGGTGCTAAATAGGAAAAGGATCGACCGCCTGCAGTTGATTTTGAGATTCTAGGTATTATCAACTGGTTTTGACGTGATGGAGACGTGAAGGACTATAATGCGTTAAGAGTTCGCTCAAATACTGGGGAGCTAAACCATTTAGAGCTTTGTAAGTAATAAGCAAGATTTTAAAATGTATACAATGTTTAATAGGGAGCCAGTGCAGTGTTGACAGAACCGGGCTAATATGGTCATACTTCCTGGTTCTAGTAAGAACTCAAGCAGCTGCGTTTTGGACCAGCTGGAGTTTGTTTATTAAGCGAGCAGGGAAACCACCCAGTAGAGCATTACAATAATCTAGCCTTGAGGTCATGAACACATGAACTAACTGTTCAGCATTGAAAGCATGCGCCGTAATTTAGATATATTTTTAAGATGGAAGAATGCAGTTTTGCATATATTAGAAATGTGGCTTTCAAATGAGAGATTGGTATCAAAGAGCACACCCAGGTTTCTCACTGACGACGAGGACTTGACAGAGCAGCCATCAAGTGTTAGATAGTATTCTAGGTTACTACTCAATTAAAAATTTAGTTTTTTTCTAAATTAAGTTGCAGGAAATTACTAGTCATCCAATTTTTTATATCAGCTATGCATTCCTTTAATCTTGTGAATTGGTAAATTTCATCTGGGCGGGAAGAAATATAGAGCTGAGTATCGTCAGCAGAACAATTAAAACTAACGCCATGCTTCCTAATGATATCTCCCAAGGGTAGCATGTACAGGGTGAAAAGCAACAGCCCTAGCACTGAGCCTTAAGGTATTCCATACTTGTGATCGGTGACATCTCTTCATTCACTGCTACAAACTGATAGCAGCGAGATAAGTATGATTTAAACCATGCCAATGCATTTGAGTCTATTCAAAAGAATGTTGTGGTCGATAGAGAGAGATATATAGATAGATATATATAGATATATATATTATATATATATATATATATATATAGATGATATATATACTTATAAATAAATTTATTATTTCTTAAATTTATTTCTCTTGCACAAAAATAGTACTGAATGTTTTCTCATCTACTTTGCAAATGTATATATGTAAGTGTGATTTTGAGGTCTCATTCCCATATATGCAATCTAGAACTGTTCCCTAGCAACTGTTTCCTCACCTCTGTAGATCCTGAATTGAAAATGTTGGACTTCAAGCTCCCGTTTCTGTTCCCTACTGTAAGGTTTATGATATTTTCAGAGACCAATAAGCAAACATGGTTGTATCAGCACAAAGAATCGCACTCATGCATTTTTACACCTCTGGTATGGAAATGATTTTAGAGTGGCCTTTTATTGTGGCCAGCCTAAAGCACACCTGTGCAATAATCATGCTGTCTAATCAGCATGTTGATATGCCACACCTGTGAGGTGGATGGATTATCTTGGCAAAGGACAACTAACACAGATTTAGAGAGATTTGTGAACAATATTTGAGAGAAATAGGCCTTTTGTGTACATAGAAAAACTCTTATAGGTCAGCTCATATAAAATGGGGGCAAAAACAAAAGTGTTGTGTTTATAATTTTGTCCAGTGTATGTACAGTCTTGATTATACTTTATACTGTGTGTTGTTACCTGGATGATCCACGACTTTGTGCAACCCCATACCATCAGAGATGCAGGCTTCTGAACTGAGCGCTGATAAAAACTTGGGTCGTCCTTGTCCACTTTAGTCCGGATGACATGGTGTCCCAGTTTTCCAAAAAGAACTTCAAAATTTTGATTCGTCTTACCACTGTATGTGATGCAGTGCCATCTAAGGGCCCAAAGATCACGGGCATCCAGTATGGTTTTCCGGCCTTGACCCTTACACACAGAGATTGTTCCAGATTCTTTGAATCTTTGGATGATATTATGCACTGTAGATGATGATAACTTCAAACTCTTTGCAATTTTTCTCTGAGAAACTCCTTTCTGATATTGCTCCAGTATTTTTGGCCGCAGCATTGGGGGAATTGGTTATCCTCTGCCCATCTTGACTTCTGAGAGACACTGCCACTCTGAGAGGCTCTTTTTATACCCAATCATGTTGCCAATTGACCTAATAAGTTGCAAATTGGTCCTCCAGCTGTTCCTTATATGTACATTTAACTTTTCCGGCCTCTTATTGCTACCTGTCCCAACTTTTTTGGAATGTGTAGCTCATGAAATCCAAAATGAGCCAATATTTGGCATGACATTTCAAAATGTCTCACTTTCAACATTTGATATGTTATCTATATTCTATTGTGAATAAAGTTTATGAGATTTGTAAATTATTGCATTCCTTTTTTATTCGCAATTTGTACAGTGTCCCAACTTTTTTGGAATCGGGTTTGTATATAAATATATATAATTGATATATAATTTAGTACTGCCCTTCGGAAGCAACAGAAAATACTTGCATGTTGCCTGGAAGACAAATTAAGTACAATTTACCTTGAACTTCAAATTCAATAAGTTTTCACCCCCGGCTCTTAATGCTTTGGCTCTGCAGTGATCAGCCTCTCAAAAATTCCCTTGCTGGAAAAAGAACAGACTGTATAAGCAACTACCGGTTGGTTCTGGGACATACTGTATGAATTATTTCTAGATGATATATGTTTTCAAAGCCATCTGCAAACCAATTTAGGAAGTAGGATGTATAAACAAAGCCAGCCTGCATTATCTCAGAGAGACGTGAGCTACGATTGTATTGAGAGTGCACTTTAGGTAGCCTATCAGTACAGACTTTCTTGTTTAAAAATACTTTCTTGTTTAAAATTTTGGTTAGACTTTAGTTTCCATGTCCTTTATTTTCACACCCACTACATGCTTGTTTGTTATTCTTTAGTTCAGTAAACATACTACTACAATATCCTTTTTATACTTATACTGTTCCCTGATATTACAAATGTACCATGACATTCAGGACCCTTGAGAACAATAATGGTTTGATGTACAGTAAGTAAATACATCGCGTTTTGAGAAGACGTGGCTGCATGGGCTTTAGACATGATGCTGTTCAGTGGGACGACTAACATACTCATTTTCACTTTCATTGCCAAACCACTAAGCTTTCATAAATCATATCCTGCATTGAGGAAAAAAACAACACAAAGCGACTCTATCCATCTTCACAAAAACACAAGGATAAATACGGCTTTGACAAAGTAATTTAGATAATTGTGTAGACTGAAAATTGTAGATGTGAGTTGAATTGGTTGTATTCCATGACTGTACTTTAACTGAAATGGAAAAGAAAACTGTTCACACACACACAAACACACACACACACACACACACACACACACACACACACACACACACACACACACACACACACACACACACACACACACACACACAACAACTACTACTACTACTACTACTACTACTAGACACTACAGAGAACACTCGCTGTGTATTCTTAAAAAATAATTATAGTTAAAAAGTTGTTTTTGAAAGAAACGCATATCATTTATTTAATAATGGCAGATTGAATTGATAAAAATGTACAGTAAAGGCTCCACAAACAAATTCACAAATATGGCAATATTTGAAAACCTTGATCTTGATCTTGTGGGGACATTTTATTTATTTATTTATTTATTGTCCCCATGAGGAAAACAGCTTATAAATCAGACTAAATTATGTTTTTTGAAAAAAGTAAAAATGCAGAAACTTTTTAGTGAGATGGGTATAGGGGTAGGGGTAGTGTAAGGGGATAGAATATACAGTTTGTACAGTATAAAAACCATTACGCCAATGGAGAGTCCCCACAAAGATCGTAAACCAGACGTGTGTGTGTGTGTGTGTGTGTGTGTGTGTGTGTGTGTGTGTGTGTGTGTGTGTGTGTGTGTGTGTGTGTGTGTGTGTGTGTGTGTGTGTGTGTGTGTGTGTGTGTGTGTGTGTGTGTGTGTGTGTGTGCTCGTGTGTGTGTGCTCGAAGCTCCTCGACCGGTGATTAGTCTCTCGTGTCGCTGCAGCTGCGCCTGCACTGAGCGTGCGCGTGACGGCGCTGCGCGTTTGACAGCAGCAGGAGCGCTCGAGGAGAAAGACGAGCTGCGGTGCGCGCCCACTACACAGCACACCAAACGTACATCAATCTCATGACACCGGACGGGTCGAGGATTCATCGTTTCAGTCGGTGAGTTTTACGTTTCATTATCTTGAATGCAGCTTTCTTCTCCCAGAGTTTGTTGCGAGACGTTTTTCGTTAGGAGAATGCGCAGTAGGTGCAGTATTTGAGTCGATGAGGAGCATCCAGTCGTGCTTCTCCCATGGCAACCGATGATGATGCGGATTTTCACGGCAATATGGCAGGTCTCACAAAGGATGCGTTTCTTTGAAATACCAAGAAACTTGTCCGTTTAACAGTTAATCTGAACGGCGTTTAAAATGAAGCTTTCATTGTGTGTCGTGTTGTATTGACATTATTAAGTCCATGTTTCATTGAAATCTTGCTCGGTCACCAGCAGGTGTTCCCGTCATTCTCAGGCTTCACCCTCAATATTTGTTCATAATGGCGCATTCCTAAAATATAAATATCTGAATTGGGTATTTATTCATTTTTACTTGAGAACTAGATGGACCTGCTGACTGTCATTGCATGAAAACCGTTTACAGCCATATAGGATACCCCACAAAGACAACGAGAGCAAGGCTCTTTCATTATTGCATTTTTCTTTCATGTCTTTGTTTCGTTTAAAAAAAAAAAATCCAGGTATTTTAAACGTTTATATACTCTTTCCATCAGTATGGTGCAAATGGGGCCTAAACTCTTTAAAAAAAAATATAAATAATAATAATAATAATAATTTTATAATATATATATATATATATATATATATATATTAATTGTAATAAATGGTATGGAGGTGTGTATTTATTTATTTATTTTAATTTAATTTTTATTTTTTTTTTTTTTTTTACAGGGAATTCAATTAAAATTGTTTGATCTTACGAAAACATGGATATCCGGTTTGAATCGAATGGTTGAGCAATAAATAAGAATATTTGCTTTGCTATCCCATCATGCTTAATAAAACTCCAATATCAGTCACTATTTAGGCATGAAGAAAGACTAAAATATCAAAACCCACAAATGGACAATGCAAAAGCTACATTTGTTCTTTTCTGTCAAGTGAGGAAACACAAGCCAACTGCAATGTTCAGTGTTTTTAATGGGCCTCAGGTGTAAATTAATACGCATCATTATGCTAAACGTGCCAGAATGTAATCTGTTTATGAGGTTACAGGCTGTTGTATGACAAATGTGATTTAATTAGAATTGGTGAGAAGATTTAGAGGTATATTTTTAAATAACTCCTCAGGACATTGTCTATAGCCTATTTGTTTTTGCACTCATTGCTTTTTACGTTCACACTTAAGGTCACCGCTTCGAAAACCTCTTCATTGTTTGTGCTTAAAGGGTTAATTCACCCAAAAATTAAAATTCTGTCATCATTTACTCATGCTCAGTTTGTTCCAAACCTGTATGAGGTTGTACCTGAATCTGTTCATGAACCTGTCTTCGTGTGGTAACATCTTTTGTGTTCAGAAGAAGAAAGAAATGTATACATGTTTGGAACAACTTGAGGGTGAGTAAATGATGACAGAACTTTCATTCTTGGGTGAACTATTCCTTTAAGTCACTGTTGTGCTACATGCCAAAAGTATTGAGACACCACTCCACATCATTGAATTCAGGTGTTCCAATCACTTCCATGGCCACAGGTGTATAAAATCAAGCACCTAGGCATGCAGACTGCTTCTACAAACATTTGTGACAGAATGGGTCGCTCTCAGGAGCTCAGTGAATTCAAGCGTGGTACCGTGATAGGTTGCTGCCTGTGCAATAAGTCCATTCTTGAAATTTCCTCACTACTAAATATTCCGCGGTCAACTGTTAGTGGTATTATAACAAAGCGGAAGCAATTGGGAACAACAGCAACTCAGCCACGAAGTGGTAGGCCACGTAAAATCACAGAGCGGAGTCAGCGCATACTGAGGTGTACTGTGCTCAGAAGTCACCAACTTTCTGCAGGGTCAATAGCTACAGACCTCCAAACTTCGTGTGGCCTTCAGATTAGCTCAAGAACAGTGCGTAGAGAGTTTAATGGAATGGGTTTCCATGGCTGAGCAGCTGCATCCAAGCCTTACATCACCAAGTGCAATGCAAAATGTGGGATGCAGTGGTGTAAAGCACGTGGTCACTGGACTGTAGAGCACGAGTAAAGAGCACGCCGCCACTGGACGAGTCTGGGTTTGGCGGTTGCCAGGAGAATGGTACTTGCCTGACTGCATTGTGCTAAGTGTAAAGTTTGGTGTAGGGGGGATTATGGTGTGGGGTTGTTTTTCAGGGGTTGGGCTTGGCCCCTTAGTTCCAGTGAAAGGAACTCTTAATACTTTTGCATAACAAGACATTTTGGACAATTTCATACTCCCAACTTTGTGGGAACAGTTTGGGGATGGCCCCTTCCTGTTCCAACATGACTGCACACCAGTGCACAAAGCAAGGTCCATAAAAACATGGATGAGCTAGTTTGGTGTGGAGGAACTTGACTGGCCTGTGTGTGCATGGTATTGACCTCAACCCAATAGAACACCTTTGGGATGAATTAGAGCGGAGACTGCGAGCCAGGCCTTCTCGTCCAACATCAGTGCCTGACCTCATAAATGCGCTTTTAGAAGAATGATCAAAAATTCCCATAAACACACTCCTAAACCTTGTGGAAAGCCTCCCCAGAAGACTTGAAGCTGTTATAGCTGCAAAGGGTGGGCCAACTCCATATTAAACCATACGGATTAAGAAAGGGATGTCATTAAATTTCATGTGCATGTAAAGGCAGGCGTCCCAAAACTTTTGGTAGTAGTATTTCATTTTGACGTTTACACTGCAGTTTGGTAGGATAATTTATTGTATGGCTGTTTATTGCTCTGCACTAATTCATTGTCATTTTTCATGGATTTTTAATGCTCTGATGGCTTCATAGATGACCTGCAGGCGGTCTAACATCGACACAACTGAATGATGATTAATGAATGCGAAAATATGGGACATTTGCTTTCATGTCCCTGGCAATGGGATATTACTATGCACGTGTGCATAACAGCTGTTACTTTGTGTAGTCCCTTAGTGAGATGAGAATAGTTTCCCATTTAGCTTTTCATAGCAATTTTTAATTAGCATTTGTATAGGGCTGTAACGACAGAAATTAGTCTGTGTGAGAGCGAATGCCCGGGTAATGCAGTTGAGAGAGATATCAGAGCTGAAGACAGGAACAGAAAGCTATTTGTGGAGCAGTGGACAGGTTCTTTATGTTTTGGGGTGTAAATATTTTTATTTTATTTTTTTATTATTTTTAAATTTAATTTGATTTATAATTCTTTACTAGGGGTGCGTTCACACTTGTAGTTTGGTTCGTTTGGTCCGGGCCAAAAAACAAAAACAAAACGTATAGTCCTGGTCCGCTTAGCGTTCACACTGGCATTTTTAACAGTGAACCTGAAGTTACCGAGCCAAAGGCATAGGGATATGGTCACAACCTGATTGGTCAGCTTTTATGATGTATATTTTGCGACGGAACTTGCTTACCGAACATTCAAAACAATGCTGTGTGCTGGATTAAACGCGATCATTTTATGCGTGTACATATGGTTTTATTTTTACCAGCTGAGAACTCACGAAGAGCTCATAAAATGTTCAAAACAGCACCAGGATTTCCTCCGTTGTATGCAGAAATGAAGATCTGCTGCAAAGAGACACTTTACCTCCTCGTTGCTCCACGTTTGCCCTCTACTTATTTTGGATACACCGATCTTTCCGCGTCATCAAATCAGCTGACTTGTAGCATTGCACCTTGTGACATCACGTCCTGTTTTTGGTTTGTTTACATGTCTTTGTTCAGTGTTGCGTTCATATATCAATCAAACCGCACCAGAGTTTGTTTGGAAGTGTTCACATATGTTCAAATGAACCGCACAAACCGAGCAATTCCACCAGGGTTCGTTTTAATCGAACCAAACATGACAAATGCACCCTAGCTCTGAATTTCTCAGTTTGGCATGATTTGATACAATTTATTATAATCTACACACACTTTGTCATTTCTCCATGAAATCCATCTGCTCTGGAAGTAGATAGGAAATCTGAATTTAGTGGATTTTTACAGATAGGCCAAAAATAGTATTTTAAATAGAAAATTAACTTTCATATTCTAATGTCTTTTCTTTCTATGTTTATATCGCTGTTTATCAAAATCATGCCCCGTCTTTGAAATTGTATTCTGCACAGAGTCCAGGTGTAGCCACATCAAACGGTTTTTAAGGGGGGTTCTTGGATGGAAATAAATAGCATTGCTAATGAAGCACAACAGGCACCAGGTATGTGCCACCAAGCCAGCTGTGCTTCATCATGGACCTTTGCCTTCTCATGCACTATTTTACCATCTGGAATGGAATGACTGGACAATAATGCAAGGAGAGGATTACAGGGAAGGAAATAAATAGCTTTTGCTGTGGTTTTGGAGTCTTTGTTTGTGACTCAGTAAATTCAGATGCTGGATATTTACATAGACACAATGCACCAGCTGACATTGGCATGGCCAGGCTAGACATTTGCATGTTCGTAATTGCTCTGCAAATATGCCACATGTACCTTGTGTCCTGATTTTAATGCATCGTAGCTTCTGAGCCTGATTGAAACGCAATGAACTTAGTGTAATTCTAGCTTACATGCTAGGTGTGGTAGATTAGTGAACAATAGTCTTTGTGACATGGTATTTCCAGTGGAAATATAACAGGTGTTTTGATATCGGTATCATATTTTTCCCTCTATTTCCTTTCAGATCAGACTTGCATAATATAGCATATCATTGGGATTACACATTTAAGTATGGCCACATGTAGCATCTCTGTTCACATGTCTGTCTTTACATGTTATCTTTAAAAAAACAAAAAAAAACATAAGCTGACTTTGAACTATTTTTGCTTCCTCGTGGTTGATAAACGATTAGTGGAGATTAAGGTCAAACATGTCTGAAGATGGACAGCATGTTCATGGCATCATGTGACTGCGCCTCTCTCTTTCTTTTCCAATCAGCTGGTGATTTGTGTTTTTAAGATGCAGTTGCATTATCGACATTTTGGTGAAATTTTGCATTTTTACCAAGCTGAGACTGACACAGACATGAAGAATTGTTGAATAAAGTCGTTATTTTTGTTTGTTTTTGCACACAAAAAGTATTCTCGTTGCTTCATAAAATTAAGGTTGAACCACTGTAGTCACATGGACTATTTTAATGATGTCTTTACTACCTTTCTGGACCTTGAAAGTGTTAATTAAATTGCTGTCTATGTCTATGTCTATTTGGTAAATACACAACTATTGATGGGACCCTGTCAGAGCATGAATATTATTGATTAAATATGTTCTCTAGAAGCAATAATTATTAGATTCTGATGGGTTGTGACTGATTTTGCTCCTTCAGAATTGTTGGTCTAAATGAAAAAAGCTGTGATCAGCAATATTACATGACAGACTGCTTATATAGTGACTCGTTTCTCTTAGCAAAAGTGATTTATTTCATGTGCTGTATGATAAATGTGTGTTATTTTAGTCAATTCAAAAGCTGAATGCTTCTAATTGAATTACTTTATAAGGCACTGTGTTTTGGGTGATGAAATCTGCAAGTAATATGTGGCATGCATTTGCCTCCTATATGGAGTACTTATATGTTGTTCTGATTAATATATAAGCTCTTTCAACTCCATCTGTCTAGCATGATTTATGACGTATGAGCTGAGAAAGATGCAGCACTGCAAGAATGCATTGGATAAATGTTTACATTTGACCCATATTAATGTATATGTACTAGGCTATACTATTTGTATTTTTTTATTTTTATAATAAGGTTAAGATGATACATTTTTACATCTTTTATTCAGTTACAACTGTCATCTCATCTCATGAATTAAATTTGAGGGGCCTGAAAACGCAAGCATTTGAAAACGTGTTTTAAATTGTACGTTTAAAAAAAACAAAAATATACCGTTATGTAAACTACAAAAATGTGATTTTGTGAAAGCGGTCATGTGTATGCGTATTACATGTTCAGTCTATAGGCATGTAGTGTTTCTTTAAAAAATGTGACATCGCCAACTACTGGCCTGGCATGAATAATACAGCGTTTTAGTCATTTTCGCAGATCCAAGGGGACGACGATCGTTTTGACAATGGTGTCATCTGTACGTGAAAAATGTGAAGGAAAAACTTTGTTTTACATGGTTGTTGTGTAAACGTACCCTTAGTTCATTTGTCCACTGACTTTAACACTAACCACAAATACAAGCTCTTGCAGAGGAGGAAATGTGCGCCATTTGAGGTTTGCTCTAGAGTTCAAATCTAGGACT
This sequence comes from Paracanthobrama guichenoti, assembly GCA_018749465.1. NCBI lineage: Eukaryota > Metazoa > Chordata > Actinopteri > Cypriniformes > Gobionidae > Paracanthobrama > Paracanthobrama guichenoti. The sequence goes on from CM031946.1 coordinate 7,615,743, forward strand.
GTTTATAGGAAAGGAATGTTATCTTTTATGTTTAACCATTATGGAAGCCGATATGGAGGACACAGTGAGTTCAGTCTAAGTGCATTATTGGATAAAAAGGCATATCTGCTTATAAATGCAATGAATTACTAAAAATTGCTACCAGATGACAATATCCCTAGCTAGCTGAGTAACAATTGCCCCACTTATATCATGTGGACTGATGTGCTCTCTGCCCCACAATGCACTGCTTTCTCAGTCCAGTGATTGGATGAGGCATTATTCTCTGTGCCTGGCTATGTACTGAAGCCCTGATAATGTCATCTGCTAATTCAGTGACTGAAAGCAGAAGCTGGTCATGTTTCAGGATGAGGTTAGCACCCTGTCCTCTCATGCACCAAGAGAGTGTCTCTTTACATAACATAGTTATTGGAAAAAACGATTGAATTGTGGATCATTTTATCCTGTGATGGTTTTCAGGTCCATTTATGATGAAGTGCGTTTTATATACTGGTGTTTCACCAGCGTGCACATGCTCTCACCCATGCTAAAGAAGAAAATGATCATTTATGATCAATCCCTTATTTTCCCACGGGTCTCAGTGTCTGTGTCGGCAATTAAATTATGCCTCGGTAACATAATTCTTCATAACTGTTCAAGATGTAATTCTTTGGTTCTTTGGGAATCTGAATAGAGCAATACAATATGGTGGTGATATCTGGGACACCACTTGATAATATTATGATTCATTCTTTTTGTGTGTGTGTATATGCACTGTAAAAAACAAAACAAAAAATATGATCAATAAGTTATGACAACATATGTTTTTACATTGCATAACTTATTTTGATGAGTTAAAGCAATGTTCAACTTTTTTTATAAGTTATACAATATTCAACTCATTATTTTAAGTCAGTTTAATGTAATTTAACTAAAGATTTCAGCGTATTAGAATTATTCCTGAAAGATGACACAAGACTGAATTAATGGCTGCTGAAAGTCACAACAGGAATAAATTAAATTTTAAAATACATTAAAATAGTTATTAACTATTGATATAAATGTAATTATATAATGTACATTTTTGAAGTTGCAGTTGTCATATCAACTTCAGTAAGAAGTAACAAGTCTTTTCAGACACTGGTTCTTTGTGTTTTAGTGTCAACAGATCAGTGTCATCTCAAGAACGTAGGTTTAGTTGCAAAACGTCTAACGTCCGACCAACCTAACCACGGAGAAATGTGAAATATTTAAATTGGCATGGAATCATTGTGCTTTAACCCTGCTGATTTATGGGTATTTGAGAGCTGTGGTCTGTGGCCTGCTTGCTTCTTTGGAGAGATGTGTGTTGATTTTATGACTTGGTGTAAATAACTCAGAGGTCATGGCGCCCACAAGCCCTGTGAAATTTCGCTCCTGTGGGACAGGTTTCTGTTCTTGTCCTCCTGGCCTCCTTTTTGAACCCTGTATCCTCCCTTGTTCCAAAAAACTCTCCAAACACTCCTGTATGCTTTGATGGGGGTCTAATGTGAGTCACAAGCATGTTTTTGCCTTTAAAAGTTTTCCAAAAAGCCTTGGCAGCTGGTTTCTGTCTATAGCATGTCTGTGAATCACAATGGAGGTCTAAAATAATCCAACTTCCTGCTTTGAAGACCTCAAACTCCCCTGTGCACTCGAGACTCACTCTAGACAGACTTCTGCTGACTTTAATGATGTTTTGAGCTTCATATCTGAATGCCTTGTCAACTGTGAAAAGTCATTGACATCAGCTCTATCAAATTAAAGATTATTTTCTGCCAGTTATGTAATACTAAAATGTTTTTATTTTTTGTATCTCCCAGTTTTGCCCCACTTTTATTGCAGAAAACCAAACCACCAACAATAGCTAAGAACATTTAAGTAGTTTAACTTACTAGCATCACATTTCTGATATTGTCAGATTATCAGAAACTGCCTTGTTTTTTAGAGGATTAAGACCTTTATCCAGATTTGTCTCTAAAAAGATCTTTATGTTTATAACTTTACTTCCTTAAATCACTCAAGCAGACTTAATTTTCATGTCTGTCCTCATTCGCATTCACACCCTCTTGAAACTGATACAGACATTTTAAACTGAGCTTTTTTTCCCCTCTCTTTGTCTCTCTTTTCCTCTTTAACTCTTAAAATAATATCAGTTTAGGGAAAGTCCAACATTTTTAGTATTAGTTTCTAAAAATATGTTACTGGAGTCATGTGCCTCTTTATCTTTTCTTTTAAAAATGAAACAAATGTGTGTCAGTTACATTGTTCAAGTTTAGTAAGATTGCAGGGATACATACAGGCAGGTTAAATATTTGAAAAGATTCAATTTAGCTTTTTTAAACATATATATATAAATAGAACAAATTAAATAAAAAGCCTGTTTGTTTATTTTTAATTAATAAAGAGTTAATTGAGCCTGATAGAAGTTTTATGTCCCCAAATGAATTGCAGTTTATAGTCTGTAAATGGGTCATTCTTCAATTGGGCTGGCAAATGAGAGGCAGAAATTGTAAAAATGCTTGTTTGTTTTCTTTTAATAAAATGTATTGCTATGTATTTAAAATTAGTTTAATATGCTATATCCATTAAAATTGAAGCTTAATAACATTTTGATTTTTAAATAATTTTAATCAAACACTGGTGAAACGACCACTTATGTCTATGGTGTTACCAATATTTGAAGTAAAATTTTGTTCTAAAATGAGCAGGGATATGCAGCTTTAGGTAATAATTAATAAATAAATAAATTACTTTAAGGACTCAGTTTAATTGATCATTTAAATTTCTTTTTTTAAAGAAATAATATTTTTTTAATGAAATACCCTATTATGAAATACCTATTTTTGCCAAAGAATTGTTTCTTTTTTTTTTTTTAATTGGATATAAATAAAAAGGCAGGAAAAAATGGTCTGTGCTACCTTTATAGTCTTTATTCTAAAAGATTAAATCCACTTTACAGTCTAAAAACATTAAATTATAAGATTAAATGGCTCTGAAGGAAAGAAGTTTCAGATAGGCCTACATTTTGAAGTAACACCACAGACGTAATATTGCATAAAAGAGTCTGTGTTACCAGGAAAGACAGTAACACCACAGACAAATTAGCCTAAATCCAGACTTTTCTAAAATGGAGGCTGCCATCATGATGATTTCAAGGTCAGGGGACATTTTGGAAATATTAAGTATGTATTTATCAAAATTTTGATTAAAATATGTAAAATCTGCACGTTATCAACACAACACCACAGACACTAATAAAGTGCGACGCATGAAATTGTCAGAAATTTAGCCAACTTTAAGAAAATGAATAAGAAAATGTCCTCACCATGCACCCCTCAGATCAACCAGAACCTGCAATGACAGAAAGTAGTCCAAATAGATTTCCCCCTTTTCTTAAAGGGGCGACATCCATTGTTGTAACACCACAGACATGAATTTGGGGACACTACTTTTTCTTAGATATTACAAAATATGTATTTTTTTAAACAATTTAATACAATTGTACATGTTAAATAAAATCTATATTCACAATATAACCACTTTATTTGAGTTAAAAATGTTATATTGTTGCAATTACATTCCATGATACCTCTCTGAGGTATGGCGGGGACATATTTTGTTACAAATGCAATCTCTCAAACTCAATTAAATATGTATTTTAAAACAAATTTATCTATTAATAGTGCACAAATTGTGTTTATCCTACAGAATACAACCATGAAAATATTTTATAATTTATTGGTATTTTAAAGTTTATTTCAGCTGTTGTAAAGTGGGACACCACTTGCCACCACAAATAAAGAATGACCCAAATAATGGCAGTTCCATGTGTACATTGTGTTTTATGAGCTCCCTGATACTTTCACTGAATTCAGATTGACACGGTCTGGCGGGTGTTCAGTCTGAAGAACAGAAGGAACGTTTGAATAGAGCGGTGAAAGACTGGAGACTTGCTGGGAGAAAGAGAGGCTTGAATTGACTGAACTCACCACTGTGCGGGCGATCAATGCAGTACAGTTATATTGAATAACAGTGTCACTCCTGACATATGATTTATGAGGTATAAATATCGAAAACACTCAGGCATATGGGCCCTCCTACGTACAGTATGACTAACTTTTTCACTTGACTCCAGACTGTAACATCTCTTTGGCTTTTATGTTTTTGTTCTGACAGCATGGTTAATAGGGCTCAAATATGTTTGTGAGCAACTTTTGAAGCATACAAACCTTTATGAATCCAAAGTTTAATTGGTAACTTACGGACCACCTAAAGGGTCATGGTGGTGGGAAAAAAAATATGAGATGGGAGGAAAGTCTTTTGAGTTGAGTTCTCTTTTGAGTTCTTTCACAGAATGTTTTGCGTTCCCCTGAGAAATGTTGCGTTCTCTTGCAAAATGTTTTGCGTTTTCCTGAGAAATTGTGTCCTCTCACAAAATGTTTTGTTCATTGTGAGAGAACACAAACGTTTTTGCGAGAGAACGCAAAAGCATTGAAATATTTTTTTCCATCGCTATGTCCCTTTAGGGGTTCCATAGCAACTTGATGCATTGTGTTTATGTCCAAGACTTTTTATACATGGTATGGTTGAGACTTAAGGATTGGTTTAATGCAGGTAACAGTCCGTGATTGTGTTATAGGCAGTAGATCGGCAATATAGACAGATTTGATCATCACAAATCAATATAGCAAAATGACAGTGCAGGATATTATAACACCAGCAAAGGATTCTGGTCTTTACCATGCTGCTTGGTTTAATAAAAAATTGAATGTCATAGCTATTTAGTCATTGTTTTAGGTTACTGCAGTCTTTTTAAAATGTTCCCAGTATTTAATACAGCAATGTAATATCGTTAATCATTTAAAGGTGCAGTATGTAATATTGACAGTTAGTGGTTGAACTGGGTACTGCAGTCCAAATTAAAAATATTGGAGAGAGTGGTTTCTCCCGTCCCCTCCTCCTCAGACTCAACGCTTATGGGGGTTGCCAGATTGAGTACACGCAACAGGAGAAAGCACAATTGACAGTCGAAGTAGAGGAGACTTGCACTGTAAGTTGATTAGTTGATTTATCCGCATTTTAATATACTCATAGTTCATAGAGATTTTTAGATGGATGCTGTGGCTTTTTAAATCGAGTATAATCTGCAATACACTGTGTTTTCCGTCGACTGGCAACCCGGTGTGTTGAAATGCTATTGGGTAAATTGGCAGTGGGCGGAATCGCACAGACCAAAACAAAAACTGACATTCTGACACGGAAAGCACATTTCAAAATAAAACAACTGGCGGTAGCTTAGCATGTGAACTTGCAAACATTATTTTTATATAGTATTTGTATGCTTTAATACAGTCAAAACATTACGTACAGCACATTTATGTTAACAGCTATAACAGCAAATCTTGATAGATATTAAAAAGTGCATTCATGTTTGGCTCAATTCTGGTATAAATTTACACTTTTTGTGAACCATTACATTTCCAATCGAAGTTTGGCCTATTTTTTGCCTCATTAAATATTCTGTTTCACTTTTTTGTGAATGCTTTTTTTATTTTAATAATAACGTTTTTTTCTGTTGCTGTTTATCTATTAGTAAATAGAGCCAGTTTCATGGCTTGAAGAGGAGTTACGAGTTTTGTCAAGCTGATTAATTATTGGGGTATATATTGTCCACAGAGCTCAGATTATATATTTTTTTAATTGATGCTATTAAGGTAAAGGAGAGCGAGTGATAAAATCAGCACAATGAGACCTCTGGCCATTGTTGGTGACTGGATAATAATAGGGCAGTTCAACGCTAGTGGCATAAACATCACAGTTTAGACTACTAATGTTGTCTGGCAGCTACATATTCATTTTAATTCATTAGTCAGGTACAGTATGTGCTAGAACAGGCAACAAGTTTGCTATTTGCATCCTAAAGCTCTGACGTTCCTGAATTGAGTCTTTGGCTTGGTCTTGCTCTCAGTTTGAATAGCACTTCACTTCCTACTTCACATGCCAAGCCTGTAATCTGTTATGTAGACGACCTTCAAGGGCTCTAGAGCATCAGAGCAGAAGTCAACAGTCGACTGTTTGTTTTTTCAATGTTTTTTTTTTTCTACAAAGAAAGACTAGTTCCTGTCTTTTGGAATACGGTGGTGAAACTTAATTTCTGAGGGTAAGTGCTAAAGTATTACTTCTGTTACCATTTTCATTCACTTTTAGATTTCTGTAACATTTAATTCTCACTTTATTTTTATGGAAGTTATGATATTTTGGCCTCAGAGTAACATTTTATTTCTAATTTTGAGAATGTAAGAAATAATTTTTAGTCACAATTGTTGACAGTATTATGAAAAATGTAATTGTGAGATGTATATAGAGATATTTCATTATTTTTTTTTTTCTCCATCATAAAGGTTTCTTATACCAACTTGCTGTTTTCAGAATGCATTTCAATTTAACCATTTAAAAGATAAAGATAATTCAATATTCATAGAAGGAAAATTGCATATTTATCCTGCTCATGCATCTGTGTCCATGAAATCGGTGTGAAGGCATGTCAGAGCTGCTTCACAATACAATACACTGCACTGCACTTGATTTATAGCACTGTCCACATGACAAACGGGAATTTGAATGCAGGTCACTCATGGTTTAATAAAACCACTTTGTATAATGGAAATCAAGACTCCGATTCATTTTGCATGTGCGCTCTGAGTGTCTGTTGCTGCCAGAGGCGTCAGATTCACAGACGTGCACAGAGAAATGACAAAGCTGCCTGCTCAAGTCTGACTGGATACAAATAAGGCTAAATGGGGCTCTAATATGCTGCTCTGTTGTGGACAATCACTTTTGTCATTTTGTCAGGTAGAGGCCAGATATAGCTGACTTTTTATATGCAAACCTATATGGAGGTGTTTATTTTGATAGCACTTATGCTGTGACCTTAATATGTTTGTCTGCTCAGCACACACTGTTTTAACTCATTTTTCTAGGAAACATTGTCGTTTTATTCAATTATCTGGCAGGTAGCAGTGTGATCCTGAATTAATGGGGTTCTGCTGTGTGAATAATATTATTCAGGACCTTCACACTCTCACAGTCACCGTATGGAGTCAAGGTATTCCCTTAATTTATTGTCAGTTGTCAGCCTTCATAGAGAAATCTCTTCTTGTCACTGCAGGACTCTGAGCTGAAACATTACAAATGCAATGGCATTTTCAGAATTGGGGTACTTACACGCTAGTTATTTCATGATGGATAGGAATGTATAAGATCTGTTTTGCGCCGGGTCGATTTGAAATCAGGTGGGAATATAGTGAATTGGATTTCCAAAAGTACAACTGTATGTGTGTTTTCATCTGGAAAATGTAGGCAAATTTTCAGTGTTTGCTTTTCTGAAATACATCTCTGAGATGTTAAAATGACATTTAAGATGTTTGTTAACGTATTTGAATGTATGTAAAGAATTTTATTGTATTGTATTTTTTTAAAATTTATAGTATTGTTATGTATTCTGAAAGAGGCAGCGGTCAAATATAAACTTTAGTATTTATTTTAATTTTATTAATAAATAAATTTTTGTTATTTTATTATTAGTATTATATTATTTTATGTATTCTGAAAGGACAGTGTACAAATAAAAGCTTTAGTAGTTATTTTTAATTAAATTTTTTATTTAAAATAAATAATTTATTATATTGTGTTATATACTGAAAGAGACGAGAGTAAAATATAAACTAGTGGTTATTTTAATTAATAAAATATATTTTTATATTATTTTATGTATTCTGAAAGAGATGGTGTTCAAATAAAAATGTTAGTTGATATAAAATTAAAAATATTTTATATTACTATTAATTAATTTTATTTTTATTTTGTATTGTGAAAGGGACATCAGTCAAATAAAAACATTAGTAGTCATTATAAAAACTTATATTTCAGGGAACTGATATTTCATTGGCTGTTGGCTACCAAACTAATAAAAAGAAATTCAAATCAAGAATGCCACTTTGGGGATATGCTCAAATTCTTCTCTCGGCTGACATCTTTTTTTGACTTTTCTGCTGTTCAGTCTGCTGCCCATGGGGCGAGAGTGTCCGGTGTGATTCACGAGCCTCAGGGAGTCACTGTGAGATTTCTCAATCAGCTGAGTTACTGGCTTAAGGAGAAACCTGTTCCCTCTAGTGTGCCTAATAATAGCCATCACACAAGCCTTTCCTGACCCTCTGCTCTCTCATCCATCAGATGTATAGCTCCTCACAGAGTGAAATACGGCCCATAGTTCCCCATCTCTCTCCCGCTCTCTTTTTTTTATTACCACCAGCTTGTCTTGTTTTCTTTTGAAGAATACTTTTCTCATTAGCTTTCTCTCAGCCGACTCTCCCTCTGTGTCTGCTTCTTTACTTTGGTTTGTTCTTTCCGTGCTCGCTCATTGTATGCTACACAAGATTAGTTTCTCTCCGGAGTGCCGGCTTAATGTCTGGTGGGTCGGGGTCGCTGTGGTGGCCCCGTCGTCGCCGGGCCACGTTGCTGCGGTGGGTCTCCATGGTGATGATGTTGTGTGATCGCCGTGGCTTGTAAGGGAGCTTAAAAGAGAGCGTTATGTGGCCGTTCTGAGATAAGAGCTGATTTCTGCTGTCATTGTTCATTGCTTGTTTTATAAACCCAAGGGTGATCTAGATTACAGAACAAATAAAGATCAGCGTGGTAATGAGCGCTTTGTGTGGAAAATATTGCCAATACACGCTGACCATATCAGAGAGGGCTGAATGCTGTTTTATTGACTGTTTTTCTGAGAACTGTGACCTTTATATAAACAAGCAGATCAATGAAATGGAAGGCACATAATTCATCAGCGGGTAAAATGAATTGAGAGAGCTTTCATAAACCGTTCACCCGAATAAGCAGGTAAAACGGAAGACATCTGGCTTGAAAAAGTGCAAAAAAAAGTTCAGGAGATTGTCTTGACCAGGACCACACCCCTAAATGCATTGAAGCAACTGCCATGTGATTGGTTGATTAGATAATTACATTAATGAGAAATTGAACAGGTCTTCCTAATAATCCTTTAGGTGTGTGTGTGTGTATACACTCACCTAAAGGATTATTAGGAACACCATACTAATACTGTGTTTGACCCCCTTTCACCTTCAGAACTGCCTTAATTCTACGTGGCATTGATTCAACAAGGTGCTGAAAGCATTCTTTAGAAATGTTGGCCCATATTGATAGGACAGCATCTTGCAGTTGATGGAGATTTGTGGGATGCACATCCAGGGTATAAAGCTCCCGTTCCACCACATCCCAAAGATGCTCTATTGGGTTGAGATCTAGTGACTGTGGGGGCCATTTTAGTACAGTGAACTCATTGTCATGTTCAAGAAACCAATTTGAAATGATTCGAGCTTTGTGACATGATGCATTATCCTGCTGGAAGTAGCCATCAGAGAATGGGTACATGGTGGTCATAAAGGGATGGACATGGTCAGAAACAATGCTCAGGTAGGCCATGGCATTTAAACGATGCCCAATTGGCACTAAGGGGCCTAAAGTGTGCCAAGAAAACATCCCCCACACCATTACACCACCACCACCAGCCTGCACAGTGGTAACAAGGCATGATGGATCCATGTTCTCATTCTGTTTACGCCAAATTCTGACTCTACCATCTGAATGTCTCAACAGAAATCCAGACTCATCAGACCAGGCAACATTTTTCCAGTCTTCAACTGTCCAATTTTGGTGAGCTTGTGCAAATTGTAGCCTCTTTTTCCTATTTGTAGTGGAGAGGAGTGGTACCCGGTGGGGTCTTCTGCTGTTGTAGCCCCTCCGCCTCAAGGTTGTGCATGTTGTGGCTTCACAAATGCTTTGCTGCATACCTTGGTTGTAACGAGTGGTTATTTCAGTCAAAGTTGCTCTTCTATCAGCTTGAATCAGTCGGCCCATTCTCCTCTGACCTCTAGCATCAACAAGGCATTTTTGCCCACAGGACTGCCGCATACTGGATGTTTTTCCCTTTTCACACCATTCTTTGTAAACCCTAGAAATGGTTGTGCGTGAAAATCCCAGTAACTGAGCAGATTGTGAAATACTCAGACCGGCCCGTCTGGCACCAACAACCATGCCACGCTCAAAATAGCTTAAATCACCTTTCTTTCCCATTCTGACATTCAGTTTGGAGTTCAGGAGATTGTCTTGACCAGGACCACACCCCTAAATGCATTGAAGCAACTGCCATGTGATTGGTTTGATTAGATAATTGCATTAATGAGAAATTGAACAGGTGTTCCTAATAATCCTTTAGGTGTGTGTGTGTTTGTGTATATGTGTGTGTATATATACACACACTCACCTAAAGGATTACACACACACACATATATTTTACGTTTTTTTAATATATATTTTTGTTTGTTTTTGTTTTATTTATTATTTTATTGTATACTGTATATTAAAATGTATATACATTTACAAAATTAAATGAAAACTAAAATCAAACATTACAAAAATATTTACAATTAAAAATCAATTTAATGATGCTAGTTGCTCAGAAATAACTGTGTCTTTAAGAAGAAATGTTGCACCACTGCTTGTTGCATATAGATGATTATGATAGATTTTCGAGAACTGTACGACCGTGAGCGGAACCCTACTGTCCCATCTCTCTCTTGGCATGTGGCCTTTGCTCAAACCACGTCATTAACATAAAAATCAAATAACTGTCTTATTGCACTGTGTGGCCTCTCCAGGGGGCATCATGCCAACAGTTCTAGTTCACTTCCTCCATCTCTCCTTTGTTTCTCTGTATTCCTCATAATGCCAATGGAATGCTTTCTATTTTAGATATATGCTGTTCTTCTATACTTTATATTCATCAAAGAATCCTGAAATTTTTTACACAACTGTTTTCAACATTGATAATAATAATAATAAATGTTTCCTGAACAGCAAATCAGCATATTAGAATGATTTCTGAAGGATCATGTGACACCAAAGACTGTGGTGCTGAAAATTCAGCTTTGCCAACACAGGAATAAATTACATTTTCAAATGTATTAAAATAGAAAAAAAATAGTTTAATTTAATTTTAATGTAAAATATAAAATGTATTATAAAAAATAAAAATGAATCAATCAAATACATGGTCCTACACAAGATCAAGTGGATTATGAACTGAAAAAGCTACAAAGAAAAGTAGATCTTTTGTTTCTTTTCTAGTCCTGTTGGGAGTCTGGTGGGAATTATGTCCGTGTATTGTCTGCTAGTGTGGATAACTCTGTCCTCAGAGCTGAAGTGGAAATGACAGAGTTCAGTGGCGACTCGTCTCTGTGCTGAAAGCCCAGCTGGTGTGTGCTAAATCTGCTGTGTGAAAAGGCCTCTCCATGCCCTTTTGTGCAGCTCTCCAGCACTCAGTCTATTCGGCCATTTCACTCTCTCTCTCTGTGTGTGTGTGTGAGGGACCCCAGTCTGACGGATGTTAACACTCAGACAGGGTAAATTAAAGCTGAGAGCTGGGGAAAGTAATCAGAGCTTTTCTCTCTGTTCATATTTACTCTAGACTGTATGTTCTCACTCATATGATACTTTAAAAGCCACTGTATTGCAAAATGGACCCTTCATTATTGGATAAGATCGCTTACTTTTAGGTTACTGAGATATAATTGTTCATAGTAGAAAAATCAGCAATACAGAGAGGTACAGGTATGTACTATGTGGTATTTGTCATTTCAGTTTGCATTTCTTAATCTTTTCTTCACTTGATTTTAAAAAAATACATTCATTCAGTTTAGAAAAAAACATTATAATTGTATATAATTATTGAATTATATGAGCTTTATTTAATTGCACGCACACACACACGCACTTTTGTGACTGCATATCAGTTGATTTCTGCAATGCACCGAGTTGCTACGTTGCTTGGCAACCACTATCAGCCTACAGTGAGTCTAATGAACTATATATGACTTGGTGGCAGAATTGTTGATTATAATTATTATTTTTGGTTTTTATTTTACTTTTTTACTGTTGTTGCTTTTTACCATGACTAAGATTTCCCCTATTGATGATATGATGTCTGTAGGCATTGCATTGTTCTTAGTAAATTTTCCTTGTCATATATTGTGCACTATTTATAAGTGCACATTATTTTAAATAAAAAAACCTTCAAAATATTTAATCAAAATGTTGTTTAATCAAAACTTCCTCTGAAATGATTTTTAACTATGGTTTGCAATGCCCACTTTTCACTGTCCAATCTATTCCTGATGGGTAAAATAAAACCCTTCCATACAATTTTGCTCTTTGAATAATATGTTGCTTGAAAATGTCACATTATGGAAGCAGTATGGGTAATGATAATCATGTTGACCTTATGTAAACCGATGCTCTGAACCTTTAAAATGACCATTATATGAGTCATTATGTCAACATTGAAGACTGTTTCATGTGCTCAGAGGGCTGTAAAATCATATCCAGCTATATTAGGATGAATGTCTTGGTTGCCATTGAGCTCTGCCTTTGTAATGTGATTTTTATTGTATATAATAAAGTCTAAATGTGTTTATCTTATCCTAGTATTGAGATTGGTGTTCTGTTAGTTCAGAAAAGCTGATCTGAAATCAGTACTGAATCTTTCTCTGCAGGCGCCTCAGTCAATGATTGAGGCTTTTGTCAGTTAAGTGTTGAAGCTTTGGACAGCTTTTGTATTTGACAATCATTTCACATCCTTGGGGGTTAATTGGGATCTTCAGCACATCTGCGATTCTGTCCCTTTTAAAGGAAACATTCAAGCAAACACTTGACAGAACAAACCGACCTGCTAAATGAGCCTGACGTGTTGAGACCTATTTAAATGTACAAATATCACTTTACCTGGACTATATATCTTTTTTCTCCATATTGTTCTTTCTCTGCCTCTCTTTTTCTTTGCCTCTTCTCCATCCCTCGGTCCCTACGGATGCTTTTGGTTTGCTCCAGGAAATGCTTTAACCCCCTTTGTACGGTGACAAAGGGGTGTGTTAATCTCACCGAGTTAGGAGGCAGGCACATGGGGGTGGATGCCAGGGAGAGTCGAGCAACGTGTGTGTGTGTGTGTGTGTGTGTGTGTGTGTGTGAGGCAGATGCCTGTCAGAGCGTTCACCGGCCACACACACGCTACACGAGCCACACAGAATGGTTAGAGAGATTACACCGTGACCAGGAAAGGACTGCTGTTGACTCACTGTAGTATCAAGGTAATAGTGCTCTCGCTGTTAAAAATATTTTTTTTTAAATCCCGGAATGACCCTTTTTTAGTTTGTTGTTTGGTTTGTTCTTAGTGATTTGATTGTGTGTGTGTGTTTTTTTTTTTTTTTTTATAGTATTTATTATGGTTTTTCTCACACCCTGTGGGTCAAAGTTACACCTTCAGGGTAAAATATTTCTTTTCACCTCTTTGACTCAGGTTCTGTGACTGCAGTCAGTAGAACAAACAGCATTTTGTCCATTGCACAGTACACACCTGGTATCACCTTTCCTGTGAAAACCAGTCAGATTTGTCTGTGTGTGTGCTGCTGATTTGTTTATTCTGAAGTCTTTGTGCTGATGTCAGTATGTGTACAACTAAAAGGTTTTATGGCAGCATGTATTTTCATATGATGGGAGGTGCTTGTCTGTGGTATATTTAACACATATGGATGGATGGATGGATGGATAAAACAAGAATTGGATATATGGATGGTAGATGGATAAATGGAAGAAAAGATGGAAGGATGGGTGGATAAAAAAACGAATGGACGATTGATAAATGGTTGGATGGATAAATGGATGGATGGATGGGTAAATTAATGGATGGGAAATTGATGAATAGAAGGGTGGATAAAAGAAATGGATGGATGAAAAAGTAACGGATGGATGGATGGATGGTGGATGGATAATACAAGAATTGGATGTATGGATGTATGGGTAGATGATGGATGGATGGATCGATGGATGGATGGATGAAAAAAGAAATGGATGCATGGATGGATGGATAAAACAAGAATTGGATATATGGATGGGTAGATGAATAAATGAAAGCATGGATTGATAAATGGTTGGATGGATAAATGGATGGATGGATGAGTAAATGAATGGATGGGGAATGGATGATAGAAGGGTGGATAAAAGAAATGGATGGATTGATGAAAAAATAATTGGATGGATGGATGAATGGATGGATAAAACAAGAATTGTATGGATGGATGGATGGATGGATGGATGGATGGATGGATGGAAAATTGATGAATAGAAGGGTGGATAAGATGGATGGATGGATGGATGGATGGATGGATGAAAAAGAAACCGATGGATGGATGGATGGATGGATGGATGGATGGATGGATGGATGGATGGATAAAACAAGAATTGGATGTATGGATGGATGGTAGATGGATAAATGGAAGAATGGTTGGATGGATGAAAAAGGAATGGATGATTGATAAATGGTTGGATGGATAAATGGATGGATGGATGGGTAAATTAATGGATGGGAAATTGATGAATAGAAGGGTGGATAAAAGAAATGGATGGATGAAAAAGTAACGGATGGATGGATGGATGGATGATGGATGGATAATACAAGAATTGGATGTATGGGTAGATGATACATGGATGGATGGATGGATGGATGGATGGATGAAAAAAGAAATGGATGCATGGATGGATGGATAAAACAAGAATTGGATATATGGATGGGTAGATGAATAAATGAAAGAATGGATTGATAAATGGTTGGATGGATAAATGGATGGATGGATGAGTAAATGAATGGATGGGGAATGGATGATAGAAGGGTGGATAAAAGAAATGGATGGATTGATGAAAAAATAATTGGATGGATGGATGAATGGATGGATAAAACAAGAATTGGATGCATGGATGGATGGATGGATGGATGGAAAATTGATGAATAGAAGGGTGGATAAGATGGATGGATGGATGAAAAAGAAACCGATGGATGGATGGATGGATAAAACAAGAATTGGATGTATGGATGGATGGTAGATGGATAAATGGAAGAATGGTTGGATGGATGAAAAAGGAATGGATGATTGATAAATAGTTTAGTTGGATGGATAAATGTATTAATGGATGTATAGATGTATAAATGAATGGATGGGAAATGTATGAATAGAAGGGTGGATGGATGGATGAAAGAAGAAAAAGATGGATGGATGAAAAGGATAGATAGATAGATAGATAGATAGATAGATAGATAGATAGATAGATAGATAGATAGATAGATAGATAGATAGATAGATAGATTTTTGATAATGCAGATAATGATGATACATTTTTAGATCTGTCTCTTAACATTAGATATTGGATTCTCTCAGAACCCCTTTCATCTCTCTCTCTCTCTCTCTCTCTCTCTCTCTCTCTCTCTCTCTCTCTCTCTCTCTCTCTCTCTCTCTCTCTCTCTCTCTCTCTCTCTCTCTCTCTCTCTCTCTCTCGCCCCATCGTGCCGGCATGCGGCCCGTCTCCATGACAACACCTCAGGTCAGCTCTGAGAGGTGGGAGGTAGTTAGTGTGAATTTTTGTTGTTGTTTTATTGCCTGTTTCTCTCTCTCTCTCTCTCTCTCTCTCTCTCTCTCTCTCTCTCTCTCTCTCTCTCTCTCTCTCTCTCTCTCTCTCTCTCTCAGTCTCTCAGTCTCTCTCTCTCTCAGTCTCCCTCTTTCTGGTCTCTGTGAGACAGCAGCTGTGTGTGACAGCTTCACTAGAGGCTGGAGGTTTCCTCCGTTTGCTTTAAATTTGAGAAAACAATGCAGTAAAGCGACGTGGCTCTCCCTCACAGCGTCTTTGTGGTCTGTCTCCCATCAAAAGATGGAGGGGGGAAGCTGTGTCAGCGGCCGTGTTTCTGTTAATGTGAAATGAATGCGTGCGTCTCGAGGGAGAACACTAATGTATGCACGACCATGAACCAGCACGTGTGATGTAGAGGTGCCAAAGGGGGAGCTGATGAAAGCAGGTCTCTCTGACAGTCTTTCTGCTGATCTATAGCATGGCTTTGTGTTTGCACAGAAGCAATAATGTTTAGAAATCCCAGTGGGGCATGGAATAACACATTTTGTGTGTTTTTTTTACTCACTTTTTGGTGCATCTGTGATCCAGCAAGTCTTTTGTCCTTTAGTCATAATGTCCTTCAGTCGTTTGACATGTTCCTCAGTCATTTGCTGCTTCTTGTAACAGCTTCTTGTAAATTGTTTTTTACAGTGTCCACACCATTCTGAGCTGCTGACGTCTGGTTGGAACGAGAGGATCTGCTCTTTCATACAGTCTACACGGGTAAGATGTGACTGGATTTTTTTATTCATTTGTATGCGATTTAGATTTTTCTTTTTGATGTAGTGATTGTAATTCAGTGGCTGTGTCTTTTCAGACAGAGAGAGGGACAAAGTAGAGACATGAAAAGGAAAAAAAAGATGAAAAGGAATTATTGATAAATTTGGATTTATGATGTGTATCCCTCCTCACTTTGCCAACTACAAACTGTTACTGAAACCGAAAGAAATGAGCATATTTTACTAATATAAGCACATGCTTCTGTGTGCTGACATTGTTACCGTGTTGAAAACTGTGAAATGTCTGATCTTTTTTTTTTATTCTACACTAAAATAGTTTGTAAATAAATTATATAAAGGGATATTTCACCCAGAAATGAAAAATTGGTCATCATGTTGATCCACAAAAGGAGAAATTTTGAAGAATGTGCTGGCCACTGTTTTCCTTCAAATTGCAAGAATGGGTACTGGTTCTTTAAAAGCTTCAAAAGGACCCAAAATAATCATAAGTATCATAAAAGTGGACATCTGAATTCATACTGTATGATAACTTGAACCACTGTAACTAAATCATTAGGTTAGTTGAACTAAGGAATTGGATATTTTGTGAACAAATCATTCAGATGAAATTGAGTTGGATCAGTTGATTGAAAAACGATCTGAAAACAACTTTATGAAACAGGCATGGATTACTTTTTTAATAATTTTATGGTGTACTGTTTATGGGTCATTTTGTGTCAGTCCCAATTCGACTGCATGGAAATTAGAGACATGATTCTTTAAAATTTCGCAGTCTGCATTCCACAGAAGAAAGTAAGTCAAATGGATTTGGTTTGGGGCAACATTTTTTTGTGTGAACTATTTTCAACTTTCAATTTCAGGGATCTGACACCAAAATAATAAATGAATTTGGATACAAGGTAGTAGCTAAAAGTGTGAAGTACACACATGGTACAATCATTGCGGGAAAAAACAAACAAAAAAAAAAAAAAAAAACATGCAAGTGCTGATCAGTTAATGTGCTGAATCTGCAGTTAAAGCTGCATATGTTGCTCTGTCATCCAAAGTGTTCGATTTGGCCTCTGAGGGCACAAACTGGGCTGTCAGCAGTTAGGCAACAAGTGAGACACTTCCTACAAAAATAGCCAATGGATCAGTACAGCCTTATATAATCTAATCTGATTTAATTCAGTGAAACATGATGAATCTGTATGATGTGAGATTATCCAGAATCCTTCATATTCCTGCCATGACTAATCCATTAAAAACACACACTGCAATGACTGCATACTTGACTTCTTGCTGTAGGAATGCAGTTGATAGTGGTTCAAAGGAGTGACATGCGATTGAATACATGTTTTACATGCTCCAGACACTGATACTATGATTAAAGATGTGTTTTAAAGGTTTTACTTGAAATAAATGAACTTGAACGTGATATTTTTTTTTTTTTTTTTTTCCCTAATGATGATCCCTGCTGTGCTTAGACATTACTGAGAGTGTCTGGCCCCGTTAGAGCAGATATACAGAGGTGTTCTCTAGAGCTCAGCTGTGTTTAGTAAAAGAGCAGATAGAAACAGTCATCTCGTGCCATGTGCATAAGCATGATGCTGTTGGGCAGTTGTTTTTGTGTGCCGTCAATATTTTTGTCTGTTTGTTTGTTTGTTTGTACAGAGACACATTTTGTGCTATATTTGCATGGTGATTCTTCAAACTGACTTAAATAATAGTTGACCCAAAAATGAAAATTGTCATTACTCACCCTCATGTCACATGTTGCTCTTTTCTATTAAAGTGAATGCTGACCATGGCTAGCAAGCCAGATTTTCAGCAAATAACTACCTCAAGCATCATAAAAGCAGTCAATTTAACTTGTGCACTATATTTTCTATAGTGAGCTATCCCTTTAATATTTGCCTGCAATGCAGATTTGAACTCTGGCTTCATAACTGCAGCTACATTTATTGCCTGAGAATTCTGTTCCTGCTCCTCAAAATGATTAGATGACATGACGTATTACATCACAGCACATTTTGAACTGTGTAATGGCAGTGATATCGGCACATACTGTAAAAGCTCCTGTTCACCCACATACAGCATGTGGACAGATGACCACGGTTTATCTGAGCACTGAACAGATGGAACGGAGAGAGCAGTGTGCCAACCCATCCTTTCCTCCTGTATTCTCTCAAATAAACAGTGAAAAGAGATATCATAGATAATGGTATAGAAATAGAATGAATGAGTGAATTTTAATAATAAATGTATTTTAAAAATAGTATGATATATATTATGCATCAAAAACAAAATTATATTTGTAACACATTTTTAATTTCATACTAATAATAAAAAAACTATTTATTCTCTGTCCCTTCCTCCTGTATTCTAATATAGAATAGTAAATATATTTAAGCTTTTATTTTTTTAGATTCATTCAGCTTCATTCATTCATTCATTCATTCATAGCTTTTTTTTTTTTTTTTTTTTTTTTTTTTTTACTACTATTTTGATAATTTATTGCTAAAGTATCTTAATTTTAAAAACTCAGGCCTAAATATGAACCACCATAGCAGCAATAATTCACATTCAAGCCACGCTGGAACTCTAGAAATGCTTCTCTCACTGCTTTGACCTCTGTCATCTTTCTAGTGTCATCATGTCTGGTCATTGAGATACCCTTCACACTCATTGTGTTTCTACAGAATACAAATAAGTCTTGTTTACAGTATTGTGGCCTCTCTTAGAAAAGGTCTTTTATGAAATACGTGACCCACCATCTCAGTGTCTCATCACTGATGAATAGAGAGTATAGATTTTACACAAGGACAGCACTGAGGCAGATTATACAGTCTGATCAACAGATTGTGGGACATTTGAGAGCTCCTTTACAATCAGTGTTGAATAAAACATAACGTCCCCCCTGTTACTGTCACAAATGTGCTCGGGGAAAAGCGCTGCAGGAATGAAGTCAGACTTATGACTCGCAGCCTTCAGGAACCATTGAGTCATTTCTGGACATTCCCGGCTGCTTTTTAAATAATTAATGCTTTGTAGTAGTTTCTGAAGGCTTTGAAAAAAAGTACTCTGTACTCGGTATATTTTAGTCTGACATTCATTTTGATTTTATATAGATATTTTTTATATTTTTAGCAACCTAGGGGGGTCATTTTACCCTAGTTAGGTAATTTTAGACTTTGTGTGCTCCACATCCTCCTGAACGTTGTGATAACAATGCAAGTGATTGGTATTTACCTGAATGAGAAACTTGAAAAACAGGCCCTCACAGGAAGCTTTTATTACTCTAGAGAGTCCAGACTATATTTCACATGTGAAATCCTGTGATTTTGATTGAAGTGGCCCTCGGTCTAATAGATGTGGGTTTTTTACTTCATTTTGTGAATGCATTGTGAATCCTGCAATTTTATGCAACATTTTTAATATGACTTTAAGCAAATTTTATTAATTAATTCATTATTTTGTTCTAAAACATCACAATTATGAGTGAAATGCACTGAGTTGTGCTTCAAAATGTGAGAACTGATCATATTTTATACCAAATGATTCATATAACTTAAAGCCAACTTTTGTGTACACCAATCAGGCATAACATTATAACCTAATATTGTGTTGATCACCCTTTTGCTGCCCAAACAGCCCTGACCCGTCAAGTCATGGACTCCACTAGACCACTGAAGATGTGCTGTGGTTTCTGGCATGTGCCTGACACCTTTCTATCAGAACCAGCATTAACTTCTTGAGCAATTTGAGCTACAGTAGCTCATCTGTTTGATTGGACCCACTGTTCAGTTCAGTTCACCACTGTGCCTTCCTTGGACCACTTTTGATAGATCCTGACCACTGCAGACCGGGAACACCCTGCAAGAGCTGCGGTTTTGGAGATGCTCTGACCCAGTCGTCTAGCCATCACAAGCTGGCCCTTGTGAAACTTGTTCAAATCCTTACGCTTTCCCTTTTTTCTGCTTCCAACACATCAACTTTGAGGACAAAATGTTCACTTGCTGCCTAATATATCCCACCCACTAACAGGTGCCGTGATGAAGAGATAATCAGTGTTATTCACTTCACCTATTATAATGTTATGCCTGATCGGTGTATATTACTCATCCCAACACATCGTTAAAAGCAATGTGAAACCCATGCACCTTTACATCTGAGATCTACTTATATTTTCCCAAGTTTTTACATTTCAGTTTTAGAGTGTGTTCTTTATTTGAAGTGAATAGTTCTGCTCCAAGTGGTTCAGGTCATACTGTACTTTCAACTGAACGATAAACAGCGTAAAGCAACATTGCAGTGTGTTAGTTGCCAGACAGGAGTGTGCTGACAATCAGCAACTTCCCAAAGCTCAGGAGAGAAAGAAAGCCCTCTCATTCTGCTAACACTGCAAGAACAAGTGACCCTTTAGCTGTGGATAACCTCACACCACCTCTGTTAAATGAAGTTAGCTCATTTATTTAGATAGTAACGCTATGCTAAACCCTGGCAGTGAACTTCTAAAACAATGCGGCGCTGTGGTTTAGCATTGTCTTGCTTCCGAAAACGTCATTTGTTAGTTTTTGAACATAGCAACGAGGTAATGACAGACAAACTGCCAACGGAGCAGTACAATAAGTACAGTTAAATGTCTGTGCGACTGGCGGCTAATTATGACTTTCAAAAGACAAATTTGTTTGTTGTGTCATATAATAACATCTGAAATGAAATGCATGCTGTGAAACCAGCTCAGTTTGTTCAGACAGATAATTGAATCAATTTCCTTGACTCATTGATTCTTCTTCATTCGTGCTCTTGCAAATGGGTCAAAGTAATGTTTTCAATAAACTGTTTGAGTAAACAGGGATTTGATTGGCCCAGAGGTACTTTATGAATTAAAATGCAAAACAAAACAGTATATTGTCTAGAGAACACGTGAGCTGGTAAACAAACTTTAACCCTTTAAAAACAGCAAAATCTTTTAGCATAAAGCTGCTGTATCATCTGTTTTTCCACTGTTTTGTCCAATTCCCTCTTTAAGGGCTACAGACTTTGGTGTGAAAAGAGACATTTAATCATGTCCCCTCTCGTTTGGCCTGAAGGCATCCTGTGCTAAAGTAAAGAGCGGTTCATTCTTTTCAGTCTCCAATGACAGAGGAGAGCTGTTGAGAGGGCTTCTCTCAGTAGTGTCCTCTCCTTGGATTTACATTAAAAAGATGGATGGGTTTGGCTGGGTTTTGTGTGTCTTTTAATAGGCATGTGTGTGTAATAAGTGTGTTGTCATGGTCACGGAGGGATCGTTAAATTAGCAGCCCGGTTTGGTCTCTTGACTCAGGTCTTCTTCAGAGTGAAGGAGCTGTTGAGAAGAACTTGTACTATCAGAGGAAATAAGTTTCCCATGTACTCTTTCTGAGAGTGGATTCTCCAGATGGCTGTGAACTATAAAAAGAGTGCCTACAAATACAGTACTTAATCTCGCCAATTAAATTGCTTTTAAAAGGGTGATTTAAAAAATATATATATTTCTTAAAAAGTATATAGTTTTTCCTATAAGGTCAACTTATAGTTAAGGCTTCTGTTTTGAGTTCTGAAAAGTCTTAAGAGTACTTAACTGGCAAAACAATTTGGCTGCCTATGCACACTCAATAATACTAATAATACTAATACTAATAATAATAATAATAATTTGTGTTAAAACCACATGAATCATTTATGTTGACATAAATAACTGGGCAGTGGATCTGTAGTTTCCAGCATGCTTTGCAAAAGGACTGCATTAGGAGAGTAAGTTTAGGTATTAAAATGTTATTTTATGTGTTTTTCAGTAAAGGGAAGATGTTGTTAGAGTTTCTGTAATGTTTTTGATTTTATTTGGTTTTTAATGATTTTGTGGTTACCACAAATAATCCAATTCAATTAAATGTTTTAATTTAAGTTTGACAAGCATTAAAAAGTAATTTAATATGTATCAATGTATTTGATCAAATTGAGTTGGACCAACTCAATTACATTTAATTGCATGATTTAATTTTTTTATGAGTTGAGGCTACACATACTTATCAGATGGAAATCCTGGCCTCAATTAAATTGAGTTTGTCCAGTTATTTTTTTGAGTGCAGTATAAGGGTGAAAAATTTTGGAAATCGGTGCTACCTGAAAACAAAGGAAAAAAGCGTAGGAAAACACCCATATTGCACTGGGCATGTTGCCGTCCAAGGCCACGCCCACCAATCTGCTATGGATATGCCTGACCAGAGTCAAATTCTGCCCTGCTTTAGTAGGAAATACTTCTTAGCAAACTTTTTTAGTCATAATGGTGTTGACGTGTTTTGTTTTCGGGTGCAAGAATTCACAGAGTAGACATTTAGCAGGAGTGAGTTACTTTGGGTTTCCATTGAAGGATCCAGTGTGTTGTAGAGAGTGGCTAAAAGATGCAAAGAATCGTGAATATGGAGAGAATGCCACTACAGAAAATCTGAAAAACCTCTGTGTTTTGCAGTTAACATTTCAAACTGGATTACTACGATTTATCCCAAACGGAGGGGGTAGACTGTCATTCTGTCAGTTCCGCCCAAAGCCAAACGTGTACAGAAAGTTGTTGCCATCTTCTATTTTTACCATACTGCTGTTTAAAAAATAGACAAAGTACAATACAATGTTCAGTGATAAACTCTTACAATAACTGTTCTATTAATAACTCTCTGTCAATCCGACTGTCCGTGGGCAGGGATAAATAAATGCAGGAGTATAATTCACGGAAAACAAAAAAAAAAACTACACCGCTTTCTTTGTCAAATAAACATGAATTTCTCGATCCAGGTAACAGAGAGCAAGTAAACATTGTTCATTTACATATATTACCAACATTGACATTCTACCCAACACATTACCAAAATAGTTTATTGTATATGAGTAAACAGGAATTATTAATTTTATATAAACTGAATAGGCTCAAATGACTATTATAAGAAAGCTAACATTATATATAATATATAGTTTTGTTTTGCTACTACTTGTTACTTTGCTGTGTTTAGTTGTTTTGTTTTGCAAATTGTTGCTTTTTTGTTTTTGTTTTGATGAACCACTGACTTTGAGTTTTTATATTTCTAAAGTTAAAAAAATATTTGATATGACTTATTTAAATTTTGTTTAGGCTTTTTGGGTGGCGTAAAATAATATTATTGTTGTTAAAAAAATATATGTATGTATGTATGTATGTATGTATGTATGTATGTATGTATGTATGTATGTATGTATGTATGTATGTATGTATGTATGTATGTATGTATGTATGTATGTATGTATGTATGTATGTATGTATGTATGTATGTATGTATGTATGTATATTTGTATTTATATTTATTTCAGGGGTTTGGGATTTGTGTGGATTGGTCTATAAGATCAGCCTTTCCCTTTTCATGAAGTCTCACTAATCATATTGGTCTGAGTTTATTTTGTGTCTCATTCTCATGGTAATATCCAGCCCTTCTCTGTACACACTCTCTGAAAGAGCCTCCCCAACCTTGGATGGACATTCTGTCAATGGTTCTCACACTTCTGTGGCCTTATACACGGGACAGATGAAAGTTTCATTAAAGGGACTCGTGTAATTACAGTATTCTGACTTAGAACTAGACATTTCAAAAGAAAAAGCAAACATTCTTTACTATGGTATGGTAATGGACCAAAGGTTTGTTTAAAATGATAGCTGGAAACATATTTCGTATTCAAATACGAAAAAGACAGTTTGTCAACAAGGACTTCTGATCTCCCTTCTCGTGAAAGAGAATAAGCACTTGTCAACACAAACAACAAGTGAGCCAAGCCCGCAAAAGGCAGCAGCAGAATGTAGTCAAAACAAACCCATGAATGAAGTCCTTTTGACTGTACGTTATGGTCTCTGTTCACTTTTTACAGTAGAAGGCCATTCATATGTAAATTGTATCATTCATTTGCATATATTCTTCTAAATTTATGCAGGGATTATGCTGAGATGAATACTAAAATAGACTGGTTTTGGAAAAGCCTGTGGCAAAATGTCTCTTGCTGAAAGTGAATTTGCATAATGACTTATAGATAATAACTCAAGTTATGTGACTGTCTCTAAATATAAAATATTTGGATTTTTTTTAGGCATTTATGGAAAATTGTTGATAAAAAAGGTTGACTTTTTAGAGCATGTGACACATTTAGTGTGTTTATCTTCTTTGCCCATCTAGGGTGGCCTTCATCCAATAAAAAGGCCATTAGCTAAGTTGATCCAGAAAAGGGGCCTCAGAAGCCCTGCTGCCCTAGATTGAGATCCATCTTTTAGGACAGAATGACAGATGCCTGTGCCTTTAGTCCTTCATCCAGCCAATCAGAGAGTGATTAGATCAGATTACCTATGATGCATCTCTCCTCCATCTCTGTAGGTTCTGTCACGATATGAATGACTCAGCACAGTATCTAAATCAGTTTTTTTCTGTTTTCTGTTCTAGGATGTTACCCAAAGCATCCCTCTGAGCTATTGTAAAGTCTTCTTATGCCAAAGGGCCAGGGCTACAAGCCACCATTTAAAAACAGACAAACGTTTATCATTTATATTTAAATAGTATATTTATTTGTGAAAAAAAATTCTCATGAAATTTTCCAGTCTCTTCCCGCCGCTTCCATCACTTACTCTCTTTATTAACAAAAGTGTCTTGAGGCCCCCTCAAAAAATAAAAAAAGAAATATGAGAGCTATTATGAAAATATATGTAAAAATTGTAATTTAAAGCAATGTAATTTAATATTTCATTAGTTTGTCTTGATTCAGTTAATTTGACCAGAATGTTAATAGCCTGAAATCGGGCACAACATCTGTTGGTTAATTCATTCAATCATAAATCATGAATTATTGCCAGAGAAAAAGTGTTAAACATTTAATGATTAAAAAATTATGTTGTTTGTGCTATGCACATTTGTAATTCAGACAAAACACTGCAGACTGCAGATCTCTACCATATGACAACACAGACATGTCTCTATGGCCCTGTTTACACTTGGCATTAAGATGTGTTTTTGTCAATCGGATTACAAGTGAACAGCGCTAAATACAGGTGTAAATGGGATCTAAAACGTTTTGAGCTTGTCCACTTTCGACCATTCACTGAGAAAAAAAGTGTGTTGGATTTACATGATTTAATCTTGTACATCGGCCCCACATTAATCAAGTTAAACAAACATAATTTGTTCATGTAACTTCAACGTCATGGAATTAAGTCATTTTAAGTGACCCATTTAAGTAGTCTTAAAGTGAATTTTATATGGCTCTCTGACATGATTCAGGCATTCAATTTCATATATTTATTCATCCAATTCAATTTTGTATATTTTAATGTCACACAACTGAATTATAATACTAAACTAATTTTAGCTAGCAATAGCACACTACCTGAGGTAGTCGAAAATGCATTAGACTGGATTGCTTTCATAGTGTAAACGCTCATGTGGTCAAATGCATTCGAAAATTGTGGGAAGCGCGCTAGCCAGACAAGATTGAAACTTTGACGGCTGAAGACCCAAGTTTGGTTTTGAAGATGAAAAACGTACCAAGCACAGTGTTCTCACCATTTCTGATTTATGCACTGATCGTGTTCTGCGTTGTCTTGCAGCTGTCAGAGCAGAAACGAAAGCTGCTGCTCTGTGTGTTTTTCCATCGTCTCCAGTTCATATGTAAATTGTGTGAGCTTATTTCATCCTTAGCTCATAAATTTATTTGCTCATAGACCCTCACCTCGAAGAAATCAGGACAGAACTGGACAAAAGAAACGGATTAAAACACCAGGTGTGAACGTGAATGTGTCTCCCTCATCTACTATTTGTGATCTGATCGACCAAAAGGCATCTTAAGTGTAAACAGGGCCTATGATCTTATTCTCTCATTTTAAAAGGCACAGCTGATATTGCTTACTACTTTCTTTTCACAGATTCTTATGTTTGAGAATAGCTAAAGGTCAAGATGATTGCATGGCAACAGGAAATGTGATTGACAGTTTCCATTTAAGACATTGTCACTGTCACTCTCTCTACTGCAACTGACCGGTTTGGGTTTTTCCAAAGGGCGCTTGAGCACATACTGTCACCATAGCAGCCATCAGACACGCTGTGCACATTGTCTGAAATACTGAAAATCTGCTAAATCTACTTCTCCTCTTGTGTTGAGGGAGTCTTGCCTTTTTCTTCAGCCAAATGTGCTAAATGGCCCTTGAGTTTTTTTATTCACTTCTGTCATTCAATTTCTCATATGGCATCTTAAAGAGTTTTTGTAGGCCTTTTAAGATCATGAATTAATATAAATTAATAAAGTTAATATTTTTATTTTCCTATCTGTACATTTTTTTCTAATGTGACTTGCTTAACTGAGAATCAGAGTCTCCTAAAGACTTGTCTTAACCTGAAGAGCATTACATTTTTAAACCATATTTTAATCCGTGTCCAAGCAACTGGCCTCTATTGTAGATTTACCACTACCTAAAGTGTATCTTGGTAACCAGTCCTGAATCACCTGTGAATCATCAGTCCTGTGATTATATATATTTTTCCAGATTGTGGCATAAGTGATATCTCACAATGCATGTGGTATCCAGAAGAACCTTTCTCTGTCTTGAATGTCTGAAACCTTCACCTTGAAATAATTTTTTTGCTCTACAGAATCATGCGAATCATGACTTTTCAAGCACACGAGAAGCCCAATTCAAGTTTGATAGTGTCACAGTATCAGATGAACATACAGAACCTGTCCAAGAAGTGCAAGTTTGGACTCATTGATCAATCTCTCCCCTCTCTCTCTCTCTCTCTCTCTCTCTCTCTCTCTCTCTCTCTCTCTCTCTCTCTCTCTCTCTCTCTCTCTCTCTCTCTCTCTCTCTCTCTCTCGCTCTCTCTCGCTCGCTCGCTCTGACTCAGTCAAGGTTTCTGAGCTCATGAATTATGTAAAGCAGAGCCCATTTCCCTGACACAGCCTGCTACACAGCAGAATCACTCAGCTAGCACTCTCTCTACCTATCAGCAGGATCGACCAATGCTAGTTCACTTCTCTGACACATTATACTCCTCTTATACTCCTCACTGAAAACTTTTTACTTGGGTTTATATAGCAAAAACATTGCAGTCACTCATCCATCATAATCATTACGTGTTTTACAGCAATTGTGATTCCTGTGTAAACTTTTATGCCACATTAAAAGGTTGGGAAACACAAAGTTGATGTTATAGTTTATAGTAAGTGTCTCAATCAATTTTGTTTTGTCTAGATTGTAAATTTAATATATATTTTTGGTTACACTTTATTTTATGGTGTCATTGTTACAGTGTAATTATATATTTAAGTACTAAGTAATAGTAATTAACTACATGTACTTACTATAGGTTTATGGTAGGATTAGGGTTTGGTTAAGGGGTAGTTGCATGTAATTATGCATAATTTACTGTTATTACTATGGTAAGTACTTGTAACGAGGACACTGTCAAATAAAGTGTTACCATATTTTTAATTCCCTATCCACACATTTATTTAAATTTTTGTTTTGTTTTCTAAAGAGCATTGCATTTCTAAACCACATTCTGCTTTTAACCATCTGAAAGAATATGCTTCATAAATTTCTATTCAGTGCATGCAGAAAGCTGAACGATGAAACAAAAGGCTTTCTGAAGCAGGAAAGGTATTTTGGGGGCTCTTGACCCACCTCTGAGGATCCAGACAGCAGGCTGTGTAATTTTGTGCTTCAGCCATGTGTATTGACATCCATATGCCAGTGCTGAGGGTGCTGCTGCCATCACAGCGTCCCAGTCTCTTCCAGCTGAGTGCCCTCACATGTCTCTGTGTATGTCCAGAGCCCATGTGAGCTGTCCGTCTCCAGCACGGATTCCCTAATAAAGATCTTGCCATCTGTTTGTGCTTTTAGTAGCATAAAAAGGTCATTATTTTTTATATCGTTTTTTTTTTCCTTTTTCAGACTCACTGGCTAGTCTTGGATGCCCCTGTACTGTATGTTTGAATGGTCACATTCAGTGCAAATCACAAGGCCCAGTTGCTTTGACCTGGAGGGGAAGGATTTTCATGTAACGCACCCTGCCATGGACAGGAAGAGGAGTTGTACGCTCTGTGAAGGAGCTGTGATACTGCTGCTGCTGCTGGGTCACATGACCACTGGATTAGAAGTGCCTCTAGATCGTGAGTATTGTGTAGTGACCAAAATTAAATCTGATGTGATGTAATAAAATGTAATAATTCACACTACTATAGATTTATTTGACAGCAGTGCACAAAAAAGTTGCCTAAAGTTCCTGCAAGTTTCGTAGCTTAAAACGTTGTCCACATTATAAATAAAACACTTAATTAATCAAGCTCCAAAAATGGCTTGTTTGAATATTGTGAGATTTGTGATTTCACATGGGCAAATACATTTGCCTCCAGAACAAGACATTGACGAATAGTTATACATCATCAAACCATAGGCCCTGCCCACTGGCATTCAGTTTCTAAACGGCTGACATTTGCCTGCACTGGATGTGAGCATTGCGTCATGTCAAAAGCAAATAAAATCCATCAAGGCCCATAGCCATGTCTTGAACATTGGGGGGGACCAATTTTTTATAAAGTCTATAGAAACAGAACAGTGAAGGAAATTTGGGGGGACAATTTGGCCATTTCTAATTATTGGGGATTATTAGAGACTTGTTCCCCTCAATGTCTATGGTGGTTACGGCCCTTGAATCCATTAGAATCACTGTCTACACTGGATACAGTGTACAGATGTGCATTCAGTTTCTGATATACTCTTCACACTTGAGTCTGTCAACAACAGGACATATGGATGAGTGAAACAACGTTCGCTTTGACATGTTCACTTTAAACAGGTCTTTTGCGTCTCTATACAGACTTCAGAAGGACCCAGCATCGGAAACAAGTGGATGGTTTATTTTGTGCCAAAAACTTAAACATTATAAGTGAGGTTCACTTATAAACAAGGAACATAATAAAGTAATTTAAAAGAAATCAGTCATGACTCCTTTAAAGATTTTCAGTCCAAATTCATTGAAGCACACTAAAAAAATAGTAAGACACCCCTCTTTATAAAAATGATAATGCAATAGAGTATGTCACTGAGTCCTCGCAGTGTGTTTTTCTTTTCTCAGCCGCTGCTCTCTAGAGATGCGTTTCTCGTTTACATACTGACAGTGTGTTAAGTCAGCATCACTACTGTAAGCAGAATATACAAGGACTTTTAGAGAGCATTGGTCACTCTTTGTCCCTCCATCTCTTTCTATTTATATCACTCTCTCTGTGGCTGTGATCAACTACATGAATATGTTATAAGATATGCTACCGTTCAAAAGTTTGGGGTCAGTAAGATTTCTTTTAAAGAAATGAATACTTTTTTTTATTTTTTTTTTTTTTTTTTTAGCAAAGATGCATTAAATTGACAGTAGAGACATGTATAATGTTACAAAAGATTGCATAGGTAAAGAGTGAATCATATTATAATGACAAAGTAGTTTGTTTATTTACTCACAGAATATAACTCCATCATATTGTTCAGTCCAGAACTTCTCTTATTATACAATCTCTAATGCATGATGCACCCTTGTCAGGGTGGTAAAGCCAATGAATCATCGACAAACAATCAGTATCCATCCGAACTGCATTAGGAGAATGAAATGGCATGAGAGTTGCATGATGGGTAATGAGTGCCCAACACACCTCCGGAAGTTTCTCTGAGGGAACATGATTTTGTTTGATCTTCTCTTCTCTCTTCTTCTCTTACACTAATTTGAACTCTTTTACTCTCTGCTTATGTATTTCCTGATTCATTTGGACAAAAAGCTAAAGTTCTGGAGGGATGTAAGTCTGGGCACTTTTGCTGTGAAATTTGTTGTGAATTAGATCTACTGTAACTTTAATGTCTTTTGCTTTCTTCCGTTTGAAGTGTTTATGATTTTGATATGCATATTAACTTGTATATTTTATGAACTATTAAATGATCCATAAGGCTATATGTAAATTATAGCTATGATCTGCCATGCCAACAAGAACTTTCATGAGAGTTTGTGTTGCATGCTGCATGCACTTTGGTTGTTTGTCTCTTTGGGTTTTGTTACATTGATAAACTAAAGCTGGGCACATTTATATTTTTAGATATTTTCTTGCAAAATCACTTTCTGCAAAGGTGGTGCATCTGTGCTGGTGTGTGTGTGTGTGTGTGTGTGTGTGTGTGTGTGTGGGGAATAGAGATGCTTGTCGTCACGCTGCTTTCTGTGCTTCAGTGCCTCAGCCTCCCACAATAACTCATCAGTCCCCCAAGGATTACATCATCGACCCTCGAGAGAACATCATTATCCACTGCGAAGCGAAAGGAAAGCCTCATCCCAGGTGGGTGTCACTTTGAATCACCATGGTTACCGCTACTGCAGATTCCACTGCTGTGGATGGATACTTGGTGCCTGACACCTACTTAACTCTTCTTCAAGCATTATGCAGGTCCTCTGGTCCTCTGGTCCTATTTGTTACAGTTGGCAAAAGTAACCGAAGCCTTGAAATTCCTCTAGGAAAACCAATGATTTTGTTCAATAATATTTTTTAATGATTCTATACAATATTTATAAAATTTTTATGAGCTATTTGTTCCCCATAATACACAAATCAAGTGAAAATAATGCAGATAATGCACACATTTTTTCTAATATATTTTTAAATTATTTCTTAATTAAAGCAGTATTCTATGGAGCCCCTGAAGGGACCTTAAAAATATACAGCCTTTCACATGCGCACGAGAAACTTTTGCATGAGCACAAGAAACTATCGCGTGAACACGAGAAACTTTCACAGGATTTTTTTTTTTTTTTTGGCGCACTCACTTACAATTTCCAGTTTATGTATAATATAACCAATTTTAATTGTGCGTCATGAAGAAAGTGAGTATGGAGCCCCTAAAGGGACCTTTGCAAAAATAAAAATATACAGACTTTCGCGTATGCACGAGAAATTATTGAGTGTGCAAGAGAAACTTTAAATTTTGAGTATAAAAAAATTGAATATGAATAGTTACTCGTGATAGTTACTTGAGAGTTTCTCGTGCGCATGCGAAAGTCTGTATGTTTTTATTTTTGCAAAGGTCCCTTTAGG
Source organism: Paracanthobrama guichenoti (assembly GCA_018749465.1). NCBI lineage: Eukaryota > Metazoa > Chordata > Actinopteri > Cypriniformes > Gobionidae > Paracanthobrama > Paracanthobrama guichenoti. The sequence goes on from CM031946.1 coordinate 7,647,167, forward strand.
GGCTTTGTGTAATCTCCAGTGTCAATTTAGCAAGGCATTGTGATTTTATATACAACCAATAAAGTAGATACTACTGCCCTAATGAAAGCCACATTCTGAGCAAATACAGCTTTATTAGGCTAATTCATCCATACTCTAATTTTCTTAGTGTGTGCATGTAATGGATTTTCTGTTTTCACTCTAGCTTTTCATGGACGCGCAACGGCACACATTTCGATGTGGAAAAGGATTCAAAGGTTATTATGAAGCCCAGCTCAGGCACTCTGGTCATTGACATCAGCGGAGAGAAGGCAGAGGCGTACGAGGGCGTGTATCAGTGCATCGCCCGCAACGAGCATGGCTCTGCCGTGTCCAATAACATCGTCATCCGTCAGTCAAGTAAGACAGGCACAACTAATCACAGAGACATTTTTTTTTTTAAATACCACAGGAATGCTTTTTTAAAATATTTTTTCAGTCGCCTCCTGTCAGCTTTTTTTGCTTGAGGGTCCAATTCTGTTTCATAGGGTCCCCCTTGTGGTCAAAAGAGAAAAATGAACCAATCATTGTACAGAGGGGAATGTCTCTAGTACTGCAGTGCAGACCCCCGGCTGGCCTGCCTCCTCCAATCATCTTCTGGATGGATAACAGTAAGAAAATATCACATATATTCACACCCTTTTATGACAATAACGCGACACGACTGTCTAGCACATCCTAGTGTAAGCAGCCACTGAAATGTCATTTGGTTATGTTTTCATATACTTTACATGGCAACCTGAGTATGTAAATATTTTGCTCATTGTTATTTCATGGTCCTTCTTTTATTGGCAAATGGTGTTCACAATGATTTTATATGCTTACATCTGCTCTCACTCGGTAAGGGTGGCAAAAGGCCAAAAATCAAATGCAAACAACATTTGTCTACTCCATTTTATCAGATTTCCAGAGACTTCCCCAAAACAGTCGTGTGTCCCAAGCTTTAAACGGAGACCTGTATTTCTCTAATGTGCTAATGGAAGACTCCAGAAACGACTACATCTGCTACGCCCGCTTCCCACACACTCAGACTATCCAACAGAAACAGCCAATCACAGTCAACGTGCTGGACAGTAAGTGTTTTTTGCCACCGATGTCACAGAATAAGATTTTACATCATAATCAGAATGGCATCTATTGCCCATAGATTTTTTTATTTTTTTATTTAATTTAATTATATACATTTTCTGTACATAATTTATAAAAATGATTGTACTAAATGAACAATTAATGAATTAAATTGACAACCCTAATGAGTATTTTAGGGACAGTCGCATTGTCCCTTTTGTTTTTAAATGCCTCCTCAGTTTTTTTTTTTTCCAGAACAGTGAATGTCAAAACATTGCATGCTCATTATTTTCTGTTGTATTCCAGTCGAAGCTATGAATGACACTGTGTTGGCAGCTTTTTTGAATGGCTCAGATTTTTGGGGTGGTGAGTGCTAGCAGAACTTCTCCAAGTGAACCCAGCCTTCATCCCTCCCATCACTTGTGTTTCTGCCTAACCAGGAATAGCTAATTTCCTAATATCTCACTTATAACCAGAAATATAACCCACTTCTATAGAATCCCAACTCTGACCTCAAACAACTTCATCTTTATGAAGGTCTCACACTTGGCATTAATATTCATTTCTTTGCATCTTTTTAATGAAAACCAATTTAGTCAGATTTAACTAACAAAAGGACTGAAGCCAACACTACAGGAGTTATTATGGGAATGACTGGAAATTTGAAATAATTCAATTTGCATTGTTTATGGCAACAAACATTTCAAGATTACTGTATATGAATGGTAATCAGTCCTTTTTCTTTGTTTTTTAATTGTCTAATTAACATTTAGGTAGTGTCTGCAGTATCTTCTACTGGTCAGTTCACTAAACTTTCTCCTTTCTTTGTATCGAACTGAATAAATGTATTAGTGTTGCATAGTACATTCTATACAACACTATATAAAGTACTTTAAAATATCTCACAAAAACATTGTTCATTCCTATTATACTTTCATCTGGATCCTTCCATTCTCTTGGCCCTGTCCATCCAAAAGAAGCAATGGAAGGATAACTTTCTTGTCATTCAATATGAGGTTCACTTGATCAAAGACATCAGTGCGAATTAAAGTATTAAGGCTTTCAGGGAACTTTTCTGAGTTTCAGAATAAGTATATTCTCATACGTTTTCATTTTATAGCGTCAAATTTGATCAGAAATATTCTATTTGGACACCAGTTCATCTGCCTTGTTCATGTGTGGTTTCACATGCCAAAATAGAATCTTTTCCCCTCACATAAGTCCTGGGTAATAACCGGCTGGTTACAAGACTTGTCTTTCTGATTGTGACCAATCCCTGTTTTAGACACTCCATCTGGGGAGAGAGCGCCCACTTTCATGCACCCACCAGGAACGCACAGTGCCACTATGGTCCTGAAAGGAGACACGCTGGAGCTGGAATGCATCGCTGATGGCCTGTAAGTAGCAGAAGTGGATAAATGGGTCTATCTTAGGTCGAAGAGTAGCTAATGTTTTGCTTCCATGTCCATTTGTTCTTCTGATTGAAGTCAGATTGTATCAAAGGTTCAAAAGTTTTTGACTTTTTTTTGTGTGTGTTTTTCAGTCCAACGCCAGATATCTCCTGGACTAAGGTGGTCGGGGAGCTGCCAAGCGGCCGTTTCTCATTTCACACTTTCCAGAAAACTCTGAAGATAACAGAGGTGACAGAAGCGGATGGGGGAGATTATCGCTGTTTAGCCAAGAATCGCCTGGGGAGCAACCATCACACCATCACTGTAGCGGTCAGAGGTCTGTCACAGGACGTCTTTTCATCTGTCACGTCTCAAAAATCCTGTTTAGTCACATCATTCACTGACCCCTGGACACCATCCTGAACCATTCATGGACTTGAGCTGATTTGAAAGACCCTTTGTGTTTCCTGTTGTTCAGAAAATACCCCCTGATTTGCCAAATATCCTAAATTATTTGTTACTATTTCCTTTGTAATATATGATGGTATAATTCTAATCTGTGGCACAGGAAAATTACATTCAAATTTTGACTTTGATTTTGAACTCTCTCCTTCCATCTCCACAGCGGCTCCTTTTTGGATCAGTGCCCCTCAGAACCTGATCCTGGCCCCAAAAGAAAACGGACGGCTCACCTGCGGGGTGGGTGGCAACCCTAAACCCAAGGTCACATGGTCTGTCAACGGAATTCCCATTGAAAGTATGTCACCCACTCACATAACCATTTCTCTGAGCTTTCTGTGAGCTGTAGCTTTTCACCACTATCGCTTACATAGGGTTTTTTTTTTTTTTTTTTTTTTTGATTTTGATGCAAAATCATTCTGTTGTTTTTGTGCCAATAAAAAATATTGCTCTGATTAAATTATAAATTATATCATCTAATATTTAGACAAAAAGGTATTTCTCCCTTTAGATGAAGATAGCTACTTTTTTTGTAGCTTGTAGCATAGCTTTTTCAAAAGAATGGCTTGATTATAGTTTTACTATGTTTATAAATTATGATGTGATTTCTTGATAGACTCACATAAGGACCCCAGTCGGAAAATTGAAGATGACGCTATCACCCTCAGTGATGTTCAGACAGGCTCAAGTGCCGTTTACCAGTGCAACGCCTCCAATGAGTATGGTTACCTGCTGGCCAATGCCTTTGTCAGTGTCCTGGGTTAGTTCTATTCTATTCTATTCTATTCTATTCTATTCTATTCTATTCTATTCTATTCTATTCTATTCTATTCTATTCTATTCTATTCTATTCTATTCTATTCTACTCTATATTGTTCAACTATTCTGTAAATATTTTATTTTTCAGCTGAACCTCCCAGGGTGATGACTCCTCCAAATCATGTGTACTCAGTCATTACTAACAGAAGGGCTCTATTAGACTGCGCTTCGTTTGGCTCGCCCCTCCCAAAGATCACATGGTGAGTTGTTTTTTTTGTTTTTTTGGTTCTTTAATGTAGCATTCATTTTCATTCTTTTTAAGCTTGTCTCTAATGTCCAGAAAACCGTTTACTGTGAGTTAATGGTGCATGCTGATGATGTGTCTGTAATCTGCAGGTTTAAAGACAGTCAGAGCATACTGGATGGCGACTCGTACATCATTTATAAAAACGGTACCTTAGAGATCAGTGTGGCTCAGTCACTAAACAGCGGCAAATACACCTGCATGGCCTCAAACAATCTTGGCAACAAAGAGAATCACGTTTACCTGGAAGTGAAAGGTGAGTGAAAGCTAAATTGAATTTGTCCAGCTTAAAGGGATAGTTTACCCAAAAACCAAACAGATCTCTGCAGCCATTGACTTCCAAAGTAACCCCCCCCCCACTATGGTAGTCAATGACTGCCGAGATCTGCTTTGTTACAAACATTCTTCCAAATATCTTCCTCCGTGTTCAGCAAAACAAAGAAATTTATACAGGTTTGGAACAACTTGAGGGTGAGTAAATGATGACAGAACTAAGTGGGTGAACTAAGTATTTAAACTACTTTAAATCAGTGTGGTATGTTGAATGAAGGAAGATGTTGTGGAAAAGAGGAAGATTTATTTCATTTCCTCTCTTTCCACAGAGCCTACACAAATCCTCAGACAGCCTGGGTATAAAGTGGTGCAGAGAAACAGCATGGCTGTGTTTGAGTGTAAGGTCAAACACGATCCCACACTCTTCCCATCCATGATATGGCTCAAAGATGACGAAGAGCTTCCTGACGATACTCGGTATGACCTGCAATCAGTGTTGCAATTCTTATTTAAATATAAGCACCATCTAAACCATGGGTCAGCACCTTGTGTATTGTACATTCAGAGTTTAAAAAAAAAAAAAAAACAATCACAGGCTGTTATTATTGTTATATTACCTTTCATAAAGTATACAAAAACGCATTTAGATGCTGAATTGCTTTAATGGTGTTTCATATCAAAAGGGTTGCCTACCTATAATGTAAAGCATAACTTAGTTTGAGAAAAATGAAAACCTTACATGCTTTAAAAGGTGGCATGTAGCTGACTAACAGGTGTGTATGTGTGTAGATTTGAGGTGGGCATTGATAGTCTGACTATACATGACGTGACAGAGGAAGATGAGGGCAGCTACACCTGCATCAGAAACACCACCCTGGACCACGATTCAGCCAGCGCCACACTCACAGTTGTTGGTACGCTCGGTTTATACATCACTCTCAAAAACTGTATAGTATACAATATCACTTCCTAGAAATTGCTTAATTTTGTTAATACAGATTATATGAGTGCAGTTGAAAGGTTGGAATTGTACTTTTTTGTATAATTAACTTTTGACTTCCTCAAACCTGCTTTCCTTGTCAGAGGCCACACCAACACCACTGGGTAAAGCTTACTTCTTTCAGTTCCCAAACAGGTCCCAAACCCATTTGACACATTTGCATTTTTTATTTTTGTTTGGTTTGTTTGTTTATCCCTCTTCACCTCCCTAATATGTGCTTATGAATGTGTTTTGTGCATATTGGCCATTAATAAATAAACTGTTAAAGGCAATTTTAGTTTTTAGTTTAATCTTGTTTACAAATGAGGTAGCTCACTTAAAATAAAATTAAAATGAAGACTTGCATGGTTTCAGCTTTACCAACACACTGTCATGGCAATTTGTGACTATTTTACATTTTCACGAATTGGTGCTTTATTTGTATAATTTCGTACAATCTAATTCTGCTTGTTTCCCACTGAGGGTTTGGTTTAGGGATGGACCTTCATGCATAGATATATTTTGTACGACTCAAATCTTACAAATTCATATGAATTTGCCAAAATGTAAAATTGTTTTCTCATGAGATTGGTTTGGCTGTACCTTTTAATCGTGCCTTTAACAGAATGTTATATTTCAGACTGTGGCGTTTTTTAAGTTGTTGGTCATTTGGTTTTTTATTTTGGCGTGTGTTGCATGTTTCTAATGTCTGGTGCACTTCAGCTGGATCGAGTTTTGTGTCTCATAATATCTATTTTTTTCAGAGAAACCGGACCCACCCACAGACCTGGAGCTGACGGACCAGCGAGAGCGCAGTGTTCGGCTTACATGGACCCCTGGTGAAGACCACAATAGCCCTATTACATGTAAGTTAAAAACTGAATTTTGCTTGATGTGTGCGTTAAATCAACAAGAGATTCACATATTAAATCAACAGCTTCTGATCCATTTGTCCCTGGTTACCTCAGTATTCCAGATCGAATATGAAGATTCGCTCCACGAGCCTGGAGTATGGCACAATATGACCAGCGTCTCAGGAACCAGCACCACAGCCCAACTGGATCTATCGCCTTATGTGTATTACTCTTTCAGGGTTCTGGCACTCAATGATGTGGGTCTGAGTGAACCCAGTGCACCGTCCAGTCAGTACCGAACCAACCCTGCACGTGAGTGATCTTAGCAAGAAAGAAGAATGCTTTAAAATCTCTTCCTTATATTTTTATGGCTCAAAGACTGATTATGATCCTCACAGAGCCTGACATGAATCCATCAGACATTGAAGTCATTGGAACGTCACCTGACAGCATGAAAATAACTTGGAGGGTAAAACTCTTTTGATTTGATTCAATACAGTACCTACTAATTTATCTTTTTCTAAATATAGTTCCTAGTTTATAGTGATTCCTAAAAGTGTTTGGACACAATTAAAAATGTAGTTTAATAGATGATGAAATGTCAAAGTGTTTGAACAGACAGTAAACCTGTTTTTTTAATTTTTTTTATGTCTGGTGAGCAGGAGCTGACCGGGCTGGAGTCGAACGGTCCAGGCTTACAATACAAGGTTAGCTGGAGAATGAAAGATGCGGATCGCTGGACATCACTCACTCTGGCCAATGTCTCGCAATACATTGTGACAGGAACGCCCACTTTTGCACTCTATGAAGTCACCGTACAAGCGGTCAATGACTACGGGCCTGGCCCCAGACCAGAGGTGATACTGGGATACTCAGGAGAGGACTGTGAGTGAACTTTATTTCCATTCATATTATTTTAATTATTATATAATATATAATAATATATTATTTTGTATAACATGTTATATTTCTATTTATAAAATGTAAATATGTAATGTTTTTTTATATATTTATATTTATTATATTATTTTATATTATATTATATTATATTATATTATATTATATTATATTATATTATATTATATTATATATATTATATTATATTATATTATATTATAGCATGGTATGCATACAATCCCAGAATGCACTGCAACAAAATCACTGAAGGTTTACATCAGCGATGGTGGACAGACTCTGAAAAGTGTTTATCAATGAGAAGTTCCATTCCAAATTTAATTTAAAAAATGTATTCAATATTTTTATGTATGTCTTTGTCATCTCAGCACCAACTATGGCCCCAGAGAACGTACGAGTTTCAGTTCAGAATGGGACAGTTGCTGAAGTTCGCTGGAACGCTGTTCCTCTTTCAACTGTCCAAGGTCGACTGAAGGGATATAAGGTACTTACTGAACACTGATATGTTGTGTTCATAAATAAATATGTTGACATTTGAGCTGCAAACAGTCTAATGTGTTGTACATTTTGTAGGTGAGTTACTGGAAGGTGAGAAGCTTACATAAGCAAGACTCTGAGCATGAGAAGCCACAGGTGCTAATCTTCAGTGGGAACGAGACAGAGGGTCGTCTGCCTGGCCTTCATCCCTACAGCCAGTACACACTCAACATTAGAGCCTTCAATGGGAAAGGAGACGGACCCACCAGCTCTGATGAGCAATTTGAAACACCAGAGGGAGGTACAGTAGTGTGTACTTACTTTTATACTATATGTACTCATTTGTCAAAGTATGGAATATTATTGTCATTTTAAATGAGTTAAAATATATCAATTGTGTTTTTGTTTTTTTTAGTTCCCGGGCCTCCTACACATTTAAAAGTCCGAAACCTGAACCTGGACTCACTGATTGTGGAATGGGCACCACCTCTGGAAGATAACGGCCATTTGACTGGATACTTGCTCAAATACCAGTCTAGTATGTCTAACTCACAGCATGTTGTATGGGAATCTGTTGCTGATTTATGAAAAGATACAAATTGCTTATATTTTTCACCCTCTCTTTTTTAACTCTATACTTGTAGTTAATACAACTGATGAACTTGGGCCGCTCAAAGAGCTGCTTCTATCAGCAAATGAGACCAACATCACTCTGGACAACCTCAAGTACAGCACGCGCTACAAGTTCTATCTGAATGCCATGACTATCAAGGGCTCTGGCCCCACCGTCACAGAAGAGGCCGTCACGATCATGGATGAAGGTGAGGACTAGCTTTGTGGCTGATTTTACAATATAATATTTTCAGCATTTTATGCAAGGATCCAGATGCAGCATTTTATTCCCATCTGTGGCTTCGCATAAATTGCCAGCAGAATAAAACTTATACAAAGGTTTGTGTTTCAACTGAGGAATCTTGTCCTCAGATTCCTGAATATTTTCAGTGCTTTTAGGGTTGCATATGAATAGATTTAATACACAAACTTAACACAGCCTTATTTATCGTATGTATTTGTTTGTTTGTTTGCAAGGCAATATTAGCCATTTATTTAAATGCTATTAACTTTAGTGTACTTTATCAGTATTTTAGCCTTGTTTTAAGCATCCAGCTTTACTAAATATATAATATTTGTATTAATTTTTTTGCCACTTTGGTAAGAAAAACAAACTTAATTATTCTTCCAATATCTTATGATATTTTGATTCTCAAATAAATGTCTTTTGTTTGAAAAATATTTGCTGGAAAAGAAGACAAAATGCTGATTAAGTTTTAATTTATATCACACACACACACACACACACACACGCACATATATATATAATAACACTGATTATCTCTTCATCACGGCACCTGTTAGTGGGTGGGATATATTAGGCAGCAAGTGAACATTTTGTCCTCAAAGTTGATGTGTTAGAAGCAGGAAGAATGGGCAAGCATAAGGATTTGAGCGAGTTTGACAAGGGCCAAATTGTGATTGCTAGACGACTGGGTCAGAGCATCTCCAAAACTGCAGCTCTTGTGGGGTGTTCCCATTCTGCAGTGGTCAGGATCTATCAAAAGTGAACTGTTTTGGCAGCAAAAGGAGGAATATTATTGTATGTATAAATAATGTTGTATATAAAACGTACGTCCTTTTTTCGTTCTTTTTTTCTGTCTGAAACTAAAAATTGCTTTAGATCATCTACATGCCTTACATGGATGCTATGTGTTGTGGTGCTCTGGCCTGTTGAGTTCCATGACTATTTGGTTTTTTTTGTTAGTTTTTTTATTGAATTGAAATGTACCTTCCAAACAGCATCATATTTCGTGATTTACACTTTGGAAACTTTCTATTTTTAAATGATTGGTTATCAGGTGGCCACTACTTACATCCACTCTACCTTTGTCTTCTTTTGTCTCTGTCTCTCTCTTTTCTCTGAAGCGTTAATTCGGCATCCCGCAGTAGAGGCGGGTAAAGGTAACACCAGTATCAGGCTGATGAGAATGCATGCTGGTCGTGCATCAGCTATGAGACTAGAAAGCCACTTTAGCACTGAAAGGAGATAGATACATACATATGCATGAACTTTCTCAGGCCAAAAAGCTTTATACCTGACCTGGCCTGCTCCATATGCCATGGAGAATCATGTTACCAAGAAATGCAAATTCCATCCCACTGCTTTCATTAGGGCTTAGCTAGAACATCTGTTGTTTAAAGGAATAGTTCACTCAAAAATAAATGCTGTAGCTTTAATACCTGAACGCCTGTATTATTATTATTTTTTCTTCTGTAGGACACAAAAGGAATCTTCGTGCAGCTCTTTTCCATATGACAACAGTTGTACAGAATTGTGACAAAGTCTGTTAAGCTTCAAAAAATTAAAAAATAAAAATCCATATGGCTTCACTATATTTAGATATTTAGAAAGATACTTTTGTGTAAGAATCAGACCAAATTTGAATTGTTATTCACTCATCTTTCCACCCAGTGAACTGTTGTGACTGAATCAGTCAGTGAGTTCTCGAGAATCGGATCAGTGAATGAATCGTGCTTCAGTTATTTTCAATGATGAAGTTCACAAATTGGACTAAATGATTTGTTCATGAATAGAAAAGATTCATAAATTCAAGGGGATGATTATCAGTGAAACTGATTTTCACAGCAAAGCTACAGTATCTTATCACCTCAGAAGACTGTAACTATTGCACACAAGTCATAATGTCTATGTTTATTGTCATTTTTGGAGGTTAACAGCTTTGGTTATTGTGGGAAAAGTGTGATAGTTTTCGTAATAGAAAATCATTTTAAAATCAAATGCTGAGGAAAAAATGCCAGAAGTTTCACTTTGGGCTGAACTATCCCTTTAACTAGTGTAGACAAGGACTTTAGACGTTCTTTCAGTATAGAGTAATGTTTGAACGTGTGATGAGGCAAACCCAAATCTCACTGCCTTGATCTCAGGGTCCTCTCCGCAGCACCCTCTCATTGCACCAGTAAACTGCACGTTCCTGCATGCTGTTAACTCTGATCTGCATTTCTCTCTTTCACTGCCTTGTTTTCTCTCTCTAATGTTTTGTGTTTCATGTTGTGTGTTTCACTATTCTCTGTATTCTTCCAGGATCAGCCCCCCCTTCACCACCACCAACCCCTGTCACTGAATCTTTGCAGCCCCCGTTTCACAAGGGTACAAACACTCATGTCCTGTCTCCTTTTCTCTCATTCCTCGATTGTTATGCTTGTATGATACTGTGTTGAACAGGAAACTAGACAATATACTGTTCAATACCTCACAAGGTGTGGCATTCAGTTTCACTTATCAAATATATCTCTAGTGGCCCCAAGAAGGCACTTAAAATGTGAAATTCATTGTATTAGATATCAAATTTCAAAACTAGTGGCATATAAGCAAATTATGCTAGAGATTTTATCAGAACTATCTTCTATTAAGATTTTTTGGGGCCACAACACATCCACACATACAGTGGCAACTTCTTCATAATCTCTAAATTCTCACATCATTTGTACTTTTCCTTGTTTGATCAGCGCCACCTGCTGGTCGGATGTTTGGGAGCGTGAACTCCTCGGTGGAGGAGGACCATGCTGTGATAAGCTGGGAATACTCTTGGCCGGATAGGAATGTTTATGTGGAATATGTTGTTAATAACAGTAAGACTTTCCTCCTTAAAATTTCACTATGCAGTGCGTTTCTATATGAAATTAGCCTTAGTAAAATGTAATAAATCAATAAGATCAAGTTATTTTCTAGAATGTATTGTCTAATATCAGAATAAAAATACTGTTTTGATGGATTCCTGTACTTTTAATAACTCAAGATTTTATTATGCTTTAAAACAACATAAATATTAATTAATTAATTAATTAACAAATATTTTTATCTGATTATAATTGTCATTTACTCACCCTAATTTACAAATTCTGTCATTTACTCACCCTCAAGTTGTTTCAAATCTTAACGCAAATATAAATCGATATTTTGAAGATTGTCAGAAACCAAACGGTTGATGGACCCCATTGACTTCCATAGTAATTTTTTTTTTCTCCATACTATGGAAGTAAATTGGGTTCATCAACTGTTTAGTTAACCATAATCTTCAAAATATCTTCTTTTGCATTCAGCAGGAGAAAAAAACTCATACAGGTTTAGAACAACTTGAGGGTGAGTAAATTATGACAGAATTTTCATTTTTGGGCGTACTATCCCTTGAAAGAACAAATTATACAATAGCATTAAATTAAACTTTTTTTATTTTATTTTATTTTTTAACATTTTTGCTGGGTAATTGGTTTTGCCATAATCTCTCCCCTGCCGTCGGTCCTTCTCTCCAGGTAAAGAATCCTGGAAAACAGAGTTTGTAAATGGCACTCGGACATATCAGATTAAAGGATTAAAGCCAGGGATGTCTTATAGGGTTCGGGTGGTAGCCAAAGACCACTCAGACGCAACGGTCCACAGTACAGATGATCTGGTGATTACAGTTCCAGGTGAGGAGAGCATGTCTGTAGACCGCCAGAATTCACCTCACCTGTCACTCACCCGTGAAGCCCCGTCCAGCCTCAGTTCCAGACATCAGACATCATTAACAAATTACGCATGCTTGGAGTCCAGACAGATTTATGGAAATATAGATGCATGCCAGAATTGTCCTTCGTTTCTTCCTTCCTCCTTTCCTTCCTCTTTTTTGTTATCTTGCAAAGGTCTTCAGAGGATTTTAAATGCACTTCCTCAATTCTGTGGTGGTCATTTGTTAGCGTCATATAAATGAGACTTCTGTTTTTGTTGCCATGATTTAGATGTTCAACTCGTGTTCATTTCTGTTTTACTGTTGATGCCACTATTTTGTGTGTGTGTTTTTTTTTTTTTTTGTTTTTTTTTTTGGTGACATTTGCATGATAAACGAACCATAACATTTCAAATGAAAGAAAAGTGAGAATTGGTTCATTCTTGTGTCTTCTTCCTGTCTCTTTTATGTGTGCATGTGCAGCCATGACCAGCAAACAGGTTGACATTGCCACGCAGGGCTGGTTTATCGGGTTGATGTGTGCCATTGCTTTACTCATCCTGGTGCTCCTCATCGTTTGCTTCATAAAGAGGAATAAAGGAGGAAAATACCCAGGTAAGTGAATGCACAAAATTGATATGAGATGTTAGAAATGGGTATTTAAGCACATCCATGTGGTACAAATGCTGAATCTAAAACACCTAATTTTGCTGCGTTCCAAAGTCCAAGCTTGCGAATTTACATCACATGATGACGTGTGACCAGTAGACGATCGATACGTCACGGCATGACCTTGTGGCTGAATTAAAAGAGTGATATTTTTGCAGTAAAGTCGAGTAGATTTGTATATTTCTTACATTTCTCAGTGTATTATTATTTGTCTTATGTTGAATTCATGTTTAAAAGACGCTTCAGAGAGTGAGGTCATATCACAACCGTTGCATGGTCTGAAGAAATTTTGCATGCTCAAAGTCTAGTGTGACTGTGGCTCAAGACCACTTTAAAAATATGCTACATTCTAATAAGCAAATTTGTGGCTTTGACCATGTGAGCTACTTTAATGTCATGTTGATTTTCCAATCACATAGTAAAAGAAAAAGAAGATGCCCATCAAGACCCAGAGATCCAGCCTATGAAAGAGGATGATGGGACATTTGGGGAGTACAGGTGAGGAGAACTACATCTACAGATATTTATATCACTAACTAAATGTTTAAATTGCACCAATGGTGATTTATGTTGTGGTTTCACGACTCATTGAAAGCAAACTTACTTCTCTTGCTCAGGGATTCAGACTGTAATTTTTTCATTCCTCTGAGATGAATGTAAACATCTGTGACCCCTCCACAAACAGCTTGAGGAAAGCAGGAGCAATATATAACAATCCTTAACCAAAGCTGTGCACTATATGACTGTTTAAAATCCTTTTTTATTTCAATTCATTTTTTTATACATTTTTTTACATCTGAATTCATTTAACACATTTTAAATGTCAAATCAATTGCCTTCCTGATTTACGTTAACGTTGGATTTATTGCTGTGATTTTGTTTTGTGTCATCGTTAATATTTATTGTCATTAATGATATTTATATTATCATTTTTAATTTATTATTTTGTATTTGTGTGAATTTCCAGTAATATGTCTGGCCATATTGTCATTATAATTGCTGTTGCAATGCAGTAGATATGATTGGACCTGACTGATGATATTCAAATATTTATTATAATTATTATAAATATCAAATATTATTAATAATGATATTATTATTAATTGTTATATGATATAATAATATTATAAATGTTCATGAATAAATATGAAATAATTCAATTATTATATTACATAATTCAATTGTATATAATGGACCCTTTAATGTTTGAAATCATTCAAATTAAATTAAAATTAAATTTCAACTTCTGAATGTGCCAAATCAGAATTGCAATTGAAGCCATCAGTCATGTTTGTTTTTGTCTTGTATTAACATTTCATGTCCTCTTCATAATTTGTTGTGTATAATGTCACTGCATACGTTTGTCTTTATTGTAAAGTGATAACCTCATTGTCAAACATGTCAGTCTGTCTCATTTGTTCCTCCTGTGTGTTTTGATTTTGGGGGGAGTTCAGGTCTTTAGAAAGGTAAGAGGGCTTTGCAAATCTTGCATGCATAAACTCCTCCATTATTCATCTCCTAGTTAAAGTAGATCATTAAACAATGGCTGCAAATCTCATGGACAAGCCAAATCCAACCTTTACAAAAATGTTAAATCTGGAGAGAAAAAAAGAGCATAGTTTTTGGTTTTTTTTATTGCTTATTGTGATTTCACTTCATTTACATGCATTTGTTTAGAAATCCTCAATGGTCATTTTATTTTTATTTTTTCTGTTTTGAGAGAAGTGGTTTATGCATTGATGAATGTACCCTAACTTACCCTTCCAAATGCACGTTATGACCAGTTATTACCATCTACTACCTCCCGGATATAGGAGAGACGCATTTGTGGATTGTCGTGAAAATACCTGCACTAAACAGCATGTTGGATATGGACAATCTCCAATATCTAGTTTTAAATTGTGCTGTTGTAATATCCTCCCCTCCCCCTTGTCTCTGCTCTTTACATCAGTGACACGGAGGATCACAAGCCCCTGAAGGGCAGCCGGACCCCATCCAATGGCACGGTCAAGAAGGACGACAGTGACGACAGCCTGGTAGATTATGGCGAGGGAGGAGACGGACAGTTCAACGAGGACGGCTCATTCATCGGCCAGTACAGCGGGAAGAAGGAAAAAGACACGGCAGAGGGCAACGAGAGTTCGGAGGCTCCTTCCCCAGTCAATGCCATGAACTCTTTTGTGTAACTACCTGGATACGTCTCATGACCTTTGACCCATCCAACGCCCCTCCTCCTTGTCACACCATCTTATGGAGAACATTCTCTATATTGCACTGTGACCCCCTGACATCACACAGCAAAAGAAATAAAACAAACGCCCCTAATGTAAGAATGAGAAATTATGCAAAATGCGAGCAGAGGGCCAGTCCAAGCTTCACCGCGATTGGTCAGAGTGGACATCACATGACATTAAGACGTAATAAGCATAATATATGTGTATAGGAATATATAAATTGACATATATAAGAAAATATTTTATTACCATGGCCCTATTTACTGTCAGATGGCTTTATATCACACCATCTCGTACCCTGGACACGCATGGAATCAGTTATTGACATCATGCCTTCTGCGAATTAGCGTTAAGGTGTGGTCACATTTACTGTTGTTAACCGAATTTTCACAGACGAAATCCAGTCATTTCAATAAGGATTCATGTGATTGGGAATTTTGGCAGATTTCATGCCTTTTTTGCATGTGAAATTTCGCTAATGTGACCGCACCTTTAGCCAGCTTTGTGGAGACAGTGAACCTCGTCTGACTGTATGATACTCACTTTTGCTTCACAGCTGATGCCTGTTCCGTTCTGTCGTCAGTGTTAAAATCGGTATTATGCACATTTCAGGCACCAATGTCTTTGTGGGCATTGTTGTGAAGTATGTAATACGTGTAAAAGCTGTTCTTAGGCGTCTTTTTTGGCAGACAGAAGTTTTGAATAAACAAAAAATCACAGAATTTAAAAATCAATTATTGTTATCAGGGATGAGGTAGCATGTTTTCGACACACACGCACACTTTTCAGACACGCAGTTGTGGTTTTGTCCTTTTTTCAGTTCTTTTGTGGTTCATTTTGCACCCTATATTTGTTTTATTTATTCACGGTGAACCTCTTTCGATGTTTTATCCCTGAAGAAAAGTCAGTGACCGACTTACGGAGTTAAGATTCACTTCATCCAGGACTGTTTTTGCGAAGGAAAGCCCCCCAGTCAGCCATGTAGCCACCCGTAGCCCCGCGTTGGGCGCCAGAATTCACGCCGCCCTTGGTGTGATTTTACAGTATGGGATGCAACGAAGGCCCCTCAGCACGGTTCCTTAGTGCCTTGGTAGAAAACATTATTCTATAGTCAACAAAAGATTCCCTCTCATCGCTTTGAGCCCTTTTATATCAGTACTTCAATGATACAGAAGTCCAGGACTGACTGAAGACAGCAAGACTCGAGCAAATTATGTCACCTACTCAGCTGCCGCCACAGAAATCACCTCAAATTGGGGTGAGGGGCATCTCATCCCCCTTATTGACAGCTAAAACTACTGCCACTTTTCTGTAATGAGTGAACTGCTGTTGATTGGTCAGATCTGACACATTGATGGCAACTCATAAAGGCGATGGAAACATCCAACTGTGGTATTTACAGTAGCCTGTCCTTGGAAACATCTCAACATATGCGACACCAGTAGGCAGAAACATACACATTCTCACATGTAACTGTTTTTTAAATCATGTTATTGCATGTTATGAAGTATTACAAGCTGTCGGGTGTAGTGAAATCAGGGCTTCACTAAACACACGGTCGGCAGTGGTGCTGTCGTCAAATATGGCTGGAGTGTGTGCGGTTTATGCAGGCATGCATATAAATGTGTGCGTTTGGATGTGTGTGTGTGTGATGGCTGTGAATGTGTGTTTGAGTATGTCTGTCCACTGTATATATGGGCGAGCCTCTCTTTTTTTGGCAAGGCCCTAGATTTTCATGATTTAGCTTGTCATAACTTGCATCAAGTTTTTTAGTTTGGAATTGTCTGCTTTTTAATGTATAGATATGACATTTGCTTTGTAAATATCCAGCCAAAATGATTTTAGACACATGGAAGGATGCAGGAGGAAGCTGCTGAGATATCCAATCATGCCCTTGAGCATAGTGCAAAATCCCAGGATGCTCTAGAAGAACTGTCCCAGCAATTTATGTACTGTAAGTCACTTTGGATGACGAAACCCCCTTGAAAAGTGACATCACCCCCATTTTCCTTAACCCCATGAGTCAGAAAAACAGGGATCAACTGATGACTGAGTATACGTACTGTAAGGTAGCACTGCAGTAAACCGCACAGTGTTCCACCTGAATTCACACACACGCATCAGCTCTTATTCTTATTATTTAATGGCACTGTTGTTTTCTTTTCTATTTGGCCAGCTAGCTTATGACATTTTTCTGTAGGAAAAATAATAGAAGAAGAAATGGACGCATCCCCAAAGAAGGAGGCCGGATTGCACTGCTGTGGGTGCAGAATCTTTTGACGTGTTTATGCCAGAGGGGGCAAAGACGGATGAAACGTAGTGTGTGAAATAATATTCTGGTTAATGTTAAAGCTACATGAAAATAAAGCATGAAAGGCTGTGAAATGGTTTACTCTATTATATAATTGCAACAACAACAAAAAAATATTTTGTATATAAAAGAATTAAAATAAATGTTGGTTTCGGATTTCACTACCATCTGTCTGTTTTTGATTTTATTCCTTATACACAATCTTCATCAAAGAACATTTACTCACTTAAATAGCTCAATATTACTACTGTGTATATTGTGCATCAAAATGTGAATAATGCATTTTTGAATAAACTAATTTATGTTCATATTTTTATTTAAAATGAAAATGTACCTCCAATGACTCAACTTACCACCTGACAGTTACCTCCAGGGTGGGGCAAGTTCACTTCTCTTATTGAGGAAAATAATAATGAACCACACTTCTAAAGCATTTATTTATCTTTGTTAATGTTAATTTCAACATTTACTAATACTTTATTAAAATCGTGTTAACATTAGTTAATGCACTGTGAACTAACATGAACAAACCATGAACCTGTATTTTTTTAACTATAACATTAACAAATACCAATGAACTGCTCATGTTTAGTTCCTGTTAGTTAATACATTAACTAATTAACTGATGACCATTATTCTAAAGTGTTACCTAATTTCCATTTTAAAGTGAACTACTCCTTTAAGGAGGACATATTGAGCAAACGGTAGCTCAACTTACCCCACTGTCCCCTAAATATTACAGTACACAGGTTTTATGCACTATTCCTGTGCACAGCTGTTGTCAAACATTGTTAATGAATCAGCATATGAGAATGATTTCTGAAGGATCATGTGACACTAAAGACCGGAATAATGGCTGATAAAAATTCAGAATTACGTATATTAAAATAGAAAGCCATTATTTTAAATTGTAATAATATTTAATTAGCTTGATGATATATATATATATATGTATATAGTCGCATAACTTTCCTCCCTGCGTTGCTGTTACTCCATATAAACAACAAATAATCTATTTCTCTCCTTCCCCCTGCCAGTGTAAGAATTTAATCCAGTGGATTTGAACAGATGTGTGTGGATAAGCCTCCCATTACCTTAAATCACCAAATATCTTAGTCCATACATTTTGAATCATTCACAAATGCCATAAAATCTCCGTGACCAGTTTGATCCACTGCAGCAGCACATGGACTCGGAGAGCATCAGTCTGTGTTACGGCATCCTGGCATGCGCAGTTTCCGCTCTCATCCAATAGCAGGCTGGTACCGCGCGGGCCATGTGTCTGTCTCCCCGCTGGGCTGCGGCTGCGGGACGATGCGGTGCTGCTGATCCAGGTCTGTGGGTTTGACGAAGGATTTAACACAGTCTTCCGGTAAGTTTGCTGCTTGTCTAATGATACGTATGGGTCATTCTGGTGAAAAGATGATCTGTATATGACCTTCAGGAGTTTATTATGCATGCTAAAGTCTGGATGAAGGTGTTCCGCGCAGTTTGGGAATACCGCAATGCAGAAGAACAGGGTGGATGAGTCCGGTCACTTTATGTCATCCGTTAAAAAAATTAAAAATACATAACATAAAGAAACAAAATACATAATAAAATAAGAATATATATTATAATGAAATTACAAATACAATTAATGAATAAAAAGTGTGGATTCATAAAATTACATTATAAAATAAAATACTGATACATTTGTTATGCTGAAACAAGCTGTGATGCGAGTTAATTGCATGATATTTACTTGTGTAAAGTTTAAACGGGACAGAAGTTATAGTCCTCGGTTTCCTGGTTACAAAAATATAGATTGTAATGACATAGTTATGTCGGAGGGCGGCGCTAAATAATCATCATCAATGACGCAGTTATTAGATTTATTATGGCTTTATTATACACTTAATAATACTTTGACATGCTTACGCCGTTTTGGGGTCTCCGAATTTTGCTAAAAATAGTGAGGAACAGGACAGCTCAGGCATGATTTGTATTGCTCTGTTAAATTAAAATGTACAGTATTTCATTGTGTTTGAAGATCATTTGGAATCAGCTGCTAGATTTTTACTGCCACTCCCTTAGTATGAGCTTACAGGCAGTGACCTAAATCCCAGAGTGCAGAACAAGAGCAGACAGCAGATCAGAGCATGCAATGCGATTATAAGAGATTGGTAAAAATACCATGGATAGAAGTAACACATGTGCAAAATTTGTATTTTGAGAGCTGGATGCAGACAGACAAGTAGATGCTCAAGGATGAAATTGCATGTGTGTGTGAGAGAGAGTCTTAGCCATTGATATGCGTAATAAATGGACACGTCTTTACGTGGCAGAGAAAAATGTCCTTGCTAACCTTCTGCAAGGGTTAATGTGTAAAAGTGCAGCAACAGCAGATAAAGAGATGCTGCATGCCTTATAAGGACACTACATTCTCATACTGAGAACTGCATTTACAATTTAGCAACTGTGTGAGAGTATGTGTGCATGCATGCATGTGTGTATACTAAGACAGACTTACCTTTGCTTTATGTGTTACAGTTACATCTGCAGTCACGACTAAACTTGCGGGCATAAACCTGCATGTGTACATATGCGCTTGTGTGTGTGTGTGTGTGTGTGTGTGTGTGTGTGTGTGTGTGTGTGTGTGTGTGTGTGTGTGTGAGAGAGAGAGAGAGAGAGAGAGAGAGAGAGAGAGAGAGAGAGCGTGCAGCTTGCTGATTCAGTTATGTTGGTAGGGTGTGATAAATTGTTTCTATTTCCATTTTGGACACAATCTCCTATGGCTTGCCACATCAGAGCAAGACAATGCAGCTGCAACACTGCAGATGCACAGCATTTCACCCTCACACACTCTCTCTTTTTCTATTTCTTTTCTATTTTTAGTTGTTGTTGTTTTTGGTTTTTTAACTCAGATCGTCAAGATGGTGACCCCAGCTATGCATCTGTGTGTTCTCTCATACTTCTTCTTAATGGCCGGTGAGGAACTGTCTGTGTGTGTGTGTGCTTATAGCTACATTTTAGGAACAAATTATCCCAATAATGTATCTAAATAAAGATATAAAGTGTATTCATAAAGGGATAGTTCACCCAAAAAATTCTGTCATCATTTACATCATTTCAAACCTGTGTGACTTTATAACACAAAACAAGATATTTTGAAGAACCATTTGATGGTCCCCATTGACTTCCATAGTATTTTTTCTTTTACTACTATGGAAGTCAATGGGGTCCATCAACTGTTTAATTAGCCATAATCTTCAAAATATCTTGTTTTGTGTTTAGCAGAAGAAAGAAACTCACACAGGTTTGAAACAACTTGAGGGTGAGTAGCCATATCACCCTGTAGCCCAAGACTGGTTTCCCACTGAAGCTAAGCAGGGTTGAGCCTGGTCAGTACCTGGATGGGAGACCTCCTGGGAAAACTAGGTAACTGCTGGAAGAGGTGTCAGTGAGGCCAGCAGGGGGTGCTCACCCTGTGGTCTGTGTGGGTCCTAACACCCCAGTATAGTGATGGGGACACTACTGTAACAAGCACCGTCCTTCGGATGAGACGTTAAACTGAGGTCCTGACTCTCTGTGGTCATTCAAAATCCCAGGATGTCCTTTGGAAAAAGAGCAGAGGTGTAATCCTGGCCAAATTTGCCCATTGGCCTCTGTTCATCATGGCCTCCTAATAATCCCCATATACCGATTGGCTTCATCACTCTGTCTCCTCTCCACCAATCAGCTGATGTGTGGTGGGCGTTCTGGCACAATATGGCTGCCGTCGCATCATCCAGGTGGACGCTGTACATTGGTGGTGGTTGAGGAGATTTCCCCCCCTTCCATGTAAAAGCGCTTTGAGTACCCAGAAAAGCACTATATAAATGTAACTAATTATTATTATTAAATGATGACGCAATTTACATTTTTGGGTGAACTATCCCTTTAACTTTGAAAATCTAAAAACATTTTCTTATAGAGTTTTGGTCAGGATTAGTCTGTACAGTAGTCATGAGAATGAACTTTATGTTAAATCAGCAAACGTGCAGTCTTTTAGAGTTGGTGCAGTCCCCGTTGAGAAAATGGCTTAATAAACATACAAAATGTATGCTTGTGTGATTCACCTGAATTTGTACAAAATTAACAGTCAACATAAACCTGTACAAATGATGTCTATTATAGATACTCTGAAGAAAATGAAGTCGAATTAAAATCATTCTGATTTGTTTTCTTCCCACTCCAGCTGCAATTAAACCCAGGATATTTGAACCCAGAATTTTTGACAGTAAGTCTTTAACGGTCACTTACAAGCCAGCCAAACATTCATACATAGTATGACATGCTGATGTTTTTACCATATTATTATTACTTAGGTTTAGGGTAGGTTTCTGTAGATTGAGTATAATGCTGGCTCATGTTATGTCTTATCAGAGGAGGCCACAGGCTTTGGTCCTATATTTGAAGAGGAGCCTCTAGACACTGTGTACGCAGAGGATTCACCCGAGAACAAAATCTCCATGAATTGCAGAGTGCGGGCCAACCCACCGGCCATCATCAAGTAATCTTCTCTAACCCTGTGCTTTGTTTGTCATGACCTCTGTCTGTACTCTATCCATGGGAAAATCCCTATTGCAGAGAGGTGTTTACCAAGAAGAATCTTTGAGGAAATCAATCAGAAGGTCATTAATGAAAGCCTGTATTTCACAGATGGTGGTTAAACAACTGGGAAATTAAACTGATGGAACAGCCTGATGAGCACTTTAGCCTGGTGGGAGGAAACCTGCTCATCACCAACCCAGAAAAGAGCAAGCATGCTGGGAAATATGTATGTGTGGCCAAGAACGTCTACGGCACCGTCATCAGCAAAGAGGCCACCGTCAAATTTGGATGTATGTGACAGACTGTGAACTGTTACCAGATGTCTCTTTTGTCATATCCTCTCCTCAGTTCATTTTTTTGTTTAATTTTTCGGGCCGCAGACCTGAACCAGTTCCCTACAGATGAGAGAGAGCCGGTGAATGTTAAGGAGGGACAGGGGGCCGTCCTGCTGTGTTCTCCTCCTTCTCGCTATCCAAGTAAGACATGACTGCATACATTAAACACTTCTTGTTTGAATGACCCCTTCTTAGTAGTTGTCTATTAGATTTATACAACCACCATAATACGGTAAAAATCAGAAGGGAAAAAAAAAACATTTGTGATTCTGTGCATTTACTAGAATTTATGTTGTAAGGTTTTGCACACAATTTAAAAATTATATTAAAAACTGCTTTTAAAATAAAATAATTTAAAATATATATATATTTTTTAATTATTAATTTATTGAATAAAGTGAGTAAATCTAACTAAAATATTTGGTTTATAGAATAACTTTTGCTTATGGAAGCTTGTTTCCGCCATGGAATACAAAAAATAAAAAAGGTAATTATGACTTTTTATATCACAATTCTTACTTGTCAGATAAAAATTACAGTATTTTTTTTTTCCTCATGGAGGAAACAAGCTTCCATAGTTACCTAACAATCATACATAGTAAAAAAGTAGTCGACTTTCTGTCAATTGTTTTGCTTGTCTCTCAGGTGAAGTGATGTTCCGCTGGATCTACAACGACTTCCCTAACTTCATCATCCCAGACCAGAGGCGTTTCGTGTCTCAGACCACTGGGAATCTGTACATCGCTAAAGTCGAGGCGTCAGACGTTGGGAATTATTCTTGTTTTGTGTCAAGTCCCACCATCGGCAAGAGTGTTTTCAGCATGCCGATTCCTCTGATTCCACAAATAGAGAGTGAGTGCTTTCACATTACCCACAATACCAGATTGCTCATAATTGCCTTACTGAGACCCCTGTTGTTTTTAAAGGTCAATTAATGACCTAGATTTTCATCTCTGCCCTTTACACAGAGGAGGTGAAACGGTACCCTGCTGATATCCGTGTGAAATTTCCAAAGACTTATGCTTTGGTGCAACAGAACATCACTCTGGAATGCTTTGCCCTTGGAAAGTGAGTCAACAAATGTGGATGCTGTCCATGTAGTCTGCATGGTGATACCACGGTACCTTCATAATATACATTACAATGGTACTGAAGGAATACACCATAGTATTAACCATAGTATAGGCTTTTCTGAAGTATTTCAAAGAATATCATGGTACATGTCCAAAAACATGGTAATACAATAGTATTAGTAGTAGCACTTTTTTGTTAATGAAGCATTGTTAATCACACAATAGCATTAGATTTGTTCTTTACTCGGTTTGGGTTGTTTCTAACCATATTGAATCAATCTTTATACCTTTCAGTCCGCTCCCGCACATCCGCTGGAGGAAGTTAGATGCTGATCTCCCGCCCAACTATGAGGTCAGCATGAATGGAGCTTTACTGCACCTGATTAATGTTCAGTACGAGGACGAGGGGAGCTACGAGTGTGAGACGCTCAACGTTAAGGGAATGGACTGGTATCGACAGTGGCTCTATGTGGAGGGTAACACAAACTCAGTTCAGCAGATTCTGGTTTAGTTCTGTTTTATGTATTTGGTGGATAAATATGGCTTATATACAATTACAGAAAGCATATTATATTATATTATATTATTTTACATTATATAGCGCTGTCAAATCGATTAATCACATCTAACATGTATAGTGTGTGTGTGTGTGTGTGTGTCTATACACATACACACACACACATTATGCAAATAACTGATTAATCGATTTGACGGAACTAATTATATTATTTTATATTTTGTGCTGTCAAATCGCAATTAAACAAAAGTTTGTGTTTATATAATATATGTGTGTTTATATTATATACATTTATATATATATATATGTGTGTGTGTGTGTGTTGTGTGTGTGTGTGTGTGTGTGTGTGCATGTCATGTCACACAAATACACACACACACATATATATATATATAATTTAAACACACATATTATATAAACAAACTAATCGTGATTAATCGATTTGACAGCACTAATTATATTATAAAGTGCTGTCAGATTGATTAATCATGATTTTATATGCACACACACACACACACACACACACACACACACACACACACACACACACACACACACACACACACACACACACACACACATCACATATATATGTTAGATGCAATAATCTATCTAATGCAATAATGATTAATTGATTTGACAGAACATATTATATTATATATATATTATATTATATTATATTATATTATATTATATATTATATTATATTATATTATATTCCTCAGGTGCTCCAGAGTGGGCGGAGCACATCAATGACACAGAGAAAGATGTTGGCAGCGAGCTCACTCTCAGATGTGTTGCCGTTGGGAAGCCCCAACCATGGATACGCTGGCTGAAGGATGGCTATTCGGTTAATACCCTGTTTTATTTTCTGTGCAAAACCCATGTGAGAACTTCAAGTTGTTCAGATTGTTTTATATCAAGTAATCGTGTGTGTTCTGCTACATTTTTCCCTGATCTCCAGTACGGCAAAGGGGAGCTGAAGTTCTCCAGCCTCACGTTTGAGGATTCGGGCATGTATCAGTGCATTGCTGAGAATGAATGGGGGACCATCTATGCCAGCGCAGAGCTTCGGGTCGTCTGTGAGCTTTTAAATACTTCTTTACTGTCATGCTTCTGAAGTAGTAGTTTACATGGAAAAATAGAGCTGCAATTTTCTGAAAGTGTATTTTAAAGAGGCATATAATTATTGCTGAAGGTTGAGTGTCTCCAATGGTCTCTCCACAGCTTGTGCACCAACGTTCATTTATAATCCAGTGAAGAAGGTTCTGCTAGGGGCTGAAAATGGGCGTGTGGTCATAGAGTGCAAACCCCGTGCTGCTCCTAAACCCAAGTTCGTCTGGAAACGAGGCTCTGAGTTGCTGGCCAACTCTTCAAGGTTAGTCAGTCCATCTTAAATACATGCATTTACTTACAGGTAAATCATAAGGTTGTGGTGGTGATAGAAGCTTAGTCACAGTTGTCATCATAATCATCTCTTTTCATCCTTATTTTTTAGGATGTTAATTTGGGATGATGGAAGTCTGGAGATTCTGAATGCAACAAAAAGTGACGAGGGGTCGTACACCTGCTACGCTGAGAATGACCGCGGCAAATCCAACAGCACAGGGACCCTCACTATCACCGGTCAGACAATATTCAAATCTCATCACTTACATTAATTTGTAAGTGATGAGAATTTAAATTTAAATTTAATTTAAAATTTCTTTTTTTAATTATTTACTGCAATTAATTAATGTAAAATATGCCCACAAGTGTAGTTATTTTCTTTTCTTTTACAATAATGAATGAATTAATTAATTAAATCCAACAGCACAGGGACCCTCACTATCACCAGTCAGAAAAAAATGGGAACCTCGTCACCTACACTATATGCCTAAAATATATAATCATTTTATTTAAATGTATTTAAACATATTTTATTTTATAAAGCATTAATACACACAACAAATAAAAATATAAAGTAAAATATTAGATTTTATTTTAAGAAAAACTAATTTCACTTAAAGGTGCAGTGTGTGAATTGTAGCGGCATCTAGTGGTGAGGTTGTGAATTGCAATCACTCAAAGCTCACCCCTCTCTTTCAAAGCACATAGAGCAACTACGGGGGCCCGACACAGGACAAAGATGTCATCGTCTGAGACAGCAGAGAGTAGCTAGCGCTCTATAGAGCAGTTTGTCCATTTAGGGCTACTGTAGAAACATAGCAGCACAAAATGGCGATTTCACTGTAAGGGGACCCGCGGTGTATGTAGATAGAAATGGCTCATTCTAAGGTAATAAAAACATACACCACTGAAAGCATAGTTGTGTATATTATATTGCATTTCTGTCAATAGATCCTCATAAATACTACACACTGCACCTTTAAATGTAGTCTTAAGTGTAGTTTATTTTATTTTTACCATAATTAATTAATGAAAAAAACTGTAATGAATTTAGATTATAAATATAATTATTATAGGCTGAATAGTGCATTTTAATTTACAGTTATATCAACATATAGATTTTAGGTTAAAATTTATAAGGGAAAGTATCATAGGTTTTGTGACTGGCCACTTAACTGGTAAATATTAATTTTTATAGGTTTTTCACTTTTATAGACATTCCATGTAGCCTTTCAATTAATATGAGGTGTCTGCATTTGTATCTGTTGAATTTTCTCAGAGGCCACCAAGATTACCGTGGCTCCATCAGACACTGAGGCGGTCGTAGGTGACAGTAGAGTACTCCAGTGCTCTGCATCATATGACCCCAGCCTGGACATCACCTTCATCTGGACTGTCGATTCCTACATCATCAACTTCTACACAGACTTTGAACACTACGAGCAGCTCATGGTGAGTAGAGCCAAGAATCCCAGGAGTTCTGTTGATGAGAAATACAGGAGGATATTCACAGTTTGCGTGTTTTTGCAGGGTCATGAGAACAGTGGAGACCTGCTGATCAAGAATATTCAGGTGAGGCATGCAGGACACTACACCTGCACAGCTCAGACTATAGTGGACAACGCCACCGCGGAAGCTGATGTTTTTATCAAAGGTTGGTGATTTAACCTGTGTATGTCCTAGCCTATTAAACTAATGCTTTTGATATGTGCATATGATTAAAAACTTGACGATAAATGTTAAAGTGGACCTATTATTCTATTGTTCTCATTTTTAACTTTCTTTAGTGTGTAATGTTGCTGTTTGAGCATGAAAAAGGTTACAAAGCACAAAGTCCACTCCAAAGTGAGTTATTCTCTATATAAGTAAGCACTGTTTCTGAACTCCCTGAAACTCCTCGAATATAGTCTTGAGCTGTTTTCCAGGAATGTACGTGTCACAATATTTCTCATTTAAATAATTCTGTCCAAGGTATGCACAAAAAAAGGGGTGAGGCCTGGTTGAGTTGTGTTGGTAATGTGCTGTCGTAACTGGGAGACTACAGTAGGTTGTGAGCTGCAATAATGTAAAATATGTGAAAAATGTTTTTTGAACATTCAAGCACGAAAACCTACTCTAGTAGTCCCAAAAACAAAATCAATACCTTGTAAAAGAATAAAACATGGCCTCTTTAAAAACAAAGCAGTGATGTTTAGCTGTTCAACAACTAACCATGTATTATTGCATTATTATTTGCATGAAATAGACCATCATGACATTGTTGAGAATGTCGACCATTTTCGCTTCAGGTTTGCCTGGTCCTCCTGGTGGCGTCCGTGTAGAAGAGATTGGAGACACGTCAGTAAAACTACGATGGTGTCTGGGATCAGACCACGGGAGTTCGCTCATCCAGCATGTTGTACAAACACGAGACTTTTACGCCCTGGATCCAGAGGACTGGAAAACTGCAAGCACTTGTGAGTCCGCTAGAGGGAGACAAAACACATGTCTTAAGCATTTCCAACTAATTTCCTTAAAGTTAGTTCCCCCCAAAATGGAAATTATCCCATAATTTACTCACCCTCAAGCCATGCTAGGTGTATATAACTTTCTTCTTTCAGCCAAACACAGTCGGAGTTATATTTAAAAATACCCTGACTCTTCCAAGCTTTATAATGGGATTAAATGGTACCAAAACCGGTGTTTTGTTTTGCTCTATCCTCTGCGCTTCCGTTTGTCAATATGTCATGCGTCGGGTCATAGGTCAGTATTGCGCCAGAACTTCCCGTTACCGGAAGCCAGTTTTATAGTTTATTAAATTATGAACATGGATATTTTTCTTACAAAAACACATTGCTTTGCTTCAGAAAGCCTTTACTAACCCCCCTGGAGCCGTGAGGATTACTTTTATAATGGATGGATGCGCATTTATTGGCTTTAAATTTATTTTTACCATTCACTGCCATTATAAAGCTTGGAAGAGCCAGGACATTTTTTTAATATAACAATGAATGTGTTTGGCTCCCAAGAAGAAAGCCATATACACCTAGGATGGCTTGAGGGTGAGTAAATGACGGGATAATTTTCATTTTTTAAGTGAACTAACCCTTTAAACGTTAAAACAATACAGAATCCCATCACGTGACCACGTGTACTGTGTTATGTTATGTTTTGTTGTGTTTGCGATGTAATGCTTGCTAAACTGCATTCTTGTATTTCTGGAGAGCGTGTGGCGGCACCTGAAATGGCTGCGGCCCGGAGGCTTGCTCCAAACTTCATTTCGTTATACTGTACTTGTACATGTGTAATGACAAATAAACTTGAAACTCTTGAAACTCTAGAATGTTTTCACAAGTGTTTGCATTCTGTTTTAGAATATAGTTCTGTCACATTTGAGAAGATCTTGTGAAGAACGTAATGTATTCTTAATGTGATCTTAGTGTATTTTATTCTTGTGATCATATTCTAAACCTGATAAGAACAAAGAGTGAAGTGAACAAATATTGTTTTCCCAGCTCCGGTGTTTTTGGATGGATCTACGGAGTCAGCAACCGTTGTTGACCTTTACCCCTGGATGCAATATGAATTCCGTGTGTATGCCATCAATGAATTTGGAGCTGGGGAAAACAGTCGTCCGTCCATTAAAATTAAGACTTGGGATGCCAGTGAGTATATTTACAGCTTTCAATATTTAACTAAATGAATGTATATGCAATAAATAAATATAATATAGATGTATAAGCGTTTTAGTAAAATAAGTGAGGCACATATAGTCTCACCCCTCTTATCTCAGGGCCTACAGTAGCTCCTTCTGATGTCATTGGTCAGGTGGGAATAAGCGGAGAGCTAATCGTGACCTGGACTGTACGTGTTCATATCCTTCTGCATTTATGCTATATTTGCTGATTAGAGGTCAATGACAGATTTCTGACGTGTCCCTCATGTCCTTGATTCCATTGCAGCCTGTGAAACCTCAGTTCTTCTTCGGGAAAAAATTTGGCTATGTTGTAGCGTTCAAGCCGCATGAGGATTATGAGTGGAAATGGTCAACCGTGGAGGATCCTGAGACGAGGCGCTACGTCTACAAAGAGAGCATGACCCCAGACACAGAGATACAGGTCAAAGTGAGCACCTACAACAACAAAGGAGAAGGACCCTCAAGTCTTATAACAGTGGTCTACTCGCCACGCCTAGGTGAGAAGGTTTGATGTCATCCGGCTTTAAAATTAGTTAAAGTATCCTTTAACACATGTAATATCTCTCTCAGCACCGACTGAAGCTCCATTAGACGTCTACGCCCGTCAGGTCACCTCTACAGAGGCTTTGGTCTGGTGGTTACCAATCTACCAGGCACCGCCAAACTGGGTCGATGGATACCAGGTGAGTCCTAAGTGGAATAATAGAAAATAATCCTCATGATTTTGATCCTCATGTCTCTTCATTTGGTGTCTAGATTCGTTACTGGAGAAAGTATGATGATAATGAGGCTGCTGCCTCTCGAGTCCTTGTGCATAGAATGATTAACCAAACGCGCCTGGAGAACATGCGGCCTGACTCTCACTACCTTATAGAGGTACGAGCGTTCAACGGAGCTGGGCTCGGACCGCCCAGCGAGCACTGTGAAATGTTCACCAGGAGACCCCGTAAGAAATTTGCACTTTTCTAGATCACTCGCCCAAATTAAGGGTTTCTACAGGTCTTACATTTGAAACGAGAGCTTTTATTTGAAACGTATTATCTTTTCAGCTCCAAGTCGTCGTTTGAGAGTATACAAATATGTCAGCTTTACACGCAAATGGCTCTATCTGTATTGGGATCACATCTATAACTACTGGAATGAGTCCTATGTGGAGGGTTACAAGGTCAGTTATATTTTATCTAGTATTCAGCTGACATTCATTAATGTCTTGTTAATCTTAATGTTTATTTTATTTTTTAATAGAACCTTATTTTAATACCTTTATTTGAATTCATGTATACTATTTTTTATTTTATTCTATTCATTACAGAAAACTTTTAATGCCTTTATTTTAATGTATCATTTATACAATTTTTTATGTTATTTTATTACTGGAATCTTATTTTAATGCCTTTATTTGAATTCATTCTTTATGGTATTTTTATTTTTTTTAATTAATTTTATTCTATTTTATTATTTAAACCTTATTTGTTTTCATTTATCATTTATAATATTTTTACTTTATTACTGGAACCTTATTTGAATGCCTTTATTTTATTTTAATTCACATTTTCTTTTCTTTCTTTTTTATTTCATTTTATTTTACTGGAACCTTATTTCAATTTCTCATTTATAATTTTTTTTTTTAAATGTAATTTATTTCATTATTTTATTACAGGAACCTTACTTTAATGGCTTTATTTAAATTCATCCTTTATATTTTTTTTATTTATAAAATTTTTACTGATTTTGTTGTGTGCATTGATGCTTTAGAAGAACTGTAACCATTTGTATCTTTCTTTCAGATTTTGCTCCGGAAGGAAGGAGAGCGTTATGGGAAGCTTTACACCACCGGCAGGCACTACATCGACTTCCCCATGCCAGAGACCGGCGATTACCTCATAGAGGTCCGAGCCCGCTGTGAGGGAGGTGATGGGCCCATATCACAGATCAGAGTACAAGGTGAATACTTCCTTTAACTAATCAATAAGGATGATCTCATTTTGATTTTGATGATGGCAAAATGATATCTTAAATGTAGCATCATTTAAAATATATTTCACTTCAAGATCTTTTCAGTATTTTCAGACTGATTCATTTCCGCAGATCTAACTGTACGTTAAGCTTGTCTTTATTACCATTGTTTTGTATTGTGTTCAGGTAAAGCAGCTCTGGGTGCTGAATCTCTCAGCGTCGCCTCTGTCTTGCTGTTGGCTCTGGGTTGGATGAATTTAGGCCTGTAGGCAAACAACAAGACTGTCAATACTTTGGGGAAATCGACTTCTGAGAAACAATCTAATGTAGTCTGAGTGCATTTCCTTACAGGGATGGTTTTCATGGTGCAGAAAAGTTTATTTGGGAGTGTAAACTATAGAAATTTGTTTGTATTTACCCTCTTGATTTGCCTTACAAAATGCCCACAATCAACTCATGAAATGGTGTTGTATATAGTATAGTATATCGTATCAGGATATGGTGAATTTTTTTTTTTTTTTTTTTTTTTTTCATGACTTTCCATCAATAATTCAGAAATAAGACATATGTATTTATTACAAAACATGTTTTGTTAGTAATTTGTTCAGCAGCTGCACTTTATATATAATATATAGAAAGGTTTGAGCTTCAGTTGTTTGTCTATACACTTATTTGCCCACATTTTATTTACATTTAAAAATGTTTACAAATCAATTTTTGTTACTGTGTTGGACTTTCTTAGCATCTTCCTACTATTTTGCTTTAAAATGTACACTGTAATTTTCATCTGTATGTCAGTAAACCTGGAAAACATTAAACAAATAGCTTTTCTTTTGTCTTCCTAACAAGTTTTCATCTCAGAAATGTGATTGAAACTAGATAGCACACGTGACGTCTGATAGACATCTTTAAGATGTCAGTTTTACATACATTCTAAATCATAAACATCTTAAAGACATTGTTTAAACGTCTATTTGACATCGCAAAAAACTCAAAAAAATGCCTTACAGATGTAACCACGCACATCACATAGATGTCTCCGAGATGTACGTGTGCTATCTACAGTATATTTCATAACCCTGATTAAATCTTACCGTTAGTTTCTACATAAAAACAAACAATGTCTGAATGCTGATATTACAAAAACATATAATCGTTTTTGCCTAAATATCATAGTTCCTGTTACTGCCACACAATTACTTTTTTTAATCAGAGACAATAAATCTTTTGTTGTGAGAACACTTCAAATGTCTTTCAAAAGTTTATTAGTTTAATAAAAAATCTCAAACAAACTTCACATTATGTTAAATTTCTGCTATGACTACAACTGAACTGAACAGTGATTCGTCAAGCTCAAGCACATAAACACATCCTTGTGGTACTAGCCATTGTTTAGCTTGCTAACTTTTTAGCAAGATAGTTCTTAATAATTCACGTTTGGGGAATTAATGTGTGTAATTCATTTTGTACAAAAACGTATCTAGTCTCTTAAAGTAATGTTAACAACAAACTTCGACAGATATAAATCCATAAGCAGTCTAAATTATTTTCATAAACGTCGCCCTCTAGTGGCTATAAGTGCTACAACCGGCTATTTGAGGACGCCATAAACACAGCGCGGTGCACGTGCGTTTACCTTCTGAAATGTACTTAAACTGGACAAACAATGTTAAGTCCATAAAAGTAACTCAAGGAAGCGAAATGAGTGAGTTTTCTGTTCATCTCACATTTGTTTTGAGGGGGAAAAAAAATAATAATCCAACAATAGACGCTGGCCTTGATGTTCGGATTCATCCAGTAGATGTCAGCATAACATAAACAGTAGAACAACAGGCAGCACAATGAATTCTATTTCATTTCCTACTGTAGGTGCTTTATTTTTATTTATAGTAGGCCTATGCAATTAAATATAATGTCTAGATGATAAAATATGCTTAAATATAGTCAGCTGCAGCCTAATTGTGTAAATGAAAGGTAAGCTACGTCAAAGTGGGCCATTTTTTGCCTATGTTCTGGAGATAACTGTAATATAGTTTGTAAGTTTATTATAGAATAGAGTTCATCTGCATTACAGAAGTACATTAGTGTTTGTGTGCATATGAGTTTGTGTGTGTGTCGGCCTACATTGCTTCACGGTCCATATTCACATCTTGCTTTCTCTCTCATTGGTTGACTCGTATATTTGACTCCTCATCGGTTGTGGATGAGAAACCGCTAATTAAACATCATCATTAGGGCTCTTAATGAAGCAGCACTGGCAGTGACATACAGAGCACAGATTTACACAACTCCTCTAACGCCACATGTGGTCTTCTTTAATTTAACCCTGTCTTATCATTTAGAGGTTTTGTCCTTGAAAGTGTTGTAGGGCGTAGTTGTGGAAGTAATTTTTGAATACAATGGCTATGTGTAAAGAATAGCCTAGCATTTGTGCATTGCCGGAAAATGCTAGTTCTGTAAATTGTGTGGATGTTTATTATAAAATATATCTCTTTCATATCTCATTTGTTTCTTCTACACCGCATTTAGATTACATTGAGACTTTTGATTGAGTTTCAGTGTTAGTCTCCAATAAAGAGTAGTTATAGAGATGTCACAAACCAGGAAGAGTTGTGATTTAAAGCGTTTCTCTTCCAGATAGTTCTGTGTCCACCTACAGATGCTTTTTATGCAGCTCAGGTGTGCATTTGTGCTCCATACGTCCAATGTTTCATCAGCCAGCATGTCTGTTATTTAGGGGTGGCATGAAAGGCAGAATGGGAGCGCTGGCGTATGCGTTTGGCTCTCCTTTTGCTTGGTAGGGAGCATGTAAAATAGGCTGTATTACCTCTGACAGATGATCATAAATCACTGAATGTGTGTGGCAGGGCCTGCGGTGCAGCAGCAAGCATTTTTCGAGAAGTGGGCCGCTGAATCTCAGGGTTCAGCAAGGTCTCGGTGAGGACATATACGACTTATACAACCCTCCTGGGCCGGTTTGATTCGGATTGTCATTCATAATACACACCAAAGCATTACGGTGCTTGTCAAACCCCCTGTAGTTTTATTGGTTTGGCAGGGGGTGTCATATATGTGCATAATTGCTGGTTGTGCGGACATTTTTATTGGATTGTTTGCACAGTAAAGAAGCGCTACGTGTTCCTCTGTGCCTCGACTTCAGAATATCCCATGCTGATCTGCCTGTTTGTGACATCTTATTTAGTGATCATCTAACAGCATTTCTCACCCCTAATGCAACAAACAGGCAGATCTGAAAATGAAGCCTTTGGAGAACCAAATGTGTTGTGTAAATTCATTTAACTTGTGGCTCTAAGTGATCGATTGCGTTTTACAGCCTAAAATTGAACCCCCTTTAGAGAAAATATTGAGTTTTTTTTTTTTTTTTTGTGTGTGTGCTCAGTCTGATATTGCTCTTCAAATCTTTACTCTGGCTTGTCAGCACTTTGTCTGTATTCGCCTGCTGCAAGACCCTTTAACTCCATTGGCTCTTCCTACCAGATCACAATTTTCACTCCTGCACGAAGCTTGGCAAGGCAGATGGCAATCAACACCATCATCTCCCAATGTAATTAAGGATTACCCACAATTCTGAAATGAGTTCTGAACCACTGATTATATCCAGCCCAAAGCATCAACAGCCAAGCACAGATAACCGGCTGTATTGTGATTGAGTTAATAGTCTGTTAAGGCACATCAAAATGGCATTTTATTTTATTTCATTTTATGCACTCTTTGACTTGCTAGTGATAGTTATGGACTCAAATAGCATCAATTCATGTTTATGTTTTACCCTTTTCCCTCAAACATAGTGCTGTGGAAACCCAATTTGGCCCATTTCTGTGAAGAAAAGTTGTGGGCCAGGAAAAACTGGTTCTGCATCAGTCTCTTAAAACTTCCACCCACAAAATGGGAACCAGTATTGTCTGAGGCATTTGGTCGATTCATCTGGGAAAAAGAAAGATATATATATATATATATATATATATATATATATATATATATATATATATATATATATATATATATATATATATATATATATAATTAAGTATAATTAAGAATTTATTCATATTTATTCATGTCATATTTATTAATTATAACAATGGTATGCTTTTATTTGTTAATAAATATTAAAGGGGTCCTATAATGCCCTTTTACAAGATATAAAATATGTCTCTGATGTCCCCAGAGTGTGTATGTGAAGTTTTAACTCAAAATACCTCACAGATCATTTTTATAGCATGTTAAAATTGTCACTGTTTGAGGGTGAGCAAAACGTGCCGTTTTTGTGTGTGTCCCTTTAAATGCAAATGAGCTGGTGCTCCCAGCTCCCTTTCTAGAAGAGGGCACACACTGAAAATGTCCGAAACTGTTCAGCCTTTTATGTTCAAACCGGAGCAGGACAATGATGGAGAGACTCACTAAGAAGTGACAACATATAGAATACAACAGGACGTTTCTGAATGGTTAGTTGATGAATTTATGTAGCTGATGTGGAGCTAACTATCTTCATAGTCATTGATTAGCATATTCTGTCATGATAATCTATAAATCGCTTGTGTGGGAACTGTTGTAAGATGCCTTCAGAGCCAGATAATATATGCTGCATGAAGATAGAACAGGTATAGTTTAGTTTAATGACATGCTATTGCATTTGTGTTACGTACTGTATTGCAATAAATGTGAAAAGATGAATGCGACGGGCAGTTTGAACAGACTCCTAAATGTGCTCTAATACGGCAACTCTTCCTCTTCTTAACATGGCCTCACCCCCTTTGTTGCATGTTCCCGGAGGCAGGGTTTATGGGTTTACCAGCCGTTTGTTGTAGTCCATAAAAAGTGATTTCTTTAAAAGAAAATATCTCCCTTTGCTTTGAACTTTGAGCTTTGTAACTATGCAGATGTTGTTTATGCTCAAACAGCAACATTACACACTAACTAAAGTTAAAAAAGAGAAATCATAATCAACAACCCCTTTAAATAAAATTTTTTTAACACATATGATATATAGTAATATTTTTAGCATTTATGTATTATTTATGAATTATAATAATTGTCATTATTATAACACACACCAGGTTAAACCATCTTTTTTCATGTACTGGGACTAATATAAGCATCAACAACACCATTTCAGTGGGAAGGGTTAATATGAGAGACAAAGAGAGAGAGACAATGAAAGAGTGCAGTATGTCATTGTTGAGAGTCACTGTCCTCTTATCTAGTAACCTCTCACCAACACTCTGGTTTTTCACACTCTCACCCCTCAATCTCTTTGATGGTGTGCGTGCACGTGTGTGTGTGTGTGTGTGTGTGAGTGTGAGTGTGTGTGTTCAGATGCATCTCTGAGGCCGGTGTAACACAGTGCAGGTCTGTTCATGTCATGCTGGGAACACAATGATGTTCGCAAAAACCCAACCCTTGAATTGGCTTCGAGGATGGATACAGGCTGGTTAGACTGTGAAGACAGGGAATAGACTAGTAGCATTAAAGTGAAGGTGTCTGTTTTGTATTCTGTGGTCAGATTTTGATTCCAGCAGGCTTAGATATGTATTTGAATGAGCAGCATGGCAAATGTATTAAAGGATACATAGGCATAATGCTAGTACATTTTTCCTTTATTCATGCTTTCATCATACAAAAAAACCTTTTGGGTGAATTCATTGGAGAGGTTTGGATGTAATAACTTTCACTGTTGGAATTACTGAGCGTGTATTTGTCTAAAACGTCAACTGTGTGCTCAACGTGAGCGTTTTCTGTCATCTAATTCCTACAGTCTTCTCTACAGCAGTATTTTGCCTTATTAAGAGCCCCTCCAACACAGAGAATGAGGTGTGAGAGGGGGTGTACTGTAAACTCAAGGCACAGGAATTGTCATCACTCGCCTACAGTGACAGGAAGCAAAATGACAGGGCTGACAGTCTGAGAGCAGCTTGTGAGGGAGACAGATCGACAGTGGAGATGTCACTCGTGTTCATCATTTTGAGTCCAGGCGCACCATATGAGCAGAACTGTGCGTTACAGCCATGCCTTATGTAGTGTTTTGGAGTTATATGGGTTTATGGGTTCATATTTTGGGTGAATTATTTCAATGTAAACAATCCCATTCTAGTATCAGTGCTCATTTCAGGCAAAATTCACTAGGTTTACCAACTTTAAATCGTCATTAACCCAACACAGACATGGTTAGTATTTAGTTTTGTTATTTTTTTATTATTTGGAGGGGCTGGGTTTAGGGTTGTAGCATGTGACATTTTATAACCTGAACTAACCTTCCATGTCAGGTCAAATGATCTGATATTTTAAAAGACTTTGAAATAGTCATGAAGGTTTTTTTTAACACTTCTAGCACACCATCACCTTGACATTATTTTTACTTTATGCCCTGCCAAATATATATGAAAAAGAACTTAAAATTCAGTGATAAAAATCATGCCCATTTATATATGGGTTAGGCACTTTACAATAATTGTGGACAAAAACAATTAAAGGGTCATGAACAGTTTTTATTTTTTTATTTTTTTATACTGTTGTCTGAGGTCAACTAATGATGACCGCGTGGTTTTTACATTCAAAAACATGATAATGAATAAGTAATAGGCTATTTTCTACCCTGGTTTTGAGGCTCTCTACTGAACGCTCTACTGAACGCCTCTCGTTTCAAAATGGCGCCTCTCGTTTCAAAATGGCGCCGCTGTGTTTGGTCGCCGTTCAGGTCGCTCCGCGAAGACTGTGCTTTTATTTACTATTTTACTTTCTTTTACTCTCAGTTTTTACAAACTTATCATCTGCATTGATCTACTACGACAGCAAAACTCTTTTGGACATTGGTTACCTCTACACTGGACTGTTTCAGGACACTTTCGCCGATCCTCTGTGGCCATCTGAGATTCTTCGCAACGCCGAGTTGAACAATGGCCAGAGCCAGCGGCGTAGAACAAAGAAACACCGTGGGAAACGTGCTGGTATCCGTAACAGACTGAGGAAAAGGGCATTCAGACCTCCTCTCCCGAGCATTCTTCTAGCAAATGTTCAATCCTTGGATAATAAGATGGACGATCTTAGAGCCAGGATAAGTTTTCAACGGGACATGAGAGACTGTAATATCTACTGTTTGTCCGAAACATGGCTCACGCCCGCGGTCCCGGACACAGCTGTGACGCCGTCGGAGAACTTCTCTGTTTTTCGGATGGACAGAACAGCCGAGGCCGGTAAATCCAAAGGCGGTGGAGTGTGTTTCATGATCAACAAGAAATGGTGCGATCCCAGGAACATCACCATTCTCTCGCGGTCCTGCTCGCCTCATCTGGAACATTTAACAATCATCTGCCGTCCATTCTATCTGCCGAGGGAGTTCTCTGCTGTTGTCGCAACCGCCGTTTACATCCCACCGCAGGCAGACACAGCGCTGGCTTTATCTGGCCTTCATGATGTTGCCAGTGGCGTCATAAACCAACATCCCGACGCGGCATTCATTGTCGCGGGCGATTTTAACAAAGCAAACCTAAAGAAAGTCCTGCCAAACTTTCATCAGCACGTCTCCTGCCCCACACGAGGAGCAAACACACTGGATCACTGCTACTCTCCGTTTAAGAACGCCTATAAAGCGCGGTCACTTCCAGCGTTTGGCAAATCGGATCATGCCGCCATTTTCCTCACTCCCGAATACAAACAAAAGCTCCTCCAGGAACCCCCGGTGAGGCGGGAAGTTAAGCGTTGGTCACCCCACTCAGAGACCGCGCTACAGGCAGCTCTGGGCGATGTGGATTGGGACATGTTCCGAGCGAGTTCAGCTGACGTAAGCGAGTTCACAGACGTGGCGCTTTGCTTCATCAACACGCTTACAGAGCAAGCCACGCAAACAATAACAATAACGTCCTTCTCAAATCAGAAACCGTGGGTGGACAATTCAATCCGCGCGGCAGTGAACGACGCACTGCTGCTTACAACGCCGGTCTCCATTCAGGGAATATGAATGAATACAGATCGTCCTGCTATGCTCTCAGACGAGCAGTTAAAGCCGCAAAACTCCGTTATAAAGACCGAGTGGAGTCTCATTTCCAACTCAACGACTCACTCGCGCATGTGGCAAGGTCTGAGGTCCATCTGCTCCTTTGGATCTAAATCCTCTGCAGAGGCAAGCGTTGATCCGTTGCTCGTGAACGAGTTAAACTCTTTCTATGCTCGCTTTGACTGTAACCGCGGCAACGCGACTCCGCCAAGTGGCGCGTTAGAGGAAATTACTCAGAACAGCAACAATCACGTGATCTCTGTCTCGGAGGATGAAGTTCGGAGAGCACTCAAGCGTGTGGACGCAGGAAAGCTGCCGGGCCGGATGGTATTTCAGGTCGTGTTCTGCGGTCCTGTGCTGATCAGCTCACCGGGTTGTTTACATCTATCTTTAATGAGTCCTCGCTACATCTGTGGTCCCCACCTCCTTCAAAAAATCCACCATCATCCCTGTCCCTAAGAACAGTAAACCCTCTTGCCTAAATGACTATCGTCCAGTGGCTCTCACGTCTATAGTCATGAAGGTCTTTGAGAGACTCATTAAAAACACCATTTGCGCCTTCATTCCTGACACTTTGGACCCTCTTCAGTTTGCCTATCGTCCCAATAGATCGACTGAAGATGCCATCTCTCATGTCCTCCACTCCTCCCTCACTCACATCGACAGCAAAAGTGGGAACTACGTAAGACTGCTATTTATTGACTATAGCTCAGCCTTTAACACCATAGTTCCCACCAAGCTAACCTCCAAACTCCTGGATCTCGGCCTGAATCCTTCTCTCTGCCACTGGATTGAGGACTTCCTCACTGGCAGGCCTCAGGTGGTGAGAATAGGCCAGTCCACCTCCACCTCCATCACCCTGAGTGTGGGAGCTCCACAGGGCTGTGTCCTGAGCCCCTGCTCTACTCTCTCTACACGCATGACTGTTTGTCCACACACAGCTCCACCTCTATCATCAAATTTGCTGATGATACTGTTGTCCTGGGCCTCATTTCCAACAACAACGAGACGGCATACTTGGACGAGGTGGAGCATCTAACATCATGGTGCCAGGACAACTGTCTCTCTCTGAATGTTGGCAAGACCAAAGAAATGATTGTGGACTTCAGGAAGAGACAGCAACGGACATACTCCCCCTCATGATCAGCGGGTCACCAGTAGAGAGAGTGAGCAGCTTCAAGTACCTGGGAGTAAACATCTCCGAGGACCTGACCTGGACTGCTCACATTCAGACACAGGTGAAAAAGCCAGGCAAAGACTGTACCACCTGCGCCAGCTGAGGAAATTCAGGGTTTCACCAGCTATCCTGAAAACTTTCTATTTAGGGGGCGATAGAAAGTGTTTTAACTCAGTGCATCACAGCGTGGTATGGGAACAGCACCAGTCATGACCGCAAAGCCCTGCAAAGAGTAGTGCGCTTATCCGAAAGGTATCTCAGGGTCAGCTCTCCGTCTCTGCAGGACGTCTACACCAAACGCTGCAAAGGTAGAGCTACCAAGATCATCAAGGACTCTAATCACCCTGCAAACCCTCACTTCACGCTGCTACCATCTGGTAAGCGCTTCCAAGCCTGATGGCCAAAACTGAGAGACTCAGGAGGAGCTTCTTCCCCAGGCCATCAGACTCCTGAACTTAACATCACGTGACTTCACGTCAGGATAAACATCGATACACTGACATTGCACTGCACTTTCTGTTCTCGTTGTTACTGTGTAACAACCTGTCATAAACCTGTTTGCACATTATACTCTTATACATTTGTTAACCACATATTTATAAGTCTACAGTTTACTCACTGCACAGTCTACTTCAATTATTTTATTCCACTTTATCCTTATTTGTTACCTTTTTTTTTTTTTTTTTTTTCTTTTTCTGACTTATTTTTATAATTCTACAGATATATATATATATATATATATATATATATATATATATATATATATATATATATATATATATATATATATATACTTTTTTTATATCCTATTTCTATTATAATTTCTTCCTTGTGTTTTTAACTGTGAATTTGCACTGTCCATGGAGCGGACCTGTTTACATTTCACTGCCGGTTGTATATTCTGTATATAACTGTGTATGTGACAAATAAAACTCTTGAATCTTGAATCTTGAATCTTGAAGGCTCCCTACTGAACGTTTTTATGGGCGTGCCGCACCGAAGACTTGAAAGTAAACGGCCACTGCTATAATTGGATCAGCTTTGCATATTATAATGAGCTCCGGGTCCCCCGTGAGAGATTGTTTTAAAAGCATGTGGGAAAATGGCAACCGGAATGATGAATCGCCCATAGTGCTTGCAAAATGCCTTTATCAAACAAACACAATGATTTATCTCTCATCCACCTGCAATTAATTGGAATGTTATTTTTTATTACTTGGCCCGCCGGTGGATATAACCGCGAACCGTACATTACTAACACACACACACTGCAGAGCCTCACTGCAGAGTCAGACGAATCAGTATGATCAAAACTTCACGATTGTATTTTTCCTTCAAATATCAAGTCAAGAGAGTGAACAACGCACATCAAGAAAGGAATGTTATTTCACTATTTAAGATTCACCGGCCTGTCCGAGTCTGATCACACAATAAACAAAGTATTCTCCAGTCTGTGACAGCATGGAAGTTATGTTCAGTTAGACACGTACACATAATCAATAGATATCAAACGATCTGTAACAATGCAATACTATTACATATAAAAAAACATCAAGGGTCGGCATATTCTGAGATCAAGCGTTTACTGGGCAAAAGCTGAATGAAAAACTGATTTCTCAATTCATGACCCAAAAAAAGTCGAAATAATTTTCTGTAATAGATGCCGTCGATGGAGCTTAACTCAACTGTAAAGTTGGCATGAAATTCACTAATGCATTAATGCACTAATGTTTCCTAAATGCATTGAGCTTACTGTGAATGATTCATCCATGCATGTTTTATTTCTTACTTTTCCCCCTTTTTTTTTTTTTTTAATTAGTAAAATATTTACCCCTTGTTTCACAGACAAGGCTTAAGCCTAGTCCTGGTCTAAAATGCATGCCTGAGCTGTTTTAACTGAAAGCAACTTGCACTGACATATCTTAAAATATGTCAGTGCCATCGTTTTGTCTCAAGAAGCACACCAGTAATATTTTTTTGGCATATTTATAAAAGCCACTTATAGTGTGTTCATACTTGGCATGTTTTTTGGTTTTTTTTTTAGATTAAAACAAGCCCTTGTGTGATTGCTCTGCTAGTTTGGTTCATTTGAACAAATGTGAACGCTGCCATCCGAAACCCGCTACGCACCAAACAAGCGGACCGAGACGGCTGAAAAGATGGGTCTGAGTCCGCTTCCAAACAAACTCTGGTGCTGTCCAAATGATATATGAATACAACACGGACCAAAGGCATGTAAACAAACTACAAGTGTGAATACACCCTAAATGTTCTAATTGAACTAAGGCCTAATCCTGG
Organism: Paracanthobrama guichenoti; assembly: GCA_018749465.1. Taxonomy (NCBI): domain Eukaryota; kingdom Metazoa; phylum Chordata; class Actinopteri; order Cypriniformes; family Gobionidae; genus Paracanthobrama; species Paracanthobrama guichenoti. Next base: position 7,689,444 of record CM031946.1, read on the forward strand.
CTGTGAAACCAGGCCTTAGTCTGCTTAAACCTTGTCCATTTCTTACAATTGACAGCAAACTCAAAATGCAGCCATTCTGCCTCCATCCAATCAACAACCAATTCAAAGTCCCCACCTTCCTTTTTTTTCTTCCTTTTTTGATAATCTGTTGCACTTGAATGTATGTCACTATATGGAAGAAAAGCTTGGTTACACTTTATTTTAAGGTGTCCTTGTTACAGTGTAATTTTATATTTAAGTACTGAGTAATATTAATTAGCAACTTACTATAGAGTTAGGGTTTAGGGATAGTTTAATGTAATTATGCATAATTTACTGTTATTATAATAGTAAGCACATATAACGTGTAACAAGCACACTGTAAAATAAAGGGTAGCTCTTTATTTTACAGTCCCATAATATTTACTATATAACTAGGTAACAACCCTAAACATGTAGTTACCTTATATTACCATGTAGTTACCTTATATTACCAAGTACTTAATAGGTAAATACATTGCAAGTACTTGTACTGTAAAATAAAGTGCAACCAAATAAAGTGTTACCAAAAGCTCTACTGCTAGTTCCAATACATTGCAACTTTAACCATCACTGTATTTATTTAGTCTTTGTTTAGCTATGAATTGCTTTCACATGTGTATCAGTTAATGTGAGAAGACCTTGTCCCACCAAAACACACACACAGAACACCTGTGAGGCGTGTATGTGTGAGTATCCATTGTTGTGAATTGTGTGGATAATGGATATTCTGTGGGAAATCACCAAACTCATCACCTAATTGAGATGGATGCATTTTTAATGACCAAGCAGCCTTTACTGAACCTCATCTGCTGTGGAAGACATTAAAATTTACCCACATAGTGGACTGCACTAATAAGCCGCGCTGTGGCGAGACCCACCCTCACCCTTCTGCAATCCCATCAGCCTGTGTAACGATGCTAGGCATGTCATCTCTGTGGTATTCTTTGTTTGAAGACAAGACACCTAAAGGCGGTATATATGAGCATATCTGCTTTTACTGGCTTTGATTTGAATCTTATCAGTTTCCATTTCATCCACACACACACACACACACACACACACACACACACACACACACACACACACACACACACACACACACACACACACACTACTGCCTAATTAATCATCTGGGAAGATGCTCCCCCTCTGAATAGGACTGATTCTGCAGGAATTCCTCATACAGGGATGTATAATTAACTCTAGTCTCGACTTTGCTGTCTGTCTGTCTCTTAAAAGCAGACACTCTAAAGGCGAAGACTGGCTGAGGTTCGATTAGGAGAAATGTGATGTGACTCTGAAGCACATAAATTCAATTAAAACAGTATTGTTTGTCCATTCTGTTACTAATGGTTTAGAGCTTTTACGCCAGTTGCTCGCTCCGTCTGGAGTCGCTTAAATTAGGTTATGTGGCAGATTAGACGATTAGAGCCTTACAATTAGCAGTTTTTGCAATTAGGACTTTGTTCCTAATCAACCAGGCTTTTCAGATCGAAGGTAAATTAGCATTTTAGGCATCACGGGTGCTTCTGTTTTTTTTTTTTTTTTTTTTTATGAAGGAATATACTGTTATTTATGCTGCCTTGTAAGTTTCTTAATTGTGGTGCATGTGTTCTTTGCAGATTAGGTGATCCCAGAATGCATTGTGACTGAGATTGTTGAACATTTTTATCTATGATGGAGGATGTGGGAGATTTAATTTATAAATCGACTGAATACTGAAATACTTATAAATCCACTTGTATTCCATTTGAATTGACTTGAAGTAGTATTTCACCTAATATTAGTGTGAGCTGTGTATATTTATGCTTGCTAAAACATTGCTTTGTTAGCTTAGCAACATGCTAAGGCAGATTTATATGTGTCTTTCACAGATGTTATCCCAAAATTCTATGTAAAATATGTTAATTGAAATGTTTTCATCGAAGGAGAAATTTAATTCATAAAATTACCAATTTAGTAATTACCAATACAAATTTTTACCTGATATTTGTGAGAAGTGTGTATTTATGCTTGTTTAAAGTATTGTGTTGTTAGCTTTACAACATTTTGTACTTTACACATGCTAATGTGAAATTGTGTTGGAGTCAGTTGAGTCTCCTGTGTGGAAAACTGTTTTATGCGAGTTGCCTCCATTCTAAGTGCTAATAAGGTTTCTGACATTTAATATTCTAACATATTATAGAATTACTTCTTGAAATTAATGTTTTCAAGGCACAATTGCTAGCATAGTTAGATTTTATGTGTGTCTCAATTGACATACTTGAACATTATTCTATGCCATTTTGGTGTGAGTAGTACATGCGTTCACATGGCAAATTCCAAAATGTACCTACATAGTGTACTATAGTGCATATAGTGTGTCATTGTGGACACAACTTTTGTAAACAAAACACTACCATTGTGTGAAATGCTAATATATAATAAAATAAGCAATGACAGTATTAGTGTTTTGTCGAGCACTGATAATGATCCTAATAAATATACTTGAGTCTGCAGTTGCTATGGTTACCTTAGCACCTATTTACCTTCAGACGAAAATGAGCCCTGACTAACTTTTATGGTTACTGAAATGTTAGAAAAACTCAGCTGAAAGATAAATAGATACTTCTACGTGTACTTTAAGATCCAGCCTTTTGTTTTGACTTTCTCTATGGGGTTCAAGCCTTATGTAGGGGATCGAACCCCAGATACTTTAGTATCAGCAGAACTGAGCTATTGTTTCACATTCTGGGGGCATATTGTCCCCCCTGAAATCTCATTCTCTCACACTCTTCCTTTCTCCCTATCTCTTTCTCTGTCTTTCTTTTCAGTGAGCATGACAGTGCTGGAGGTAACAACCTCCTCGCCATTCCACCGTCTCCCCAACAGAGAGAGAAATGCTCCCTGAAACAGTCTTTTGTCTGGCAACAAACAGTGTATTTTTCACTGACAGCTCCAGAGGAGTCTCCAGAGATAATGCGAAGCTTTATGAAGAATATCCTCGGTTCAAACAGAACACAAAAATAGCAGGAAATCAACCCCTGTGGAAAGATGGTACCTTGGGGACAAGATAGAGGAGGATGAATGTTGTTCAGGATTAGCTAATAAAACACTGTGAGCTTTTTCCAGCTCATGTATGCCATTGTTCTTCTGTGTGTTATATGCAACCTCACAGGTTAGCACAGGAAGGACTTGCCCCCTACACCTACGCCCTGTTAATGAGCGTTAAAATGTCGTTTTACCAGTGGACCTGCCAGCCATTAATGAAATATTCTCACCTGTTTCACTACGAAGAGGACAAAAACTCCCAAATCTCCCTGCATCTAAAGCTGGATGCATTTTAGCAACACCTGCTCCGCTTGCGGGAAGAATAATGATGTCCTTGAAAGCACAGTAAACTAACGTGCTCCTCAATAACTCATGTTTTTGCAATCTGTAACATTTATTTTTAGCCACGGGCTGCAGAAAGCATTAGATATTCGTCTTAAGTATTCATGGTTGCATAGGTGATTTTTCCAGCCCAGGATCGTCAGTGGAATAGAGATGAATACGTAAGTGCATGCTGGGATGTGGATTCTGCTAAGGGCAATGCTATGTTCGGAAAGGAATATTAGTGAAGTGCTACTGAGTACTATGCAGTATAGAGTAGGGCTGCATGATTTGGGGGTGGGGATTTATTATTTTATTATTTTATTCTTTTTCCAGCTCCTTTTTATATATATATATATATATATATATATATATATATATATATATATATATATATATATATATATATATATATATTATTATATTTATTATTATATATATATATATATATATATTTTTTTTTTGCCATTTTGATCGAATAATGGGTCAACTAGATGGAATAATCATTTCGGGTTCATTCCTCACACTGGAAATGGAAGTTCAAGTCAAACACATTGAATTGTGGGATGCACTTTTCTCATTCTATAGTATTAGTGCAGCTTATGCCAAATATAGTAGCTCATCCCTCATTCCGTGCATACTGAAAATTTGCATATTGTGCCCTAGACACATACTACAAAAATAGCACAAGTAGGCATTGTATACTGTACCTCCATACTTGAATATAAAATTATTTGCTGTTCCAAACATAGACTATAAATGAGCAATGGGTTTTAAAACTTACTGAAATTGCCCGTTTGACAGCCTGAAGAAGACACAATATTTCACCAGTGTTTCTGCAATGAAAGAGCAATGGAAATCAAATAATTAAAGCACATTCTATAATTATAGATAAACAATGCAGAAGTCATTTGAGAGAAAATGATTAGTTCTCTTTTCACTGGAAGATAACGGATGTCAACTTCAGTCTATGCTGCTCCTTCATCCAAGAACTTGGAATGGAAAATGGTGGAGTAGATCATTAACCTTAATGAGATGAGTTAATTGAGCTTAATCACTCAGAGAAAATGAGAGCGAGAGACCCCAAGCATGGATGGGAGCCGAGCACTTCCCATTAAACGCGGGCCTTGACTCTATAAAGTGCAAACGCTATACCATATAGATGTCTGAGTTTATTTGATATATAAATCAGGTTAAAATGTATCTGGTTGTATCAGCTGGACAATTATCACCCCTCTAAACTTCAAAAATAATGTTCGTTATATCTTTGCCATAACTATTTTTATGACGACATAAAGCTTGCAGTATTATTTTAGATGGTGGCTTGCAAATATGATTTATGATCTCATATAAACACACTTATGAGATTATGATGTGTAAAGTTCTTCTATTTCAAGAGTCATTCAGACCAGTATTATTAACTGAAATGATAAAACTTTTTTTTTATTATTAATAAACAGTATACACTGTTCAGGCATACCATTATGACCACATTCCTATATTGTGTTAGTCCCCCTTTTGCTGCCAAAGCAGCCCTGACCCATCGAGACATGGACTCCAGTAGACACCTGAAGGTGTGCCATGGTATCTGGCACCAAGATGTTAGCAGCAGATCATTTAAGTCCTGTAAGTTATGAGGTTGGGTCTCCATGGATCGGACTTGTTTGTTCAGCACATCCCACAGATGCTTGATTGGATTGAGATCTGGGGAATTTGGAGGCCAAGTCAACACCTCAAACTCGTTGTTGTGCTCCTCAAACCATTCCTGAACCATTTTTGCTTTGTGGCAGGATGCATTATCCTGCTGAAAGAGGCCACGGCCACCAGGGAATACCATTTCCATGAAAGGGTGTACATGATCTGCAACAATGCTTAGGTAGGTGGTATGTGTCAAAGTAACATTCACATGGATGGTAGGACCCAAGGTTTCCCAGCAGAAGTGCATTCTGGTGCCATGTGTTCCCCAGGTAAGTGACACACACGCACCCAGCCATCCACGTGATGTAAAAGAAAATGTGATTCATCAGACCAGGCCACCTTCTTCCATTGCTCCGTGGTCCGGTTCTGATGCTCACGTGCCCACTGTTGGCGCTTTCAGCAATGGACAGCGGTCAGCATGGGCACCCTGACTGGTCTGCGGCTATGCAGCCCCATACACAACAAACTGCACATATATACACACATATATATTGTTGCCATGCAAGATACCTGAAACCTAATACTGCTAAAACTTAAATAATTATAAATTAAAGCTAATTAGAAATACACTCACCTAAAGGATTATTAGGAACACCATACTACTGTGTTTGACCCCCCTTTCGCCTTCAGAACTGCCTTAATTCTACGTGGCATTGATTCAACAAGGTGCTGAAAGCATTCTTTAGAAATGTTGGCCCATATTGATAGGATAGCATCTTGCAGTTGATGGAGATTTGTGGGATGCACATCCAGGGCATGAAGCTCCCGTTTCACCACATCCCAAAGATGCTCTATTGGGGTGAGATCTGGTGACTGTGGGGGCCATTTTAGTACAGTGAACTCATTGTCATGTTCAAGAAACCAATTAGAAATGATTCGAGCTTTGTGACATGGTGCATTATCCTGCTGGAAGTAGCCATCAGAGAATGGGTACATGGTGGTCATAAAGGGATGGACATGGTCAGAAACAATGCTCCGGTAGACCGTGGCACTATGGCACTAAGGGGCCTAAAGTGTGCCAAGAAAACATCCCCCACACCATTACACCACCACCACCAGCCTGCACATTGGTAACAAGGCATGATGGATCCATGTTCTCATTCTGTTTACGCCAAATTCTGACTCTGAATGTCTCAACAGAAATCGAGACTCGTCAGATCAGGCAACATTTTTCCAGTCTTCAACTGTCCAATTTTGGTGAGCTTGTGCAAATTGTAGCGTCTTTTTCCTATTTGCAGTGGAGATGAGTGGTACCCGGTGGGGTCTTCTGCTGTTGTAGCCCATCCGCCTCAAGGTTGTGCGTGTTGTGGCTTCACAAATGCTTTGCTGCGTACCTCGGTTGTAACAAGTGGTTATTTCAGTCAAAGTTGCTCTTCTATCAGCTTGAATCAGTCGGCCCATTCTCTTCTGACCTCTAGCATCAACAAGGCATTTTCGCCCACAGGACTGCCGCATACTGGATGCGTTTCCCTTTTCACACCATTCTTTGTAAACCCTAGAAATGGTTGTGCGTGAAAATCCCAGTAGCTGAGCAGATTGTGAAATACTCAGACCGGCCCGTCTGGCACCAACAACCATGCCATGCTCAAAATTGCTTAAATCACCTTTCTTTCCCATTCTGACATTCAGTTTGGAGTTCAGGAGATTGTCTTGACCAGGACCACACCCCTAAATGCATTGAAGCAACTGCCATGTGATTGGTTGATTAGATAATTGCATTAATGAGAAATTGAACAGGTCTTCCTAATAATCCTTTAGGTGAGTGTATGACTGAATCAGTTTTATTTTTAGTATTATACATAATATGATATGTAAGTATTTATTCATATTTTGTTATTTTTTATTTTTGTATTTTCAGTTTTAATTTTAATTTTAATGAATCTTAATTTTATTTTAGACTAATAAAAATGACAAAAGCACTAAATTACTAAAAATTAAAATTAAAACAAAATATAAAAATAAAAGCTAATTCAAAATATTAATGAATGCTATAATTGTATATACATGATACTAAAACAGTCTGCATGTGTCAGATTCCGCAGAGTATTTAGGATTTGATGGATTATGCTGTGGTCCGTTTGAACTGTCTCTCTTGTGTCCGAGCCGCACTCATATTAGCACTAAACACATTCCCCAAGCTACTCCACTCATCTGGGTCGTTTTGCTAGATATGCTTATGACATTTGCTGATATGACTTCTTTGGCAGGGAGTCATGAGAAAGACCAGTGTTAGCAATTAGCTTTACAAAACTCTTAAACACACACAAGTATCAAAGCATTGTTAATTTATGTTGGATGTAAATAGTGCAGCTGCACCTTGTCATAATATTTGCTTATTAGCACTCCACTATAGGACACACCAGGTGCTGGTGACCTCATGGTATTTGGGAGCACTGTGTGGAGGTCACAAGGTCCATGTCAGGCTAATCATGTCAGACAATGATGCATTACAGTGTGCAGACTTTAATATAATGCCTATCTATGAGTCGTTGAGATATATGGGGCTGTTCGTAATAGAGTGTATGTATAATGTAATTGATTTTATTCATAAGGTTCAGGTTTAGATGTGGTAGGAGCCTGTTAATAAAAAGCTTTATTGCATGTAAATGCATGTTTTATAGCTATCAGAGCTTGTTTTAAAAGATAATATAGATATATATAGATAAGATATATATATATATATATATATATATATATATATATATATATATATATATATATATATATATATATATATATATATATATATATATCAGATAACAGATGCCTAAGTCTCATTCCATCTATCTCATCATACAACAGCCTCATACCTAGGCAGATTTTTAAGTTTATTTATCAAGATTATCAAATGACCTTTGACCCAGGAGTAACCCTGTTGGGATTTAGGGGTGAAGCTGAATCTGTTCCAGAGAGGACGAACAACATCTGGTCCATCCCTCCCATGGCATTCCGAGCCCCCGACCATGACAAGGTCAAAATACCATTTTGAGATGACTCATCAGTTTTTCCTCAGTAACTCGTTCTCATTAGAATTGCTCACATTTATCAGCCTTTAATCAGCGTAAACACTTTATTAGTGAAATTGTGTTTGCTTTGTATGAAAATTATATTGCTGAGTGCCTCAGTGTGCTTAATGAAACCAGATGTATCTGGCTTAGGCAACATAACACTCCATTAGAGTAAATATCTCTGGAGGAATGAAAGGTCATATTGCCTTCCATAATTTCAGTGCATTTTATGTTTTATTTGATGGCTGTTTTTGTAAGTAAACCAATTCTAAATAGTCATAATAAGTTTGTCTGCATTTCATTAACCGCTTAAATGTTTAAGTCAGTATCCTAACATGCATCCATATAGTATACCAGATTGAATTGGTGCATCCCAAACCCCAGCAGGCTATGTTGGACATAGTATGCCAGAGGTGCCCATATGGTTCACTATTTGTGGCAATACATATCCCAGCATGGCTTTAGTTTAATATTACCCACATTATGGAAGAGGTGGAGTTTGTAGAATGCTACTGAAGCAAAATAACACAAAATCTCAACAAAAAAAAAAACATTAGTTTTGCTTGTATAGTGACTATATGCATTTTAACTTAATGAATTTAGCTAGATGCTAACATTTGCATGCTAATAACAGCATGTAATATTAAAACAAACATTTATAACACTGAAGTATGTTCCAATAATGTCCCAAAAAGTACTTTTACTGTATAAATACCATGTATGAATTGGTATTTAACTCTAGTTATTGTTATCAATGATAATCGTGCTAATCTGATAGCATTGTCAGCACTGCAGTTTCCTTCCCATTTTATGTAACTGTAGGACTGTAGGACACTGTCACTCAATGTAGTTTCAGGCATGTGAATCGATTTCCCTTCTGTCATTACCTTTAGCCTAATTGTTAATGTTTGTGTGGTGTACTTCATTCAAGAGATACACCGTTAGTTGCAAGTTTGTTGTTTGTTCTCAGGAGGCAGTCCAGACAGCTTTTTAGTGAAGACTAGCAGTCAGACTAACCATTTTGGAGACGCTGTATTGAAAAGCAATGTCTTTCCGTCCAAGATCAATTGTTATCTTGGGTTCACTTTGTGCACATCCAGCTTAATTATTGTGAGTTTGTTGTGTATCCTGTTTTCAGTTAAAGACCAAGTAATTATAGTGAAAGAGAAAAGCATCTATGTTTGGTCTCAATAGCTGTCTTTTCCATTCCTCTTGAAATATAAGACACCATATCCATTTTGAGGCAGAGAGGAGATGGCCTTTACGTTACCAGGACAATTATGCCTTCTGGTTCATGACTGAGTCTTCCTGTGTAAATATGAGCACATACCTGCAATTACCTCCAGAGCAAAAATACTCAAAAGCCATTAGTGTAGCTGAAATCATGATTGCCTACCTTTGAGAATCCACAGCAAGATGTTTTTATCTGAAGAGAAGGATTCTGCACTCTGTTCACACAAATTTTTTTTCAAATCAGTTGTGTTGTTTGTAGTCTTTACAGCTACATCTATCAGTCTATCCATACATCCATCCATCATCCTGTCTCTCTGTCCATCCATCCATCCATCCATCCATCCATCCATCCATCCATCCATCCATCCATCCATCCATCCACCCATCCTTCGGCCAGTCTATCCACTCGTCCATCCGTCCATCCGTCCATCCATCCATCCATCCATCCATCCATCCATTCAATCAGCCATCTATCCTTCGGCCAGTCTATCCACTCATCCATCCGTCCAGCCATCCATCCGTTTGTCCATCTGTCCATCTTTTTTATGTCTCAGAAATTGTCAGATCAGATTTCAAGTTTTTTTTTTTTTTTTTTTTTCCTTGGGTGTAAAGTGTCTGGTTCAACTGATTCATTAAAAAGATCTGAGTTTGTTCACAAATCTGGCATAGCTTCTTCTCATCTTCTCTTCTCATGAATGCTCCAAGTAGATGGAGGGTGACTCTTTTCCCTCCACTGACAATATTTTCCATTACTTATGACACAACGCTTCCCTGCCATTGAGTTTTTCCAAAATAACACCTGTTATCCTAATTGTCAGAATTTCAGAATTTTGTTTTTCTAGTGTGTATTTTTACCAATTGATTCATCCAAGAATCACGACTTTTCCAGCAGATAATCAGTGGATAATGCTTGTTGGGAAATAACCAACTTCACAGTCAAACACAACACAGGCGGCGGTTACAAAGACACTTGCTCATCTTCAAAGAATTGTGGGATGCTAATGCTTTATGCGAATCGTTTGATTTTGACCAACTTTGCTGACCACATCAAAGTCATGATTCTGAGCTTCTGGGTGACCTTTTTTTTTTTTTTTGCATCTGTGATTTGTGTGCGCTCGATGGGTGGTTACATGTGTCCTTGTGTGTTTGTGGGTTTCAGAGAAATCCAATTTTAGATAATGGAGACAGTAATTGAAATTTATTCTGCCACTGCAATTCAGACCTCCGTAATTTATCAAGCCTTGCGTAATGGATGCTGCTATGCTGTTAGCAAATGTGTCCAGTTAAAATTGCACCGGAAAAGTAACGATATTAAACATGCTTACACCCTTATACCCCCCTGTCTGTTTTTATTTGATGTGCGGTGCAATTATCATCTTTAATGAGCAAAAGAATAAAGAAGGGCTCTGTCATTTGCCATAATCACCATCTTGCGTATTAAAGCAGCTATATATCTGTTTGACATAACTGGAGACCCTTGTTCCTGAGTGTCTAATATTTTAATTAGAAGACTCTGAGATATTAGGTATTGGAACTCAGTGAGTAGCCATAAAAGTTTGCCTCTTTATCATCTGACCAGCAGCAGGACTACAGTGATAGTGCCCTTCGATAACAGACACCCAGACATAGACATGCACACATAGACATGCACACAAATGGGGGCATTATCACCAAGGCTGAAAATTAAATTTAAAAGCCCAGTGCTGTTTGGAACTCAGGAATACTTTATCATGTACAACAGCTTTTGCTGTGTTGAAGCGGTCAGCTGTGTTGAAGACAAACTACTCAGGCAGACAAGAAGGAATGCCAAAACCAGGCCAGAAATTAAGGAATAAAGTAATTTACATTTAGATTTCAGTGTTTTAAATTGTCCATATTATTTTATTTCATAATTATTTTATTTAAAATGTGGATAATTTTCAAAATCTAAAATAATACAATGAAGAAATAAAATAAAATAAAAATTAAATTTAAAAGAGAAACTTTAAACACACACACACACACACACACACACACACACTGAATATCCTATATAATTCCTATATAATTTAATTGATTTATTGTTGTTTTTTATTGTTTAGTGTATATTTAAGTATATAGTTACTTACAATTGCGTGAAATAAAGTCAGAATTGTGAGATATAAACTTGCAATTGTGAGAAAAAAAAATTCTGACTTCATATCTCGCAATTCTGACTTCATATCTCACAATTCTGACTTCATATCTCGCAATTCTGACTTCATATCTATCTCGCAATTCTGACTTTATATCTCTTCATATCTCTCAATTCTGACTTCATATCTCTTCATATCTCACAATTCTGACTTCATATCTCTTCATATCTCACAATTCTGACTTCATATCTTCATATTCATATCTGACTTCATATCTCATTTCTGACTTCATATCTCACAATTCTGACTTCATATCTCTTCAATTCTGACTTTGATTTCATCTCTTCATATCTCTCAATTCTGACTTCATATCTCTTCATTCATCTCACAATTCTGACTTCATATCTCGCAATTCTGACTTCATCTCACAATTCTGACTTTATATCTCTCAATTCTGACTTTATATCACTCAATTTGACTTTATATCACTCAATTCTGACTTTATATCACTCAATTCTGACTTTATATCTCTCAATTCTGACTTTATATCTCACAATTCTGACTTTATATCACTCAATTCTGACTTTGACTTCATCTCTCAATCTCTTCTGACTTCATACTTCATATCTTCATATCTCGCAATTCTGACTTCATATCTCTCAATTCTGACTTCATCTCTCTTCATATCTCGCAATTCTGACTTCATATCTCTTCATGTCTCACAATTCTGACTTCATATCTCACAATTCTGACTTCATATCTCGCAATTCTGACTTCATATCTCTTCATATCTCTGCAATTCTGACTTCACTTTCATATCTCTTCTTGTCTCTCACAATTCTGACTTCATATCTCACAATTCTGACTTCATATCTCACAATTCTGACTTCATATCTCTTCATATCTCTCTTCATATCTCTTTCTGACTTCATATTCTGACTTCTTCATATCTCGCAATTCTGACTTCATATCTCACAATTCTGACTTCACTTCATATCTCAGTTCATATCTCTGCAATTCATATCTCTTCATATCTCTGCAATTCTGACTTCATATCTCACAATTCTGACTTCATATCTCTTCAATTCTGACTTCATATCTCTTCATATCTCTTCATTCTGACTTCATATCTTCATATCTCGCAATTCTGACTTCATATCTCGCATTTCTGACTTCATATCTTACAATTCTGACTTCATATCTCTTCATATCTCGCAATTCTGACTTCATATCTCGCAATTCTGACTTCATATCTCTCAATTCTGACTTCATATCTTACAATTCTGACTTCATATCTCTCTTCTGACTTCATATCTCTTCAATTCTGACTTCATATCTCTCGCAATTCTGACTTCATATCTTACAATTCTGACTTCATATCTCTTCATATCTCTCAATTCTGACTTCATATCTTACAATTCTGACTTCATATCTCTTCATATCTCTCAATTCTGACTTCATATCTCGCAAGTCTGACTTCATATCTCGCAATTCTGACTTCATATCTCTTCATATCTCTCAATTCTGACTTCATATCTCGCAATTCTGACTTTATATCACTCAATTCTGACTTTATATCACTCAATTCTGACTTCATATCTCGCAATTCTGACTTCATATCTTACAATTCTGACTTCATATCTCTTCATATCTCTCAATTCTGACTTCATATCTTACAATTCTGACTTCATATCTCTTCATATCTCTCAATTCTGACTTCATATCTCGCAAGTCTGACTTCATATCTCGCAATTCTGACTTCATATCTCTTCATATCTCGCAATTCTGACTTCATATCTCGCAATTCTGACTTCATATCTCGCAATTCTGACTTCATATCTCTTCATGTCTCACAATTCTGACTTCATATCTCACATATCTCTTCATGTCTCACAATTCTGACTTCTTATCTCACAATTCTGACTTCATATCTCTCATATCTCGCAATTCTGACTTCATATCTCTTCATATCTCGCAATTCTGACTTCATATCTCTTCATATCTCTCAATTCTGACTTCATATCTCACAATTCTGACTTCATATCTCTTCATATCTATATCTCTTCATATTCTGACTTCATATCTCACAATTCTGACTTCATATCTCTTCATATCTCATATCTCTCAATTCTGACTTCATATCTCATAATTCTGACTTCATATCTCTTCATATTCTGACTTCATATCTTCATATCGCAATTCTGACTTCATATCTTACAATTCTGACTTCATATCTCTTCATATCTCTCAATTCTGACTTCATATCTCGCAATTCTGACTTCATATCTTACAATTCTGACTTCATATCTCTTCATATCTCTCTCAATTCTGACTTCATATCTCTTAATTCTGACTTCATATCTTACAATTCTGACTTCATATCTCTTCATATCTCTCAATTCTGACTTCATATCTTACAATTCTGACTTCATATCTCTTCATATCTCTCAATTCTGACTTTATATTATGCAATTCTGACTTCATATCTCGCAATTCTGACTTCATATCTCGCAATTCTGACTTCATATCTCGCAATTCTGACTTCATATCTCTTCATATCTCACAATTCTGACTTCATATCTCACAATTCAGACTTCATATCTCGCAATTCTGACTTCATATCTCGCAATTCTGACTTTATATTATGCAATTCTGACTTCATATCTCTTCATATCTGACTTCATATCTCTGACTTCATATCTCACAATTCAGACTTCATATCTCGCAATTCTGACTTCATATCTCGCAATTCTGACTTCATATCTCTTCATATCTCACAATTCTGACTTCATATCTCTAATTCAGACTTCATATCTCATAATCTGACTTCATATCTCGCACCCCTTTATTAACTGTTGACCTATCGGTAACTCCCACCCCCTTAGTTAAGTTAGCAACAGTTAGCAACAGTCTAACTGTCTTACAATAACAGTGTCAGTGTGAAAACCTTATCCCAAGTTGTTTTTGGACACAGAATGTAATGGACCCCCTCCGATTGATGGCCAAACTTAAATGATGGTTTATTAAGTTTATTGCGTCCTTTTTTATTGCGAAATTTGTGTTTTTGATGTACGTTGTTAACGTTACATGACGTGAGAACAGTTTCGGTTTGTATGATAGCAGGGACTCACTAACTTTAATTCTAACTTAATGAGAGTATGACAACCAGAAAATTCTCTCAGATTTCTCCCAGGCACATTGTTTTACCATTTTTGTAGCATAAACACCATCAAACCAATGAGAGCTTCAGATTTTCCAGTGGTTCTCTATGGCGCTGAAACCTAAAGATGTCTGAGTTCTGGTCCCCGTGCAACTGATACTCAACTGCCATTGGCTCATCTGTGTTCAAGGGGAGGAGCTTACCGATTTGCGAGATGTAAACTCACAATTGTGAGATAAAAAGTCGCAATTATCTTTTAAAATGTTTTAGTCTGTGGCGAAAACAAGCTTCCATACAGTTCTCATGCTTAATCTTTATATTTGCAAAATACAACAGTAAATATGTAAGATTTTCTTGGTGACACATGACCAGACCACGATTATGTCACTCCCATATTGGTTGTGGTAATTGATAAATGAGGGCTGCGTTTGTTACTGACAGCTAGCTTGCTTGGCCTTTCTCCCCTTGCTAGCTCAACCTTCACGGCCCTGAAATAGCCAATTACTGCAGCTGCTATTGGACGTAACAGGCCAATGAGCAAATGGCTGTCCGGGGACCAAATCAAGGGGGTGGGCTGCAGGTGCACAAAAACCCATGTACAGTTCAGGCCGAAAGCACCTGATCCCACAATTCTTTGTTCCATTACATATGTCATTCCAAGATCAGTGAGGTATTCACTTCCTGGTTGATGGGCGTCTCACTGACCGCCTCTGACCCTGGGACTTATGGCCTGTGAGATCTCCAGCTATGTTATAAATCAAGTTTTAATTAGACAGAAAAAATAGGAAGGTATATAATGCTCTCATAAGGCAGTGGACTGAGTAAAAGGAACCTTATGCTGAGAGAAATTGATGAAATGGAGTTAATGCATTGGTACTGTCAATTGGTATTATCTTTCTGGAAATACATCACTGAAAACTAAATACTATTTAAATACTAGTAAATACTATTTTATATTAAGTAAAATAGAGCCTCTGCTCTAAATGATCCATTTGACAAAGATGTTAATTCTCACTTTTGATTAAAAGATGCCTATAAATATTAAGGCGGCGTTCTCTGAATTGGAGTTCTCTGAGGTTATTTGAAGGTAAAGGATGGCGTTAAGGCAAAATACCACTAAGCCTCCTACTGCATTTACTTTATCAGTTGCAGAATGGTTAGCAGTATGCTGTGCATGAGTGGGCACAGCTCTTTAGATCAAATGTCTGTTGAACTAGAGTTCTGTGATATGCGTCTGCACTGAGCCGTGTGATAACACAAAGTCGACCTGCTCTTACAGTGACAGCTTTTGTGAGGTTGCATGCCTTATTGTCCTCTAGGGTGATTGCTTGCCATCTGAAACTCTTCTGAAGGTCTTTACAGGAAGAGCCTTCAATACAGTGAGTGAATAGGTGGTTTGTGCTTGGTTAAACATGAACTTGATGGGTCATAAGTGATTCAGTGGCAGCCAGTAGTGGGAGAAATTTAGGTGTTATTTAAGCTATTAAGCAATATTTTTCTCTCACACTTTCTATGTGTTATAGAAATCGAGGTCATGTCTGCTTGGAAGTGCTACAAAGAGCATCGGAGGGCTTTTTCCTGTCTAATTAGATAGTTCTTGGACTCAATAAACTGTAAAGTGGACTAGACAAAAGAATAGACTGAAGGTCCATTCACACCAAGGACGATAACTATATTAGCATCCACACCATCGGTCATCAATGTTCTGATTATTATAAGCATGTGCTGCAGTTCTGTCATCTATCATCTGTGGACTCTGCTATTCTTTTAAATTTTGAACGATTTTGAAAACTATATTTTTATTGTTATTGTTGGAGTTATTGACCTTGGTGTGAACGGGCCTTAATATGAGTATGAAGAGCCTGTCAGACCATTTGGGGTCATTTCACAACTAAATATAAGTATTTTGATTCTCCTGCTCTGAAGCCAATACCTTGTAAAACCCCTGAGATGGTTCTTGCTCAGACGGCAACCTCCCGCGGTCTCCCTTGAAGCCAGCACAGAAGTGACTTAAACTGCAATTCATCGACTGACCGCTAGAGACAGGCTCCAGAAGGGAGTCAAATCTGTATCTCCCCCATGTTAAAATGCCCAACTTTACAGCTGGAAAAAATTTTTTTACAGCCTGGTACAAAAAAGTGGTTTTGGTCTATTTAGCTAATTTTGCCCTTCATGAGAACTGTGAGGGGGTGAATCTTTGTATAACTCATCTGTTTAAATTATATTAAGCCTAAAAGTTCTGCATAATTAAGGGCGTGTCTTTCTTGTGTGACAGGTGGATTGCCACTATGGTTGAGCTAGGTGGGCATGGTTTCAGCAATCAGGCACTTCAGCTCCATCCATGTCCTGTTTCGTTGCCCATTTTTAGTTATCCGGGAGTGACGCACTGCTAAGATGGCAACAGCACGGCTTTAGGCTTCAAAAATGCTCTTCAGAATCCTACGGGTGACGTCACGGACACTACGTCCATATTTTTTCACAGTCTATGTTCTTGCTGTTGATGGGATTTAAACGGTTGTCTTTCAAATTCCCTCTGCATGCAATAGGATAGCGCTACAACCAACCAGAGCAGCCAAGAAGGTGAAGCGGATTGGAGTTAGTTGATGGATTAAACTTTCACCGTATCCGGTCGGCAAAACTCCGAACA
The DNA here is from genome assembly GCA_018749465.1 of Paracanthobrama guichenoti. NCBI lineage: Eukaryota > Metazoa > Chordata > Actinopteri > Cypriniformes > Gobionidae > Paracanthobrama > Paracanthobrama guichenoti. Next base: position 7,706,676 of record CM031946.1, read on the forward strand.
CATCTTCCTTTCTTAACAATGACTTCAGTACCGTTCGTTTCTCAAAGAAAAGTTTAACAACAAGTCTCCTAGAGTCGCGGCCAAAGCCGATTCGAAAGATGCGAAACCGCCGCAACTCTGCCGTCATTATGTTAAACCCACCCACCGACTCTATACACGATGTAATTGGCCTGACCAGAGTTTGTTTTTTACAGTTCTCATTCAAATTGTTAATCTAATAATATAATTGTAACTTGTACCCTACTGTATGTATGTATGAATTTATTTATTTATTAACATACAGTGAAGTTACAATATATAAAAGTCACTGGGCATGACATTTTTTTGTTTTGATGGTGAACTATTTCTCTATGAATGTGATGTGGACAATAACAAACAAGTGCAGATGCACAGCACACTTACTATTAAGTGGACTGTTGCTGATGGCACGTGCACAATGACATTTGTCTCGATGACAATAAAACAAGGAGCAATCGCTACCTCAGAGATAAAACAACTGTCACTTACAGCCTTTATTCTGCTGTCTCTGGATCAGTCAACCTCTATATGCGCTTTTAGAAGGATAAACGCTGCTCCTTTCATCAAGCGCTCCGTCCATCCATGGCATGTGAAGACGTGGCCATATAAGCATATGTCATCTGTCAGGCCTATTTTAAATAAACGCATTCATGCTTTATGTAACGACCGCACTCGCAGGATCGCGAGGAGCACCGTTGCGGCTCCAAAACCCATTTCTGAGATAAATCTCACCTCTCCACCTCTCTGTCACCAACTCCGTCATACAGCAGGGTTGCTATGACAACCTCAACAAGGCTGGGGGAACAATTTTGAAGAGGAAGAGAGAAAGAACAATCATAACAGCCAGCACTCCATCAAGTGGATTTCCATGCATGCGTCTTTGCTAGGCCCTACTCGAAAAATCGATGTTCAACCTTGGAGATGGGTTTGCTAGTTAGGCCGTTGCTTATGAGGCATTCTATTTATTTTACAAGGTTCTTAGCGAAACTTCACATTCGTTCTGGTTGACGGCTCTCGGACTGGTAATAAAGATGTTATGTTTTATGCTGCGTTTGTTGCTTTTCCAATAAAATGTTTACTGTCGCACTTTACACGTCATAGTATTTGTGAAGCTATTTGTTGTAAAGTGCATGATTATTGGAGAAGTCAGAGTTAATTCTCAAAAATGTGTTGTTATAATATTTGATATCAAAAGAATGTTGTAATTTTTAATGTTATGTGATTTCCGGAAAGTAGGGATGCACGATTTGGGGAAATTGTGATTTGCGATTTATTCTTACAAATGAAAAGTGTGTGTGTGTGTGTGTGTGTATATATATATATATATGTATATATATATGTGTGTATATATATATGTGTGTATATATATATATATATATATATATATATATATATATATATATATATATATATATATATATATATATATATATATATATATATATATATATATATATATATATATTATTATTATTATTATTATTATTATTATTATTATTATTTTTATTTTTTTGCTTATATATTATGACTAATAATAATTATTATGATTTGTTATTGCTAATAATATATAATAATATTTAACAAAAGAAGAAATATTGCTATTACAATAACGTTTTCATTATTAAAAATAAAAAGTATTTAAGAATAAATATAACAATAAAAATCACTAGAAATGTCTAAAGATTTATTAAAATATGATATTATTATTATTATTATTATTATTATTATTATTATTATTATGAAAGTCTGTGATATCAATTTCTTATATTTCTTTTCAGGAGGTATACAAAATCAAGAACAAGTCTTTAATATGTATTTAATATGAAATATGAGCCTCTTATGCATCCACTGTGGGGAAAAAAAAAAAAATTCCTGTACACTGGAGAAAACATATGGATTGTCATATACATTTATTTAGAGAAGTAGTATTTTTCTTTTTTTTTTTACCCCAAATAGGATGGAGTGAGCACTGCTGGGTGCTAAACACACCCGTGTTTCATTCATACTGGAGGCCAGAGGGCACCTTTGAGCAGAAATGCCACATTTGCTCAGAGAGAATAAATATAATGACGTTTTCAGGAAATCCCTAATGTGAAGCGAGCGCTGTGTAGCTGAATAAAAAGAAGTTAGAAACGCTTTGATTAAACATGAAGACTGCAAAATGATATTGTGTATTTGAGTTCTTCAAGCCTTCTTGGGTATTTTCATAACAATAAAGTATATTATAATGCAGTGCTAATCGACATAGACTTCATCACTGTATAGAATACTATAAAATAATTAATCGTCTACCTCATTCTACGATAAGAAGCCACATCAGCTCACAAAAAGGAAATATCAAACACTCGACTGACGATATGGAATTAGTTAAAACATGTTATTAAACGTGGTTTTTTTTTTTTTTTCAAACACACGTTTGAACTCACAGTGCTTTCAGACGGAGCAGTGTTTACTACTGATCACAGAGCTGCTCTTCACTAACACGCTGAGCATATATTTATTTCATTAAAATCGCAGCCTTTATGCTTTCATAATCACACATAAGCCAAATAGCGATTGTGGTTCGATTTCGATTAATCGAGCAGCCCTACCGGAAAGCATTATCATCTTCCCGTATTTAAAATATTAAGATCTCCTTTTTCAAGTCCTGTATTTTTCCTGTTTTAAAGTGTATTTTGAATCTGGAGCTTTTATGTGGTTATCTTTAAATGAGGAATAATTCCCCAGGGCCACATTTGCTTTTCCCCCTCGGCTCTTTCCCTTCGCTGCCATTGTTTGCAGCACAAAAACATTTCAATAGGTTCTTTCTCTGCAGAAGTGTCTAGTTTTATTGAATGATTTTGTGTGCTCTCCCTAAGGTTAAGTGTGGATGTGTGTGGGTTTGTGTGTGGATGGGCCTGTAAGCTGATAGTGTACCACACCATACTATTAGCATATTTAAGAAGGGCATGAGCTCAAACCTCAGGTCAAGCTTCATTCATTGTCACAGCCGTATGGCCAGTTCAAACTGCTCTTTCTTTCTTTCTTTCTTTCTTTCTTTCTTTCTTTCTTTCTTTCTTTCTTTCTTTCTTTCTTTCTTTCTTTCTTTCTTTCTTTCTTTCTTTTCATAGCTATTGCATATTATATAGCTACACACACACGCACACACACACGCACACACACACGCACGCACACACACACGCACACACACACACACACACACACACACACACACACACACACACACACACACACACACACACACACACACACACACGGCCACTTTATGGTGAACACCAGTTCAACCAGTTCTGCTGAAATTCAAACTGAGTGTCAGAATGGGGAAGAAAAGTGATTTAAGTGACTTTGAACATGGTGTGGTTGTTGGTGACAGACAGGCCTGAGTATTTCAGAAACTACTGATGTACTGGGATTTTCACGCGCAGCCATCTCTAGGGTTTACAGAGAATGGTCTGAAAAAGGGAAAATATCCAGTGAGCAACAGTTCTGTTGTCGAAAAAGGCCATGTTGATGCCAGAGGTCAGAGGAGAATGGCCAGACTGGTTCCAGCTGATAGAAAGGAAACAGTAACTCAAATAACCACTCGTTACAACCGAGGTCTGCAGAAGAGCATCTCTGAACATATTGAATATTGAAGCAGATGGGCTACAGCAACAGAAGACACACCAGTGCCACTTCTGTCAAATGAGAACAGGAAACTGAGAGTACAATTCGCACAGGTTCAACAAAATTGGCAGTTGACAATAGAAGACTGGAGTCTTGATATCCGCTGCGACATTCAGATGGTCAGAATTTGGTGTGAACAACAAGAAAGCGTTGATCCATCCTGACAGTTCAACGCCACAACCTACTTGAGTATTGTTGCTGACATGTCCATCCCTTTATGGCCACAGTGACAGGACAATGCGTCATGTCACAAAGCTCAAATCCTTTCAAACTGCTGAAATGATCATCATTCATATGGCCTCCACATCCACCAGATCTCAATCCAGGACCTTTGGGATGTGGTGGAACAGTAGATTTGCATCATGGATGTGCAGTCGATAATTCTGGACCGACTGAGTGATGCTATCATCTCAATATGAACCAAAATCTCTGGGGATTGTTTCCAGCACCTTGTAGAATTTATGCCACAGGAATTAAGACAGTTCTGGCAGGCAAAGGGATGTCCAACCAAGTACTAGCAAGGTGTATTTATTTATTTATTTTGGACATAGCTATTGTATATAAGTACAGTAATAGCTATTTTTAGTTTTATTCTAATATTTTTGAGCATGGAGATTTTCTGTAATAGCTATTTTCATTTTGAACAATCTCTTTAATAGGGCGTTTTAGTGCTAATGGGGTGCGCTTCAACATATTTTATTTGATTAATGAGGTAAAAAGTGTCAAACTAAATGGTTGCATAAAGGGTCAAAACTAGCTTTGTACTGACCATACAAGGAGGAGTGCTAGCCACAACCATGTTACATGTTTCTCAACAATTACTGTGGCCCATGATGGCAGTAAAATTGGATAACAAATGTGTCAGATAGGTCATTGTATCATTTAGATGCTACATTGCCCTGGGGAACAAGGCCAGTAAAAGTTTTATTGGGCTGTTTACTGCAGCAATGGGCCGCCTGATAGTGTAAAGCGGTGTGTTTGGATGTGTTTAGATTGGTCTTATAGATCTGTTTTAGCCAGATCCACAGGCTCCGAAGCCCTTGTTCCATCCGGACTGTTATGTAGAGTATTGATTGGTCCCATGCTAGCTGGCTGGTCCCAGAGAAAGAGTTTCAAATGAATTTAGTGAGCACTACAGCTCCTTTCCAGACCTGAGCTCTTAAAATCCACCACATCTAGCACCTCCTACTGTTTTACTTTCTCTCAGGAGAGATGCCACACGCCACTTCAAGCCCCTGCTGACTGTGCATATTGTCGCCTTCTGCTTGACTTCAACATAAAGGCCTCTTTTGTATGTAAATCCTTAGTGTGATAAAGTTTAGCTTTTAGGGGAAGCTTATGCTTGAGCTTATACGGCTGAGTTGTGGATAAAAGAGTGTCCAGGGAGGAAGGAAGAGACAATGGAAGTGTCGTCTTATCGCTGGAACAGACGCACACCACCCGGCCAGCGAGGAGGAAGAGGAGATCACGACCAGCTGGAACCAGACGGAAGTACATCTGAATGTCTCCTTTAAAACCAGAGAGGGGGTTGCTGGAGTGTGACAAATCTGACCCCAAGCCTCCAGCTCTCTCTGTTGGGTAAACTTAGATTAGGCTGCTTAAATGCAGAGTGACTTTTAACTACATCTTTGATAAATATCAGATTCACTGCGCTGGACACACAGATCGAAGAAAGAGTTGAGAGGAAGATGAAGAAAGAAAGAAACACTGTCTAGTTTGTTTACTTGAGTGCTAGCTTCAGCCCATCATTTGATCTATCATACATAACAGTAATCAAGTTAAGCTGTGGCATTATTGGGGAACAGCTGGTGTAGCGATCTATATGAAGATATATACCATTGACTTGTGTTATTTTTTTATATAGGTACTTATAATAAAGCTACTTGTAATTACTATAGACCAACCCTAAATGTAAAATACATTTTTAATATTAACATTAATTATAAGTTCCTAATATAAATGATAAATTTGCATTTATTACATATATTTCTCCCAAAATATGAAAAAATGAGGACAAACATATTTACTGAGTAAAACTTCTAGTAGAGTACAGTAAAAAGATTTAACTGAGAAAATATTTGTAGTTGATCAATTCAAAATAATGAAAGAGTGGAAAAATTATCTTAAAAGTAGGGCAAAATGCAAAAGGCCTAACATTTAAATGTTAATACATTAATTCTAATATGTATTAGTATTATTATATATATTATATTATATTATATTATATTATATTATATTATATTATATTATATTATATTATATTATATTATATTATTCTTTCTTTTAGGGTGAAATATGACCATGATGTTTTTCATGATCAATTAAAAATAATGGCACAGTGCAAAAATAATCTTAAAAGTAGGTCAAAAATACAGAAGGCCTAAAATTAAAATTTTAATACATTAATTTTAATATTTATTAGTATTATTAATCAGTAATATAATAGGCTATAATATAATAATTGTTGTTGTTACATTATTATTATTATTATATTAATTATATCATAGTATAGTATATTAATTATAGCCTTTTGTATTATAGTCTACTATTAGCCTATTATATTATATATTTTTCTTTCATTTAGGGTGAAATATGACCAGAACATTTTCTTGAGATTGACACAATCACTCTGAGCAGGAAGTGTGAAGTGGCTCATTTGAGACAATAAATGTGGGGCAAACGTGAAGCAACAGCAGACAGCTGGCCATGAGCAACCTGACACCGACCGGACGTTCAACTAATCAGGAGAGGGAGACAGAGATGAGTTTAAAGAGACGGCTAGAGCGAAAAGGATGGAGTCAGACACAGAAAGGCATTCGTTTACGGTAGCCCTGCTGTTGAAATGAAACCGTATCGCTATCTCATCCTTGGCGAGCAGTTTATTTCAGTTCCTAATGGCAGGCATCTCACGTTTGGCACAGATGCTGTTTGGCTGTAAAGGGGCCCTCCAGTGCTGTTTCCAATTCGACCACCTGAGAGTAGAAGCCGGAGGGGGCACCAGGGAAGCCCCATAATGTGTTTTATGAGAAGTGGTCTATTGAGTTAAAACATCAGACATGGAATAGGGCTCCAGCAGCGTGTGTGTGTGTGTTTGTTTTGGTGGGTTATCGTGCCCTAGGGCCACTACTGGGGCGGTCCGTGAGAGCAGGTTAAGTCTGAATGTGTGTGGCAATGGGACATTATCTGTGAAGGTCATTCTGACCACAGCATAAAGTGAGTCTAACAGGACCTGGGGTCCTTTTGCACCTATGGGACTGTAGGACACATATGAAGTCAGTGTTTTATTTTTTGTGCTCCAACTGCTGGATTGCAATACTCTAGTTGGCCTTGCTATTTAAAACTTTCAAACCACTATTCAAAAAGACCATGTATTTATCTATGCTTTTTTGTATTAACTGAATGAATGACATTTTTAGCACACTGACACTCTATTCATCTCTGTTTTCATTGTGAGGTAGAAAATTGACTGTACCTCAAAGTTCAATGTAGCAATGGAGAAACTAATCACATGCACGACTTTGGGCTTTGTGACATTTTGCAAGTGCGAGCTACACCAGGCATAACATTATAATATTGTGTTGGTCCCCCATTGGCTGCCAAAACAACCCTGACCCGTCGAGGCACGGACTCCACTAGAAGGTGTGAAGGTGTGCCTGAAGGTGGTTTCTGGTACCAATATGTTAACAGCAGATCCTTTAAGTTTTGTAAGTTGTGAGGTTGGGTCTCCATGGATCGGACTTATTTGTTCAGCACATCCCACAGATGCTCGAATGGATTGAGATCTGGGGAATCTGGAGGTCAAGTCAGCTCCTGAAACTCGTTGTTGTGCTCCTCAAACGATTCCTGAACCATTTTTGCTTTGTGGCAGGGTGCATTATCCTGCTGAAAGAGGCCACGGCCACCAGGGAATACCATTTCCATGAAAGGGTGTACATGATCTTCAACAATCCTTAGGTAGGTGGTACATGTCAAAGTAACATCCACATGGATGGCAGGACCTAAGTTTTCCCAGCAGAACATTGCCCAAAGCATCACACTGCCGCCGGCATGCCTTCTTCCCATAGTGCATCCTGGTGCCATGTGTTCCCCAGGTAAGCAACACATGCACCCGGCCATCCACGTGATGTAAAAGAAAACGTGATTCATCAGACCAGACCACCTTCTTTTAGTGCTCCGTGGTCCAGTTCTGATGCACACGTTTCACTGTTGGCACTTTCAGAGGTGGACAGGGATCAGCATGGGCACCCTGACTGATCTGCGGCTATGCAGCCCCATACACAACAAACTGTGATGCACTGTGTATTCTGACAACTTTCTATCAGAACCAGCATTAACTTCTTGAGCAATTTGAGCTACAGTAACTCATCTGTTTGCCTTCGCTGCCCACGTGCATCTATGAGCCTTGACAGCCCATGACCCTATCGCCGGTTCACCACTGTTGGAGCCAAATCCTTCCTTGGGCCACTTTTGATAGATACTGACCACTGCAGACCGGGAACACCCCACAAGAGCTGCAGTTTTGGAGATGCTCTGACCCAGTTGTCTAGCCATCACAATTTGACCCTTGTCAAACTTGCTCAAATCCTTATACTTTCACATATTCTAAAATTTGTCTTGCTTTGTCTTGAGGACAAAATGTTCACTTGCTGCCTAATATAACCCACCCACTAACAGGTGCCGTGATGAAGAGATAATCAGTGTTATTCACTTCACCTGTCATAATGTTATGCCTGATCAGTATATAACTGAACTAAAACTCATTGACTTTAAATCAGACACCTGCAGCAAAACATAATAAACTGCATAAAACAATAACATTATTTACAATGTGTTTATGTAAAAAATGCCAAATTGAACTCTAGATAATCCACTAGATAACTCTAGAGGTCACTAGTTCAATACAAAAATCTGGCCTGTCCCATTTTAAGTTAGATCTTGAATCCCATCTCTGTGGTAGTCTGAGACTTTTGCACCCTATTGTATTAATATTTCATAAGTTTATATTGCATATTGTTGTAACAGATAGTCTTGAGTTCTGTTTTTTTATTTTTTTATTGTATTCATCCAAAACTCTTGCTGCATGAAGTATTCATACATTTTGAACATCATCGCTCTTTGAAGCATCTCCATTTGGAGTGTTTTCACGTTCCTACCCCTCAACCTGGGCTCTAACAACAGCTATACTGGTGTTTTTGCTCCAATTAATGATTCATAGGTTTAAATAATTGATGTTTTTTGGGCATTGAGATACACGGCACATTAGCCCTCAGTCATGCTGATATCTCCATCCAAACACCACCTGCTCAGGGTGCATCATTTTAGTCTGTGTTTTCCTGTATGTGTACAGTGTGAACAGTCATCTAAAGTTGTTCACATACGTCAACATGTGAGGGTCTCAAATAGCCCTTAAATAATATATATCAATTACGTAATGCAGTATTGTCTTCATAAGTATCCCTAATAATAGGTAAAGACCATTCAGTAGATATTTATGACCTGATTAATGGCTCTAGAGCATAATTAACTTAATTTATTTATCATTTTAACATATGGGACTTTTATGAACAAGTTGTATCATGCTCAAAGGAATCAGAGGCCCAGATGGTGATGTCTGCTGGATGTTGTATCTCTAAAGTGATGACTCGTATTAACTGTGTGAATGGCACTGAAGGGCATTTCACATCTTCCCCTGCCCTTGCTTGCAAAAGAACAGAAGTGCAGTTCTCAAGGTGCCTGAACGGTGGCTACATGAAAGATCATGCACCCCTGCTGTCTAAATGTCAGATAAAACAAGAGTAGAGGTATGAATGCTAATCTTAACCAATTGACTGGCATTGCTTTAGCTGTATTTGCTAACTCAGACATACTATTAAGCAGTTTCAGGGCTCTCAGACGCCCAATAGATACATGCGGTCACCTTTTTGTAGCATCTCTAGGCGCTTTTATCCCTGATGATGTCGCCTTTAGGGGTCATCTTCAGTGACCCGTGGTGTCACAAGCTGATGTTATCTGCTACAGCGCCTTCTGATCCCTGCAGATGACCTTTCCCTCCTTGGTGAATATGGATTAGAACTTTGAATTAGAATGGAAAAGGATAGAATAGAATGAAATGGCATTAAATGAAATTGAATGGGATTAAATGGAAAAGAAACCCTTTGATGGTTAATGGTTCTGTTTAGTATTGATTCATTACCAGCAGTGGGTGATCTTTTGTGATTGAGTGACACGGTTTGTTTTATAGCCTTTACCTTTTGAACAATATTATATTAGTATTATTGTTATTGTTATTAAATTAGTATTAGTGATTATTTAATTAATTAATTTATTTATTTAAACTTGGCTTCTTAACCAGTTAAGAAAGATTATAGGCTGTTTATAGTAACAATATATAATAAAAACAGAGACGCTACTTTTAAACAAACAAAACGTTTTATTCTAGCTTCATGCATTCTTTTATTATCAACACTTGAATGTGGCTAAGTTTCATAAAAAAGCAACATTTTGAACAATAAGCTGAGAAAATCGTGTTTTTTGATCTGGAGATTCTGTAATTATTCAGAAGATGTGTAATAGCATCCCCTACCATTTAACAGTGAAAACACATAAAGACAGAAAATTCGGTCAATGGCAGGGAAGCATGTTTTCTCATAAATGACTGAAAATTCCATCAACGAAGGGAAAAGTGTTAACATTAAAGGAGAGAAATGGAGTTAGTAAGCACCTTCCAGAATTCAGTATCTTCCGGCACACGTTGTGGAGGACTGTTGAGAGATGTATTTGGGTGAGAGAAGCTCCTGTTGGGGCAAAGTTGGCTCAGATTCTTTTCAAACCCGCTGAGTGAAATTAAAGCTCTGCAAATCGGATTATTGCTTCCCAAGAGAGCTGTCTTGCAGCCAGTGGACAACTGCTGGTATACTGTTATCACTACACGTCTCTCTCTTTTACTCTCACTGTGAATCTGGAAACTAATTTGAGGACAATCAGTAGTGTTCTGTGTCTCTTCCCGTTTCTTTTGCATATTTACAGGACCATTGTCTTCCAACATAAATCTAATTTATCAACCACTGACACGTGTGGGTACCATAATTACCAGAGAGTATAATTTGTGGATGTCCCCCTGCAATATTCAGAACAGTGGTCATCCAATAAGAGTTTTTCAGTAGTTGATTTCTTCCCCTTGTCCAGCTTATGTGGCTACATGTACTGGTCAACCAATATTATAGTTTTAAAAATGTCAATATATGACATGGCCAATATGTATAAATTGTCAATTATAATGCAAATGATGACAGTGTGAACCAACTAGTTCAAATTGTCTGGCTTCCCATTTAATGTTTGTGACAAACTATTCTGTGGGATATAGGATTTTCAGACTCCAATTTGAGCTTCAAGTCCTGCTTGTCCTGTGGTTTTGATAAGCAAACGTTAGAAGCTTTTGCTGTTGTTTTGCTTTGTTGGAGACACAAGCCAACATGATTCATGAACACATTGAAAAATCATTACAACTACTACTAGCAAGGCAAAGTGTAACCAAAGGGTGCAGGCAGAGAAAAGGTGGCAAAAACTTCTACACAAAGCGAAACAGCCACAGTGAAGAAAATATTTGATGATTAATATAGGTACACTAATGAGTGGTGAGGTTTTGGACCAATGATATTTTTACAGTTGGCAAGGCTGACCCACATAGTAGATATAGTCAAAATGTCCTGTTGCTTATTGTAATTGTAGCTGGTTAGGACAAAAACTCTGATTTACATAAAATACATACTTTTATCTCTTGTTGCTATATTGCATCATGTCTAGATTGGACACACTGTTCACAAAATGGTTGAAGTCCCTTTAGACAACATTAATTCACACTTAAAAATATTGAAAATATTGAAAACAGAAATGATTTATTCTCCATTCACAAGTCTGATCCCTAAATCCGATTCCCTTCTTGAAATTCTGCATACTCACTAATGACTGTGAACAGAACAACATAAATCAATCAATTAGTAAACAAATTATTATCTGAATGTGAGATGTATTTGTAGTTTGGTCATTACCACCTTAATTTAATGCCTTGAGATAAATACCCAGTTAACACAGTCACAGCACCTTCTACGCATCATCCTTTATGAATATCTAACAGATACTCATTATTATTCATGAGCTAGAGTAGGTGTAGTCATGTGCACTGAGCTTTAGATAGAGATAGAGAGAGAGAGAGAAAGAGAGAGAGAGAGGAACATAGAGAGAGATGGTCGAGTGAGAAAAGGGGGGTGTGTCTCTATGAAGAGGGGTTTAGTACAGCGTGCGTGGATGTCTGCTAGTCAGCTAGTGTGGATGAGAGAGACACAAGGAGATCGAGGGGGTACGATGCATGCACACACACAGTCATTCACAAGGAATTCTGCTACATTAGGCAGCCTGGTCAATGCGTGATTTCTACACAAAGAAGAACGGGTGAAAGGTACCCACTGATGAAAGACGTTACTCAACATTTGAGGGAAATCCCCGGGGTGCCTGTTTGTGTGCACTACTGCCAGAGATCTGTTGGGGGACCCGCGACGGCGAGATGGGCTGTAACCTGTGCACGTTGCAGAAGAGAGAGGAGCACTACAAGCTGCTGTACGAGATTGCACAAGTAAGTCAACTTGTTTAACCTACAGTATCCTGGAATATCCTGAGACCCTTGTGAAGTTGAGTTATGAGATCAGATGGGATTTCCATGGCTTAAAACACAAGTTTTCACCTTCTTTAGACATATCTTTGTTATCTTATTTCGGCAAAACTCATTCGGATGAATAGATCCTTGGATTTATTAATCCAAAGAAATTTACAAATGAGAATAACACATGTAGAACCAGTTGTTTTAAGGGACAGGACACTACAAGTACTTTTACAAGTAGTAGACGGAAACATTTTGTGTTTTAAAGAATTATTTTGGGCCTTTTTGCCTTAATTGGATAACAGTCAAAGAGGGAAAGCAAAGTGGAAGAGAGCGAGGTGGGCAGGAACGGAAAGGTTGCCCAAAGCGTGTCGGAGTGCTTCTTCCTCTCAGTTTTAAAAGTGTCTTCTAAGACTTTGATTCTAGTAGTCGTTCTGTATTTGGATCTGCACAGTCTTGTGGGAAGAGTTCTTTAGGAGAACTCTTTGTTGTGTAGCGTGATGAATTCCCAACTGTATTGGGGACTTACCTGGAAGCATATGTCAGGGATCAAAGGAAGTTTTGCAGCACGCTACCTTTACAACTGTGCTAGTATTCTTGTTCATTTGGGTACAACTGTTGTACAAGATGCTCGCTGGTAGGAGGATGAGAATTTATGATTGCACACACTGGTGAAACTGGTCTTTACGCTATGTAGTTGCAAGTGAGAGGTGCAAGTTCCAGAATTGGATAAAGACAATTTCAAATAGTTGCAAAAGGAACATTGATCATGATATATCATATTATTATATCACTGAATAATATCACTATATATCCAAACCCTTGTCTTTGGGGTTGACACCCACCAGACTTCCGCAATAGACTGCACAATAGTACAGTCCCAGACAGCAACATAGTTTCGGCCCAGATCCGGGCCACGTGTAGCAGATTTGGGACTGATCTAGGCCGAGACTATGTTGCTATCTGGGATAGTATGTTCAGAATTTACAGTGGAAGAACCTTGTGCTTTTTTGGTCATCACTAATGTTCAAGGTTGATGCTAATCTCAGACTCGCTTAACCCCTGGCGAATTGAGAGTTTGAAAATTACCCATGTTCCAGTGCTGCACAGGAGGTCAGGAATCTCCGCTCCTTCTCGAGCATGCAACATATTTTCATGTTGCTCTGATCGCTGCCTCATTAAGCTGTTGTACAAAATGTCTTTGGTCTCTAATTAGATGGTAAAACATGCCTTTTGTCTGGTTGGATGCCAATCTGGGAGATTATCCCTGTCGGCGGCTGAACAGAGGTAAAAGAAGTTTGATCTCTACTGGTTCAAAACAGTGGGCTTGTGTTTGGAGTGACTTGCATAGATAGCCTCTTGCTGTCAGCAGTGCCTGTGATTGTGAGTTTTGTACACGCGCTTGCTCTTTTGTGGCACTATAGAGTGAAGAGGGGCTGGCAGTTTTTTTTGAGTGGCGGGCTGCCGCTTTGACAACCTAGACATTGTGTGTATGTGTCTGGCGTGTTACGGTTTGCTTTTTTCTTTTTGACATGAGAAGACTTTTTATATGTCACATGTTGGTCCCTTTGGTGTTTTAGCAGCAGAATGCAACTCTCGATAGAAGAAAACCAGATATGGAAGAGAAAGAAATAATGCAATGTCTCCAGGAAGGATGAAGGTACTAGGGAAGGTTGAAAGGAAAGGGAAATCTGGATCTACTCTCCATGGAGTAAATTCCCAAAGCTGAAACGAAAGTGTGTCAAGGAAGTGTTGCCTCGGATGTTTCCGTTTCTGGTATTCAGCAATTTACATTTTTGAGCTTTTATGTTTGCGGGAAGAAATCAAAGAAGATGTTGCACTGTGTTACTCTTGAAGTCACAACAACAAGCGGACATGAATAAATACAAACACACGCCTACACTGCAATTTCACGCCCCTTGACAATTTTGACACTATTCTTGGCAGCACAGCCTCTTTAGCCCTGGTGGTCTGTGAGATTTATGAGTTTAGTGTGAGTGTTCGCCCCTCAACGGGCGCACCATGGAAATGTATTCTTTCTTTGTTAGCCACATTACAAAGACATCCCGTACTCTCTCTCCCTCTCTCTTTTCTTACTCGCAGTCTCAGAGGACTTAGCTGTGTGTTTGTGTTCTGTCAGCAAGATCAGGTTTTGGACTGTAAGATCTGAGCTATTTCACCTAGCAGATCTGACTGGCAAAATCTCTGTGATTGGCTGCTGTTTATCCATTATGATGTAAAATGTGCTGTCATTTCAAGTCTTATTATAGATGACTTTTTTTGAGGGTGAGGTAAACACTAAATGATATCAGGTAACCTTTCAAAATTACAGACTTTGAGAAAGAAAGTGTTATTTTCAGCAGTGCTGTGGAAAACAAGACTGCAAATACCCATGAGACAGTTAGGGTTGGGGAGAAAGTATGTGAACCCTTGAATTTACATGGATTTCTGCATAAAATGGCTGTAAAATTAGTCTTTGATGTCCTTTTTGAACAAACTGTGTGGTCTTACTCTTCGTCAGCATTTAAATCCAAAATGGTCAAAAAAAGTGCAATGAGCTTAACATATTATTAACAAATGGTAACTTTAATTTTATTAGGGTACATAACACACACAGTTTCTGCCAATCTCATATTAATCGTATAGAGTATAGAGTAGTATTGCATCCTTCATATCTCTGAAGAGTCTTTAGTTTTATAATATTTATAAAAGACAGATACGCTATACCGATTCTTTTCGAAAACAGCTGAACTCGTGAAGGCGTGCAGTGGGTGGAGCTAAAGAGTCACGAGCACACACTCAAACACAATACATCATGGCATTATCCCTGGCGATTCACTATATGTCTGTGTTGTTTATATTATATGCACTTACGCACCAATTGCCAACCAAATGCAGACATTTGGTGCAGTTTCACTCACCGCCTGCGGTTTTGATTCGTGATCGGGAACAAACAAACACACTTGCAGAACTCCGTTGCTGCTCCAGAACAACAAACTGCATCCACTGTTTCCTTAACGCTGTGTCATTTGGGAAGCTGATCTTTCCCTCACAACCAAAAACACACTTCTTTAGTGACATTGTTGATTTCGTGGTCTAAAAACAAAATGTCAGCGCTGCTGATGGCTTCCATAACATGAACAAAGCTCGTTGATGGACGTGCTCTTTTGCTTTCGCTCTGGTTGTTGTGCGCACACGCTCATCCGGGAGAAGTGCCCGTACAAGGAATTCAACCCTTTATGATGTCATACAGGGCCATACCCGAAAAAAAAACTTTCCGGAACATATACGAATCCTGAAGTAGTGTATTTGGCACAAAAATACTCTGTCATACGTCCAACTCATTTTTTGAAATTTTGGCCATGTTTAGCATGAGAATCCAACTTTTTAACAGTGTAAATAAGTCAGAATGCATGAAATAAAGTCTTCTGCTAAGAATTGATATACTGCTGTGCTAAATTCACAAGGTACAAGAGTCAGTCAACTATTCAAATCAGACTGATGTAAATGTATTTATTTCCCCAGTAATCTCTAAAACTCCAGTAATTGCTGAGCAGCGAATCTGTATTAGCATGAGGCGATATAGGCTATTTCACTCAGTCGAGCTGAAACACTGAGGCTCATGGGAGCAGTGCATTTTACGGCCATGGTCATGAGCCTGTATGGGGACAGATGCTCAGTGTAATTTCCAGTCTGTGGATCAGCATGGGAGAAGAACGAGAGATATCACCTCCCACTCACTCACTCACTCTCACTCACACGTTTGTTTTTAGCATCTATAGATCCAAAAGATCCAGAGATATAAGACATTTATTTTTTAAATATCTACAAGAAGAAATCACATCCTCAGCTTTAATTTGCATTGGCCAAATAGAGAATTATTTGTTTTCACCTTGCTCTAAAAGATCTGTTCCAAACTTTCAATTAAATTAAAATTAAAAAGATGGCACCATTTTACTTCTGCAGGCCCTGGCCATCGAGGGTCATATGAAGTATCGGTCCCGAGAGCGCTAACTGCCATATGGATCTGTGCGAGTGAATTGGCCAGTCAGTGTATCACAGCCTTCAAGTTTAATGGGTCTCCAGATGGAGGACAACCTTTAGAGAGACCTGCCAAAAGGAACTGGCTTTTGTGAAGAGTGTTAGATTGAGTTTCGAGTGTGTATGTGTGCAAGGATGCTTCACACTCCTGCCTGAACCAAGGTCTCTCTTATTGGCATCGTCACTGTTGGGCCACGTCCCCTGTCTCTCTCTCAGAACACTTTCATCCATCTTCCTGTCCCGGAGCCTTTCTCTGAATGATGCTCGTTGCTGATGAAACGCGATGAGTGTGGAGCGAAAGAAGGCAAAGACTGAGAAACATGTAGTTTTGATTGATCTTGTGAGCGTGTTGGATGATAAGCCTGTCAGATAGTACAGGCCCCGGGGTGATCATATCAGCAGACCCTGCCAACTCCAGCCCAGGCGAAGCATGTGTGTGCGTGTGTGTGTGCATATCATGGAAATCCCATTTAAAACCCATATCATTCTTTTTGGCTCTAGCATGCATGGAATGATTGCATAATTATAGCTAAAAATAGACTTTACTCTCTCAGTGGTCGTGGTGATTTTCTGCTTTCGTGAAATGACAGATGCTGAGTTCATATTTTCATCCTGATCTGGAAAGAAAGCAGATGACCTCATCTAAACCTCTGTCTCATGTCATTTACACAGCTACTGATCTTCCATACCAGACGCACCGTATTACTGTGTGTATGGTTTCACGTTTACTGCATATCATTTTTCACACTTCTTGTGAATATATACAAGGTAATCTCAAATTTCAAAAGCACACATGCACAGATGTATAATAGTTTATTTCATATTTGTTGAAATAATTAAATTAAATTAGTCACTTTTGTTAGAGATTCAACATGTTTCGTACCATATTGGTTATTGGCTGAAATTCTGATTATTTATTTATTTATTTATTTATTTATTAGTTTGTTTGGGTTGATATTGGATGATTAATTGTGGATGCTTGTTTCCTCTATTTGTACATTTAGATGACCTTTTAACATTCAAGTTAATCTTTAAAACACTGATTATTTATTAACGCTGCAAGGTAATCTGCAGCATAACACAAAATGAATATATATTTTTCATACTGTACAGGTCACAGAAATCCACTGAAGGCAAGTTGATTTGAACCCATGTGCAATTTTATTGAATATAATCCAAAGTAAAGTGGACTGGACTGGACGAATTTACCAACAGTAGAATGACACGAACAATACTAGACAAGAGACAATGGAAACATGAGGCCTTTTCTTGACTATATCTAAGGATTTTGTATAGCATTGTATGTAATAAACAACAGTAAACAGTCCCAACGGAGTCATTGTCATTGCTATGACTGTCTCTACCAATCAGGTGGATTGAGTTTCATGGGATTTTACACTTCTGTCTGATCTGCTTCCTTTATGACTGTCTCTCAAGTGAAATTATGAGGTGACCTTTTCTTTTTTGTGTTATTTCATTTTAAAAAGTGCAGGCTTGACCTTTACATACGTATAGCAAACCCACTTGACCAGTCTGATTGAAGGTCTTCACTATCTGCTATCAATTTTTCCCATATATATACACCACCTGTGGCCACACTAGCTATGCTCAAATCTACTTTGCATCAGCCAGACATTCAGGACGATATTTATTTCATAGGGTTTAACTCACAACTCCACTTTTAAAGCACTTTTTAAAGAACAGACTGACTAATTTGTTAACTCCATTTTAAAACTATGAAGTCCAAACAAACCAAAAATGATGACGATGCATAAAAAATATGTGTACATTTTGTTCCTTTGTCCCACACTTGTTGGTTTATTTCCTTGAACTGATCCTGGCCTCTCTTTCAGTCTTAAGACAATCATAGTCTAATTTCAGCAGAAGAGATAATAAAAGTTCTTTGTCTGGAACCACAGAGGAGATGACCTGCTCATCTGCCCTAGACACACCGGTGTGTAATTAGTGCTGGGCTTCAGAGCTGTTTGGTAATTATAAGAAGTTACGGAGTTTGTCTTTCCTTTATCATGCAGTCCTGTTTGAGTATGCCCACTTGCCAAGTCAAAAGTGGCTGATTACACCTCCTTCACACATGAATGAAACACAGGGCATTCAATCTACATATCACTGTTCACTTGACTTAATGCCTAGAACAAGTGTGATGGATCTAACATTAAAAAACAAAAAACAAATATGAAAATCTTTCAGTGTTTTTTTTTTCTTTTTTCTTCTTGGATAAAATCACTGATATTGTTAAATTGAGCTAAACCTGTTACTGCCTCAGCATGTATTACACAAAAGAAGGCATTCATTTTCCTGGTCTTATATAGTGATTAATTAATCAGATTATGGGCCCTATTTTAACGATCTAAGCGCATGATCTAAAGTGCACACGCAAGTGCACTTTTGATAGTTTAACGACGGGAAAAGGGGTTGGCGCTCCCGGTGCATGGTCTAAAAGGGTTGTATTTAGTCTCTTAATGAGTCATGAGTGGGCATGATGTGCAATAAACCAGAGTCTTATCTCCCATTCCCTTTAAAAGCCAGTTGTGCTTGCGCAATGGTGGATTCTGTATTTACACGGCAGAATTTGCGAGCGGAAAGACTGACCGCTTCTCCAGAAAGAAATCCTTTTATTTTTAATATTTAAAAATGTTTGTGTGCTGCTGTGCGTCCCTGTGTGTGTAATAAACAGTGTATGCGCGTTGTAGAGGCGCATATTACAAACGCGCCCTTTAAATAACAAAAAAATAATAATACTGCGCTATTGACTTTAGACCAGGTTTTTGTTGGTCATGCACAGTCTATTTCAGTTGCTCAAAATAGCAACGCACCAACAATGCGCCTGAACACACCTCGTTTTCAGACCAGCACGCCCATAGGCGAACAGATGGGTGGTTCTAATATTGGTTGATATAAGATATTTAATTGTGTATGCTCATTTATATATTAGGTTACCTTTGCCATAACTGACTTAAAATTAATCTTTAAAACGCTATTAATTTAATAACACTGTTAATAATCTTCAGCGAAACACAAATTAAATTTGAATCTATTTTTTCCACACTGTACATTATAATGTTGTAATGTTGATAGCATTAAATCAACCAAAAATATAATATTTAAATCTGAAATGCATCAAGCTATTGAAATGTATATCAAATGGCAAAACACATTGGTTTTAAATTAAGTTATTTTGTGTTGATTTGTTCTACATTGATTGAGTCTATATAGCAGGTTTATAGTGCACTGGAGGATTGCGGATTGATCCATTTGTAATTAACATACAATTAGCAGGTACATAAGTCTAGATGACAATTCCTAATATCCCATCTGGCCCAGGGAGGAAATACCGTGTGCATTGTGCAGCTGCCAGTGTATCATGGAGGATTACAGTTGAAGAGCTCTTCAGTTAAATTCAGTTCATTTATGGGTTATGTTTGATGTATCTGCAATATTAAAACAATCTGTGAGCATCGCTGCTCAGCCCAGTAGCACAGTTACTTGATAAGGATCAAATAGGCTAATGAAGCATCTGTGTGTGCAAGGTTAAGGCACAGAAATAGATCTCAGTGGCTTTTTGCTTCTGTACGGCACGCGAAATGAGGGATGATACCCCACCCCCACCTCACTTTCCTTCTCTTCTTTTGTTCTTCCAAAGGTGAGACATTTTCTGAGAGAAAACAGTGAGCAGAAGGCTGAGGAATTATGGGATACTGAAATTGCAATGTTTATCAGAGTCAACTACACACTGTTAGTACACTTGAATGGACTGTTATATGGAGATGAAGTATGGAGAGAGACCTTGTGTCATTGCAGGCATGCTGTCTTACATCTGGCAATAGCATACAGGATTGGACGCATTTCACCTTTCATCAGACACACACACACACACACACATACATATACAGGGAGGTCACTGCTCCTGTCTGTTCCTCTTGGCTGGCCCCGGCCCCCTGTGTGAGTAACAGTCTGTCAGTGTGAGACACAAACTGGCCCGGGTCATTTCCTTTGAGTCTGACACCATGCACACCATGGCATCCTTTATTCAACAACAATGATAAGCTGATATCAGTCAAACATTCCTTATGAGTGCAAGTGTTGAACTTGTAGTCAGGGGTTTCTTTAACTACAAACTTGCCTGTCTGAGAGGTTGAGATTTCAACCTTTATCACAGTAAAATGAATTGTTTAAATTAATTAACCACATTAGTTAACATGAACTAACAATGAACAATAGCCTACTTGTACAGCATTTACTAATCTAAATTATAGTAATCGCAGTGCTAATATGTTTTTAAGATCAAAAGTTGTATCTGTTAAGTAGTAAATCACTAGAAAGAAATGAGCATTTATCATATCATAAGTTTTCTACATATTCTAAATACATTACATATTCTACAAACTTCTACAGATTCTACGTTCTACATACATTACTACTACTGTGTACAACAGTTATCAATTTTATTTTGATCATCATTTTTTTCGGTTACACTTTATTTTAAGGGTCCAGAATAATGCATTAGCTATGCATTAATTAAGGATTAACTTGTTCACAATTAAGCATTAGTTAAGCACGAACACAATAGTAATTAATTATTAACTTAACATTTTAAGGGTCCAGAATTATGCATTAGTTAAACTAGTAATTAATGATTTGCTTGTTCACAATTAAGCATTAGTTAAGCATGGACACATTAGTAATTAATGATGAACTTAACATTATAGTAAGGGCATATTAGCCATTATTTATAACTTAATAAGCCATATATTACTGTTGTGTGATGTAATTATATTTCTGTGTATTTTCTGTTAAGTTAACAGTTAAAACTGTTTAGTTTTAAATTAATAGTAATTACTGCTGATTTTGCCAAATTGATAACATTTTGTAATAAAGGCAATTTGACCCCTATTCTGAAGTAAAAGTTTTATCCTCATTAATAATGGCACTTATTGAGTGATATTTAAGTTTATTGACCAGAATAAGCCAATAATTAAGCCTATAACTACCATCAATACAGTACTAATAAAGGCAATTTGACGCCCTATTCTAAAGTGAAAGTTATATCCTATATCCTCAATTATGGCAGTTATTTGTTATACAAGTTAATAAGCAACTTTTACAGACACAAAACATACTTTTTGTATATTTGGATAAATAGTGAAAGGTACATGAACGTATTGGCAACATTTAAACAAACGTATTAAGCTTGTACAGCAAAAAAAAAAAAAAAAAAAAAAAAGGATGTGACATTACAATTTCCTATTTACCATTTTATAGATACATGTTATATCCCTATACCCAAACATAACCATTTTACAGAGAATAAAAATGACAATACAACTTAATGGGCAGAAATGTTTGGGAAAATTAAAATTTTAGTAACATTATAGCATTAGAATGATATTTTGAGCCACTAATCTCACTCAAACATCTAAACACATAATCATTTCTTAAAAGTATGTAGGGTTATAAAGAAAAACATCATTTCTTTATTGTGAAAATGTCAAAAGCGGTACCAATAGTAGTCCGAATGACGATGTGTTGCAGTCGCAGTCCTCTCTGGCGATATAGTTTTGTATGAGATACAGAGCAGAATTTAAGTTATTTCATTTAAGCTTCACTCCACTATTTTGAAGGCGCGCGCGCGTTTCTCATTCAAACACTAAAACACGGCATGTCTGTGACGCAGCAGGCGAGAGCCAATGAGCGTTTTATATAACTGCCGTAAAACGCCATTTTTGAATTCCTAACGAGCGCGGGATTTGCTTACGGTCGCTGTTGAAGGTAAAGATGAAGATCGCTGGATAAAGAAGTTCCTCGTGTGGATTCTAAAGATGTGGATCACAGCGAACACATTAAATTGGTGTCTTTTGTGAATTTATGTTGCGTTTTGGTGTACTTTCTAGTCTTTGCATTGTGTCCCACGGCGAACAAAATAAGTATTACATGATAAATAATGGTTAAATGATTACAGAAATGCTATTCATTTTAGGGTTTTAAAATGTAGTTTTGTTTAACGTAATCCTTTGAACTGAGTTTGCAGCAGAAGTCACAAACGGAGCGAAATGTTTAGTGCTGTCAATGTTGTGCATGTTAGATGAATGTAGAAACACACTTTACATACAAATACACATTCTCGTGAGATCACGTTGCAGAATAACTGCTAAACAAACCAATAGTGCAAATAAGAACTTATCTTTAGAATAGGGGTCAAATTGCCTTTATTAGTACTGTATTGATGGTAGTTAGCCTTAATTATTGGCTTATTCTGGTCAATAAACTTAAACATTACTCAATGAGTGCCATAATTAATGAGGATAAAACTTTCACTTCAGAATAGGGGTCAAATTGCCTTTATTACGCTGTTTTAGAAATTTATAACTGCAACATCAGCAGTAGTTAAACATAATTACTAGTTTATTGTTCAGTTGACAACAGAATGACACAGAAATATAATTATATCACTACACAAAAATAATATATGGCTTATTAAGTAGTAAATGATGGCCCTTAATATAATGTAAAATTAATCATTAATTACTATTGTGTTCGTGCTTAACTAATGCTTAATTGTGAACAAGTTAATCTTTAATTAATGCTTAACTAATGCATTATTCTGGACCCTTAAAATAAAGTGTTACCTTTTTTCCCCCAATATTTAAGTTTGATCTTGTACTTTATATTTATGTTTATAATGTGCATCCTTTCCAGTTAAGCTGCAGTTTTGTCAATTACAAAAGGTGTGAAAATATCGTTGGGTATTCAGAATACATAAACTGCTGTGGGCTGAAATTAGCTTTAGCAAGATAAAGGAGTCAATATTTACAATGTCTTCTCCATCACATTTCCATGTTATCAGAGATGATGAATCATTTGTGGTGGAAATGACATTGAAATCTTCATGACCCTCAGATGTGATACATGTCAAAAGTGACAATTCTAAACTTGTAAGAGTGTGAAAAGCGTGTTTGATTATTTTATAAATGTCACCAACACTGTAAAAAAAAATATATAAGAACAATAAGTTATGACAAAATATGTTTTACATTGCTTCAACTCGTTAAAATAAGTTAAGCAATTTTCAACCTTTTTTTAAGTTATACAAGATTCAACAAAATTTTAAAAAGTCACTTTAATGTAATTTAAGTTGAAATGACTTAAACATCCAAGTTGAGTGTACTTAATTTATGGCAGCAACTTCTTTTTTTTTGTCTTTTTTTTTTACAGTGGAGTCATTAATATTTGTGTTTGGCTGTAATGTATTGGACTGGTAAATGGTCTGTAATTGTGTATATTCACTCTCAGAAAAAAAGGTCCAGTGCCATCACTGGGGCGGTACCCTAAGGTACAAAAGTGAAAAGGTACATCTTTGTACCTTACTCACCCCCAAATGGTACATATTAGTACCTTAAGAGGTACATATCAGTACTTTTAAGAGTGCGTATTAGTACCTTAAAGGTACATATTAGTACCTTTTTGGTTTTGTACCTTAGGGTACCGCCCCAGTGACAGCAATGTACCTTTTTTTCTGACAGTGTTGTGTAGATCTCATATGTCCTTGATCCCCATTGTCATTGCTTGTCACTCAAGTATTTTTGGTCAATGAGTCCAAACTTGCACGTCTTGGACAGGTTCTGTATGTTCATCTGATACTGTGACACTATCAAACTTGAGTTGGGCTTCTCGTGTGCTTGAAAAGTCATTAGTAGCTCTCTAAGGTCTCTTGCACCGTCCGTTATGGTATTAAGTATCAAGCGGCCCATCTGTGGGGCACACGTTGGTGTCTCCGCTCAGTAACCAGATCTGCTCTTTGTAACATCAGAAGGGTTCAAGTCTTAGAGCGGATCCTTTCTGGGAAATGAGCATTTTTATGCTTTCATATGCACTGTTGGCCTATTAAAGCATATAGAAGAGATCGGGGCTAGTTGTCACAAGGGCTAAGGATTTTAAGGTTATATAAGTTTATTGAATTATTATTGTTTATTCACGCAAGTATTTTGGTTTCAAACATCAAATTGTCTTAAAAAATAATAATTTCTTTGAACTCCATAAAAATGCTATTTATTTATTTATTTTTAATTATTTTAATTGATATCATTCATATCAGTTATACATTGAGAAATATTGACTAGAGACAAACATTTAATTAATTAATTAATTAATTAATTTGCTTGTTTGTTTGTGTCTTTATTTAGAATAAATCTAAAAGTGTGAATATGTCTATTATGTTACAGTATATTATATTATATTATAGTGAATATACATTGAGAAGTATTAACTGGAGTAAAACAAACATTAATTTATTAATTTATTGTTTTTGCTGTATATTTTTATTTAGAATATATCTAATAAATTGGCCAAAAAATCTACATTAAGAAATATTGACAAAAAAAGTAAAAAGTGTGACTATTCAATATAATATAATAAATTATAATATAAATCAAATTAATGCCATAACATAACATTTTGAAGAAGTCTACATTGATAAATATAAACTGGAGTCAAAAGTGTCACCCTTTTCCTTGCATTATCCTAAGAAAAATATTGTTTGGTCTTTGTATCTGCTCATTCAAATTCTTCCAAATTCTGATTAGCCAATTACGTCCAATTCATCCTCCAGTTCATCCGTTGAGAAACTGTGAAAGCAGGAGCTGACTGACTGCCGACAGGCTGAATGGAGCTAAATTACACTGCAAAACATCCCAGTGTGTTGTGCATTATGTGGCTGCGCGAGTCAGAGACAGTCTTTAAGCAAGTGTGTGTGTTTGGATGTCCATTCACACACATCCGATGTGCTCTTCTTGAAGACTGTTCAGGTGTGAAGGCGTGCATTATTTTTTTCCCATCTGCCTTCCTTAGGAGTGGAATCCAACTTCACACATGAGGAATAATGCTAATTGGTGTGTAACAGGAAGAGCCGGGAATTATATTAAGGGAAAGAAGAAAAAAAATCACATAGTAGCTCATTAAAAGGTTGACATAATTTGATTTAAATCTCTCGTTCACACATTAAACTACTCGCACAATGTACCTGGTTTTACTCAGACGGTGCAGGTTTTCAAATTGAAATACCTGGTAATTAGATTATTTTTAATATTCAGCTTCAGATTTGATGGGGAGCAGATGTCGGTTTTGGCCGTGTGGTGGCGGCCGCCATGTGCCACACCTGTAGTGGTGCATTAACTACACGCAGAGCATGGCGACCCGTGCCAACCCACGCTCAACTGCCAGACGCATTCATCAGGCTTTGGATCCACAAACGTGGGATGGAGGACAAAAGATTCACACACAATCATGTGGATGGAGGATTAGTATGTTTTTGTTTAGAGATGTTTTTGGATTGGCACAGAAGTGTGCAACAACAATTTTTGTGTTTTTATGGTGGAAAAGTACAACGACAGGATGTTGATGTGCTAGGCCATACTCAGGTTATTTAATATATTAACTTAAGAATTCAGAAATTCACTTTATGCTTTGCTGTGGTAAAGGCTCTGACCTCCTCTTGAACTCATGTACATCAGATTAGAAAGCAGTTACTGTATCCCTCCCTTTATTTCATTTAGGAATATTGCCTGGAACATACTGTGTGTGTGTGTGTGTGTGTGTGTGTGTGTGTGTGTGTGTGTGTGTGTGTGTGTGTGTGTGTGTGTGTGTGTGTGTGTGTGTGTGTGTGTGTGTGTGTGTGTGTGTGTGTGTGTGTGTGTTTATCTATTCATCTGGCTATTGTTTGTGATGTTCCTGTGTGTAATGATGGCAGATGTAAGGTTAATCTGTGTCTAATGTGTGTAGGAGGTAGTAACAGACAATAAGCCTCTGGCACTGGACACACCACATCTATTAGAGTTAGTCTGAGAGGGAGTCGCATGAATGAAGTTCACAGTGGAAGATAATTATTTTGTCTTTACTAGAACACAGTACTACAGTTTTCACTCAAAGGAACATTTAGTTGTTCTCTGTGTTAGGAGCTGTGAAAAAGTGTTTTAATTTTAAAAGCCCAGCAGTATAGAACAATTTGCACAAACAATAAAAATGACCATGCTCCTTCTTTGGCTGAATTTATGAAACTTGTAAATAATATTAGTATAGCCATAAGGATAACCATGATCGAAATTGATGTGATACTTGACTATATATTATTATTTATTCTGTTTTCATCTGTTCAGTGTATTTGTTTTTATTTTTCTAATATGTTGTCATTTGATGCCTTCTTGGCCAGGTCACTTTTTATTTTTCAGTCTTTCCCTTTCTTACCATTTCTTCTTTAACTAATTTAATAATAATAATAATAATAATAATAATAATAATAATAATAATTCATTATTATTATTATTATTATTAATTCTCATTTCCTCATCCTTTTAAAGATATTTATTTATTTATCTGAGCTGCTTTTTATGTATAATTTTTTTATTAATAATTTATTTTATTTATACTTTTTTTATTATTATTATTATTATTAATAATAATAATAATGAGATCAGAATTCTAAAGCCACAGTCACAGACTTTGAGCATGCAAAGTATCGACATGCACGGCAAAAATCACTTTTTTTTTTTTTTAATAATTCATACATATAAAAAATAATTCAATAATGCAAGATATAGCACATCAAAAATGCAATCTACTCCACTTTACTGCACCACTGCAGATTTAAAGTCTGCGTTCTTTTAATTCAGCTAAAAGGTCACTCTGTGGCATATCAGTCTTCTGTTGGTCAGACATCTTAACATTACGAATTTGCAGGTCAGAGTTCACCGAACTTGAACTTTGAATTGCAGCAAAATGCGAAACGTATTCGCTTAAACTTGCATTTCCTGTCTCCTGCATTCGTATGCGTATATATATGGAACATAATGGAATGAAAATTATAATGTGATTGTCGATAAAGGCAACCACAAAATGCATTGTGATGAAAATCTAAATTCTGAATGTAGCTAGAGGAATGTAAAAAAAACAAAAAATATTATACTGAAATGAACTAAAAACATTACAATGTAATTACAAACTGATTATTTTATCCAGCAACAAGCTAACATAAAACTCTATTGAAATCAAATGCTTGTTCATTTGTTTGGTATTTAGTGTTGCCTAGAGCGTCCAAAATCAGTGACTTATGAGGTTCCATGCCTTTGTTAGAATGCTGCCTATTTAGTGAAGTAGCTCATAGGCTTTGAAACAGAGCTGGTATTTCTCAAGAGGAGAGTCCTTCATTAAAGTCATTAGTAAGGCATGGTGGGACACTCCTGCCAGAGAAATTAGATAAAATAATGAAGCATACCCACTGAAACCACAAATCACCCTCATATCTGTCGCTCTTGCTCTGTACCCATAACTCTCCTTGAGTCGCTTGACTGATTTCTCAGGCATTTTAAGGCCAAGACACCGGGTTCATTGCCTTTCAGCAACAATCAAAATTTTTAGCATTAGGTCAAGTGAGAGTCAGCATGTATAAAAAAAGGCATGTTTTGCCCTGAACCTATAGGTCTCCCTTACTTGTGTTGTTGTATTGCATAGCCTTGTGTTATTGTCATGGTGGTTATGATTAATGTTGGCTTGTTCCACTGCATTTTCGCCATGACATTTATTGGTGAACCTTGAAGTGAACTCGACTGCACAGCAAAACCAATAGCTAAATTCAGGCCTTAGTCCAGTTTCTTTGCTTCAGTAAGGATCAGTGATTTTGAAGGCTGATAGATTTAAAGCTAGTGTGTATTTTTTTCAGTGTTAAAATACTTTCTCCTATTAAAACATTTGCTGAATTTGGAACCACACACCTCCATACTACTCTTACTATTTCTGCCATAGAAGTGTAGCATGATAGTATGCGGCTCTTAATTTTTTTGAACATCCTGAGCTCAGCATAGAAACATCGCTCCATTGGCATGAGTTTGGGGCGGGACTATCAGTTTTTCTGTCCAATGGCAGATCGGGAGAGTGTTTGGAAAACCAATTTCTAGTGCCAAAGCAAAGTGACCATGGAAGAGCAACAAGCCTGGACATGTTGTGACACGTTTGGCCTGAAAGTAGGGCTGGCAACATGGGGACAAAGAGACTCAACCAACCCTGCCGAAAACCTGTTCTCAATCTGAGAATATTTCATTTATTCACACTCCTGTAGACTAGTAATGGAAAAACAATTCCCACCATCTAGATTCAGGACAAATGATGTACTCAATGATAGCATGCGGTATGATCGTGCTTATGAAGAGTGCTTGCATCAGGTTATTGTATCGATGTACTGAGGCTAAATAAGCATTTTGTTGATGCAGTTTGTCATAACCCATGTCATCCATGGCTGAGTTCTGCTGAAAGACTCATTAGTTACACATACACAGCTCTCTGTGATATATGTGCTTGTTATTTCAAATGCATTATTTATTTTTGTACCTGAAAATAGAGAAGAATGAGAGGCATTTCTTCAGCTCAGAGGATCATCCCAAGGTTGGTGCTAATGGAGAATTTAATTATGTTGTGGAAGGTAGACGTTTGCCTGCAGGGTGAACTCAGCGTTGTGTTGTGTAGTCAAACTCCCACTGTCTGATTCCCACAGAATAAGTCAGTGGCATATTGCTGTTGAAAACCTCTTTGAGGAGTAATTCTTTGTCCCTAAAGAGGAATTTTAATTTAACACAAAAGCACACGCATAAGCAATGGCAGCATTGAATCTCCAGTTGAATCTCTATGGTGATACTGTGTAATCACAGATACTGATGTGGGAATACATGCATACGTGATGTATGTTAAAAAATGACAAAGTGGGGGAAGGGCTGTGCTTGCAGGTGCTTACGGCTTTCTAGGTGTTACATCTTATTTATATAGTATAATTAGGTTTTAAATAATTAACGGTTAAGTTTGTAGTAGTGTTTGGTTGTAATAGCATCACCAAATTAATAGTAAAAATTGTTGTTTTCAAACAGGTTTCCTTGATTTTTATCAACACTTGAATGTGGGTAAGTTTCATCCGCATTTTTGATCGCATTTTTGTCAAAGACTACGTCCGGATCAGATTCAGAGTGATGATCAAAACAAAGATGGAGTAAATCGCTTCCATCAGCACCCCCAAAACTTGCACAGTCCTATACCTCTCAACATTTTAATCTGTAATAATGTTATGTAGTTTTGTATGGAAGCTTGTTTCCGCCACAGAATGAAAACATTTTAAAAGATAATTGCAACTTTTTTCTCAGAATTGTGAGATATAAAGTCAGAATTGTGAAATATAAACTTACAATTCTCACTTTATATCACACTATTCTGACTTTATATCTCACAATTGTGAAATAAACTTGCAATTCTGAGGAAAAAAAGAATTGCAGAACTCTGCAAAGAGTTTTTCTGAAGAAAAAGAACTCTGACTATAACTTGCTATAACTTGCAATTCTGACTATAACTTGCTATAGCGACTTTATATCACGCAACTCTGACTTTCTAACTCACAATTGCGAATTTATATCATGTAATTCTGAGAAAAAGTCAGGATTGTGAGATGTAAACTCGCCAAAAAAAAAAAAAGAGTGATTTGTGAGGAAAAAAAAGTCACAATTTGTGGTGGAAACAAGCTTCCATAAGATTTGACTTAAATGCTGTTTAATGTTTGCTATTTTACATGTGCATAAGCAATGCTTCTATCGCTTGTTTTTGCTACTTCTTCACATGTGTTTTGATTTGGACATTCAGTACTCTTTCAGAAGATGCATAATAGCGCCCCCTACTGTATAACAGTGAAAACATGCATTACCTGAATATTTTGTCAGTGGCGGACAAGCATTGTGTCATAAATTATACAAAATTCCATTAATGGCAGGGAAAGAGTTAAGGTTTGTCAAACTGATCATTTTTCACACCAAGTTCATAATGGTGAATAATGTGGGTGTATGGCGTAGAGTCTGATTTTAATAAATTACCCCAAGTTATTTTCATAACTGATGTGCTAAATGTGCTTGTTTGTTTACAATCTGTTTAGTATGCTTGGATTACACTTGTAATGAGACACAACTCCATTTTTGGTGCCACACATCAACACTAATTTGCACAAAATTTCACTTACACAGAAAGTCTTTGCACGTTTTCTTTCTCTTTTTCTCAACTGATCTCGTACTCAGTCATGCATTTCGTTAGAGGACTAATTGCCTCTCATTAATTTCTTGCAACATTGATTAATCAGTGCAGAAACGACATGGAAAATAGCATATGCAAATAGTTAATAGTCTCTTTTTGAATATCTGAATAGTTAACGACATGGCGAGTTAGTTATCAGTCTCTGAATAAATCTAATGAAGAAAATGAATTAGAATAATGTGCGACTGGCGTTTTATAGACTTCTGCAGCTGTGTAGAGAAAGAGAAAGTCTCAGCACTATAAAGCAATATGCTAAATTCTGATCTTTGAAAGAAATTATAAATTCTTATGATTAGAAAGTTTTTCTTTTTCGATTAGACTTCCATGTGGCATTGCCATTGAGCACCTGCAGTGAATAGATGGGTGACTAGGTGTTTCTCCATGTGCTTAATACGAAGATAAGATGCTTTTGGGGAGCATGTGTCAGATATTGTGCTTTTGCTCACACATAATACCCTGAAGAATCTTTTCTGATTGCTTGACACATCCCAGGTGGGATTTCACTATGTTATGCTCTCATACTTTTATTCCTTTTGGATTCACGGTGTTCAGAAACTCATAGTGTGACTCCCTTACAAACGTGCCATATAAAAGAGATCAATTTTCATTGGGTTTTTATTGTTATTTAGATCCTTTGTTACCACAGTCAGTGTTCCAGACAACCGTTTGCATTTTTGGGGTTGACGTAATGCTGTTTGTGTGTGCGTGTGCCTGTAGCTGTTGCATTTTCCACTGTTTGCTTGTATGGCCAAGAGGTTCTCATCCAATTCTTATCTCACATGCCACATGTATTTAAACACGTGCACACACACATACACATGCAGTCTTATCACCTCTTTGTGCTTATCTCACCTGTGCAAAATCATTCAGCTGGGAGAAAATAAACAAGCCTCTAGATATGTGTCACCTGACGAGAACTGACCCAAATATGACAGCTCTGACAATATACACACACACACACATTGTACCCTCCACCACTGATGTTAGCTGTGATTCTGCTCTTCACTTCAGCATTCAGATGTACTACATGGTCCTCTTGAGGCAGAGCTGGTATTATAAGTCTGAAATCAATATGACTGGTCTGAGGTGACTGCGGTACATTCCAGCCCCAGACCTGGTTATCAAATCCAGTTGGCACCTGACCTTTTAAGAGTCATGTATTGAGGTGGAATGTGGAGGTGGGTTGGTGAAGCTTTGGTGGTGTGCAACGGCCACATTTCATTGACATTAATGACCTTTAAATTCATATCGCTATGGATCAACGTTCACCAACGTGAACTTCACCCCCTGATCTTTTAGACAAGATGTAAATCTATAGAAATCAATTGTCTGTTTCTCCACCAGTGGCTATTCATTGACTATGCCAGATTCTAGAACCACTTTCTTAGGAAGTAACAAATGTTATGTGAAATAAAAGAAGTAACCAGCCTCGAAAACCAACTACGCTCAAAATAATTAATTGGTTTGAGTAGAGCTAACTCAAATTAAACAAATTAGTTCAAATCATGTTAACTTTTATGAGTATTTAGAACTTTCTTTTTCTTTTGAGTTCTCAAAACTGACACATTTTAAGTAATCTGAATTGTTTTATTGTTTTGAGTTTTATGAACTTCTTTCATTTTAGACCAACTTGCATTTATCTGAAACTGGGCTGAGTTTTCTGTTTCCCAGCATGCTTTGCCATGACATTCAAAAGGGAGAGTAAATGCTAAAAATTAAGCATTATATAATGTTATGTATGTAAGGTTAAAGTTAAGTGGGAGATTTAGTAGTGTTTAATGTTTTGTTATGCTAGTTTAGAAGAGTTTCTGTTATGTTTGTTGTTTTTTTTTATTTATTTTTTTTATATAGGGTTACTATCATGGTGACGAATGGAGCATGAGCTTAGTTTGAGAACAGATATATGTTACTTGAATGAGTATCTGTACTCATTCAACATATGCTATGCTATGCTAATGCTATAAAAGCATTGTGTTACTAATTAGCAAGGTGGCATTTATTGAATTGGCTAGTTAAAGCTATCCAAGTTTCCACTACTAAAAATATTTAAATTGAGATTACATGATGATTTTAAGTTAAATTAAATTAAAATAAGTTTCATTTATGTTTAAAGTCCAGTAATTCAATGCAGATATTTGAGTGACTTTGTTATATATCTTGAGAGTGATCTCTAATTGGTAATGGTATCTCATTTGGTGTATTATTTTCTGTGGGTGTAATGTTTTGGTTTCTTTTATTTCTTCACCAGACCTTTTGGTTGTTTTGTGCCTAAATAAATTTAACCAGCTTCAACCAGACACAAGCATCATTCTCAGTGTTGAAGATCACATCTGTTGAGTTTGCACTGTTGGACTGTTCCCTAGTTACCGCTGGCCCATCTGGTGAGATCCAACCAACTCTTCAGTCTTCCCATAAGGAACAGTGCAGGATTCAAGTATGACTTGATCAATGTCTGAGAGCAAAGGTTCCTGTCATGTTGTGTCGAATGTTGAGGTCGTTCAAAAGCAGTTGTACCTGACAACCCAAGGCGCCAAATGCTATGCGCCCCCCTAAAACAAAAGAAGAGATGAAAAAGGTCTAAAGGCCACTCTTTGTTGTTGGCTTTCACGAGCAATGAGAAATGAGGTTCAGGAATCTTAAGGAAGCCGTGTATAATTGGGCTAGTTTCCTGTTCTGCCTCACAGGAACCACATAGCTGAATTAAAACTGCTCAGTCTAAAATAAATCATGTGTAAAAGGCACTTGCAGTCTCACTGTGGACAATGTGACCTAGTTTGTTTGCTGATGAGTCCAAAATAAGTTCACCTGTATGTTCAAATCTGTATTGCATTGCATTGCAAACTACTAAGGCTATTTGGGGACCAAATAAAGGTGTGATATCACTGTCTGTTCAATAAGTTTAAATACATTTGATGTATCTTTTATCTGGTCTTTCTGGTCTCTTTCTGACTCAACTTTTCATTGATTTTTGTTGGGTTTCTGTGTAAAATAAGTTCACACATTGAAGACATATTGACTTATTTATATCCCAGACCTACAGCATGAAGGTAAAGGGGTTTGTGTTCCCTCGGGTATGATTCTGTCTTAAATAAATGGTTGAAAGGCTGAGTATACTTTGAGCTTATAACAAGCTCATTTAATTGGTCTGGCAGTGAACCTGCTGATGCGGGTGAGTGAATTCTGATGGGGCGGCTTTGACAGGTGTCAGGTGCAACATGTCAGATGTCACTATGATTACGCAGACTGTTTGGTCATTTATGAAATCCATATATCGGAGCTGCATATACACACATTCTCTCATTTAGGAATTTGGAACCCTCTTGAAACCATTAATTTAAATGTCTTTTAAAGTAAAAATGGAATTGTGAATAAATCTTTTGCAATTTGTGGTTCTCTCTTCTCTTTAGGTGAATGGGCGTGAATTTTCCAAGTCTGGACATGAGGGAACGGTGGAGGCCATGCGAAAGGAACCCATTGTGGTGCAGGTGCTGAGGCGGGGACCCTCTGGCCGGAACCAGAACAGCCTACAGGAAGTGTGTGTGGTGGACGTGTGCACTCAGACGGACATCACCTTTGAGCACATCATGGCTCTGGCTAAGATGAGACCCACTACCCCACCTGTGCCAGACATCTGCCCCTTCCTGCTGTCGGACAGGTACATAGAGTATGCTGCCAAAACTGTTAATTAAATTTAGGTTTAATTAGATTCAGGCCTAATCCTCTTTCAAAGTTTATTGTACTATATATTTGTCATAAGACATTATATTATGAATAAATAAATATATAATATAATTAAATAATATATGGTAACACTTTATTTTACAGTGTCACATTACATGTAGTTGCTATAGTAATAACTATAAATTATGTATAATTTCATGCAGCTAACCCTAAACCAAACCCTAATCCTAACCCTATAGTAAGTACATTACTTAATTTTTACTCCGTACTGAAATATATAATTACAGTGTAACAAAAATAACGTAAAATAAAGTGTTACCTAACTTATTTATATTTATATGATATGTATATATTTATTTATTTACATATTGTACAGTTGTCAGAACTATATAGATTTATTATTTATAATAACATTTATAATAAAAAAATTATATATATATATATATATATATATGAAATTTTAAAATGTTTACAATGTTATTATAAATAAAAATATATATCTGCATATATATAAAAATGTTTTTGACAAATGCTACCCAGTTATGCTTTTTTATCCAGCTGACTATGCATACTAACATCAGCACGTTATTATCAAGAATTTCTTCATCGCCAGGCAACAGCCATAACCTCCTTCCCCCATGAAATATCCCCACTGCTGTCGTAAAAGTCACGCCAGGGCCTATGTGTAATTATTGTAGTGGCTTCCCTTATCCATTTCCTGTAATGAGTAGTATACAGGGTGATTAAAACCTAATGGAGTGCTAAAATATCAAACATGCTGGCACAGAGGTTTCTCTTGGTGTTTAATGCCCTTTTACAGCTTTTCAACTGCTTGAGTTTGTCCAATAAGACTTGTGTCTGGAGATGATAGGCCACATCTGATTATTTGGCTCTTCATGTTCACGTGCTTTGTTTATTCATGCTAATCTGTTTGTCTGGCTACAGCTCAGTAAAATCAAAGATTTAGCTCATTTGTGTGTGTATGTGCTCTGCACAGATTGCTTAGGATTTTGGAATGGTGCATTTGCAATTGTACCCCAGCATGATGTGTTAACAGATTAATGAGTATTGTTTGTAATTACATGCTTCTCCTGACTGCAAACAAATTCTGTTATCTTCTTAAGTGTAATGCATGGATTCAGGGTCGGTCTGTGGTTCTGCGAATAAGATTGCAGGCATAAAGCTTAGTCTAGAGCATAAAGCTTATTTCTCTTGTTCTTTCTTTCTCTAGTTGTCATTCCATTCAGACTATGGAGCATGAATATTTTGATTGTCCAGAATATGTGGCCAGCACTCAGGCAGAGGTGGACAGGGCAGTTGAATTTGAGTGTGAGGTAAGTAAAAGAAAAATGCTTTCTTTAGGGACATATACACCTGATGTTAACATCCATCTCGGGTGACCCGATAACAAATGATCAGCCGAGCCATTTACATCTGACTTTACATGCATCTCAATGCAAGGGACTCTGATTACATGATTAAATACATCACTACATTATACATTATTGCTAAATGCTGTATGTATGTATTGTTCATGTTAGTTCATGTTAACTAATGCACTAATAAGAGAACTATATTGTAAAGTGTTACCTTTTCATCAATAAAAGAATCTGAATTAAATTAAAGAATTATATGGTCAAATGATGTATTTGGTTAATTTAATTCTGAAATTTCAAAAATAAGAGTTTCAAAAGGCATATGACTTCACTATTAATGAGTTAAAGTAGCATGTTACAGCTGGAGAGCTTTCAAACGATGCCATTTT
This sequence comes from Paracanthobrama guichenoti, assembly GCA_018749465.1. Classification (NCBI taxonomy): domain Eukaryota; kingdom Metazoa; phylum Chordata; class Actinopteri; order Cypriniformes; family Gobionidae; genus Paracanthobrama; species Paracanthobrama guichenoti. The sequence continues at coordinate 7,742,621 of CM031946.1, forward strand.
TCCTAATAAACAGGGGCATTAGACTCCACTGAGGTGTAATTAGTTTTATTTTAGTGACATTAATGTTCTTTCCTACTGGGTCTCTCGCTCATTTTGGAAAACAAATGCATGTGTGTTAATGAATCGTTATTATTATGATTCTTTGATTGTTGAAGGTACCAGCTTGTCACCAAATGTTTCTTCAAAAAAGTGAGATTTTGGGATATTACATCATTTGGGATCTTTTTTTCTATAAGTGAATTAGTGGCAGTTTCCTTCTTGGAAAATCAAAATTGCACAGTGCAGAAGTTGCTATATGATGTGGTCTTTGATTCATTATCTGGATGAGCCCCTTCTTCGGTCAATCACAAACAAATTTTTCATATCAGGCCAAGAGGAAACTAAGAACCAGCCCTCCTCCGAATACAGAACACATCCTTAATACTATAATCTGTAAAATTATCACAATGATTTTCCAGTTCCATCTTTTGCCGCAGTAGGTTAAGGGAGATTGTGTGGATTATTTTGCTCAGCAGGTCGGTTGATCCTCTTTGATGAGCATGTGGTCTGAACAATAGACTTGCAGAAAATATGAAGTATCGCTGAGCTTAGGAGCAGATCAATATGAAGCCGTATTAAAGCTGCAGGTGATGAATTGCATCCATTGTGCGGACTGACAGTAAACCAGATTCAGCTGAAATACGAGAAAGAGTTAGCCTATTTATATCACACCACAGACATTGCCGTGAACATGTTGGTATCGCATTTTTAGAAATTATTTGACAAATAAGAACACTTGACAGTTCGGTGTATGTGTACGTTGAAAAAAAGGAAAACCTCATATAGATGGAGTGGTAAATCTGGTTAATGTGGAGGGTGGAGTGCTTGATGTATGACGCTAGTGCTCGGTCAGGAGCGTCGACCGATAAATGAGCCGTTTTGCTTGACTGAACTGAGACCGGTGTCAGTGCATGTTGAGCTGTGGCTAACCGCTCTCCTTTGACAGATGAATGTCTCTCAAATGCAGCCCTGTCACTTGCGCCAGGCTTCGATCTTGACATATAACCCCCTCTGCCTGCTTGATTATATCATATTTCAGGGTGGCCTCATCTTTTTGTAGGACACATTTGTAGCCAAAGAAACTGGTCATGGTTTCATTTTAATGTAAAGCCAAATATTTAAGATGACTTTACTACTCTAAAACAATGCTATTAGTGCTGGAGTTTAGAAGCTATCAGAGGTGGCTTTTAACTGAACTGAAAAGGAATGTGCTGAGCTATTTTCTAGTTGCCTTCGTAAGAATAATATCTGCCTGGAAATCAGCATAAAGTATAGCTGAGCTCATTTCTATGTTTCTATTCATACTGCATGTCTATCACTCTTTCTGGCCCTTGAAATAGAAAAGAAAATGGTAAACTATAAGGTTATGTTAGGTTTGAATGGAATAAATGTGATCTATGGATGACTCCTGAATTTTAATATCTCTCTCTCTCTCTCTCTCTCTCTCTCTCTCTCTCTCTCTCTCTCTCTCTCTCTCTCTCTCTCTCTCTCTCTCTCTCTCTCTCTCTCTCTCTCTCTCTCTCTCTCTCTCTCTCTCTCTCTCTCTCTCTCTCTCTCTCTGTGTGTGTGTGTGAGTTACAGGAGGTTGAGCTCTGTCGAATGAACAGCCAGGAAAAACTGGGCTTGACTCTCTGTTATCGCACTGATGATGAGGAAGATACGGCCATTTTTGTTAGTCAGGTGGGTATTTGTAATTGTTAAGTTTTATTACTGGAAAAAAATCACACAAATTAGGGTTTTTACATTTACTTGGATGCATCAAACATTTTAGTAACCATGTTGTAAAACTGGAGATAGACTGACAATAAAAAAGTTCTGAAGGTTAATCATCTCCTTTCTCAGACCAAGTGTTGAAAAGAAAAGGAAAAAAATAGGTGACTTTGTAGTTTCAGACTCTATTTTGTGGATTTCAGTGCAGCAGTTCAATTTAACAGACAAAGATCTACTGAAAATGAACTGAAAATGCTTTTAGAACAGATGTTATTATGTTAATTTGGTGATCTGTGTTTAATTCATTAGCACATGTTGAAGTCACCTGTAAGATGTGGCACTGACCATCAAATTTGATGCAGGCAATCAAATTAATCGGACCAAACCCTTTTTTAACATCAATTAAAATTTTGTGAAAAGTAATTAAAAGATAAAAGCTCAGTTTGATCCATTCTCATTTTTCCACATCACTGTATTCCTTCACTGAAATTAAAAGTGTTTAATATGGAAAATGTTCCTGTTTTCCAAAGTTCAAATGGCAGACGATAGTCTACCAGGACTGAGTGAAGCATGAAGAGAGCAAGTCAAGTTTGGAAAATTATCTGCATACAGACATTTTTTTTGTTTCAGTGTTTTAATTGCTGATTTTAATTAGCAAGAAAATAGCACCCCTCCTGTCTCCTGTGGAGTGTAAAATAGCACTTTTTTCGCTCTCACCTCCTTGATACACCCAAAGGAAAACAAAGACTGAAAACAGGGACTGCATTTCAACAGGGACAATTCTACTTATTGTACAGATATTGCCTGCTCTTACACCATTTCTTGCTCAGAGAAATGTAAATGTGGAGCACCTGACATCAAACAGGAGGGAACTGCTTCTCCTTTTTGTATCGTCTCCAGAAAATGTATCATAACCTACAGAAATGTTCTATTAATACATGACTGTGAAAGTAAGTTATGCTAATATTAGTAATTAAAAATGCATTTATGCGTATAATGCTTGTCAGTGTACGGCAGTGATGTTTTCAGCCTCCTTCTTATGCAAATTCTTATAATGCTAAAGAATATTGTTGTTTTAATAAGAAATTTTGTCAAATGCAAAATATATAAATATGTATTATTTTGAGGGGGAATGAATGTATTATTTATCAGAATGTATCATTTTAAATGTGTATTATCATTTTCCCACATCCTTTATTTATTCAGTGCAGTATTCACTTCCAATCCTTATATATTATATGGGGGTATTAAATTGCCTTCTTTTGTGATAGTCTGAAAGGAACAGATTTTTCTCATTATAGAACAGATATGCAAATTAATCTGTTACAATAATGAATTATTTTTGTGATAAGTCATGGAATTATTACTGGTGTGTTGAGATGAATTATGACAATTTACATATTGATGCCATGTTTGTTGTACTGTTGATAGGTCGAACTCAACAGCATAGCTGCAAGGGATGGACGCATCAGAGAGGGAGACCGAATTTTACAGGTGGGATGCATTTAATCTTGTTACACACCTATACACGCTCATTCACGCTTACAACCATCCTATGAATCCAGATGATGTTTTTGATTATATAAAAATAAAGGTTCTTAAATGGTTCTTTGGCGGGGTGTATGGTTCCATGACATTTACATTTATGCATTTGGCAGATACTTTTATCCAAAGCGACTTACATTGCATTCAAGGTACACATTTTTACATTTTTGTCAGTTCTTGCTTTCCCTGGGAATCGAACCCATGACCTTGGCGTTGCTAGTGCCACGCTCTTATTGTTTGAGCTACCATGAAGAACCTTTAATATCCAAAGAACCTTTCCATTGTACAAAAGGTTCTTTGTAGTGCAGAAAAGGTTATTTAGACTATAAAATAGTTAGAAAAATGATGGTTCTTTAAAGAACCTTTCACAAAACGGTTCTTCAGGGAACAAAACAATTGTTCTTCCTGGCACCTTTATTTTTAAGGGTGTACAGTAGGTCCAAAAGTATAGAAACACACTGAATTGGATTTTTCTTTACTTACTTATAAAATAATGACTATATAATATCTAAAATATAATTTTCACTAGACGTGTGTGTGTGTGTGTGTGTGTGTGTGTGTGTGTGTGTGTGTGTGTGTGTGTGTGTGTGTGTGTGTGTGTGTGTGTGTGTGTGTGTGTGTGTGTGTGTGTGTGTGTGTGTGTGTGTGTGTGTGTGTGTGTGTCTGTACAAATCTTGAACAAACGAATTCAGCCACTGGATCATGATAAATTGCACTTAAACAGCAGTTTTAACTGGATCTGCTTTTGCAGAATGTAGACCAAGTTGGTGTGACATTCAGCAAAAACAGTAGGGTTAAAGATTTGGAGAATTTATGAGAAAAAGAAGATAAAGAAAGAGCAAGATGCAAAGGACGCAAGGCATCTGGATGTAACATTGAGGGAGATGAATACAGTGGTTCAGTGCACGTCTGTCTCACTCTCTCCACCCCTATTATCTTCTTTTGACAGTGCCATTACTCTATAGAAGAAAAGATGAACGGCACCTGTCAGAGGCTGCTTAATTGTGTGTCTGGGCGTGTACTGCCACAACGCTTTTTATAAATGCTGTGGCTCCTGCAGCCCAGTCGGCAGTCTTAGTAATCGATTCAAAGTCTGTCCTCCAGTAAATGCATAATTGACTGAAGGCTGTTATCTCACGAGGGGGGCCTAGTTTTGGTGTCTATGAGGAAATGCAATTTTGCTCCACTTCTGTCACTGATGAAGTGTGCTTCCGGTATGAAAATCCTGACACTCTGTCATTATCTTTGTGTGTATGTAATTGTCTCTCTGTGTCCATGTTTTTTCCAGATAAATGGTCATGACGTACAGAACAGGGAAGAGGCTGTCGCTCTCCTTTCAAATGAAAATTCCAGATCCATTGTGTTACTTGTCACCAGACCTGAAGGACAGGTGAGACATAGTTGTAAAACTTAACCCACACTAGTACCACAGTTTTATTTGTGTCGCATATTTATTTATACATTTACAATCATCATAAAGATGCTTTTTGCAGTCAAATAGTGCTATGGCATCTACTAGCTTACACTAACTGAGTTATGGTAACTAGCCAAATCTTGACCCCTTGGTTAGTCCACAACTGGTTAACCCTGTTGGGCTTTTCTCTCTTAGATGGATGGAAGCTGGCTAGATGAGGACCATCATGATTTCCTAGAGGAGCTGAAGATGGAGATTTTAGAAGAACAGAAAAAGGAAGCAAAGCGGGTAAGTGTGACCATATTTGCCAAAAAAATTCCTTAGCCAAAACTTTATGTTCTGACAGGCATTAAGAGGTTGTATCTGTTCATGTTTTGCAGTCAAAAAGACATGAGGAAGCCTCTGCAAGTACAGACACAGCAACATGTTCCTCTTCCATTCTGGAGAAGGACAGTGGTGTGAAATGCAGCTTTGAGGAGAGTTCTGAATATGAATTGCTCTCTCATCCCCAAACACAGACTCAAAAACAACTTAGAGACAGGTGGGAAGCAGGCACGCATTTGGTTCCAATGGACACCGTTAGCTTAGCCAGGCAGGAGAAGGGTCAGGAGGGCAGGTTGAGTGAGAATGGGGTGGAATGTGACCATTTCCAGCAACTCCTGGAGCTAAAGTGCCAGATTCGCAATGGTGGAGAATGCGGGTTGGTCTACAGGCGAAGTAGTACTATCGAGTGCAGCCTGACGGAGCAGGGTGGCAGTGGAGTGGCACGGGAGCTGCATATGCTAAACGAAGAGCTGCGCAGCATTGAACGTGAGTGCCAGAGCATCATGCAAGCCCACCAGTTGCGCAGGGGCAAGCACGACTCACCCCGAACAGATAAGGAAAGTCGACTGCGTCGTAGCAAGCTTGCAGATATTAACGAGCATCCAGAGAGACTACAAAGTGAGAAACTCGGAGATAAAGACAGCTCTAGTGCCTACAATACAGCCGAAAGTTCCCGCTCAACTCCACTGGGAACAGAAGGATCACCCGACCACTCGCTACAGCGTCGAGTCCACCTGACCAATCAGAGGAACCTGCGGAGTACCCAACACCTGCAGAGTCCCTACAATAGTCCCATTTTGTCTTTACCCAGCCAAAGTAGCCCTGCTTGCAGTCGTGCCCATACACACACTAGCTCAACACCACCCTTACAGACCCCCATCACCAGTCCCGGTTCACAAGGACCCAGCCAGGCCTTCTCCAGCAGCTTGGAACAAAGCCCCAGCAACCCCTCAGAGTCAGACCCAGCACTTCCTGCTGATGATGAGCGCTGTGAAAAAGAAAGAAACCGTAATAGGGTTACAACCGGTCGGCACTACCATTCGCCCTATCACAGCAACACCACAACAACTCAGCCTCCCAGCACACGCCATTACCAGAGTTACCTACAGCTCCTACAACAACATTCCTCATCCTCTCTGGAATACTCCCAGAGCCAGCTTAGCCTCCTCAGCCTCTGTGGACGACCTGGACCTTCACAACCTGGCCGAATTGAATGGAAAGTTAAAGTGCGAGCAGACGGAACCAGGTATGTGGCACGTCGGCCTGCACGAGACCGTATCCTACGCGAACGAGCCTTACGGATCCGGGAGGAGCGCAGCGGTGGGATGACTACAGATGATGACGCAGTCAGCGAGCTGAAGATGGGGCGGTACTGGAGTAAAGAAGAACGCAAGCAGCAGCTAGCACGGGCAAGAGAACAGCGACGCAGGAGGGAGTTCATGCAGAGGAGCCGGCTTGAGTGCCTCAGGGAGACCATGGGGACAGCGAGTGGGGAAGTCAGCATCCTGGAGCTCAGCCATAAGAAGATGCTAAAGAAACGGAACAAGAAGATCCTTGACAACTGGATGACCATTCAAGAGCTCATGAGCCATGGAGCACGAGCACCTGAGGGCACCAAAGTTCACAATGCCTTCCTTTCAGTCACCACAGTTTAGTGAAGAGCTTGACCCAAGGCGTTCTCGGTTTCTGTACTTGCCTCATTCCAAGTGGCCATTTTATAAAGGTGAAGATGCAGATATTTTTCATGTTTTGTGAAACTGAGTAATACTTTGTGAAAACTCATTTCAACTGAACTCAAGACTTCAAGAAATGTGAATGTTCAAAAACTCTTTTGATATACTGACACGTTGACACTACCGGTACAGACCTCGCTGTGTTTTCATACTAGAATGTATAAAAATTGTTTTAATAGGATTTTACACACTACATTGTCATTTAATGTAGTGTTACTTTCCATGCATTTGTATTTTATAAATGGCGAAAAGTTTTCATGCGATATAAAATACAGTACTTGAATTTCGGCTTTTGCTGCCATTACATCTTTTAAATCTGAAATGTAAATATCTGTAACTGTTCTTTATCGAGATCTTCATGGGAAAAGGTCTTCATTGCAGCTTAATGGGTTTACAAGAGTCCTTTGACATACCGCACGATGTTACCATTTTAATGGTATTGTATACAATATCTACAATTTTTGTACTGTTCTGTATGAACATAATTTATATTTTTGAGTCTAATAAGTTATCTTATTCCATCTTTATAATGCCAAATGACCCAGTCTGTATCCCAGTCAAGCGCAGTTTCTACCACTCTCATTGTGCCTTGTATAGAGGCTCATTTTTCTACTACAGTTTGTGAAGAGACACCCTGAGTAATCTTGCTGTCATGTTTTTAGTCTCTTTTTGATGTGTAAGACATCTTTGTAGCCGGGTCTACGTGTTCTAGGTGTGCTACATGGGGTAAAAAATAAAAATAAATTATTGTTATATAAGTTAAACATTAACAGTTTTGTTATCATTTCTTCTCACATGGTTTCCAGATTTTCTAGGTTTACCAGTTTTATTCAGCATACAAAGATATTTGTAGCTTTCGGCTTTGATTGATTCGTTTTCTAGATTGACAGCTCGAACTAATTAAGCTCGAGATCAAGAACCGCATTTCTGAGATAAACTGTGATTATATCATTAGACGTTGGCATTTGTCCAGTTCGCATCTCACCCAAATACCAGACCTGTCATTGTTAAACTGACATCCTGTCAGACGGTAGCATTAAAATCAGATATGTTTGATTATAAATATATGTAATTCTTTGTATGAATATCTAAATGGTTATCTTGCCCTCAGCCCTGCAAAACACTGCACAAAAAAAAGACTGTGTTCTCAAAAATATCTAAACAAAAGAAAAAATTTATTAAGATATTTACTTTTCTTACGCAGTTAGTCTTATAGGCATGCAATCTCACAAAACAATGTTACATTTATGTTTAAATGGCTTTGTTTGCCAGTGGTGGCAAATATATTCTCTCAAAACAAGTCTTATGCAATTTTGCTCCTCAAGTATATTGTTTTAGGGATATTTCGATAGAAAACCAGGCAAATTTGTATTTATTTAGTATGACAACAAATGCGCTAAAAACCAATAATCAAAATGAATGCATAAAAAAAGGATCAATTGATATTATGTGCAGGTTATTTTTTACACATTGTTCTGAATGGATGAAAGCTGCCCAAGGCTGTTAGGATGGTTTGTGTGTGTGAGGGAGGTTTGAGGCTTTTTGAAGTCTAATGTTTTTCATCTTTGGTATGAATGTGTGCTGCATGTAAAGACCTGTCTGCCCCTGTTTCAAAGTGATAACACCATGAATCTGAATGGGTACCATACATCTGCATTGAGTTACTAGAACTGATTTCATTGAGACCCTTTTGAACACAGCCTAATTGTATTATTGGGGTCTGTCTGTCTACTTAATTTGAGTAGAAATGTACAATATTCTAATTGTAAGAATGTATCCATAATCACCTGTGATACTCTTTTGTGTAACTGAAAAATCAGAACAGCCAACAAAATTCATGCCACAGGAGCTCTTGAATATTTCAGCATGTACAAGTGTATGGATCCATCTTCTCATCATAAATCCTCTCCATTTTTAGTTGTTTAATCATTAGATTCTTCCCATCTTTCATGTTTTAAAACTTCAGCCAAAGCTGAACTCTCAGGTTTATGAAGTTTTCCTAATTACCAGCTACAGAAATTGCCCCCGTCTTGCGTTATGGCCCTGATGTGGAAGGAGACTGAATATGGCGAAAGAATGCTGTGTATTATGTATGTGTGGCAGTCGTTTACCTCGTTATGATTCTCTTTCACATTTATTTATTCATAAATGCTCATTATGACTGACAGAGCGGAGACTTGTGAAATGGGAGAAGGGATATCAAAGCAAGTGCATTTTTTTTTCCCTCCTCACTGTCTATCTCGCTCTCCCTACTTTACTACAAAGAATAATGGAGAGCACTGCTGTCAGTTTCTGTGATGTTCACACTTCACCTAGCAGAAGAGCTTTAAAATCTACTTTAAAATAAAAACTGAAAATTCTGTCATCATTTGTACTCGTATATACCCTTGCATCATTCAAAACCCATATCATGAGAACAGGTGTGTGTGTGTATATATATATATATTATATACCGATCAGGCATAACTTTATGACAGGTGAAGTGAATAACACTGATTATCTCTTCATCACGGCACCTGTTAGTGGGTGGGATATATTAGGCAGCAAGTGAACATTTTGTCCTCAAAGTGGATGTGTTAGAAGCAGGAAGTTTGGGCAAGCGTAAGGATTTGAGCGAGTTTGACAAGGGCCAAATTGTGATGGCTAGAAGACTGGGTCAGAGCATCTCCAAAACTGCAGCTCTTGTGGGGTGTTCCCGGTTTGCAGTGGTCAGTATTTATCAAAAGTGCTCCAAGGAAGGAACAGTGGTGAACCGGTTGCATGGTTTGATGAATCACATTTTCTTTTACATCATGTGGATGGCCTGGTGCATGTGTGTCGCTTAGCTGGGGAACACATGTCACCAGGATGCAGGGAAGAAGGCAAGCCAGTAGCATTGGCATTGGCAGTGTGACGCTTTGGGGCAATGTTCTGCTGGGAAACCTTTGGTCCTACCATCCATGTGGATGTTACTTTGACAGGTATCAGCTACCTAAGCATTGTTGCAGACCATGTACACCCTTTCATGGAAACGGTATTCTCTGGTGGCGGTGGCCTCTTTCAGCAGGATAATGTGCCCTGCCACAAATCAAAAATGGTTCAGGAATGGTTTGAGGAGCACAACAACGAGTTTGAGGTGTTGACTTGGCCTCCAAATTCCCCAGATCTCAATCCAATCGAGTATCTGTGGGATGTGCTGAACAAACAAGTCCGATCCATGGAGGCCCTACCTCGCAACTTACAGGACTTAAAGGATCTGCTGCTAACATCTTGGTGCCAGATACCACAGCACACCTTCCGGGGTCTAATGGAGTCCATACCTCGATGGGTCAGGGCTGTTTTGGCAGCAAAAGAAGGATCAATACAATATTAGGAAGGTGCAATGTTATGCCTGATTGGTGTATATATACAGACAACTTTGAATGCTACTGACCAATCAAATTCAAGTATTTCAGAGAGCTGTGTAATAAATATATACTTCTATGTAGATATTGTTTGAAAAAAAAAAAGTGTTCCACTGAAAAAAAAAAAAGAAAAAAAAAAACTGCATACATATGTTTGGAACAGCATGAGTGTGATAAAATAATGACAGCCATGAATTGGTGAGTCTAGACAGACTGAATACACAGTGTTACTTACCTGACACAACTTCTGTCCTGATATTGTGTAATGACTTTTCGCTTCTGGGGTGTAGAGTGTCACATTCCTCTTAAGTTTTTGGCATACTTGAGCTGAACTCAGCAGTATTTGATAGTTTGTTCTCCCCCGACACATCCTTTTGCATGCTTTTTGAAGCTTCAGCTCTCAGAGCTCTCAAAGCCCGTTGGGAAAGCAGAGACATGAGAGAGCATGACAGAAATAATGGGGTGAATCCAAAAACGAGGGCAGATGAACAGACAAAAGAACAGAGAGCTGACAGGGTGGGAGGAGAACAGTAGTGTGTTTTTTTCTATATGGCCATCTTCTGACTTTGGTGATGGACACACAGGCTATGAAAATGCCCTGTGAACATTTATTTTCTGGCATTTTTAACAAGCTGTCAAACACAGCAAATCTGAGTTTGTAAGAAATTAGTTGGAAAGGTGATGGAATTAAGGTCAAAGCAGAAAACTAAAAGTAAAATAATACTACAATAGAGGGTATGCGCATGACGTCACCATCAGCCAGAGTGTCTGCGGTCACACCCACTGAGTGGCAAAAATACTGAGCGGCAGCATTGGTTTTCAGCATGAATGCTGCGAAGAACACACAAAACACACTAAAATGGGAAAGAGCTTTGAGATTGACTGCATAAATAGATTTACAGACTGTAAAAAAGCTACAGAAAAGAGAAGCAAATGGATCACTGCAATTCACAGAAATGACTGGACTCCAGGCAGTGAAACGTTGATTTGTAGTTCTCGTTTTGTGTCAGTATGCTGACTCATCAATTAAATATTAAATCATCAAATAAACCATGATTCCTGGTTGCATGTCAATATCCATGGATCATGGGATCTTTGGTAAGTTTTAAGGAACACTATATGAAGTCCAAACTTTAGCTTAAACTGATAATCATTTGTTTTGCTTACGTCTTCGCAGTTTCCCCTATTAACTCCATTCATGCAGCAGGCTCTATTGCCACTCAGTCCAGCTGAGGGGGCGTGTTCCGGTGGGAAAGTGACGTCAGTGCATACCCTCTGTAGAGTGCAACAGTCCTTTTTCAGCAGCGCTGGTTCCAGAAGTATTTTTTTAATTCATATTTCCCATAGGGATTTTCAAATAGTCTTCGTTAAAGAGATATATGACATGAACCAAGCCAATCACAATGCTACAAACTTTGATTTGAAACAAAAAAGTTTTTCAAAATCGGACAAAAACTACAAGACTGTGTGCTTAATGGTTTTAGAACTAAAATCACATGAAGCATTGCAAACAGCATAATTAAAAATTATGGAGAAATATAAAACTACTCATTTTGTTAGGGGCCACCACAATAAAGAGTTAGCAGATATTCAACAGGCAGTATACTAATACTCTAATGAGAGTTAGTTGACATGTAGTTGCAAAGTAGTCAACAGAATGTTCAGAAGGGATCATCAAAATAAAGTGGTACCTATATCCTCCTGACACACACACACACACACACACACACACACACACACACACAAGATTTTTGAATTAGGTATTTTATTTTTATATGCCATTACATTGTTTAGAGCATGAGAAACAATTTTTTTTTTTTTATTCACCAATCAATTTTTAGGTTTCAGGATTTTTTTAACCAAGCATTGTTTAAAGATTATTCTCAACTATGAAAGATATAACAGAATTAATTGATATACCATTTTACTTTATGCAATATGTGGGTAGAATGGCCATACATGGGTTTTCCCATTCAATACAATGTATCTATACAGTGTATCTAATTTTCATATTAATGTGTTCTTTTCATGATAATATCTAATATTTCATAGGAATATTGATATGTAATTGTCTCCAAAATGCCTGATAAACATGATTTAAGTCCTGGTGTCCACTATAGTGGACATGTATAAAATCAATACCCTGTTTTGTCATATTTTGATTAGAAACCCCATAACGTTTTCCTGAGATGTTGATTTATAAAAATGACCTTTTACCTTTACAAATTAAAGCTGCAAGCAGCGATGAAAGGGCCCTCGCACCTGGCGCCACTGCCACCTGGCCATACTATTATCAAGCATGTGAAGTTTAAGGCAGATTGACATTGTATGCCTGAGTTACAACAACTTCCTGTTTCGTGGTGTTAATCGCATACATTAGCACTTAGCCAAGTGTTGCATGATTTAACATGTTTCTAGAATGTTTGGTACGTTGTGGCATATTTAAATGTGTTTCTGGGTGTGAATTACAGTGTAAAGCAGTGTTTCCCAACCACAATCCTGGAGGAACACAAACACTGCACATTTTGCATGTCTCCTTTATCTGCCACACCCATTTCAGGTCTTTGAGTCTCCACTAATAAGATGGTCATTTGAATCAGGTGTGTTTGATTAGGGACACATGTAAAATGTGCAGTGTTGGTGTGCCTCCAGGATCGTTGTTGGGAAACACTGGTGTAAAGCATGCCATTTCCTGTTGCCTGCAGGTGGCGCTACGACTAACTGAATATTGGCATGTAAATGTCTTCAGGCCAGGACTCTTATCAAACACGTGAAATTTGGGGCAAATCGGACATTGTATGCCTGACTTACAACAGCTTCCTGTTTCATGGCAAAACATCAGATTTTGTGAGGCCGCCATGGACACGCCCTTCAGGGAAAACTCTTTCACAATTTAACATTGCTAAGGCCTTAAGATTAGACTGACCAAACATGATGTTGTTCTGGTTAAATCTCTATGAGTTAATCACAGTGTAAAGCATGCCATTTCCTGTTGCCCGCAGGTGGCGCTATGACTGTAGCTGAATATTGGCAGGTAGATGTCTTCAGGCCAGGACTCTAATAAAACATGTGAAGTTTGGGGCAGACCGGACATTGTATGCCCAAGTCACAGCAACTCCCTCTTACATGGCGAAACATCGAACTTTGTCAGACCGCCACAGACATGCCCTTCAGTGAAAACTCAAGATCTTCGCAAACTTCACCAAGGCCTTTAGATTAGACTGTGCAAATATGATGTTAATCTGATTAAATCTCTAGGAGGAGTTCATTAAAGTACAACGTCTGGAAATTCGGACTTCCTGTTGGTTTTCAGAATTTGCACCAGGAGACTTTTTTGTAGGTATGTGGCTGTTACGAATCTCATACCTGTATGTGAAACGTAGTGCGAGGGGCACTTGAAAATTTGTAGTTGGCGCTATGGAGTCATTTTGCCACGCCTAATTCTGAAACCCATATCAGACGTACATTTTCACCACTTCTGATGCGTGTGCAAAGTTTGATGAGTTTTCGAGCATGTTTAGGCCCTCAAAAATGTGATTCATTTCAGAGAAGAAGAATGAAGCAATTACAATAGGGTCCTCACACCATCAGTGCTCGGGCCCTAAATATTATCATGTTTCCATAAGAATGCTAAATTTGATCTAAATTAATGTTAATGTAAGTTAATGTTGAAACCTCCCAACATTTGGTACCAGGAGGATACAAACATTTCAGTATTTTGAAAGTGTAGGGAGATTTTCTTGTGCATCTCACTCTTCTGAAACTATCATATTTGAGTCTTGAAACAAAAACAGTGTCTGGCATAATTAAAGGCTTACACTGTGACACTGTGAGACATCAGTGCCCATGTTGAGATTCATTGAACAATGTGTGTTAATCCCACAGTAAGCAGCTGTTTGTGCATGGAGATGGAGTTAACCTGAAACTAAGGCAGTGCTCCTCCAAACACGGCAGCGACTCTAATCCTCCATGCGGCATTAGGGATTCATGTTTCATATTTGGGAAAACAACACTTGCGCACACTGAGAACAAAAGGAATATTTTTCTGCAGGCAAGAAGGCATAATTTGTATAGACAGAAGACAAAGAAAAAATAGTTTTTTGTGCCTTTGTGTCACACATGAAGGGTCGTTGACACTGACAGTGTAGGCAGCAGTCAATGAGAGTTGGTGATTTTAGCAACATGAAGGACAGCGACTGATGTCCAATGACAAAGTTAAGGAAAGTTTATTTTTATGCAAATGAGCAATGTTGTAATACAGTGGTATTCATTTATAACTTTTCATGTAGAGCAAGGCCCACTGAAAATCCATTCAGCCTCCATGCTCAGATCTCAGCAGGTGCAATCGACCCCCTTCCAGCCCCTCAGCTCTCATTGGTTTGTTAAGGTGCCGTTTTTAGCACAGCAAGTTTTGGCAGTCAAAAATGTGAGCACACAGGAGGAGAAGCACAGTAATAATTAGCTGAGCTGACAACATGCCAGCAGCTCACACACACACACACACACACACACACACGCACGCACGCACGCACGCACGCGCACGCACGCACGCACGCACACTTATCATTTTGTCTTCTTTTTATTTGCTTCAAAAGAATGCAACATTCAGTGTATTCTTACCTTGACTTTATTGTATTTCAAATGCCATTTCAAGCAATTATACAGAGTGGAAATCTGGAGTAACACACTGATATTAATGGGAACAAATAAAAGTTTGGAATTATGGATCAGTGCCGCTGTATTATTATTGTTCTTTTGTTTAGAATAGGTCATGTTTTGCAGAATTCAGTTAGATGGATGTTGTTTCAGAAAGGAAACAGTAATGTTTTATGACAAAAGATAATTTCTCTCTTCCTTCACTGAAGATGCTCGGCTTTCTTCTCTTAAAAATCTGCTCAGTTTAGCTATATTGATCCAGCACAGGTGAGATGTTTTCTTGGCACGCCTCACAGATCCTCTCATTGTTGTCTGACTCTTTTGTACCTCGCCAGTCCTTAAAAAATGCTCCCAGGCGAGAGCAAAGGATGGCAACACGCAGAACATGTTTCTTTCTGTTGCTTATGTATCCTACAAATACACAATTTCTTTAGTTAAAAAGGTTTAATTGATTTAAATGAGCCTTAATGGCCTTTTTGAGTCTTTTTTATGAACTCAAAGCTGATAAAAACATGCATCCAGGTATTTTGTTGTTGTAGATGAATGCATTTGGGTAGTTGACATCCTGTGGTGTGACATGCTGTACTCCATAAGCACCATTTTGATAATTAATTATAATTATTATGCATGCAGCTTAATGAGCTCATATTAAGAGACTAAATGGAACATTTGTATTTTAAAAAACTAATTTGTTACACTGTTGTGCGAAATAAAAAATAGTGAAATATTGGCTGCGTCCGAAAGCTTAGACTGCTGACTTGTTGCCTCACTGGCTTATCAGGCAATGACTCTGTAGGCAGTGTTTCCGCATGAAGCCACCTCACGGAACAAATTTCTGAGGCATCGTAACAGTCTAATGATCTACAACAAAATAGCGTGAGTTTTGGTGATAACTAAGCAAATATTTAATGACTACAATGGTAATTTCTCGCTAGAAATGACATCAAAAGTGGAAAATGATGGTACATTTACATACAAGCTGACCACCATATGCAACTTTCAGACACCATCTTTATTTTTTACCTCAACTGTCACAGAATGGAAAACACAGGATTGTGGGATATCAAAGGCAGCGAAGGATATCTCAGGAGACAGGAAGTAAAGCTTGCATTGGATTTGGACGTGCCTTGGAGTGCATCCTCTGAAGGCAGCATTTTTAGGCTTTCGAATGCAGCCACTGGTAAACATATATAAAAATGTATATAACTATATGCTAAAATGTATACTTTCCCTTATGCATTTATATTAAAACGCAATATTT
This sequence comes from Paracanthobrama guichenoti, assembly GCA_018749465.1. Classification (NCBI taxonomy): domain Eukaryota; kingdom Metazoa; phylum Chordata; class Actinopteri; order Cypriniformes; family Gobionidae; genus Paracanthobrama; species Paracanthobrama guichenoti. Next base: position 7,758,686 of record CM031946.1, read on the forward strand.
TGAGAGTGATTTTTAAAAAGAGGGCTGATTTATTCTATTTTTTTCATTTTAAAATAATAGCATTCACTATTGCGAATAGCGACGAGCCCCAATATTCTGAGTGCTGGATCTAATAAGCCTGAAATGGCATGTGCCAATCAGCCATATGGAGTTTCCTTTCTTCCTCCTTCTCCAACACTAGTTTAAGTGGTTTTTTTTTTTTTTTTTTTTTGTGCAGTAAGTGAGACTCATTTTATAAACATGAATGTGGCTGGTCTTCCACTTCTTTCTCTCTCAGTGAAAAACTTTATAGAGGTGTGAGGTCTGACAGCCCACTCCTGTTCCGACTGAGGAGCACAGATGGCGCCCCTCTCATAGAAATCCTTTTGAAATCCCTTTGAAGCCATGAAAAATGAAGAGCAAATGAAAATAAATTAAGAGGTCCACTCAAGAAGATTGAACTGGCTGATTCAGACTTTACAGAAGTGTGATCGCCGGACTTTTATTGCAGAAAGCAGATGGATGTTTGATATTTCACATTGTGGCAGGTTATTGATTTATTTGATCTCATTGTTTGATGTGCAATCAACATTTTAGCAGAGCTCTGACTTCAGAAAAGAAAATATTAACCCATATGCTAGTTTCTTCTGAACTAGAAGGAATTTAATTGGAATATGGCACTTTTTTTTCTTACAATAAATGCAGTGTTAAATCACTCCAAAAGTGCACAAACTGCAGGATGCATAATGCAAGAGTCAGACATGCACTTCTGTGATCAATAAAAGATTCATTTGAGGAAAGGATGTGAGTGTATAAGTAAACGCCCAGCCACTCTATGTGCGGACTAATCAGATTACCTGACAGAAAGATGAACAGTCCTACATGGAGATATTGATTCAGCTAATTAAACTCAATGAAAGTTCTGTTTGTGATTGGATTCATAACCAAAAGTCAGTCGATGCAAGCGGGTCTGCAAATGAGACTTGTTGCATTGCATCCAATGTATTGAACATACTTTGGCGCCACATTACTTCGGCTCCAGACTGTTGTGTTAAGTTGAGTGTTCTTGAGTAAGTTCTTGTGTTAGGAGTGAAGATGTGATCAGTGCATATATGTCTTGGAAAAGCTTTTATTTTAATTCAAAATAAAAGAGGGTCCATGAGATGTAAGCTAATGGAAACCCATGGGCAGATGACAGGGTCCCAAGTCGCATACTAAAAAGTCTGTAATTAAACAGGATTTATTGAATGAAGAATGCCTTTTAAATTCCAGTTAAATTGAATGAATCACAAACATGTAGAATTGTGAATCAACTTTAAGGAAGTACAAAAAAACAACAACATATGAGTACTTTAAAAGTAGGAATTTTAACGTTATCATGCTAACGTTATGATAAATGTTATCATGCACACAACATATGGGGTATTTCCAGACACATTAGATGATATAAATACAATTAAAGTTTGAAATTTCTTCTACAGAATTTTGTACTTAATGTATTTCTTTGTATTTACTAAATTACCTTTCATTTTATGGGTCATAATGGAAGAGCACTTCATTTCCCAGAATGCTCTAATTTACCCTAATGTTGATGTGATGAGCCACACCTGTGGTTTGTCTACTATAGGACCTTGTGTGAACTTGAGGAGCACTGGCTTTATGTATCTTGTTGGTTATAACTGCAAAAATGGCTGCAATATTAAAGTTAGTTCTGAGAAAATGTCAAGCGTCATTTGATTAAAAAAAATGCAAAAGCAAGTGAAAAGAGAAGGATTTAGGGCACACTAATGCTGCCTTCACGTGCTCTTGGAATTATCGTAAATATGAGTTTCCTTAAAATTGCACATGAACGCCCTCCCATTTCAAAATTTTAATGCGATGAGCTTGGAATCACGACTTCAGAAGTGGGAATTATCAAATTTCCGATAGCACATGAAGGCGGCATTAGAAGCGTGTGTTTTTGCACATATGCCACCTGCTCCGTCATGGGACTAGTAATGGATAAAAAAAATAATATTTGAGGGGTAGCAGATCTTCCATCATGCATTTATATTGTTCCTATATGGGTTAGTTCTCTAGAAAATCTGGTTGTTTTTGTGAATCATGCAACAATCCCCTTCCATGTGAAAATCTGTGATTAACAGGTATTTTCCCACAATCTCTCTTTTATAAACTGTTCATCTCTTAGCTTATAGAGTGACTGTGTTATATGCCGTATTGTTTGTTCATTATCAAATGAGAATCTGGTAATGCTAGTAAATGCACCACATAATTGATACTGCATTTTGTTCTAACAAGATGTTGGTTCATTACTGGCCTAAGGTATGATGATGACTCTATTCATTTGCTAATTTTATTATTAAATAATGCATTAAAAGCATGTAAGCAGAGATTGTTTAACATCATAATCTTTATTATGTTTCATGATCTCAGGCTGAGAAATGAAAGAAGGTGTCTTTTAAACTGGTTGAACTAATGGTTGAGGTATGGACTGTTGTTGTATGCAATGTTTTTGCTTCCTATTATATTGAATTAGAATTGTTTTTTTGGTTTTAGTTTTTTTCCTTCTTCAGTTTAATGCCTACATGCAACAACAGCCTGTAATGCACTGCAATGTTATGATGATGTGCAGTTCATTAGAGTAAATGTCTTTTGAGAACAGCTGTTCACTCAAAACAAACCCAGGCCTGGTGATGTATGGAAGGTCCTTGAATTTTTCCCATTTCTTATCAATTTGTGTAAGTCTCATTTCAGCTATTATGAATGCAAAAATGTATCTCTATATATAATCTCCAGGCTTTCTTTGACCTCGATGTGCTGAGTGTTTCTTTCTATGAATCAGTGAGCTTGCTAGGAGTACTGCTTATAACTCAAAAGGGAGTAATTATTCAGAAAAAGTGCTGTGGAAAGCAAAACTGGGCAAATATAGCAAGACCTAGATACAGAGATTGAGAACTGGTGTATGTGTGTGCGGATGCATGAATGTACAGTATTGGGAAGAGACTTGTAGGGGTCTTGTGAACTATATTCAAAATGTGATGATATATTCCACCAAACCAGAATTATGCTTTGACTTCAGTGAGCTAGACCTGAGTGTAATTTTGAATTTCTTAATTATTTGAACCTCTTTGATATTTCAGCCTGATCTCCTTATTCGTAAGTGTTCATGTAATGGTTGATGGTTTCATGCAGGTTTTTGTTGAAGTAAAGAAGTAAAAATGTGTATGTATGCTCAGTATTAGAAACATCTAAGTCTTTATGTACAATTTATATATATAGTGCTGGGCAATCGATTAATCGCATCCAAAATAAAAGTTTGTGTTTATAGAATATATGTGTGTGTACTGTGTAATTATTATGTATATATAAATATTCATGTATATATATTTATATCATTTATTTTATATAAATATAAATATTTAATATATAAATACATGCGTGTGTGTGCGTATACACACATACACAATCACACACACACACAATCACACACACACAGTGTGTGTGTGTGTGTGTGTGTGTGTGTGTGTGTGTGTGTACACATTATATGTAAACACAAACTTTTTGAATGTGATTAATCGCGATTAATCGATTGCCCAGCACTAATAAATATGCTTGTGTCACTCGCTCATATCAGCCTGAGGGTTGGAGGGGAGTGGTTAAGGGTATTCAACCCAAGTCGTCAAATGGACTTCATCCCAAAAAAAAAAAAAACGCTGTTCCAGAATGGAAGCAAATTTACAGATTTTGATTAAATATTACCACAACAAATGATTTTTTTCTGTATATTAACTTGCACAGATTCAGCCATTTGATGATGAGTGATCTCATGAGTGAGTAACTGTTATATAATGCCAAATATGAATGCTAATTAACATATTTAATTAATTTTATTGGTTAAATGTATATTAGATGCTGCCACTAAAATATATGAAAGTGCAGGTATGCTAGAATTGCACCTTATAAACGAATAGCTGCTGAATTCCATTGAGAAAAGGAACTCTTCAACTAGCAGTTGTAAGGTGAACAGCAGACATTATTTTTCCTCTTTCCATTGTCTCTAGTGTCATCTTCCATGGTCTTTTTGAAGTACTGGAGATGGAAGTGTCTATATAAATGGATTCTGGAAAGCAATCTACACTGGTTTGTACTGCAGGCAGAGCTTGTTTACAGAAGGTATTGTTCTTGGCCAGTTTCCCTAGTTGTATCTGAGATGATGGGGGCATCAACTGATGTCCTCAGCCAAACATCAATCGCCTTGAACTTGAAGAAATGATTGCTACTGTAGTCAGCTGTGTAAGAAATGTAATATTATGTAAATATACACAATGTTTAATGCCCAGCTTTACCTCAGCTTGTGTCTTTCTTCAAAACAACTTCACACACTATCTTGATTGATTAATCTTGCTAGGTATCTCGATTTCACCTAGACGGTGCATAGAATCCCCCAAGCGTCAGGGCTGTCTAGTGTTCAGCATCTGTCAGGATCTGTATTCCCCCGCCTGTGCCGACACATCCTGTGAAGGACAAATTAATTAGCTGGTGCAAATGCTAACAGATGGCTTTGAAGGACACTTGCTCTACCTCAGGTGAAAGCACTTGCACAAATTCACGTAGCTTTCCCTTATCGTGCATCTCATCTGCCCCTTAAGACACTGCCATGTGTCCACCCTGGAGAAGCCAGTGAAGTATGTACTCAGAAAAACCGTCTGTTGCCGTTTCACAATTCAATTTTTCAAACAAACCCCCCTGATTTGCAATAATATTAACCCAGGGAGGAGGATAAGAAAGATTAGTTCAACATCATTACAAAGCCCATGATTTTAGCTGGTTGGAACAGAAACCAGCACGATCCGGTGTGGCCCGCTTTCACTTCCAACCGCAATTACAAATAATCAGTCCAATCAGTATGCTAATCTCTCGTGTTCAAACCGACGATTCATCAAAGTCGCTAATTTGCTGGCTGTCTTGGGTCTTTTATTTTGCCCTCTTTTCTGCAAATGTGATAACCGGTTAACATTATCGGTGCCTTATCAGGCCCGGGCCAGAACAATGGTACCAGTCCAAGTCTGAATGAACTGAAAAGGTGGCGGAGAAGACAGCCTTTGTGATTTTTGTCACTACGTGGCTGATAAAGCGAGACTGTGAGGAGAATGAAAGGAGAGGCCTATCAATTATGGCTCAATTGTTTTCTATTCATGTATAATTTAATGAGTGGGGAGACGGCATAGTAGCGCACAGTACGGAAACAAAGGCCTACACAGGCCTTTCAGAATTCGTATCCCGGCACAAACGAACACAGAAAGCCCCTCAAAATCTCATGTTATTGTCTGAGTGCTTGAGTCAATCGCACTGAGGAAAAAAAGATCTAAATACAAAGCTAAGCTAACGCTAACTGCTAACTCAAGTGTTTTGAATGACAAGTCATTCTTCACGCATACCTCTTTTTTATGATTAAGGTTGCGGTTTTATCTGTTTATAATCTGCCTTATCTAAAATTTGATGAAGATCTGGCCGCCAGTGCTAAATTATGATGAGTTTATCAGCATAAACACAAAGGAGGTGTAATTATTCTCATGCAGTGATTAAGAGTTAGATTTCCCTCAAGGTACAAAGAATTATCTCACACATGTTCCCACATATTGAGACAATGAACGTAAACAGTAAGCCATCAAATGAATGATTGCATGTGTCTAATTGGAGATGTTCATTTTGAGACAACATTAGTGGCGACGTGGATGAGGGGGTATTGACATGGGTATTTGTACAAATCAAAGGTTCAGATAAGGAAATGAACCATTCCGAAGTCATCCACAAGTGACATATTCCTCGACATTAATGGAATGTGGTGACGCCTGCATTTTTTGCAGTGCAAATGCGACAGTTTAATTACCTTTGCCTAACGTGAAGATGGAAAGGGTCCGAGTCACTATGAGAGCACTATGAGCCCCCTTAAATGATCCTATGAATCACACAAATGCTCACCGTTTTGGCAAGCACAGCACTTTTGGAACCTCCTCATCCCTCACATGGATCCACAGCTGAAATCAGACATGATTGGACTTTGTGTTCATAACACCATTTGCTTTACTGAGTTTAAATGATGTTGCTTTTACCAAAGTGCATTCAAGGTTTAATGGTTTGAAAACCATTTGGTAGTTGATGTTTGGGTAAGTGATAGCTTACTCTCAGAAAAATTATACAACAGCTGGCAAAACCTAACAATAAGATATAATATACACCATTTAGGTACTAATATGTATTTCAGGTAATTATACATATCTGTACTAATATGCATCCTTTAGGGGTAAATAAGGTAAAAAATAAAAAAAAATCTTTTGAAAGGGTATACTGCCCCAGGGACAGCTTTTGTACCATTTTTCCAAGAGTAATTACTCAATGTAAAAACCTCATTTAATTAAAGTGTGTGTGAGTGTGTGTGTGTGTGTGTGTGTGTGTGTGTGTGTGTGTGTGTGTGTGTGTGTGTGTGTGTGTGTGTGTGTGTGTGTGTGTGTGTGTGTGTTGTTTGTTTGTTTGTTTGTTTGTTTGTTTGTTGTGTGTGTACCTTTTTGGCTATACTCGTGAGGGACCAAATGTCCTCACTTATATAGTAAAATATTATGACAACTCCCTAGTGAGGACATTTGACTGGTCCTCACTAGTTAAAAAGACTTATAAACTGGCCAAAACTGAAAACAAAATAAATTGTTTTACACGTTTCTGGGATGGGTAGGTTTAGGGGTAGGGGTAGGGGTGGGGGTTAGGGGTAGGGGGTAGGGGGTAGGGGTGGGGTAGGGGTAGGGGGTAGGGGGGTAGTGTAGGGGATAGAAAATATCATTAACCTGATATAAAATCAATGGAATTATATATATATATATAGTATGTTGGGTTATATATATATATATCCCAATGTCGTGTGTGTGTGTGTATATATATATATATATATATATATATATATATATAACTCCACCATATATATATATATATATATATATACATATATATATATATATATACACACACACACACACAAATTATTTAAATTTATATATTTATACATGCAGACTTTATGAGATCATAATGATTGCTTAAATAAATAAATACAAATGATTTATACAATAAAAATTAATTTATTACACAAGGACAATTGGTAAAATATATACATGTTCTCTCTGTTTATTAAAACCTTAAAATGAAATGCTTAAAATTAAAAGAAATCCTCCTAACTTTATTATTTTAGTTTTCATATTTGAGTTGGTATATTCCACAAATGCCAGTGTTCAGGAAACTTATTTTAAAAAACAAATCATTATTTTTGCCATTACACTTGGTGACAATATAAATGATGTACCAAAATATACACATTCCTTTTTATTTATTTTAACTTAAGGACATGAACATCAAATTTTAATCCATCCATTACCCATTTACATGTTTAGTTTGAATATAATATTTGACTTTTCTTGATTAGGATTTTTCTCCACTTTCTCTTCTTTTCTCCCAGCCCCAACATAGTCAGTCATGAAGTCATAAAAGCAAAAGTTATATAACCTGTCAGACCTAGTGTCTCTCTGCTCTAACTCAGATCAAAGTGTATGTCTCCCTGAAGATGTCATTGGTATTTTCCTCTGCTCAGGTACCAGCCATAGCACCCATATTGGCTTTCGTATCCAGAAGGAATGGTCCAGTTTTTTTCAACAAAAAATAATTTCCATTAGTGTAACATACCATGGTGGGTTTTTTGCAGACTAATCTCACACAAGTAGCTTCTCTTCATTGACATCCACCAAATGTCCTTTGTCCTTTGGGCAAGGACAGCTGACTGACATGTTTTGCCACTTTGAAGCCCACAGGTTGAGTTTTGCTTTCATTTGCTGAATGAGATTTCCTTGCCATCTCACCCGCAGACATCTGCATCCAGCTCACTAGCTTTCTTTATCAGGAAAAAGAGTTCAAACTGAATCGATACGGCACACAATGAAGTGGACTCCAGCGTAAATTGGCTCACTTGGGAGACAGAAGGCGTCTCTTGTTCCAGATACAGTAAGAGAGAAGAGCTCTTTATTCAGGTCACCATAAGCACATACATTAATTCAGTAGCAGGGTGATGAATACTGACATTTGTGAGACATATTGCAGGAAACGGCTTAACCATATTTTTTGTTTTAGGTTGATTTCCACTGTTAGAGATGCAGGTTGATTTTTGTCTTGTCTTTTATTTTATCTAGTCTCCTGTTGATTGCTGGTCATTTCTTTTGTTCCTCCTTGTTGATTGTCCGCTCCAGTCTCATCTCATTTAGTCTTTTTCCCAGTGTCTTTTATTTTTATTTTATTTTATTCATTTTAAAGGCTTTCTGCTAGTTAATCTGATTTATTTTGAAGAAGTAAATGTTCAGTGGTCGACCTATAATGATTTTCACTGAAAAATGTAAATGCTGATATATATCAAATAATAAAAATAAAATCTCCCAAATATTTATGACTCTAGAATACCACTGCAAAATTATGTGGATGGATGGATATGAATAGATAGATGTACAGACATTTCAGTTCCTCTTCAATTTTTAAATGACTTGATTAATGTTTCTGAAGTTATTCAGCCAAAAAATCTCCTCTAAAAAAATACTTAAATCATCTTAAACTGGTTTGCTGGTCTTCAAACCTGATCAGGGTCATCTGTTGGTGAGTTTTAAAGGGGTTTGTACTGTACTGATGTTTCCTGTGTTTCCCAAAAGCAAGATGGTACAGACCTTTTAAAATCTTATTGAAAAGTGTTACCCCAAATGCATTTACATAACAGAAAATTGACACATTTTAGTCCAGTGATTCTCAATAAAGGGGCCACAACAAACCTCAAAGGGCCTCAAACCTCAAGATGACATGATCATTGAATAATAAATTATTTAAATTAAGATGAAACAATCATTAAAATGAGCTGCCAAAACAAAAACAAATCAAGATATTTCTATTTTAATTCACCCCTTCAACAACTGTGTGATGTAGCCTAACTTTAAAAGTGTGATTTATATATATATATATATATATATATATATATATATATATATATATATATATATATATATATATATATATATATATATATATATATTATATGACTTTAAGTCTGTTAGTATATGTATGTATATACACTCACCTAAAGGATTATTAGGAATACCTGTTCAATTTCTCATTAATGTAATTATCTAATCAACCAATCACATGGCAGTTTCTTCAATGCATTTAGGGGTGTGGTCCTGGTCAAGACAATCTCCTGAACTCCAAACTGAATGTCAGAATGGGAAAGAAAGGTGATTTAAGCAATTTTGAGCGTGGCATGGTTGTTGGTGCCAGACGGGCCGGTCTGAGTATTTCACAGTCTGCTCAGTTACTGGGATTTTCACGCACAACCATTTCTAGGGTTTACAAAGAATGGTGTGAAAAGGGAAAAACATCCAGTATGCGGCATTCCTGTGGGTGAAAATGCCTTGTTGATGCTAGAGGTCAGAGGAGAATGGGCCAACTGATTCAAGCTGATAGAAGAGCAACTTTGACTGAAATAACCACTCGTTACAACCGAGGTATGCAGCAAAGCATTTGTGAAGCCACAACACACACAACCTTGAGGTGGATGGGCTACAACAGCAGAAGACCCCACTGGGTACCACTCATCTCCACTACAAATAGGAAATCGAGGCTACAATTTGCACAAGGTCTCCAAAATTGGACAGTTGAAGACTGGAAAAATGTTGCCTGGTCTGATGAGTCTCGATTTCTGTTGAGACATTCAGATGGTAGAGTCAGAATTTGGCGTAAACAAAATGAGAACATGGATCCAGCATGCCATGTTACCACTGTGCAGGCTGGTGGTGGTGGTGTAATGGTGTGGGGGATGTTTTGTTGGCACACTTTAGGCCCCTTAGTGCCAATTGGGCATTGTTTAAATGCCACGGCCTACCTGAGCATTGTTTCTGACCATGTCCATCCCTTTATGATCACCATGTACCCATTCTCTGATGGCTACTTCCAGCAGGATAATGCACCATGTCACAAAGCTCGAATCATTTTCACAATCATCAAATTGGTTTCTTGAACATGACAATGAGTTCACTGTACTAAAATGGCCCCCACAGTCACCAGATCTCAACCCAATAGAGCATCTTTGGGATGTGGTGGAACGGGAGCTTTGTGCCCTGAATGTGCATCCCACAAATCTCCATCAACTGCAAGATGCTATCCTATCAATATGGGCTAGTATGGTGTTAATAGTGTTAGTATGGTGTTCCTAATAATCCTTTAGGTGAGTGTGTGTGTGTATATATATATATATATATATATATATATATATATATATATGGGGGAAGAAAGAAATTCCCACTGGTCATTAAAGTTTCTTTAAGACTGTGACACCACAAAAATGTTTAGCCATAGCAAATTTTGTGATAAATTCATAGCATAGCAGTCCTGAAATGTGTTTCTAAGCTTCATGGTGTGATTGTGCCTTCCAATTTGAATACAAATGCATAAGCAAGTGAGAAAAGCATCCTGCTCATTTATTTTTCTTCCTCTGTTCCTGTTTCACAGACACCGCTTGCCCATTGATTAGATGCCACATTGGCTAGGTTTGCACTTCCTGCAGACTCAGACCCCTACGAGCGCCCGCACAATGGAGATGGTTCACGTGCCAGGTAATTGGCGTCTGTGGGGGACAGGTGCTCCCACAAAGCAGCAGGGGCTCTCTGCCGAGTCTCCTTTCACATGGCTGTAATTACCTAATTGAAAAACTCACTGGGGGGAAATAGGAGCGAGAGATAAGGTCTCTTTCACCAAACCGCAGGCTGCTTTTCTGTTGAGCAGAGAAAACATCTATTTGTTGCTACTTGAAGTAAATATTGTCCAAGGGATAAATGATGGAAAGGAAAGCAAAGATAGAGGATCCATTGTAAATGAGGGGCTGATTCAGACAGCTAGTGTTTGATGGAGGGCGCACAGATGAGACAATAGACCAACAGATTTTTTTTTGGTTTTTTGTTTTAGCATCTATGCATGTCCTGTCCCTGAACTGAAGTGATAAAGAGTGAACATGGATGTAAATAGTATAATGCTACACTATGAAAGGAGACACCTATAAATGGAGCTTTATTTAGACTTCCAGTTCCATTCAACAATAGAACTGGGTTGTATCGTTTGTAATAATAACTCAATATATGAAAGTATTAAACATAATCTTTAAACATGGAAATGTTTACTTCTTTCACTATCAAAGTAAACTTTGGAATGTTTTCGATTTATTTCACTTGGTGTATGTTGCCATTTTTGCACTGTCCCCTGTTGTCATTAACTAATTATTATTCCTATTATATTATAATTATAATATAATATTAGATTATTATATATGCAGTAACCAATGTTAACTAATATGACCTTATTATTAAAACACTTCAAACATATCACACCATATCACAATGTTTGACTGACCTTATACAATCAAACCAAAAATTATTCAGACACGTTTTTACTAGTGGGTGCAGGACACTATAGTTAATGTATGTCAGTGAGGATAGCAAAATAAACTGACATGTACCCAAAAATTCTTCATACTGTGGACTAGTAAAATTGATAAAAGATTTGGCACCAAAATTATTCAGACACTTTGACCTGACCATGTTTTGCTTAAGTGTTTTTTCCTTAATTGGTAATGCGACCTTTTACACCACAGACTGAACAAAATGAAGCATTGCTTGGTAAGTGGTTGACCTAAATTGTGTACTTAAATGTAACAGCTGATTGTAATCCATTACATACCTTTCTATCAAAGTTATCTGACATTATCAAGATGAATTTGTTCTGACACAGTTTAACTCTGAGTTCTTGTCATATTTTATTACCATTTTCTAAACTGTAGCGAATAAACTCTGATAGTGAGAATTTTGGTTTGACTGTATATATATATATATATATATATATATATATACACACACACACACACACACACACACACACACACACACACACACACACACACACACACACACACACACATATGTGTGTGTGTGTGTATACATATACATATAGGTACAACTTAAAACATTAATGAATACTGGTAGACTGGTATTTAAGGCAAATGTTTTCCTTTTAAAAAATCTCTTTGAGAAACTGTATTTCCCAGTGAGGCCTGTAATATTGTTTATTTTCATGCAAAAGGTGAGTTAAAGAAACAATGCAGATAAATCCTCACTATTTTTCTCCTTTTAAATGTTGGAACATAGACTCCAGGTTGTCATATACAGAGAAAGAGCATGCACCTACAGACCCTCATTATTGCTGTATCAAGTCTGCCCTTTGACCTGCACATCCTTGTAAATCAGCTCTTGTGCCTCAGGTGGTCCAGACATGGATTATTTTCTGCTACATTGATCTATTAGATGTAACTATGAAAACGTGACATTAGTTGTCTCATTGTGTCCTAGAGTCTATGAAGTCATTTTGACCTTCAAGCAAAGGTTGCTAATGCTTCAGATGGACTTTATGCAGGTCTACTTCTGGATTAGAAATGAATCAGGCCTTCCTGTGTCATTAACATCTATTGCTACTGTTATAAGGTTATTGTTGGGAAGTTGTTCAGTATTTACTGTTGTGTGATGTTATCACAGAACAAAGCCACTGTAATCTTTCTAAGACACTAGCTGTGTTTATAAAAACCTAAATCAATGCTGCACCCTGGTGGAGGAAAGTTGTATTTTTAATCCAAAATATTTCCAATTTTGATAGTATATTTTGTCTCCGTATGAAATTAGTGGGGAATTAACTGGCAAATACATGTATTTGTCATAACTGTACGTTAAGAAGCAGATGCCCTTAATTAAGAGCTAGTTGATTTGTTTCCTACACATTTTTTCCTGAATATGCTTTCACACAAATACATCACGTTATAAATGCAAAATCTTTTGAACTGACAACTTTATTATATCAAAATATCTATAATAATCTAAAATATATTCTAAAATGTTCAAATTTAAGAATTGGGCTTTTTATATTTTTTCTTTAATGCTCATCAAGTTCTAATCCCTTTTTTTTTTTTTTTGTTTGCTTCCAAATATATTTTTGTGTGTGTATATATATATACAACTGAAAAGTATGAACATGAAAAGTATGAGCTAATACTTAGTTGGGACTCCTTTTGCCTGAATTACTGCAGCAATGCGGCGTGGCATGGAGTCGATCAGTCTGTGGCACTGCTCAGGTGTTATGAGAGCCCAGGTTGCTCTGATAGTGGCCTTCAGCTCTTCTGCATTGTTGGGTCTGGCATATCGCATCTTCTTCACAACACCCCATAGATTTTCAATGGGGTTAAGGTCAGGCGAGTTTGCTGACCAATTAAGAACAGGGATACCATGGCCCTTAAACCAGGTACTGGTTGCTTTGGCACTGTGTGCAGGTGTCAAGTCCTCAGCAGCAGGAAGCATGAAGTGCTCTAAAACTTCCTGGTATACGGCTGCGTTGACCTTGGACCTCAGAAAACACACTGGACCAACACCAGCAGATGACATGGCACCCCAAACCATCACTGACTGTGGAAACTTTACACTGGACCTCAAGCAACGTGGATTGTGTGCCTCTCCTCTCTTCCTCCAGACTCTGGGACCCCCAAAATTTACTTTCACCAGAGAACATAACTTTGTCCACTCAGCAGCAGTCCAGTCCTTTTTGTCTTTAGCCCAGGCGAGACGCTTCTGACGCTGTCTGTTGTTCAAGAGTGGCTTGACACGAGGAATGCGACAGCTGAAACCCATGTCTTGCATGCGTCTGTGTGTAGTGGTTCTTGAAGCACTGACTCAATGCAGTCCACTCTTTTTATATCCAGTCCATATTCTAATTATATGACTATATATACATATACATATAATCACTGATATAATTATTCAGTGGAGAATGATATTGATGGTAAAAAGTCTAAATCTGATTAATGATATATATATATATATATATATATATATATATATATTTTTTTTTTTTTTTTTTTTTTTCATATGAACATTTACATTTTCAAGTATTTTCCACTTAATGCTATTACATCTTGCAGTACATTCAATAACACTCTTAAAGGAACAGTAAATCCAAAAGCACTATAAAACAATCATAGAAGTAATGATTTGTGTGCTAGTGTTTTTGTCTGTAAAGGCTTCAGAAGTCATACAGTGTGAGGAACATCAATTCGCCTGGAAGGAAGTTTTGAATGACAATTAGGTGAATAAATGATGACAATTTCCCTTTTTGACTCTCCCTTTAACCAGGATAAAGTGAAATGAAAATGGCAATTTGAGAAGTAGGTTTAAATGCACATTTCATCATTCAACATGTCAGCTTCAAGGTTTCGAGCTGAACGTTCACCACTAACGTTGCACAGATACGACTGGAAAGGCTGCGGCAGTGATGTTCTTATCCAGTCTCCCAGAATGCATTTCTGTCGTTATTCAGCTACAGTGACAGTATCACATCTCAGCCACCAGGTGGAGTCTGTCTCTGGATCCTCCTTACAGACTTTCCTAGTCCTCTGGTAAAGAAATGACTAACTTTCCCACAGTAAGTGTGTGTGGTTCCATTCAGCGCCACTTCTAGCGGTAACAAGAATGTTTTTACAAGATCCTCTCCAAATGTGTGCTGCCAGAAAAAGTAAAGAGTGATGCATTTTTGGAAAGACAAATTGATTGGAACTCAACAAAAGGTTTAGAAACTTTCATTGGTGTTAAACTACTCCAAAACACTAACTCACATGTTTGAAAGCATCATACACAGCCTTGAAGGCAGGCTGTTTGTCACTGTGAAACACTCCTCTGTTGCCATGTAACATGACAACACCTTCTTCTTCAGCAGGGATGCAGTTGCTGCCGTAGATACAGTGGTCAGGACGGTAGTTCCAGTGGCAGGGGAAGGTAAATACCATCTCTGGGTGGACACACGCATCTGTTACATAGACTTGAAAGGCAATAAAGCTACAAGTAATAAAATAAATCCTGATAGGCTTACCTGGATTGTAATGGAAGATTATATTAATCAGGTCTTGATCACCCCAGGTAATGTTAAGCTTGTATTTCTGCAATAAAGGCATGAGAAGCTCGTCCCAGTGCAGACCAACAGAGGTCATGTCATTCTATCCAAACAGAGTAAAAAAAGAAAAGAAAAAGAATTTTTAATATCTCTATCTAAAATCCAAGAAAAAGAGACCTTTGGCATCCTCTTCTGGACTAAAATGGAATTGCAACATGTAAAAAAAAAAAAAAAAAAAAAGGCCTGGTTTCACAGACAGGGCTTAGATTAAGCCAGGATTAGCCCTTAGTTCAATTAGGACATTTAAGTAGCTTTTATAAATGTACCTTTGACATACTGACATATTGTCTGTGAAACCGGGGTAAGATGGAGTCATAAATGGATGTTTCACCAGTGCACAATATAAAGTGCATGTTTTTTTATATATATATATATATACATACATACATATGCTTTCTGAAGGATCATGTGACACTGAAGACTAGAGTAATGATGCTGACAATTCAGCTTTGCCATCACATTAATAAATTACATTTTAAGATATATTACAATAGATAACAGCTTTTACTGTTTTTACCAAATTTTTGATCAAATAACTGCAGCCTGGATGAGCACAAGAGAAAAATTTTAAAGTTAAACTTAAAATATATACCTTTATATCAATATTATATAATTTTGAATTATATTTTAAATGTTTGCTGCCAGGAGTTTTAATATAGTACTATAGAATGTCACATGACATTTACAGCTAACATGATTGGTTTGCCTACGAAGCAAAGATGGCGGCATCCAGGTCATGTACTTCTGTATGTGCGAGTTCCTGAATAGGAACAGCTGAGTTCGGGATCCTGCCCTCTAATCTCACCTTGAAATGTGTCATTCGCATCCGGGTCAAATTCATCAGCATGACACCAGAGTTGATGCCAGTTTTTCCATAAAATGGATGCCGAGAGAAGCGACTGTACCAGGCAATCCGTGGCTCCTCGTGCTCTGGTGCCATGGCTACTAACTGAGTGGAGTTAAAGAGCGCCAACATGTCCCAGATCAGCTCTACAGGCTGCAGGAAGAGGACATCAGTGTCCACGTAGAGTAAGGAGTCCACCTCTCTCAGAATCATCTGTAGAGAATAGAAAGAAAATGCAAATAGTTTGTCAAACTGCAATGTTTTTGAGTTCAAACATACATTTTCTGTTCTCAGAAAAAAGCCATCATGTCAGAAAAGAGTAATGCACATATTATGGTTTAAAGGTAGACTATGATGTTTAAATAACAAGATGTAAATAGTATTTAAATTGAAGTCAATAAATCATCAATCCTTTTCCAAAACACGTTTACTTTTTATCTTACCCTGATTCACTATGGTAAGCCTATTATAAGTCTTTATAATTTAGACCTGTTGGGATGGGTTTACATGGAAATTGCCTATACGTCACTTGCCCGTGCATGTCTCATATCTTGTAAACAGATATGTCAGAAATGATAATTGGCTCATATTAACCGTCGCTCTTATGTTGGTGTGTAACTGCTATAGTAACATAGTCAGCCTGAGATCCTTTCCATCTAAACTGGTTATATCTCTTAAGCAGAGTAGTGAATGTTTTATGAGCAGTAGGATAACCAGATTCAGTCACACGGTCACACAAAGCCAAAGCACAACCAAACCTGTATTCTTCCACAAAATGCATGCAGTTGTGTTTTATAAACGCTAGAGTGTAAAAAGTTACATAGTGTACCTTAAATGATCATAAATGACAATCAATAAAAAAAAAACCCAGCTTTGATTAAAATAGTTGCAGATATTTTAAACTAAACATGCTGTTTCAATTACTAAGAGTAATTCTCACCGGTAAGAAGAGTCTCTGTGATGCACATGGCTTGAAAAGCTGACTCCACTCTTCATGGTTCTCATGGGGAAATGAAATGGAGTGAACAACATAGCTGAATTTCACTCGGATGAAAGCTGGCCAGGAATTCAGCTGTACAAGAGGAAAATGGGGTAAATCTTTTATCTCTTTACAGATTTTCAATGGTTCACTAGCACATTGAAATGCATAGAGTTTACACTCTTGGGATATACAGGGGAAAAATGTTCCCCTAAAATTACACGTATCCCCTTTAACACTGGAGAGATGTGCCCGTTATTGCGCAACAATATAGAGGTGTGCGTGCATATATGTCAGAAATGATAATTGGCTCATACTAACCGCTGCTCTTATGTTGGTGTGTAACTGCTCTTCTGCAAAGATGTGAAATCTCAAGTCTCGGCTGCTGAGCATGGCTGCGGTCTTCAGCATGTTGACAGCTTCCTCGTATCTCTCTCCACAAGCCACCACAGCCAGCTGCATTAACTCTCGCTGTCCAGGTGAATTCAGTGCAACATCTCTGCAAACGGACAGTCAGTTTTAGCTTCATACTGAACCCTATAGATGGGCTGATACAAGTATGGATGAATAAATAAACAAGTTCACAACTTGGTCAGTGAAAGGAGGTTATTATCATGTAGTTGAAATTTTATTCCTAATAACTTGGAATAATTTTATTTTATTTTTTGAGTGCAATAAACATTAAAACATTTAAAATATATAATGTGATAAAGATATTTTATGTTTAAAATTAACTTACAATAGTTTATTAAATGTATTTAATAGGTCTCATGGCAAAGAAAAAAACAAAAAAAACAGAGATGGGCTGATAAAAGGATGGATGGGTAAATAAACAAGAACATAACTTATTTTCCAACAAATGGCCAGTGAAAGGAGATGCTCAATGTTCAGAAAATTACAGAAATGTAAATTAGATATTTTATTTCCTAATATTTTGCAGTAATTTACTAATTCAGCCTTTTATTGCAACAAATATTAAATCAAATAGACAAAATAATGTAGCTTTCCTGTAGCTCAAACAATAAGAGCGTGGCGCTAGCAACGCCAAGGTCGTGGGTTTGATTCCCAGGGAAAGCAAGAACTGACAAAATGTAAAAAAATGTGTACCTTGAATGCAATGTAAGTCGCTTTGGATAAAAGTGACTGCCAAATGCATTAATGTAAATGTAATGTTTCCAAAAATAGACAAGGCTTAAGTTAATCATAGACCAAAATGCATGTCTGAGCTGTTTTAACTGAAAGCAACCTGCACTGGCATATCTTAAAATATGTCAGTGCCGTTGTTTTGTCTCAAGATGCACACCAGTAATGTTTTTTTCTTACTAAGGCACGTTTATAAAAACTACTTAAAAGCCATTATTAAATTATGGGCTAATCCAGGTTTAATCTAAACCCTGTTTGTGAAACCAGGCCATAATGTTTAAAACTAACTTTTTATAATAGTTTATTAAAAACGTATTTAATAGTCTCAAAAACAAACAAACAAAACAAAACAAAACAAAAAACAGACACACTGATAAAAGGATGGATGAGTAAACAAGACCACAAATGGTCAGCGAAAGGAGCCGCTTAATGGCGCTAAACGAAATTATTTTTTTTATTTATAATTTATAATAATTTAACATACCTGGCAATTAACATTAAATAAACATCTAAAATAAATAGAATAAAATAAAATGAAAATATGAAAAAATGTCATGTTGAAATGTAATAGTTTATTAAACAACAAGTCTTAGAACAAAAAAACAAACCTAGTATTTCTAATGTCACATATTCATGGGATGAGCCAATAATACAACTGTATTAATTGATTCTTTAACATTTATTAGTTAAATGGAGGGCACAGTATTCTGTGTGGTGTGTGTGGTTTTTTTTTTTCTTCAGAATTAGGTGAAATGAATTACACAAATTCACCGAGCCTTATGACCCATTTGTCTGTAAGCTCAGCCTACCACCTGAAACACAGGTGTGTGTGAGAGAGGCGTGATTTGGCTGTTAGTTATCTGTTGCATCACCGCCCAGCATCAATGCTCTCGACATGCCAGCACTCTCCTTTGACAATGAGTCATTACAGGTAGGTGTCAACAGCTTCCACCATAAAGAGTGTCTCAAGTCAGTGTGGAATTACACAGGCTCTTGTCATGTACATCATTTCCCTTTCACGTGGATTTCAGGGATGTTGAACGTTTCCTGTATTTTTGGCCTCTTATGTAAATAATAATAATAATAATAATAATAATAACAATTCAGGTGAACTGGCTATTGCTACACTGCGTATTTTTAATGTAACTTTCCAAAATAGAGTTCGAACATATCCTTTTGAAAAAAAGACAAACACACCTTTAAAATGTTATTCACGTGAACACCGCCTGTTAAACACACATTGTCTTTAAATAAAATGAACGAAACATCCGATTACCCGAGTCTGTGTGATCTGGTCGCAGTGGGTTGTTGTTTTGATTTTACTCCATTCAAGTTCTTTGCGACGGACGGTTTCAGCGGCGCCTTGACTTGCTTTAAAAAACTTTCCGCATCATGTTTACTGAACAAAAATAGTACCGATAGAAGAGCGATAACTATGCACAGACTAAATGTACGAATATATGCACGCATTCTAAAGGGCACGGACACTGTTTTCACTTGCAAAGAGTGTGTGCGTGTACTCGCCCACTAATGACCACTAGCGATGTCCATTCCGTGAACGAATCGTTCATTTGAGTCGAATCTTTTCCAAGACTCTGATTCACAGAACATAAAAGATTAGCAGAAATGTTAATCGTTTTAGAAATGTAATTGTATGACAGTTTTAATAAAAAAATTATATATATATATATATATATATATATATATATATATATATTTTAAATAAATGGCACCATTGAAATTATGGAAAATGTAAATTTATATTCTAAATCACTAGTAGTGCAATAAACTGAAATTGGATACATGAAATTATCATTTACAAACATTAAAGTTAACATTTCGTTAACTTTAACGAAAATACTGTAATATACAGAAATGCGTGCCTACCATAGACCGTAAAAAGGTGCCTACATATGACGTTACTTGAATGTTTTTACAGCAAAATTGTCTATCAGAGACCACGTAATGACGTAATTTCCTAAAGAACCACTGTATCGATTCTTTGAAATGAACTTCGAACGAACCGATTCGCACAAATGAGCCAGGCTTCCTATCATTAACGACCACCACCACCATCCCCCACAAACAAGATCTTCCCCCAATGGCGTGAGAAAGACCCCTGCTACAACAAATCCTTCAAGATTAATTCCTCAAAACGTACTAATTATTTTTTAGATGCAACTTCTACAGGGTTTCTGCATATTTTCTGAAGGTACGATACTTTTAAGACCAATTAAAGGAAATGTAAGGAATAAATTGAAGGGACCATAACACATCAATATGTTCTCTAAATGTAAATGTCCAAGCACACAGTGAGTTGTAAAAATACAATTTCCGACTTTTTAATTACTTTTTACAAAAGAAGCTTAAAGTTTGAAATAAGAAATCTTGTAAAAGTGATTTTATGATTTAAACAAGAACAAATATCTGCCAATATGTTAAAAAAAAAAAAACTTAATTCAAATGTAAGTAATTTTCATACCCACATAAATGTACTTAATTTTGTTAAAATTCTTAGAAAACAATACTTAATTTCTTAATTTTGCATGTCAAGTGAATGTATCTTGATTTAAGGGTAAATTAAACACCCTTAAATCAAGATACATTTACTTGACATGCAAAATGAAGAAAACAATGCAATTTAATTTTGCAATTTTTCTGAATATACTGAATTTTACATTCATCTTCGAACACAAATTATTATTTATTTTTTTATGAAATCCAAGAGGTTTCTGTCCCTCCATTGACAGTTTAAGCAACTACCACTTTGACGCCGTAAAAACCTTCATAAAGCGATCGTAAAACTAATCCATATGAATGGAGCGGTTTGTTTTAAATTTTCTGAAGAGACTTGATTGCTTTATATGATGAACTAAAGTCTTACAGGATTGGAGTGACATTAGGGTGAGTAAATGACACAATTTTCATTTTTGGGTGAAATATCCCTTTAAGTGTACTGATCTACAAATTCTGACACTGCATTATACAGTAAATTCCATTTTTAAGAATTGATTCTGCAGCTCTGTCCATGTTTTCTGCATCACATAAATCATAGGGCCATGATATTGAATTTAAGACTTTCTGGCCCTTTTACGGCCTTAAATTGTGGAACGTCAATTTAAGACTTTAAGACCTGCAGAAACCCTGTTCTATTTTTTTTTATTTCAACTGTATTTGTTCCATTACCATTGCTATCTTCTGTTGTTGAATTTTACAAAATTACATGACTACATTTAAATGATCAATAATTGCAGTTGTTACATGCATTTTAATTTTACAATTATGATTTTATTGAATTATCCAATAGCCATTATGACTAGTCCTTAAATGTTAATTGAATTCTTAGTAACGCATCTACCTACTAGTAAAAATAAAAAGTTTGACTTGTGTAATGATGGGTAGTAACTACATCTGTAGTAGTACTTTAAAAAATAATTATGTTTAGAGGAATAAATATCAAAGTAACAATAGTATACGTTGACTTAAATGTCAACATATATTCAGAATATTTTAAGCGTACATAAGGGCGAGCATAGAGGAACTGGATTTTCTGTTCTTGTCTACCAGCAAAACAGGCTTTCTGCTTTGTATTTCAATCAGATAAAAGGAATTAAGTTTCCCACTGTATAAGGCAATGTCAGTTGAGAAATGGATTGTCATGTTGCATTAAGACACTGCTATTAGCTGTTAAGTAAGCAACAACGCTCTTCACTGTCTCTGACTGAACCTGCCAGATATTGCATCACTCCTCATGGTGAGGTAAAAACCACAAACACTTTGAATATCATCCTCATGCAAGTCATGTGCATTTCACAGAGAACTGAAAAGACATTTCACCACACAAACAACCCAACTTCAATAATCAGTCCCTTAAGGTCTTTGTTTTCCCCTGAAATAAATTTCTTTGGTTGACGACAGGAGTCTAAATCTTAAATTTTATTAAGAGATATTTCCTATACTGCAATATATTTATATACCACCATTCATCAAAGTAGGGGATGAATTTAACATCTTACAAATTAATTTCTTGTTTTTTTTTTTTTTTTTTTTTTTGTCAATTTTTTGTTTCTCATGGAATTAACAGAATTATATAAACACAATCTAACACAAAACAGCGCTGGTAGAACAACTAACCACACAAATGTGATGCAATCTACCATGACAAATGTCAAATAAAATGGCATGAACAAGAACAAATAAACAATGAATTGCTGCATTTGATGGGTTTTTCATAAAACCGTACAAAGTACCAGCAGGTGCAACAAACGATCGAGAAAGGAAGTCCTGTTTCGTTTAGTTATTAATTTAACGCTCACCCTGTAATGCATTGAAAGTATATTAAAGTTTCAATACGCATCTGCTGCAACTGTCATTAATGTAGAAGCAAGTGTTCACAACAACATTCTAGTTGAATCAACATGTTTTTAAGCCCCAGGGCCAATTCCCAGGACGTAATGGGTGCCGTTGCAACAATTAGATTGTGGTTTTAAAAAAATGGTTTATGAAACTATAGCGGAGAGAATGGGTGTCAATGTCCAAATCCAAACAGACAACAACACTTATCTAAATTAATAATACCACCATGTTAATTGATTTAAGTGTCATCAAATTCAAACGTCAAAATTGCTTTCAAACTCTACAGTTTATCTCAAGTGGACCTACTGGGCATTGTAACAAATCAAGACGAGTATCATGGTGAAATCCTATGTTCCAGATCCTATAACTGTGGTAGTAGTGAGAGATGGCTTATATTGCTGGGTTAAGTCTGTGTCTCAGTAAGTGTTGACACACATAAGCGCGCGCTCCTGTGTCTGTTCGTTTAAAATGGATATATTAGGTGCAGGAGACTGGAATTAATGTTCATAATCCACGGGTTCCTAGTGAGACTCTCCGTTGATTGAGGAACCCTCCCCTCGCGGGGACGAGGATCTGGAGATCCCCTTCTCTGTGTTGTCTGAGTTGGATCCGCTCTGGCTGTGGTGGTCTCCAGATGTCGCGCTGGAGGACGAACTGGGGGAGGGCTTGGTTTTCTCTTTAAAGTCTGTTATAATAACCGTCAGATCTCCCACTGTCACTTCCAGATGCTGTGCGCTGCTCCGGTCCACATTTTTTAATCTGGGCCTGTAGGATAGAAAGCAATGAAGAACAGATTAGACTCACTATGACACATTGTTTTCTAGTGTTGTGAAAAGTATCGAGTACCAAGTCGGTACTGAAATTTTTCAAATGTGACGATACCAGCGTTTCCCTATACCCGATCACTGAAGACAAATCACAGACATGTATGTTGAGCGTGTGAACAATGGCCAATCAGAGACATGTATGTTGAGTGTGTGAACACAACAGCCAATCAGAGTCATATATGTTGAGTGTGTGAACACGATGGCCAATCAGAGACATGTATGTTGAGCGTGTGAACACAATGGACACTCCGAGACATGCACTGTATGTTGAGCGCGTGAACACAATGGCAAATCAGAGACATGCACTGTATGTTGAGCACGTGAACACAATGGCCAATCAGAGACATGCACTGTATGTTGAGCGCGTGAACACAATGGCCAATCAGATACATGCACTGTATGTTGAGCACGTGAACACAATGGCCAATCAGAGACATACACTGTATGTTGAGCGCGTGAACAC
Source organism: Paracanthobrama guichenoti (assembly GCA_018749465.1). NCBI lineage: Eukaryota > Metazoa > Chordata > Actinopteri > Cypriniformes > Gobionidae > Paracanthobrama > Paracanthobrama guichenoti. Next base: position 7,782,379 of record CM031946.1, read on the forward strand.
AATGGCAAATCAGAGACATGCACTGTATGTTGAGCACGTGAACACAATGGCCAATCAGAGACATGCACTGTATGTTGAGCGCGTGAACACAATGGCCAATCAGATACATGCACTGTATGTTGAGCACGTGAACACAATGGCCAATCAGAGACATACACTGTATGTTGAGCACGTGAACACAATGGCCAATCAGAGACATGTACTGTATGTTCAGCGTGAACACAATGGCCAATCAGATACATGCACTGTATGTTGAGCGCGTGAACACAATGGCAAATCAGAGACATGCACTGTATGTTGAGCACGTGAACACAATGGCCAATCAGATACATGCACTGTATGTTGAGCACGTGAACACAATGGCCAATCAGAGACATGCACTGTATGTTGAGCACGTGAACACAATGGCCAATCAGAGACATGTACTGTATGTTCAGCGTGAACACAATGGCCAATCAGAGACATGCACTGTATGTTGAGCGCGTGAACACAATGGCAAATCAGAGACATGCACTGTATGTTGAGCATGTGAACACAATGGCCAATCAGATACATGCACTGTATGTTGAGCACATGAACACAATGGCCAATCAGAGACATGCACTGTATGTTGAGCGTGTGAACACAATGGTCAATCAGAGACATGCACTGTATGTTGAGCGCGTGAACACAATGGCAAATCAGAGACATGCACTGTATGTTGAGCATGTGAACACAATGGCCAATCAGAGACATGTACTGTATGTTCAGCGTGAACACAATGGCCAATCAGAGACATGTACTGTATGTTCAGCGTGAACACAATGGCCAATCAGAGGAGTTCAACAGCACTCAAAATGCTAGAGGGAAATGCTGGTATCATCAAATTTAAAATATTTCAGTACCGAAGTTAGTACTTTTGACAACAATATTGCCTTCTGTAGAGCTGCTTTATTAGATTAATTAAATTTTTACAATTGATAAACTTTGCAACATTAACGGTGTCATTGAACTGAACTGAGCTCATTTGACACTACTGTCTTATGTAGAGGCGTTTCATTATTTATGAATTGTGCAACATTAACACAATTTTCCTGTTTATTGCAGTGAAGCTGCTTTAAAACAATCTGTATTGTATAAAGCACTATATAAATATAGATTAAAAGAGAAGTCCAGCAGCCTTGGTTTTGCAAGTATTTTCTCATCCATAGGCAATTAAAAAAAAAGACTTAGGGAGGCAATTAACCAAACCAACATCATAAACATTGATTTGAAGGCATACATAAACGTGTATGTGAACAAAACTCTGTACTTAACATTTTTCATGAGGAACTAAATGACACCATGAATATATAATACACAGTAAAAACACAGAATTTTTAAAAATGAAGTAAAAACAGCGATATGGTGAAATATTAAAATTTTAAATGACTGTTGTCTATTTGAATATATTGTCAAATAAATGTATTCCTGTGATGGCAAAGCTTATTTTCAGCATCACTACTTCAGTGTCACATGATCCTTCAGAAATCACTCTAATATGCTGATCTGGTGCTCAAGAAACATTTCTTATTTAAAAAAAAAATTTGTAAAACCTCTGGAGAATAATGTTCTATAATACATATAGTTCATTGTGGCAGGTCAAATATAAATGATATTCAAAGAGTTTACAGATCAAAAGCAACCATATACTGTACATTTTCCACAGAGTGAGGTACCTGCTACATAAAATGCAAAATACACAACCAGTTAATTTGCTTGGGGAGTAGGAACTACACAGTAAATTCATAAACACAGGAACCATGTCACAATGATTCACCTCATTTTCTTGTGGCTGTTCTTTTTCAGTGTTGGTTCTCTCTCGTTCTTGTCCTTCTCCGTCTTTTCCTTTTTCTCTTTCTTGGGCTGTGTGGGTGAAGCAAACTGCTGTGTGACTTGCTGGGCTACCAGCTGGGAAACAGGACGAGGTTTCCTGTGAGGGGAAAAAATAGGAAAGAGTGAGAGGCGAGAAAGCGAGATTTCTCAAATCAGGATGACAAGCACACTAGGGCCAAATAAAAAGGACTATGTGGGGGGAAAACAAGTTAAAACAGGCAAGTGTTGAAGCCAGTTGAGAAATCTTGCCTACACAGAGTAATCGGAGAAGAATGTGTTCTCAACAGTTGAGAAACGGCCACAATTTCACTCATCGGCAGGAAGACAAAAACACTGGTAATTTAACTTCCTGATACAAGCTAATATCCCCTAAAATACTAGCTTTTCATGCAAACATGAAAAACATACCAAATACAAAAATGCTATAACATTTTATATAAATATAAGATACATGGGCTATTATTAAATAAAAAGGCACTAGATTGTACTGAGAAATTTAAATGTTAATATTATACTAATTAACTACACTGAAGTAGTAATACTTGAACCTATGGATGTAAATGGCCAATTGGCCACTGCTAGAACAGCCCTTGTCCTACTGATGTCTGTTAGTTAAGTGTCCTGCTCTTATTTTAACGCATCAGTTGTTGCACCCCTAATTAACGACCTGACGGCTGTGGCAATTACAGATTATATCTGAACCTATGAGCTGAACTAATACTGATCTCAGATCAGAGCTCAGGGTCAAGTCCTATCAGTAGCATGGTGTTTTGAACAACAGGGATATGCTGTGACCGTTGCGCTAATGTCAAGTACAACAGCTGTTAGACCAGAAACAGACCACAACAGAGCAGTATTTAGGCCAGCATCACTGCTGTCTGCTTTGCCAGCACACACACACAGTGATTTTAAAAACAGCTTCTCAGTATCTGTGCACTGGTGCAATGTTTACGCTTTCATCCATAACCCCAGAGTGCTTTGGGAATAGCTAATTAAGTCACACATTGTGAAATTAGGACATCTAGAGCCTTAAAGCGGAGCAGCCAAGAACTGGTCATTAGCATTGATCCTGAGCCCAAGGCAAGTGAAAACAGCCATTATTAGTTGTTGTTAGCTGTCTGCCTGCCTCGCTCTCTGCTGCATGTCAAGACCTGGCTGCTTGCTGTGGACTCGCAACACCCTTCACACTCGGCACTGTTAGACGCGCCATTCAGAGTAAAATCAATCGATCACTTTGTGATGCATTTCCTCCGTGCCAGACAGAGTGAATCGGCCTTAATGTTACTGATCCTGCTTATTTCTGAATATTTGTCATGAGCGAGAGATTGAAGTTACTTTTTGTGAAATTACTCGGTCACTCTCCGTCTCATGCATATGTTGCAACTACGATTTTCACTTTATATATATTATTTCAAGCTTTGCTTTCTTGTACTATTGTAAGGGATAAATGTAAGCCAGTCAATATTGGGTTTACTGTATATTATCCTGCTTATTACATGGCTACCAATTAAATAAATAAAATGGACATAATGGAATAACTGAGTCAAAGGCCCTGTTTACACCTGGTATTAAGATGCGTTTTGGTTGATCAGACCACAAGTGAGCAACGCGAAATAGAAATACAGTTGTAAACGGGGTCTGAAGTGTTTTGAGCTAGTTCACTTTTGACCACTTCCAGAGGTAGCCTGGTCTTGAAATTCAACCGGATTGCTTCCGTAGTGTAAACGTTCATGTTGTCGAATGCATTCAAACAGCCACAAAATAGCACCTACTCTCCGTCTACTGGCCTAATATTAAACATTATGGAAAGCGCGCAAGCCAGATGGGATTTAAACTTTGTCGACTGAAGACAAATGTTCTCTCACCATTCCTGATTTCTAACATGCACTGATCACGTTTGCAGTGGTCTTGCGACTATCATCAGAACAGAAAACAAACGTGTCTACGTGTTTTTCTATCATCTCCATCACGTTCATATGTAAATTGAGTTGATTTTGTCCATTAGATTGAAAGATCTGAAAAAGCCCATAAATTTACCCATCCATAGACCCTCACCGCAAAGAAATCAGGACAGAAGTGGTGAAAAGTGGACAAAAGAGCCTGATTAAAACACCAAGGGAATGTGTCTCCCTCGTCTGCTTGTGATCCGATCGACCAAAACACATCTGAACATCATGTGTAAGCAGGACCAAAATTATTTTCTTATGTGACAAGAAACAATGGAGTGATGCAACACACAATAATTGCTTAATGTTTTAATTTTAAAAAAAGTATCATAATTATATTTTTATTATGTAGCAACCATTTTATAAACTCAAGTAGAGACACCAATAATCTAACAATTAATTATGTTATGGCCAATAACTTATTGTAGATTAATAAAATGTTATAGTATTTTGTTTAAATAAATTACAAATAAAACACTAGAAAGCTAAAAACTGAATGCTACAAGTGAATTTAGGCACATCAACATAATAATGTACAGTATGAAAAAAAGATTTATTTTGACATCATTTACATTTAACAGTGTTAGAGTTTTTAAAGATTAACTAAGTGCACATTTGATCACAGCAAAGGTCATTTAAATTTAAAAATAGAGGATATGAACATGCACAATTAAATATCGAATATTGTCAATATAGATCAACCAATAACTGATTTGGTACCAATATGTTGTGTATTCTTAGCGAAACATCACTGAATACATCTTTTCTTACAGAAGTGCACAAACAAAACATTTTTCCCACATTATTGTGTTAAACCAGAAGGACACAAGGGCTGCGTTCTCTCCTCTGAGTCAAGAGTCTCTCAGATGTGTTCATATCTGCATGTTTGTATAATGGCGTAATGACTGTACTGGGGAGGCTTGTGTACTCATAGGCTTGAGTGATGGGAGGGGACACTATGATTAATGCGCTACACTGTGTGAACATGCAGTCTCCATACTGCTCCTTCCTTCGCTCCACTGCCAAGCCCCCTGTTTGACAGATGGCCCTCTGCCTCCCACCGTCCCACCTCTCCACACTCCCGTTTTCGGCTGTTCTTTCCAAGCATTTGCTTTTTCTTTTAGCTGCTTTTCAAAATCCCACACTGCAGTTCCACACTGCTTCTCCCTCGCTTCAGTTCCAGCTTTCTCTCCTTTCATCAAAGGCCCATAACTGTCTGAATCAAAATGAGGTCAACCCGTTTGAGACGGTACAGGCATGCGCTTTTGCAAAACATATGCAAAATTTCTCTAATAAATGATAACAGGCTCTTGTAATTACTGAATAATGTGGATGTTTTATGTGGCTTTTGGTTTATTTGGCATAGGCATGCTGGGAACGCTTCCTCAGACTGCATTAGTTTCGCCTTTTTGGGCAAAGAGACGAGAACTCACAGTGCAGTGCTCTGGGTTTCTGCACACACGCAATTAGAGAGGATTTCACATGCTGCTCAACTCCTTCAAACGGCACACTGTAGCAACCGACTAGTATAATGTGTCTGGTATGAAAATAAAAATATATATATAAATTTAGTATGTATGTGTATTTATATATGCATGTACATTGTGCATATATACATTTTCACCACTGTATAATTATAATTACAATAATTTTAAGCACACCACCCCATAAGAAAAAGTGTCCAACCGGGGTCAGGTGAATCTAGAACCAGCCTAATTATACATAGCTTCCTTAAGACCCACTGACTAGTTGGTTTTGCACATTTCTACCATAGTGCATGTATTTCTGCACCATTAAGCATGAAAAACATGACTGTGACAGCAAAATATGAAGGTTAGATTTATGCATTCCCCAGTAATCATTTGCAATCGAAATCCTGTCATCACCTCACCGACAGTCATGAAGGATGATTGGTTGGTCCAGTTCTCTTAATGATACCCCTTATGCAGTGCACAGGTTGTGTCAACAAATTATAATCGACTGCCTTAAATTTGTTGTGACAGCACAAATGTACATTAGTGTCAAGTCAAATAGTGCTCCAACGTGAAAGAAAACATAATACAGCGTTCTTTTTCTCAATCTGTCATCGTGAGAGGTCTTGAGTAAAAAAAGAAAGCGCTTGGTCTAGAGGGGACATTCTCTCTATTTGTGGTAATTGAATGGTATAATACTCTCTCCTGCAGAGTGAATGCTTTCGCATGGGGGGAGAAGAGTGTTGGTACACTGAAATTAGAGGTTTGCCGGCAGGTTCTGTGGGTTAACAGGGGAATGGCTTGAAATGCAGCTTCATCAATTAACTGTCAGTCTGTCAGCACAAGGTAACTAAACAAACCACTCATCGAACAAAAGCAAATATAGCCAGTGTCAAAGCAACATAAAAAAAAACATTCACTTAGGGGCTTGTATTATGTGATTTAAAAAGGGAAATTTTACCTTAAAATAAAACTTTAATTTTTTTTTTTTTTTTTTCCCTTACATTGTTCCAAATCTGTATTTTTATATTTTTGTGGAAATGTGTGGAGATATTCTGAAGACTGTTCCACTTTGGATGAAAGTCACAATGAAAATCAATGGGGTCCAAAACAACACAGAACCACACTTACTTTCTTTGTATTAACAAAAAGAGAGAGAGAAAAAAAAAAAAGTATATTATGAAAAATGTATGTTTCTGAAAAATTGACCCAAATGAAATATCTGATAAGATGCCCAGCAAACATGCTCTAAATGAACCACACATCAGTCAGGCTCAGCTAAATCGTGGCCTTATAAAACATTCATCTGCTATCCGCTGCACACAACCACAATCTATACAAACACCCTGTTGTCATTCACATTTGACGGCTGCTTGGAAAGATGAAGCTGAAAGCAGCAATCAGAATCAATGCATGTCCTTTGCGTTTATGTATACAATTGCTTGCCAAATGCGGCACAACAGCAGAATTATTGGCGAAAAGTGAACACGCGGTATGTCAAGAAGCTCTCCATTCCTCGTAAAAAAGATTGACCTGCGAGTATCACACAATCAAGAGGACATCATCATTAAAACCCATCATTTGCAGCCATCTCCGAGGCATTATAACAGGGCAGATGTGCAATCATGGGCTTATTTATGGGTATGAGTGTCCGTGCGTGTGTGTGCGCATCCTGATGTGATGATGCCTCCTCTGATGACAGCATTCTTGATTAAGCCGTTGAATGCAAATGAGTTCAGGCCGTCTGGACGCCAGCTGCTGCGGTGGCCTGGACGAGTGACAGCACCCCACCCCCACATAAAAATCCTCCGCCCTCCCACACGCACTTTTGCAGTGAAAATGAACATTTGTTGGCTTCAAATAACTGCTGTCATACTTTAATTCAGCAGTGGTAATGGGATCTGAAACTTTAAAGATAATTAAGGCTTTATAAACAATCTCCCTAAAGAAAGATGATCATTATCTGGTGCTGTTGTTGAGAGCTGAGGTCTGTCATCATCATCATCATCATCATCTACTTTTAGTGTGCGTTTATGTTCCGAAACGCAGATGAGGAATGTTTTACTTCCTGACCTGATCTCATCTTAATGACATAAGGGAAATAACTGACTGCCGACTCAGTCGCTGACTGCTCCAAAACAGGATTTTTATGACGGATGAGATGAAGGTGAGAAAATACGAGCCCATTAAATGTCGTCTTTGATGAGGTCATTAGCGCTCTCTCCTGGATCCGTGCCACAGGATAGATGCTATCTGCAAGGCTGATACAAGCAGAGCATCGGCTGATACCGACTGCAGATTCACAGAAAAAACATATTGTGTAGGACCCCTCAATCTCTATAACTTTTTCAAAACTCTGCTTTTATTTGACTTTGTACTGCTATTTTCCACTTTATAGAATGACTGTAATAACGTCCTAAGGTGCGGGCACATTAGCAAAATTCCTGTGAAAATTTCAGCGCTGAAAGCAACAATCAGCACCAATGCATTTCGGTGAAATTTCATGGGCAAAAAAGGTCTACTGTCAATAGCATAGCAACATTATAAAGCACAGCCCGCACAGAAGTCACTTTCAAACCAAGCAGCTTTCTACTGGCCAACGTGGTTAATTCACATGACCACATGAGTACCCGTTGCCAAATCTGCATTGGGAAATCTTTTGCTCTCATGCAAAATTGCAGATTCCAATTGACTCCATTTCGGCCATGAAAATTCTCTGAACAAAAGTACATTTGAGCACATATTTATGGATTTTTGTTAAACTCTTAGTTAAAAATGCTCTATTACACACATTACAATTGACGGTCTCTCTTCATCCTTCCAAAGTACTAACACGCTTTCAACTGGTCTTTACCAAACACATCATTACAATAAGATACTTGGAAGCATTAAATGACACTGATACCCAGGACAAGTATTTATCTTCCAATTTACAACATAAGTAGATACCACTGATAATATCTGTGCGTCACAAAATAGTTTGAACTACCAATAGAAAGAAAAGGTTGTGTCATGTACTTGTCTATAATTACAAATGAACTGAAATGCACCCCAGTTACTTCTGAAATGGCATAAATTGGTGTTTTACAAACAGAGCTGTTTAGTAATATGACACTGAGTGGTCACATTTGTTCCTGAGGTTATAAACGTTGTATTAACTGTGTAATTATTAATACACACAAGGCAAATGGCCGGGTCTTAAAACATAGTGAGCTGGCTGTCTGGACAGCAATTCTGGCTATCGAATAAAGTCAAAATATTATGTCCAGGTAGGCAGCTCGCTAGATTTGAGAATAACTCGCATTCAGACGTCGTGTGGCACTCACCGCGTTGACGTTCCCTTCCTGACATCGCACATCATGCATTTGAACGCTTCGGCGCTGTTCTTGAATGTACACACGCTGCAGTCCCAGTAGCCGTCGTCAGAGGAGGGCTTCGCTTGCCGTTTCGGCCTTCAAAAAGCAAAACAAACAGAGAGAACATCACATCTCGGACTGTTGAAATCTTCGTAACACATATCTGATCTTATCCATGCACAAAGTCAGCCGGAGGCCTTCGCAAGCGACGCGTTCTTTAACGAAATGACACTTTAGGTTGATAAAACAGCCAGTCCGCCATGGTGGCCACTCTGTTGCGTCTTTCTCATTCACGCGCGCTGCCTAATAGTCTGTTTCGAGTCCTGAGATGGATTCGAGTGTCTTGAAGCCACGGCTTTGGGAGTTTCTTTCTGTTTGTTTTTACCTCGTCGGACTCCTCTTGTCTCCCATGCTGCAGAAACTTTGTGCGAAGCGTGCAGGCACAGCCGCCTCTCGCGCTCTGTCCTCTCGCGCGGCTCCCAGCTGTCGTAGAAACTCCAGCGCAGCGGTGGTCACGTGACTGCGCTCGACCAATCCAGCGTCGATTTATTTTCTCAAAAGTAGAGTCGTAGGCTTTCCTGCATCCCTCTTAAATTAAAGTCATTCGTTCATGGCACTTTCCACGAACAGGGTACAAAATACTGTCCAAACTCGAAAAAGTTTAGTGTTTTTCTGTTTCAGCAAATGTGACCCTGGACCACAAAACCAGTCATAAGGGTCAATTAAAAAAAAAATTTTTTGTTAATTTGTGAATTAATAAGCTTTCCACTGATGACAATATTTGGCCGAGATACAACTATTTGAAAATCTGGAATCTGAGGGTGCAAAAATCGAAATATTGAGAAAATCGCCTTTAACGTTGTCAAAATGAAGTCCTTAGCAATGCGTATTTCTACTAATAATATAGATTTTTATATTTAATATATATATATATATATATATATATATATATATATATATATATATATATATATATATATATATATATATATATATATATATATATATATGGCAGAAAACATGAGAAGACAGCTGTCCAGAAGTGGTGTAGATCTTCTGTTTGATTCATTTTCATCTGGTAAGAGTTAATATTTCTTAAATTGTCTAGACACTAAATGTAATTTCAGTCAGGGATTATAAACTGTGTATTTAAACTTGAAATCACATTTTTGCTCCAAGATATGATGAAGTAGTTAGCCAACACTTGCAAAAATAAATAAAAATAAATAAATAAATAAATATATATATATAATATAATTTTTTTTTTTTTTTTCATTTCTGGTCAGAACAAATCAAAGTCAAAAGTCAAAGTCAAAGTCAGCTTTATTGTCAATTCTGCCATACGTACAGTACATACATACAGAGAATTGAAATTCTATGACTCTCAGACCCTAGGTGCCTGACAACAACAAAACAATAACAACAAAAGTTTAACAGTAACAACAGAAGAAAGATTAAAAAAGATGGATAAAGTGAATTGTAGAGGTAAAGTGGCGATGGCAAATAGTGCAAACAATAGTAACAATAGTGCAATTTCAGATTTAAGTCAGTGCAGGTATAAAATAAAATTATAAGAGTGTGTGCAAAAAGAGTCTGTAAGAGGGGAGACCAATTCCTCAGAGAGACAATATATGAGGTAGATGAAGTCTACCTTCATCTACCTCAGTGAAATCAGTGAAATCTTTACACTTAAGACATTTAGGCAATTTTAGGCAAGTGAAGTAATTTTTCAAGCATTTACTTTTTATTTTAAGTGCAAATAGATTTGTTTTAGAAATTAGATATTTTGACTAGACATAAGAAGTATTTGGTAAGATTTAGATTTTTTTTTTTTTTTAAATCACTTTTTTTAGATTTAACATGGTTTACTGTGTTAAAATACTCAACAGCACTTCATTTTCTGCTTAATTGTCAGGAAATAAAGTTGATGCCCATGTAGTGGAGTTAGAGGATTTAGATGAGAGTAGACCTGAGAAAGAAGGTAATGACGTAGACATGGGGCAATAGATAGAAGAGGAAACAGACAGTAAAGCCTCCAGAGCTGAATCAGATCCTGATTTATCATCAAAAGTGAATTTGTTGACACTGTCTTGGATGAGGACTATAGACCTGAGAAAGATGACATGGTAAGTGTCATGGCAGTGATACAGTGAAAATGGTAGTGATACAGACACAGCGATGGAGATGCAGGAGCTGTACTTGAAACTTCTGCTGTTCAACGTCATAGGCGCCCAAGACCAGATATGTGGAAGCGAGAGGTGATAAAGGAGAAGTGTCTTAAGGGGGAGAGTTACAAGAATACAATCTGGCCGTGAAGCATGGTGTCACCATAGAGTAAAAGTTTCTGGTTGCTGGGCACACACAAATGGAGCATGACTCCATGCATAGCCTCATTGAGCGGCGCATCGTCAAAGATATTCACACTCCATGTGATTACATTGTCATCTTTGAGACTGCACAAATGCATCCATCCCCATACAATGTGACTCAGCTATACCACAATGACTTCGTGAAGTTATCTGGGGCCTATGTCACCAATATTCGACCAGGTAAAAAAGTTGGTGACCCCACAGTCCATGGCCTCCGGGCTCTCCAGTACTTGGCTGATGGTCGAATCCGGTACAAGTTGGATTTTGAGTCTGAATGGGAGGACCTGCCTCAGCGAATCAACATCCCAGAAGAACCATTCCACTGGGTCCCACTCTTTCCTGCCCAATTGCCAATTACTCTCAGGAAATTCAATGACTTGCAGGCAATGAAACCAGTACTACAAAGAGTGGCCCACCAGTACAATGACAACCTCCCTCATCAATAGACAGTGTGAAAATGAGTGTGCACAGCACCTGAGTGGAACTTGGTGGGAAAGGAAAACAGTGGTTAAGGTTAGACAATAAGAAACAACTTGGTTAAGGTTGGCAAGTTACACATCTTGGTTATATTTAGGAGAGTAAAACAACTTTTGTTGTTATGTTTGCATTTATATGTAAGAGAAAAAATGCCTAAGTCATGGCATATTCTGCCTAAGTCACTTTTATTTGTTAGGCAATTGATGATGGATCTTTTTCTTTTGCATACTTGTTCACACATCTGGTTGAATGTACTGTTATAATATCAATAAGAAATAACAATGTGATTTCTAAAAATAGTTTTTTTGTTTTCCAAAAACATTGAAATATGATCTGGGCAATTATGCCATGAAGCTAATGAGTATATATATATATATATATATATATATATATATATATATATATATATATATATATATATATATATATATATATATAAATATAGGAAATTATATATATATCTTCATATTCTTAATATGGAAATTGATATCTGGAATGATAAGCTTTACTTATATCCTAATATATTATTTTATATATATATATAATTACAAAAATCAATAATTTGACTCTTCATATTCAATGTATTGTTGGCATATTGCCACAAAAAGGAAAAATCAATAATTTTGACCCATACAATGTATTGTTGGCTATTGCCACAAATATACCCGTGCGACTTATGACTGGTTTTGGGGTCCAGGGTCACAAATGGTCAGTGAAAACTTTAAACTTTATTGTCTATTATTTTATAATTAATAAAATATATTGTTACCAAATATGGGTCTAAATGCAGCTTAAAACCTTGATTTGTGTTTTGCTATTTTCTAAAAAAAAAAAAACATCAAAAGTAAATAGACTTTATAAAATAAAAACAAAACAAAAATAATTAAAAAAACATGGCCTAAATTATGCTGTTACACAATAAGGACAAGCAAGTCTGCAACCAAAGGTTGTCCCATCTCCCGATCAGTTAAATTAAGACTTTGAATTTTTCAACTTCTTTTATATGCATATTCATGAAATGTGCGGAAATTTCACACACTCTCATCTGTTAATGATATGAAGTAATCTCATGCAATTAATATAAAGTATACTATTATTTTTTTATGTTTGGTGTCTTTCTTATTGAGAATGTATATGTAATAACATGAAATACTACTATCAACTACTCATCAAAACCAGTGTGTTTGAATTGTATCAGTGGGTGGAAAATGCCTTTTAAAAGTGTTCAAATGACTGCTGAGAGCTGACTGGAAGTTATTTTAAAACGGTTTATTTTCCATGCTTCCTGGAACAAAAACAAGAATGTACATACGTGAAACAGAACTAAACTATATTTACAAGATTTAAAAAAAACATTTTTACATAAGTTTTTGCAGGATCTTCAATCACAATTGATAATACAATATACCACATAATTGGTGGTGTAGTTATCTGAATGAGGAGCATAAAATCTCAGATCAAGATAAGCAGAAGTTTTCTCTACCTTTCATGTCAACGTGTAGTTTGAGAAAATTATAAATTTAGATCAATATGTGACCTTAAAAGCGGTTGAGAACAGGCAGTCTGTTCTGAGCACATAAAAGTATGAGTCAGTCACTGAGCTCCTCCTCATCACTGAAGTAGGTGCTCTTTTTGATCCTTGGCTTGTGGGTGTCCTCTGATGTAGACGCTCGAGACGCATCCTCTGTGACCTGCTTCTTTCTCTTCTCCTCCTCCTCCTCCTCAATGTGTGCTTGCTGATGATGACAGGCAAAAATTTATATTTCTCTTTGAGCCCGTTTTTACTGTGAACATTAATGTATGATGACTGAACTGTAGAGTATATAATATAATATTCACTGACCTGGAAAGCAATTGCCTGACTTAAACTGTCCAATGCTGGATCCTCTCCTTCTTCCTCACTGTCCTCTGGTTCTCTAAAATGACAAAAACTACATTTAATGTATTTTCTCTATATTTGCAATGAATTTTACATATATATATATAAAAAAAAATGTATCACATTAAATACATACTAAGTACTAGTTTCAATTATTAATGCTATTAGGATGTACTTACACCTCCTCGGGCTGCTGGACTTTTTTCTTCTTTTTCTTTTCTTTTTTAGGAGGAGGTTCTCTCTCTCCAAGTAAATTTTTGGGACAGGCGTAACTTAAGTGCCCTCCTTCCTGGCGTAGACAAATGACATGACAAAACAGTGTAAGAACCTCAAAAACATTTCTCCATCCATAAAGTTTAAATTGTACAAGATTTACTAAATATGTATTAGTAAACAGGTGAAATTGCTCATATAGGAAGATCTATCCATCCATCCATCCATCCATCCATCGTAGGTCTGGACTTTTTTGCAGCTTTCATTGGCTAAGGAATGCCCAAGAGGACATTTGACTGACATGTAATGCAATCAATCACAGTTTGTTTGGTTCCGCGTCATGTTTAGGGGCGTGAAAAGTCAACGTCCCTGCAATAACAGACTGGTGTGCATAAATATAAATTATTAATTCAAGAACATTGTGCAAGTTTACTGCAACAATGGAGGCGCGAACTTCACATACTTTTGAAATGCCAGAGTTTAGTTGATCCTGGTAAGCGCTCATTATCACAGGCTGTGTCCGAAACCTGGAAAATGCTGCCTTCGGAGGACACATTTCAAGGTAGGAAGGCATCAAGGCATGTCCGAACCTAATGTTGGCTTCACTTCCTGTCTCCTGAGATACCTTCATCTGATTGAGTTTTGAAGGCAGCATAAATGTATCCTTCGCTGCCTTTGATATCCCACAATCCTGTGCGTTCCATTCTGTGACAGTTGAGCTAGGAAAAAAAATATGGCATCCGAAAGTTGTGTTTGCTGGTCATTTTGTGTATAAATGTATGTTTTTGACCAATTTTTTTTCACTTCTGATGTCATTTCTAGTGAGAAATTACTACTGTAGTAATTAAATATTTGTTTAGTTCTCACCAAAGCTCGCTCTAGTTTGCTGTAGATCATTAAACTGTTACGCTGCCTTAGAAGTCTGTGCAAAATCAGTTTTGTGAGGTGCTTTCATGCACAAACGCTGCCTTACAAGTCAGTGTCTGATAAGGCAGCCAGGCAATAAGTCAGCTGCCTAGGTTTTCGGAAGCAGCAACAGTTGTAAACACGACAGCGTTCTTCTTCCATGAGAAAGTTTGCCGTCATGGTATTTCCAGGCAGACCATTAAAGAACGCAACACACGTCTCGCAGACATCCTGTAGAAGTCAACATATGACGACTTCGAAACTCCTGAAGTGTTTCCAGATAAGCGTGCCATATGCATCAACGGCCCGTGGGCATGACGTCTGAGGCTGAGACTGACTAACTATCTATCTATCATAAATATAACACAGATCTGTGAAAGTCACATGACAACAAACACGTCAACAATATCAATAGATCAGAAAACTTACCCCACATTCATAACACTTGGACTTGTCTGTGTAATTTCTCTTTCTGATGAATTCTGTAGCTCTCCCATTGTCAATGGCGATGCTGGCCTTCACCGTTCTCCCAAACAACTGAAAGAGCAATCAAATACTTTGGCTCTATGCGTTTTTTTTTGTGTTTTTTTTTTAAATCAGACACTTAGTAAGTCTTAATGTTATGTTAAAACAGCATACCTGTTTGTTGTTTAGTGAACGGGCACAATTATGAGCAGACTCTCTGTCTAGGAACAGCACAAATGCCACTCCCTTACTCATCCGTGTCTGCTTATCTTTGACAACAGTCACCCTTCAGAAAATGACATTGTGACTATGATCAAGCTATACTTTGATATAATAAGTATAACAATCTATTTATTGCAGACCAAAGGAAACTTACTTCACAACCTTGCCATATTTCGTGCATAGCTGTGGGGAAATTGCAGAAAATAAGTAAACAATATTTATAAATGAAATGAAATTTGTAGTAAAAGAATGTAATATAGGGGAGTAGATATCCCTTATTCTAGAAAACCTATTCATAATCATATATTTAGAGAGGGCCCAACATAAACTGTAAAGTCTGTCAGATGCTTCAGGGTAAGATATGTCATTTTCTCAACTGATATTAGTGAGCTTTGCATCTGAGTGCAGGAAATTACTATTACACTAGTCTTGTTGAATATGAAATATGAATCCCAAAATATGATCATGGATTTCCTACAACGTGATACATTTTAGAAGCTTAGAAGCTATAAAATAAAAAAATAAAAAATCAGTGAGGGAACATGAAATTGTATACTGTTTTTCTTGTATGCAATTCTAAATTATTACACTGCATTTAAATATTTGGAATATTAAACTATAGGTACTATAGGAAACTTAATTTAACTTAAATGTACATCAAAAAATACATTTATTTTTATTTAAAATGCAAATTGCTCAGGTATTTCCCAATGACACACCTTTCCCTTGACATAACACAGCTTACCCTTAAGTCCTTTTTCTGTGTTCATATATGATATGCTTTATTCTAATTTCAAATGATTCTGAAATATATGCATGTCCAATGATGTAGTTTTACTTCTTTCTTTCAATTGCCTCACCCCACTTCCCCCTATATTAATGGTCCACTTAATGTCAACATAATTTTAACAACATAATTTTAAGCAACACAGGGCACCTTGTGCAAATCGTTGTTTGTCAATGAGAATGGGATGTTCGACACATAAACAGTGCTTTTGCTGGGCGCTAAACCACCACTCATCTTGATCTCTGATATCTGAAAAATAACATAACATCTATCACAACATGTAAATACTCATACAGCAAAATGATACTAAAAGAGCTTACGGGCCATTTTATAAAACACATTCAGACTTACTTACCCGCGAGAATCCTACTGATTTAAAGCATGCTCAAGATAATTAAAAAACTGCGTTTGTCATGTCTAACTTTTCAAAAATGTAGCTGTTTAAACAGCGTGTACAACCGATTCAAAATAGCAGCCCAGCGTGACCCGGAAGATAAAGAGCAGACCGCTTTCACAACATAACGCTCTCTATCAGAAAACAAATTCACAACATTTATTGCTACAAACATACATCAACAGGACTCTTTAAAAGACATTCAAATAACAATTCAGTGAATAATAGCCTAAATTGTAATTTAACAGTTATTTTATTAAGATTGTCAGTCATTATTTTGAAAAAAAATATTTGGTCTGGACCCGGAAACGTGTTTTTGATTGTGGCTGTGGAGTTTTGTTTGGGAACGGGCTGAGTGTTTCACCACGTTTCGTCTCAAAATTATTTCATAAAAGTTATTTTGCTTACGAAAGATAAAACAATGGTAAACTGACAGGAGATATGACAAGCAAAGCACGTGAACGGTATGTAAACGGTTGTTTTGAGATTATGCATGTGTATGTACTGGTGAAAAACGGCATTACAGTGTCTGATTTAAATGAGTGTCTTATAAATAAGAGTTTGTTTGTTTGTTTGCTTGAGATACATACACGTGGGTAAAAACACAAATTAATATAGTTGACTCCCTGTTGAATGTGAATTGTAGTGCACCAAACAAATTCAACTGAACTGCAATGGAAGGTTTAGATGAGCGCGTGCTTTCTGTGATACAAAATATAGGTTTCGATTACAATGGACATTTTATCGGTCTAATAAGCACAATATTGAAAGCAGATGATAGTATAATAAAATATGATGCCCTATTATTTCAACTAAATCATATAACGGTTGGTTTTAGTTCTGGATATTGATTGGTCAATACAGCATTCCAGCCAATATAGTAGTAACGTTAGATCAGTAACGTTAGCCGATTAGCTTGTCACTGCGCTTCTATATCAAATCGTTGTTTTTGTTGCATAGTAACTTTCTCTTACGTTAGGAACTCTATATTTTAGCGGAGTAATAAAACTGAATTTGCTTACAATTTATCATGTTAATAATTTTAATAGCGACTGTAATAGCAAAACATTAAAGGGTTACTTCAGCGATTAGCATTAAGCTTTGTATCAGTAAAAACCCGAAAGTATATTCGAATAAAAGAACATTTAGTTTAAATACACATTCATTTTCCCAGTGCTGAAGTACCCCATTAAGAAATTCGGGGTCCTGCTGCATTCATGAAAAAAGAGGTTGCGCGTCTTGCGTAATATTTCATTTTTAAACACTTAATGTTGTGTCAGAAGTACTCAATATTAGTGTTTTCTACTATACTGTATATGTTCTACAATACAAAGCCTACATGGTTTCTTAAAGGTGCTCTAAGCGATGTCACGCATTTTTTAGGCCAAAACATTTTTTGTCACATACAGCAAACATCTCCTCGCTATCCGCTAGCTGCCTGTCCCCTGAACACACTGTAAAAAACACCGTCTCTGTAGTTGCTACAAGCTCCAAAAACAAACTGGTGCAGTCTGGACCACTAAACATAATAAACAGTGCTCCAGCCAATAGCCGACAAGAATGATTTCCACCCCCAAATCATTCTTCTCGGCTATATTGGCTGGAGCACTGTTTGTTATGCTTCGTTGTCCAGACTGCACCAGTTTGTTTTGGTTGCAGGTTTTTTTTTTTTTGTTAGGCAAACTATACAGGTGCTGGTCATATAATTAGAATATCATCAAAAAGTTGATTTATTTCACTAATTCCATTCAAAAAGTGAAACTTGCATATTATATTCATTCATCACACACAGACTGATATATTTCAAATGTTTATTTCTTTTAATTTTGATGATTGTAACTGACAACTAAGGAAAATACCAAATTCAGTATCTCAGAAAATTAGAATATTGTGAAAAGGTTGAATATTGAAGACACCTGGTGCCACACTCTAATCAGCTGATGAACTCAAAACACCTGCAAAGGCCTTTAAATGGTCTCTCAGTCTAGTTCTGTAGGCTACACAATCATGGGGAAGAATGCTGACCTGACAGTTGTCCAAAAGACGACCATTGACACCTTGCACAAGGAGGGCAAGACACAAAAGGTCATTGCAAAAGAGGCTGGCTGTTCACAGAGCTCTGTGTCCAAGCACGTTAATAGAGAGGTGAAGGGAAGGAAAAGATGTGGTAGAAAAAAGTGTACAAGCAATAGGGATAACCCCACACTGGAGTGGATTGTGAAACAAAACCCATTCAAAAATGTGGGGAGATTCACAAAGAGTGGACTGCAGTGAGTCAGTGCTTCAAGAACCACTACGCACAGACGCATGCAAGACATGGGTTTCAGCTGTCGCATTCCTCGTGTCAAGCCACTCTTGAACAACAGACAGCGTCAGAAGCGTCTCGCATGGGCTAAAGACAAAAAGGACTGGACTGCTGCTGAGTGGACAAAGTTATGTTCTCTGGTGAAAGTAAATTTTGGGGGTCCCAGAGTCTGGAGGAAGAGAGGAGAGGCACACAATCCACGTTGCTTGATGTCCAGTGTAAAGTTTCCACAGTCAGTGATGGTTTGGGGTGCCATGTCATCTGCTGGTGTTGGTCCACTGTGTTTTCTGAGGTCCAAGGTCAACGCAGCCGTATACCAGGAAGTTTTAGAGCACTTCATGCTTCCTGCTGCTGACCAACTTTATGGAGATGCAGATTTGATTTTCTAACAGGACTTGGCACCTGCACACAGTGCCAAAGCAACAAGTACCTGGTTTAAGGGCCATGGTATCCCTGTTCTTAATTGGCCAGCAAACTCGCCTGACCTTAA
The DNA here is from genome assembly GCA_018749465.1 of Paracanthobrama guichenoti. Taxonomy (NCBI): domain Eukaryota; kingdom Metazoa; phylum Chordata; class Actinopteri; order Cypriniformes; family Gobionidae; genus Paracanthobrama; species Paracanthobrama guichenoti. Next base: position 7,801,514 of record CM031946.1, read on the forward strand.
CCCCATTGAAAATCTATGGGGTGTTGTGAAGAGATTCAAGAGTTTTATTTGTCACATACACAGTTATATACAGAATATACAACTGGCAGTGAAATGTAAAGAAAATGTAAAGAAGATGTAAAGAAAAATGAAGAAGATGCGATATGCCAGACCCAACAATGCAGAAGAGCTGAAGGCCACTATCAGAGCATCCTGGGCTCTCATAACACCCGAGCAGTGCCACAGACTGATCGACTCCATGCCACGCCGCATTGCTGCAGTAATTCAGGCAAAAGGAGCCCCAACTAAGTATTGAGTGCTGTACATGCTCATACTTTTCATGTTCATACTTTTCAGTTGGCCAAGATTTCTAAAAATCCTTTCTTTGTATTGGTCTTAAGTAATATTCTAATTTTCTGAGATACTGAATTTGGGATTTTCCTTAGTTGTCAGTTATAATCATCAAATTTAAAAGAAATAAACATTTGAAATATACCAGTCTGTGTGTAATGAATGAATATAATATACAAGTTTCACTTTTGAATGGAATTAGTCAAATAAATCAACTTTTTGATGATATTCTAATTATATGACCAGCACCTGTATATATATTTATAATATATTAATAAAAATGTATGGTTATTATGGCCTATAAATAATTATCTGCCCACTATGGGTATTGGTATAACCCTATTTCTGTCTCATTTATCTAATTTGTTACTAGATAACCGTCATACAGCTGAAGACAACGATTTTCCATTCAGAAAATAAAAGTAAGTTAGAGGAATATGTTTTTTAAAGTTTGATGAAAATGTAATAAAAATAATATTTAATATGATTGCATTATATAAAATGTTTTTGTCAATATTATGCCGTCTTTAAAGTTATTTATTGGTTTTCTGGTTGGCATATAAGCCTGTTCTATTGTTTCATTTAATTCAACTTTGATGATATAACATTTTATAGATAACTCATGTGTAAGTTCCATATTGTTACAGTTGTCTTAAATACTATTAATATGTCATCTGTGTCTGTTTTTGTATCTTAGTGGCTTTTAGGAGAGATCGAACTGTTATTAGAGATATTTATGAGGACCGATTTCCTCCAGATAGAGCGGTAAATATACTTATTTGTCATAAATGATTTAGCCATGATCAAACATTTGGTTCATGCTGTGAAACAAACAGCTTTGCTTGAGATTGTTTGACGTTCCAGGGTCCATTTCCAAGAGGAGGTCAAGGAGATAGGAGACCTTCCTTTGGGCGTCCAGACGAGGACTACGGCCGTGGTTTTGAATACGATGGCCCTCGGTTTTACCCAAATGGTGCCCCTCGCAACTACCATGGAGACGATCAGAGAGGTTACCATGGAGACAGCCATCACTCATTTCCAAATGACCACAGGGGGGGACCACCTGGTCGAAGGGTAAACATCAAAGTTCAGATGTTTCTTTTATTTGTTTATTTATTGCCTTGTTTGTTACTTTCTTTTTCAGTCAAGTTAGTGTTTAAAACTGTCTGCCTCTGACATTTTTCTATTTGTATTATAGGTATATTATTTATTGATTGATTTGTTCATCCCCCTCCCCCTTTATTATTATTATTATTATTATTATTATTATTATTATTATTATTATTATTATTGTTTGGTTGTCCTGAGATGAATGTTGAGATCAATCAGTTCAATAAAAGGAAAAGATATGGAAAATAAAAGGATCATATATGGAAAACACTTAAAGGATTAGTTCACTTTAAAATCAAAATGACCCCATGATTTACTCACCCTCAAGCAGGTGTATATGTCTTTCTTCTTTCTGATGAACACAATCAGAGTTATATTAATAAATATCCTAATGCTTCCAAGCTTTATAATGGCAGTGACGGGGTCCAATGAGTTTGAAGCTCAAAAAACTGCATCCATCCATCATAAATGTACTCCATTCAACTTACGCAGAAAGTGTAACGCCTCTCGCAGTTCAAAATGCTTGCGCTACGTCTGACATCATATGTTGCACCAGTTACACTTTCTGCGTAAGTTGAATATGGAAGGCAGTCTGGTGGAAGCTAGATAGTTTACTTAATAAAGATATTTTTCTTACAAAACTCCATCGATTCGCTTCAGAAGGCCTTTATTAACCCCCCCAGAGCCATGTGGATTACTTTTATAAAGGATAGATGCACTTTTTTGAGCTTCAAACTCAATGGACCCTGTCACTGGCATTTCTAAAGCTTGGAAGCATCCGGATATATATTAATACAACTCTGATTGTGTTCATCAGAAAGAAGACATATACACCTAGGATGGCTTGAGGGTGAGAAAATCATGGGGTCATTTTCATTTTAAAGTGAACTAATCCTTTAACAATTGTAATTGTGTGTCTTGCGTTTTCATCATATCATTGTTTTGCACTTCAGCAGGAAGACTTCCCGTACTACAGAGGGCCAAGAGAGGAACCTCATGGTGGTCGCCAAATGGACTTTAGGTATTTCACAAGTTGAGCTTGCCACAAAGAAAAATATGTATTCCTACAGTTTTAATGGGCTTATTCTGAATAAACTAAACTTTTTACTCTTTTGAAATAGAGGAAATATTCTCTCTTGCCACATATTCAGAGTAGAGTTTGAAAAAGTGGTTTGAGTGACCATACACACATTTTGGATCCTGTTTACACTCCTGTTTTTTTTTGTTGTTGTTGTTGTGCTGACCACTTCTGGATCTTAATATGGGGTGTAAACGGGGTCAAGGGTAGGCATGTTCATTGAAGCTCATGTCATTTCCCCAGCAGATGGCAGAACTGTTCCTCTTGAAAACAAGCTGTGTTCCCTCCAGCTTTAATGCCTTGTTTTTATACTTTGTTTCTTGGCTTCCCTTCTTCTCTCACTCAAAGTGAAGTTTCTTAATACGAAGCATAAATCAAACTCAGAGTTGTCCTACATTCTCTGTTTGGTTTTTGTGGTTCAGCTCCCATGGAAATTCCCACAGATAGTCACTCTGTCTGCCAACTGGATGAACACAGTGAGCATCACAGTGGTTTTCCGTATCTCTTAATCTGCCTTTTTCCAGGAATTAATCACAACAGTTCACAGCAAGGATGGAGGGCAGCCAAATGAACCTTGTGTTGTTACACCCCTGCTAAAATAACTTTTAAATGGTGACATCATTGTTTTCTTAATTGGTCAAATTTATGTCACATGAAGAGTCTGTACAAGAATGCAGTATTCTTCTTAAAGTAGAAACAGAATACACTTGCATAGGGTTCGAATATCTTCATACACATTTGACAAATGAGGATATTAGCTAAACTTTGAGCATGCTGACAATTATCAAATTTTATATATGTATAAATATATATATAATGTGTAAATATAAATGTTGTTTTGTATATTTAATACATTTTGTATATTCTATATATATATATATATAAATATACATAAAATTAAATCTATAATTAATCTTATAATGCACACACATTATATATTTAATTTTGTGTATATTTATTTAAAAAAAAAAAACTAAACTAATGCAAAAGATTTGACAAAGAACTACATGGACAAAACCACTTGGTGGCGCTTTTGTAATTGGTAAGGTGTGCTTGTCTAAGCCTCTCTTCATATTAAAATCAGAGGTTTTTAAAGATTCAGTTTTAAAGAAATGTTCTTTATGTGATCATATAAAGCATTTTGCTGCTAATTCGAATAATCTTGGATATCAGACATGCTTTAAAGTACTTGTTTTGACCTTTTCAGTGCTTTAATCTGTTGTGATGGCTTGCGATTTGGAGTGAGAGGTTAACCTTTTTTTGGCTTGGGGTAATATCCTGGCTTCATATTGGCAGTAAAGACAGACATGTGGTAATTTGCTCTGTTAGTCCAGGGCAGACAGGGTCACCTACACTTCAAACAGATGTGAGGGTCATTAAAGTTTTGCGAGGTCACTGTGTGCGGACACATTGTCGTGTGTGTTTGTGAGAGAGGAACCTGGCTGGAGTTCAGGCCAGGGTCACTCGGACCAGGTGCCTGTGATTTCTTTTACGTCCTCCCGCTCTCCTGCGCGGCAGGCCATATAAGTGGCACGTGATCGGTCCTGCACGACCGGAGGACCCTGGCAGAGAAACAGCAGAGTAAACTGAAGGGGGTTTTACTGCCTCTAGAACAGATGTGTGTTAATGAATGTCTTGGTTGCGAGTGAACTCGGCAGAGTTGCGGTGCTGCTCTGTTAGGCAGCGCTGCAACTTTTTACAAGCCTCATTTTGCCCTCCTCTTTGTGCAGTTTATATTGAGTTGCAATTTACAAGCAGGATGTGAAGCCTCTGGCATGGTCCTTACACATATAAGTAAAGTCTTAAATGAGGCAGAGACTAGTTTAAGAGAATCTCCTCTGTATCAGGACCAGGGGTGTCCTGCACAACTTACAGGTTTTAAATAAGTCTTTATGGACATTACTAAATCATAATTGACCCTTCTTTTCTGAATATTCAGTGACCCTTAGAAGTCATTCAACCCTTAGAAGTCATTAGAAGTCATTAGACCCTTAGAAGTCATTCAACACATAAAGGGATAGTTTATGTGTTGAATGAAAATGAAAATGCAGAACACTCAAACTAATATTTTTTTTAAAGATTTTTTTTTTTTCCATAGAATGAAAGTGAGTTCAAGTGTTGTTTTGGACCCCATTGACCAATATGGACAAAAACAATTTAAACATTCTTCAAAATATCTTCATTTGTGTTCCACAGAAGAAAGTAAGTCATGTGTTAGATATGACATTGTACATGTTAAAGTCACTATACGTACAGAATAAAAATATAAAGTATTTAGACATCTGAAATGACCATCCCAGTCCTGAGGCCAGTGGAAACACCTCATCTCCTCTCCTTTGACCCTTCATCCCAGTACACTCAGTGTCTGACCCTATAGGGCATGGTTCATATAAACAAGCGTCTAAGATTAACAGACTGTCCCCCCTTTAACCCCCTTCTTAACTTGTCGAGGACAGTGTCTTTTCTACTACTTAAACCACACATCTTAATTGTGTCTGTTTTGGTTTAGTACCTATTTAACTGTTTAATGAGAATATCTTATGCTAATATTTCTAAATCCAAAATGTCAATGCAAATATTTGTCTTTATATTTCCTTTCACGGTTCAGACCGAGTAATCGCGCAGGTCCTCCCCCAAACGCTCGAGTCCAGGGTTCTTACCCTCAGCCCAGGTCTCTGCCTGCAATAGCCCCTGATGCAGGAGACGACACCCTCATGCAGGCCATAATGAACCTGGACCGAGGGTTTGTATTCAGACATGTTATGCAAAATGCCCCATATTGTTCTACTAGTGAACAGATACTTAAACTTGTGTTGTGCTCTGTCACAGGGAGGAACGGGACAACTTGAGACGAAAGACACCCTTCCCGCCAGTGCGTGAACGCTCTCCAGCCCGGCGGGACGTCCCCCCTTCCCCTCACAGTCGGTCGGGGTCCAGCATAAGCAGCCGCAGCTACTCACCAGATCGGGGCAAAGTGCATCCTGTCCTGCCCCAGCAGGGGAAAAGTATGAATCATCTTCAGTCAAATACTTGATTAGTCGTTTCTTAGTGTTTCTTTGATTTTGATTTAAATTGCATACACACAAGTTTGGGATTGGTAAAATTTTTAAAAGAAGTCTTTTATGCTCACCAAGGCTGCATTTATTTGTTCAAACATACACTCGCCTAAAGGATTATTAGGAAGACCTGTTCAATTTCTCATTATTGCAATTATCTAATCAACCAATCACATGGCAGTTGCTTCAATGCATTTAGGGGTGTGGTCCTGGTCTAGACAATCTCCTGAACTCCAAACTGAATGTCAGAATGGGAAAGAAAGGTGATTTAAGCAATTTTGAGCATCTGAGTATTTTACAATCTGCTCAGTTACTGGGATTTTCACGCACAACCATTTCTAGGGTTTACAAAGAATGGTGTGAAAAGGGAAAAACATCCAGTATGCGGCAGTCATGTGGGCGAAAATGCCTTGTTGATGGTAGAGGTCAGAGGAGAATGGGCCGACTGATTCAAGCTGATAGAAGAGCAACTTTGACTGAAATAACCACTCGTTACAACCGAGGTATGCAGCAAAGCATTTGTGAAGCCACAACACGTACAACCTTGAGGCGGATGGGCTACAACAGCAGAAGACTCCACCGGGTACCACTCATCTCCACTACAAATAGGAAAAAGAGTCTACAATTTGCATGAGCTCACTAAAATTGGACAGTTGAAGACTGGAAAAATTTTGCCTGGTCTGATGAGTCTCGATTTCTGTTGAGACATTCAGATGGTAGAGTCAGAATGAGAACATGGATCCATCATGCCATGTTACCACTGTGCAGGCTGGTGGTGGTGGTGTAATGGTGTGGGGGATGTTTTCTTGGCACACTTTAGGCCCCTTAGTGCCAATTGGACATCGTTTAAATGCCACGGCCTACCTGAGCATTGTTTCTGATCATGTCCATCCCTTTATGACCACCATGTACCCATTCTCTGATGGCTACTTCCAGCAGGATAATGCACCATGTCGCAAAGCTCGAATCATTTCAAATTGGTTTCTTGAACATGACAATGAGTTCACTGTACTAAAATGGCCCCCACAGTCACCAGATCTCAACCCAATAGAGCATCTTTGGGATGTGGTGGAACGGGAGCTTCGTGCCCTGGATGTGCATCCCACAAATCTCCATCAACTGCAAGATGCTATCCTATCAATATGGGCCAACATTTCTAAAGAATGCTTTCAGCACCTTGTTGAAATGCCACGTAGAATTAAGGCAGTTCTGAAGGCGAGAGGGGGTCAAACACAGTATTAGTATGGTGTTCCTAATAATCCTTTAGGTGAGTGTACAGTAAAAATGGTAATATTGTAAAATATTACTACAATTTAATAGAACTATTTCTATATTTTACTATTTTGAAATGTAATTTTTTACTGTGATGGAAAAGCTGAATTTTTAGCAGCTGTTAATCCAGCCTTCAGTGTTACAAGATCTTTCTGAAATCATTATAATTAAATAGATTAATGGCAGTGGTGTTTGCATCGCAGATATAGGCAGCATTCCAAGCCTTTCACCATTTCATTGGAGAAATCTCTTTGGTGGGATCTCCCACACACACAGACTGTAGATGATCAGGGTCGGTGCACAGCTTGCACTGTAGTATTTGACCTGTCATGGACTTTTTGAAGCCTGTTGATTGATTTAAAGGCTTTCTTGACTAATTTGCATGAGAGCGCATTTTAATAAGCCCAGCTGCAGAGTGAAAAGACTGCCTGGTTCCTCATATAAACTAGATAAACTTCCTAAATGATTCCCAGACAGGTTTGATTTGAGTTGTCATGTTTGAAATTAGACAGTCTTGGACATGACTGTACCCAAGCGTCCACCGCAGACCTCCGATCACAGATGATGTCACTCAAAGCTGTCCTAATAAAAACTCCCATCTGTGTTTGTTTCCCTGTTCTCTGTTACTATAATGAGATCCTCAGTAATAAGCTCCAGAGAGACGCTTTGAGCAGCCAATATTGGATGCACATGTTTTGGTTGCCGTACTCCAAGTGAGAGTCCCTAGATTATGCTGTTCTAAAAAGATGGAGCAGGCTTGCATGACACTATGATTGTATGATCTAACCTCTATTACTGATGAAAGAAATGCATCAAAACACCTGAATTGTTGTTCACTAAAAATCACAGTGCTGGTTTCTGTTCTTTTATTTGATGATGTACCAAAATGTTTTCCTCTGTTTCAGGATATGAGGAGCCGTTTGGGCCAGGCAAAGGACCGGGTGAGTAATACCGTGCCCTTAAGGGGGAAGGGGGATGTATAGATGATCCAGTCATATTTATTATACATCAAAAGTCCCACCTGAAATTTGAGCCTGCAGAATGCAGCACAATCACCTGTTAGTCGCAAAGGTTTAAATATGTTGCTTAATTTAAAGCTACCAATAAGAGTGTAGGACTCTCAGAGCCATGAGGAATTACATTTTTGCAAAAACTCTGTTGCTCATTTCACATGTAAAAAGGGTGTTAACACAGAAATCTAAGGTAAAACAGTAAAAAATGTTGGAAAATGGTTATATAAAACTAAATTATGATTTGGCACAAAAATGAAACGGTGTAATGGACCTTAGGGAGAAAAATGTTATTATATAAATGTACAGATGGACACCGGTTATAAGTAAACACAACCGCATGGTTTTGTATCATACTGAGGCGGTTTATTGTGCGATAATGACTGGCAGACTGTACATTTTTCCACATATTACATGGTACTTGCCAAATAAATAAATTAATGCAAATTGATGAGACAGGCATGCTAGCAAAGCTACCCTACAATTGAAAGGTTGAGGGTTGGTTTCATAAAATCATACTGCTCTTGAATCTTGATAAAGGAAGCTTATGGCTCACACACAAGGAGATTTTGTTTCGCTTTGCTTTATAAATTAAAGGTCAGCCTGCAGTCACAGTAACTTGAGAGAAAGCGTTGCTAATCGCACCATCGTAGAGCCTCGTTTTGTTTGTCTGCTTTCCTCTCACTTCCTTTGGCCATGATCGTAAAAAGTCCACAGGCGTGTGTTCGAGTGTCTGATTGCTAAACCTTTCCTTCTTTTCTAGCTTTCATCCGTTCCCGTTTTACTTTTCTTTGCCAGATGTTTGATGGCATGCCATGTACATGCATACATTGCAAGGAGGTTTTGATTTGAATCTTAAATCTGTTAAATTCTAAACATAACTTCTGGTTGTAGACTTCTCTCCGCTCCAAATCAATTTGGCGAGCACTCCATTTCTTTCCGAACTAATCCGTAGGTGTTGAGCCCACAGCTCACACGGAGAGGGTCATGGGGTGACACTGCAGGCACCTGGCTGTGGTTTGCCTGCAGGGAAGAGCCCTGATCATTCAGCAGTGAGGGAACCACCTGGTTCTGCATGCCAGCTGAATATTTGGAAAGCGAGCAGGATCCGTTCCAGCATGTGAAAACGTTTACAGCACCAAATGAGTCAAGCAAGGCCATTTTCCGTGGCTTTCTGGGGGATGTTGATCCAAGTCCAAACTATAGCTGCATTGTTGGCTTGTGTCCTACAACAGATGCTTTGTTTCTTACGTTCTGATCCCAGTCTTTCATCTTCTACAGACAGAGAAAGGCCCCCCGGCCCCTCCGTGAGTGCATCACGAGATGGTTCGCCCCATAGCTCCGTATCAGTCACTAAGGTGAGTTGCACACACACACACACACACACACACACACACACACACACAGCTCCCAAACAGATGTGCTTACCAGAACACTCCCTTTCATCCGCTAAAATAATAATAAGTGTGACATGCCAGTCACTTCAGCTGATGGCAGAAAAAACACAAATCTTCTTTGAATTTCCACCAGTAACTGGAGATTTTTTCCCTTCATTTTGAAAAGCTATTTGCTTGTGCTTTCCTTTCTCTCTCCTCATATGATGGATTTTAAAGGGTCCTGTTTGGCGCATGAAAAGCAAGTGGTCCGTGTCGTGTTTATTCAGATTGTAAGCACGGTTCTGACACAAAACACGGTGGGTCACTGAAGGACAGTTTGTGGACCTCATGGGGCCACCCAGGCTGCAGCAAGGCTAAAAAAAGAGGGTGAAATCCATTAGCTCAACTCTCGCCTTTATCGCAAGATCTTATCGGAGGCTCAGAGCACTCTGGACATACTCTAGGGAGCACTGAGAGCCTAAAATAAATTTGTTTAGCTTTTTCTCTCATGTATTCTCCTCATTTTTAGGTCAACTGAATCCGGGAACAATCATGATAAACATGCTAAATATTTTTGCTAATTTAAATTTGTTCATAAAATGATTTAAATTTAATTTTTAATCTCTTCTGATTTATGGAGTTTTATCTGTAATGCAGTAAGTTCTTTCACTGATTCTCGAGACATAGGAAAAACTGCTTTTTGAACTTTTTTGGAGTTCAAAATTTACAGGATGTATATAATGAACCCATTTTCCAAACCGTGTTTTTGTCTTATCCTGAATCACTAGGGTACACCTATAATAAGTGTTTTAGACTGGTTCGGGGCAGCACCGCTGCGGAATAGCACAGTACCTGCGTGACTCATCATCGACATAGAGAGAAGTAGCTCCGGCTACAATGTTCTTCCGCAAGACGCATGCAGTTCTGTTTATTAACCGCTAGAGTGCCAAAAGTTATGGAGTGCAGTTTTAAGAAGCGTACTTCTTCTTTTTTTTTTTTTTTTTTTTTTTTTTTTTTTTTTTTTTACTTACTTAAACTTATTTTTTAAGTTACAAACATATAGTTGTTTGTACATTTTATCTGTAATAACTATAATATATCGGCACTGTCACCCAAAATGTGGGCAAAATGTTTGAGGTTTTATACATTATTTGTATTTATATATATATATATAATATAAAATATTAAGTGAATACATCTGAACATCTCTAAAGAACCTGTGTGTTTTTTTGTTTGATCACTTAGATTCACCTCTGAACCATGTGCAGATGAAAGTTGTTTCTAGTTAGTGGATGTCTCAGTCCTTGAGCCTTTGATCTTCTTCCATAGCTTTGTTCATGGGGCATAAGCCATAACCTTGTGCCTTAGATGAAAAGAATTTGCCAGTGTAAACTGGGCTTGATAGGCGGTCTCAAGTTCAACAAACAAAGAACAGAAGAACAGATGAAGTGCATGTATTTCGCTGTGGTGGGGCTCATATTTGTTTGTGATGCCTTTGGAGTTCTTGTCTCAGATTTATATTCCTCCCCAATTAGAACAAATAATTTAAATAATGTTAATTAGTGCAAGACAATGCAATGCAAGTTTTTGACTGGTTTCATTCTGTCACAGTGATGGTCCTGCTTTGCCTGTTTTCTGTCTGAGGGAAAAGCATCTTTCTTTCCTACTTACCTGAATGTTGATACTGCATTTTTGGGATGTTTTAAGATGAGCATGTTTCTGGATTATTCTAGCCTTTAACAATGCCTGGTTGTGTGTACTGCAGGAGGACATGCCATCAGTGGAAGTGCCCACAGATGAAGTTCAGGCCACTGTGGATGAAGCTTCATCTGTCATGGACGACTTTCAGGAGCGACGAGCTCAAGCTATTGCTGCCAAGGCTCGGGAAATTGAGAAGGTTTGAGAAATGCTAACCTATTTCTGTAGGTCTGAGAGTATCTAAAACGGTCGGAAAATATGTGTTGTCTTTTTTGTTTTAAATGCTCATACAATGCCACATACTCATTTTTAATGCCTCCTTTTTTGGATGATGTATATTATAAATAGGACTGCCAGAGTTAAAGAAAAGGTTCAGCTATTCACAATTTTAGGTGAATTAATGCTTTAATGCAGTGAGAGATTCATTAAATAGAAATTACTAAGCTATTATGTTTATTTAAAATATGTTTGTCTATGTTCTTTTCTCCCCTCCTTTTTGGTCACTTCATCTACTAAGGAGATACAAGGGTAAAACACCCACTGACTCGGCTTCAAAATGATCATAATAAAGTTCCTGCTCTCTCTCTTTCTCTTTACTGGCCCTATTAAATGAGAGATAGGATCCCCCAGGAGCGGTGAGCCAGCCCTCCTATTGAGCACCAGCCTTTAGCTGACAATGCAAGATTTTAGCTGTCTGCTTTTGACCCAACCTTGAGCTTTATTGGGTTACTTACATGTAGAAAACACATCTGATTTTTGTATGCATGGGCAAGTTTTCCTCTTAATTCACAGGAAGCCCTTTGAATCAAAATCAGTTTTGTGTTTGAATAGCTTTTTATATTCTTAATCACTTAAGCATCTTTTTCTGCGTGAATGACTGACTGACTCATCTACATTTCTGTAATTTTTTCAGGATCCCCACCCCCACCCCCACTGATGTGTTTTGATTTGCCCTGAACACACATACTTTAGTGACAGTGTGAGGATGCCATTCAGGCCAAAGCCTGTTATTTGACAAAGTGTGTATGTTTCTGTTTAAGTGTCCACCAGATGTTTACCCTCCCCTTCAATCTGGTCTAGCCATCTCTGCTCTCTTCACTTTACCTATTTATTTTTTTATTTTTTTATTTTTTTTATTTTTATTTTTTTACACAAACATTTAATTGGCATGGTCTATACAGCATGCTTTTTATATACAATTGAACAATATACATATAAAAGGTCTATGGGACATCTTGAATAATGTGCCAGTCAATCTTTTCCATGCAATAATATTGAATATTGGGGTCTAAAGATTTCAAATACATCATAAAAGTGGTCCGTTTGACTTATGCTCTAGATTGCATGTCTTCTGAAATGGCTTTGTGTGGAAAAGAAATTTTCAGTCAGCCAATCTCTCCTTGACTCTGTCATGAGAGTTTATTTGACAAGTCAGATCTCTGATTCGATAATGAATAGTTCTAAGTTCTAGTTCTTGGGCTCAACTCACTGATACCCCTTTTCCACCAGAATGGTTTGCATCCAGGCGAACTGGAGCCTTTTGCAAACTGGCTGTTAGACTTGAGGAACGAACAGTAATGTAAAGTTGTTATGGGTTGTTTACCTGACAATAACCAGACTATAACAATGCATGTCCCGGTGTTTGTGCAGGCATTTCTGTCTTGCTGTTCACAGTACAGTGATTCTAACATACTGGCAGCTCGCATAAACTCCCAGGACTGTCATCTGTCCTTTTTCGAGATTATACTGAAACTGAAACCGTTGATTTCACTCGCTCTCTTGCATGCTGGGTCTCGCTTGTGTGCACAGTTTTATTTATATAGCACCAAAGAAATAGTCATATAGTTTTGGAACAACATGAGAGTGAGTAAATGAAAGAATTTTTGTTTATGCAAAATCTATTCTTTTATTTATTTTTCTCTCAGTATTTATGGTCTTTTTATTTATTTGCGTCATTACAGTGCGCGTATTCTTCAAACAAGTTGAGTTCAAGTCATGCTCAAAGAGGAATCTAGTTGACTCTCGAATGTTTTGTTTTGACCAGCAAGATGTTTATTTTACAGATGAGCCCGTGTGATTCTAACGAGACTGAATTCCTTACCGCTAAAGTACTGCAAGTAGGGCATCTTTGTTGTGATAGTTTTGCAGTCCACGGTGAGGCTTAATCTGGGTCTGAAGCAAAGCTTTTGAGGTCCATCAGGGATGTTTGATTCCTTCGTTCTTTAATCGCGTTTGATGTGTCTGATCTGAAAATGTCAGATCAAATAAAATAACAGACTGATACCCAGTTACCTCTAAAGGCCCCATTATGTGTGTGCTATACTTATGTTTTCTATGCTTCTGTTCCAGATCATAGACAATAGAGTATACTTCTTTTTGCTTTTATCAATTGGAATATGCATCTTTAAATTATTATTTTGGGATAATTTATATTGTAAATTAGTACTTTGTGGTTTTAGTCCATATCTTCTAGATTTGAGGGCATCTCTATTCGAATTAAATTCACAAACGATTCCATAGGAGAATTTCACTGCATTTAACTAATGTTAGCTGTAGCTTCCATATATTTAGTCCATAATGCTGGGCGTACAGCTGAATATGTTGAAATTTCATGCACCAAAATGTAATACTTTTATATAATAGAGCCAACTTTGCACTTACTAATCTATAACTAATAACTTTCAGAGTGGTTCACTGAAAGTTCAGTGTATAGATACTTTCCCACTTTTCCCTCCTTGTCTCTCCCACCCTTCCTGAATAATTCTCTGCTATCTTTACCCAGAATCAGGAATCAGCCTCCCACAGTACAAAAATGACACATGAAAGGCTGAACAAGAACACACACACGCACACTCGTGAGGTCCCGTTCAGCCTTCCTGTTTGATTGGGTAACAGAGGTGGGGTTCACAGGAAGTGTATGGAAGTAGAGCATGCTCTAATAAATTGCTTCCCAGCATTCTTGGCATTGTTTTGAATTATTTAATCTTAGCGTGGCTATAGTGGCTTTGTATGTACAAGGTTATAAAACAACTCATAATAGGACATAGCAGTAGGTGTTCGGATATTGTCCCTTAAAATTTGATTCATGAATCTCAACTGAGTCTATTAAAATGTATTTTAATTGTTCTAAAGCAGCAGAAGTAGCATTCACTTTAAAAGAACTTTGTGTTAAACTCTGCTAACATCCTTGCTTACTGAGCCTAGAAGTCTTTTCTACTGTACTCAGATGACATTGTGAATTGAATTCTAGGCCACACATATAGTTGTCAGTCATGTCTCTTAAAGTTATTCACTGTAATCTTGTAATGACTTTGTTTTGTGTTTCCATTTGTTACTCATATTTGATTACAGCTTTAAATAAACTCGTAACCCCAAAGAATTAAACTTGTCCTACACAATTTGTGATGCAGGCATAAATGGCACCTCAAATCGTGTGGCTTGTGGAGGAGAAGTGTGCTATTATGGCTCGTTTCCACCAAGTACAGTACAGTATGATTCGGGACTGTAAACCCTGATCCGGCTTGTTTGCCCTTACTTGATAGGCGTGGTATATGCCAGAAAGTAGCGATTAACTTTTATTGTTATTCTCACGGGAAGAAAGCGACACCGTAAAGAGCAATGGAGGGGACATACAGCAGATCTTGTTCTTCTTGACATGTGGCTGTTTGTCACAAGACAAAAAAAAAAAAAAAAAACATTGCGTTGCAACGGTATTATGTTTCAACTGTACATTAAAAAATGGCACCTCTTGTGTTGTCATTCCCCTTACAGCACGCACCAGTGACGATTCTCTGTCAACCAATCAATGTTCTGCAGTGAGTCTAGCTCCACTCTTTAGTACCGGACTACTGTGCTAGGTACCCCAATGGAAATGTCCCAAAAAAGTGGTATGGTTTGGTATTTTGGTACCATTCACAACTTCTGGCAATCAAAATGGAAATAATACCGTACTGTATTGTACCATACTGCTCAGTGGAAATGAGCCGTTATTGTTCCAAACAATCCAACATTTTATTTCTATTTATCATAAAGGTGTTGGTCATATTTACCATTCCTTGCTGAAATTTTGCTGGTGACTATTTTAATAGTTTGCATGATTGCATTTGCAAATTTTATGTAAGGGCGAAACATTTCCCCACACGTTCACATTTCTCATTCAAGTTTTTCACACAAATTCACCACAATGAACAACAGAATGCTGCTTGGTTTGAAAGTGACTTCTGTGTGAGCGGTGCTTCTTGTATTGTAGGCTATAAGGCCCCAGAAACCCTGTTTATTGGTTAAGCGTTTATGCAGTTTAAACAGTCACACAGATTGACTCTGTAACTGCAGTCTCTCTTAATGCGCAGCCTCGGGCTACAGAGAGCTTCCTTTCTACCTCATTTATCCATTCTATTCTGGAATGTTCTAATTGACTATTAGAGTTTTCTCATTGAAACTATTTGACTTAATGACTATTAGAGGCAGTTCTCACACGAGAACTTTGTGGGCTTTGTGTGTGGGCCTCTGTGATTCCTGGAACCAGGTGATCTCATTTTACTAGAACCTGACTCAGCTATGGGAAAGAGCCCCTATGTGAAAGCTAATGAGGAGCACACTGCAAAAATGATTAGTCAGCACAATTAGTTGGGAGGGCACATTTCTTTCCAGACCTAGAGCTTGTGGGGGCAGGTAGTGGGAATCACTGAGGATATGAAATGTCTTTTTTTTTTTTTTTTTTTTTTTTTTTTTTTTTTTTTTTCTTATGCCCAAAGTTTTTGGTTCCTGTTATATTAAGTACTTCCAGATGATGATGTCTGATTATGTAATGTTGGGGCCATGGCGGAAACTATGTTGAGATTTTTAACCATCAGTTTCTTTCAGTTTTCACATTAGTTTGGTGCATTGTGTTGCTCTCTACCATCGTACATTCATGACAATCTGATTTTATCTGTAAATTGTAGTATAAATTTCAAGATATGCTCTTCAGCTATATATAAGTTACATGTCCTAAGGGCTGTGTGTAAGTGAAGGTAATTGCAGAGGTTATGCAGACTCCCCTGGGTCTGAAACATTGCTTTGATGTCCAGAAGTGTTTGATTATCCAACCACAGTAAACATAACTGAGCTCTGAGAGTTTTGGTTTGGGACCTTTGTTCTTTCTCTGGATGGCAGATCAGAAAGACAGAACCTTCTCCCAAATACACAACAAAACCGCTCTCCATCCTCATGTCTTCTGTGAACAGTAAAAGTTAGATGGGTCTTGAGACCATGCTCTGATTGTCAACAATGCATTTGCCAAGTAAAATTCAAGCACAATATATTGTTTCCTATTATATTAATACTGTCAATTTTTTTAAATGCAACTTTATAATATTTTTATTTTACTTTGCCAATGAAAATATCAACAGGGTAAGTATATATCTGAATAATTTTTTCAACCGGGCCAGCAGGGAAAAAAAATCTTATTTTTGAGTTCCAGGATGAATTTTTATTATCTAGAAATTGTTGTCAAAGCATGTGTTTCTGTGTTGATTAGAAAGCCAAATGGAAATAAAAATCACACATACCACACATTTAGCATTCCTTACTGTAAGTTCCTTCTCATTTGAGTTGTGGCTTTTTATATATATATATATATATATATATATATATATATATATATATATATATATATATATATATATATATATATATATATATATATATATATATATATATATATATATATATATATATATATATATATATATATATATATTGTAATGTGGTTATTTGGGTTTTCCCAATGACATTTGTATGCACACAATCTTCATTTTTAAGCAGCCCTGTGAAGCAATTGTACATGCTTGCGATACTCTTAAATCACCCTGTTGCTCAATTTGACTGCATTATGATTTTAAACATTGGGCTGTGTGTTGTATAGGTCTATCGTCAGGACTGTGAGACGTTTGGCATGGTTGTGAAGATGCTGGTGGCCAAGGAACCCAGCTTAGAGAAGCACCTGCAGAACCCACTAAAAGAGAACCTGATTGAGATCCGTGAGCGATGCCTTGAGGACTTGCAACACTTCATTGCTGAACTTGATGAGGTGGTACGACAACCTGAACCTGCTGTCTAAGGTGGCCCCATTTTACTTGACCAGCAGTTTTGTTGTTTATCTCCAAACCTACACAAGAGTCCTTCATTGTTTTTATGACTTATGTAAAGGCCATTGTACATTGTGTACTCGGTGTCCACCTAAAAGAAATCTTCCCGAAGCTCTTTATATTTTTCATTTATGCAGTCCCATTTATCCATTGATACTAGTTGATGCTAGGTTGTATGATCTCTTTGTAACCTTTAAACATTAAGGAGTAATAAAAAGAAAATCGATTGTAAACACAAGGAAATGTAATGGCAGAAGAGGGTTTGCTCTGTTCCTTGTTTATTGCAGAAGCTAGAGAGGTTTATTAACCCATTGAGGAGATTTACTAGATAATGCTGGTTGTCCTGATCAAATAAATTGAATTAAATCATTCAATTCTTTCTGACCATTGTCAAAAGTTAATGAATAAATTATGGTATGTAATCTGTATGGATTGAGTTAATTGCTGCTATTTGTAGTTCAGTTAAGATGTGCAGCTGACAATAATGCATTTTCATTTTTTAAATCACATTTTCCAGCCACTACCATTATATTATGAAAGCCCAACACAAGTATTTGTGTAGTTTTTCCTTTGTATAGTATTAATGATTCTTGAACTTACTATAATGCATGTTTTTCCTTTTGATTTAGTAAACCCTTTTGTGATTTCATGTTTGCAATTAAATAAAGTTGCTATGTTTAGTAATCAAATATTATTTTTTTGTTTGTTTTCTCTAGCAGTCATTGAATAAATGAGAAGTTGCAAGGGAATGTATTAAATCTCTCTTGAATTATTTTATTGACATCTTAATGTTAAAAAGGGATAGTATGGTTACCTGTGGTGAAATGTACATAGTAGAGGGAAGATTACCCCAACACTGTTTAGCGCATAAGCAATTTGTGGACAGAGAAATGTTTAAGGGTGCAGTTATTACACCTGCAGAGTAATGTAACAAAACCATTAAACATGAATAGTGCATATATATTTTGCATTTGCAAAACCCTGGTCAATAAAATGGCAAACCTCAATTCTGTTCATTAATAATCATTAAAAAAAATTCTGAGGCCAGGAATTATAATTAATCATTTAAACATTTGGATATAAAAATATCAGTATTCCGATCTTAATTTAACAAATATACATTGCTTGCACTATTAAATAATTATTCAGTTAGTCTACATGCTACTCAGTAATTTTTCTTTTGGGAATAATGCTTTTGCTATACAATGTACAAGGAAATATTACATGTTGCTTTCATTGTTCATACAACAGCAACTGACACTCTGCACTTGTAAAGACAACTTAAAACTCAAGAAAAAAGTTTTGTTTTCCAGCTTCTTTAGGATCAGTCATGTTTATGTTCCAGCTGTAACAGAGGCATGCTATCAGTCTTAAGTCTAAGAAATTATGCAGTTTTTGCCCTTGTGACCTTTCTTTTTCAGTTTGGTCCGTGATCCGAAAGGTGGTGATAAAGCGGTCACGCGAGTCGGATAGTCCTCTGTATAATAATGAAAGCTTTGGGATCGGGGCTTAGGAATTGGCTGGCCAAGAAAGAATCCCTCCTCCTCAGACTCTGAAGATGAAGAGGAGCATGTCGAACACCAGTCATCTTCATCATCATCGTCATCGCAAAAGTCTTGGAAGTGGTCCTTTCGGACCATGCCCTGCTGAGCAAAGTCTGATGTGGTTTGATGATAAGGGTGCTGACTGTGTGCCGAGTGATTTAGAAGAATACCGTTCCTAGGTTCTGGTATGCTTGAGCCAATTACCTGAGGCACAACATGCAATTTACCCCGATTTTTGGAAGGCAGGTGCAAGGCATTTTCTGAACGTGTTTTCCGGCTCTGTCTGCGTTTGTGATGATGTCTGTTAGCAGGACGACTCTGGGTTTCCTCCTCCACGTGATGGGTCCGTCTGCGAGTCCTCTCGCTCATTGGTGGTTGCCTCAAACCTAGTCCACCATAATATGCTTTATCCATAACATCATCAGAGAACTTCACTTGCTGAGGTCTAGATTGGGTCTGAGATTGAGACTTGGTCCTTCTCAGCACTGGAAGATGCAGTGGAGAGGGTAGTTCCTCTCCAAAATAAGGTGGAATTCTGTCTTCTTCCTCGTCTTCTCTCTCTCTGTGTTCCAGTGTCTCCTCATGGTCCAGCTCGGAGTTTAAACTCCTCAATGAATTAGCACTTCTGTGGAGCATTGAGGAGTTAAGTGTGCCCATGTTACTAATGTTATCACACTCTTCCATCTCTCTCTCCTGCTCTTTCATGTTTTGGAGAGAGTAGATGGTCTGTCTGTCTTTGCTCTCTCCATCCACTGAAGCTCCTGAGAAATAAAAGACATTTTATGAGTAGTTAAAATTAATTTAAGAAGGAACAAGAAATACATGGCTCTGAGAGAAACTGTTTGAAGTTCCTACCTGTAATATTTGAGAGAGCTAGAGAATCCATAGAATCTCCAATGTTGTGTTCTGCCTTCCGGAGTTCACTTGTAATGCACTCCAGTGACTCTTCATACCATTGCCTAGGCTCAGACCAGAATCCAGGCACTGCTGCCTGATCCATCTCCAGCTCTTGAATCTTTCTAGCACTAGCTGGGCCAGGGTGACTACCATAGGCAGAGTCTCCAAGACCATCTTGAGACTGGGCCCAATACATATCGGTGTGGTGCTTCTTACTTGACAAATTGTGGCCACTGATCTTCATCTCTGGCTTGGTCCTATTGGTCTCAGAGTCTTTCGTCATCCATGGCTCGGCTGGCCTGGTGTCCTCCATGTGGATGACACCACGGTCTCCAAATTTCAAGAGCAGCTGAGTCATATAGTCCTCATGCTCAGCCCAATCTTCCACACAGTCCTCAGGGGCTTCCTGCTCATCCCGCTCTCTCCAGTAGTTGTCCTCTGCAAAGTTGATTCTCTCCAACTGATGACACATAGTCTCTGTGTTGTTACCACAGAAACTAGAGGTCCTGCAATCTGTTGCAGAATAGAGTTTTCTCTGCTGGCACTGCTCTGTTGGGCGACTACTTTTGCCCATTCGTATGCTACGCCTAGATTCCCGTGATCTGGCAGACTGAAAGGCTGAATCTGAAGAGTCGGAAGCATGAACATCCTCACCTAGGCTACAGTCCTTAGAGCAGTAGATCCGGCCCTCTTTTGGAAGGAAGGGACAGCCCAGCAGAGAGGTTTTGCATTGGGCACAACAGAAGCATTTGTCAGTAGCATGCCAGTGTACACCCTCATATGTCATTTGAGCATGGTCAACACCTGAAAAAAAGTAAATCAACAAGTGAGAAATGCTGTACTTTTTCATCCAGATATACATACAACAGAGGTGTCCAATCCTGCACCTGGAGGACAATCTTCCTGCTCCAACTCTAATTAAACAAACCTAAACCAGCTAATCAAGGTCTTCAGAATTACTCAATACTTTCTAACACAGGGGTTTCCCAAACTTTTGTCAGGACCCCCAGTTTGAAAACCCTTGTTCTAGCTGGTATGTTGGACTGGATTGGAGCAAAACTCCAGGAGCAGGAATGGACATCCCTGCCATACAAGTTCAGTTCTTACAGAGGTAACTCACCAATATTCTCCCCACAGGCCTCACAATATTCTGCATACAGTGACTCAAAGCATCCACAGCAGAAAGGTCGGCCATCCTTCATGATGTACCTCTGTCCTCCTAAAATAGTCTCGCACTCAAAGCAAGAGAAATGTTTCATGTGCCAGTGACGACCCTCAGCTTCAGTACACTCGTCAGCAAAGATTATCTGTGAAGAGAAACAAAGTTAGAAATTCTTCTCTAGGCCAATTCCTTCTTTGTGTGTTGGTTCTTTAGAAAAGGATTTATATCCTCACCTCATCACAAGCTGAACACCGTGGCTTCAGAAGCTCTGCATGATGTCTACCGCAGTAGATTTTGCCATTGTGGTAGAAATAGATGAGGTCTACCAGAAGTTCATGACAGGTGGAGCAAGTAAAGCATGCTGAGTGCCAGCATGGGCTGGGTCCGGCTCGTGAAGCAAACACTGCCATCTCTCCACCCTTGATGTTCTCTTTGCACTGCAATTCAAAGTAACATTTTATGAGAATCGAGGGCTGGTATACTGCTTTGGTCAAACAGTCATCTTACATTTGTACTGGATTTTACTCAGCATTTTTCTTTGGAACAAAGACGTTTTAATTAAAATGGACCCCCATCTCTGTTGAAATGGTCTTCTAAAGACCAACTGAGCATGGCCAAATGCATGATCATGAGTCTTTTTATAAGTACTTTTGCCAAAGTATTCATTTCACAGCTGCTTCCCATTATTACTACATGGCCGTTGGCCTTGGAAACAGGGGTGTTGAGTGTCCCGCAAATTTTTTCGGCAACAGAAACCAGAGACCCAAGATTAGCACTGCTCTGCAATGTCGTGTGTGGCAATTTGTGGTGAAGGGATACATCTGTTTTTCTGAGGTATTATGATGCTAGACTTTTTTGGTTTGTGTTTATAGTCTTCTCAACAGGAAACAACCCTCTGTACTGGCTCTCATGTGCTGACTCCAGCCCCTGAAGGAGATGGTCTTCGGCCAAAGATTGTGTGTTGTAATACTTAATCTTTTCCATGAATTTTCTCAGTGCTTTGGTTGTCTTTAAGCCATAATTGGACCATTTGCATGATTCCAAGTTGTCTGATTTGCCATGACAAGTCAACATTGCTTCCAAGGGAATGTAGCATGAAGCAGAAACTTCATTTTCATGACCGTAAGTAAATTTGATATGGCCAGAATTAATGGGTGCAGATCTTCTTTCGAGTGTAGTAGTTGATCAAATAAGTGTACTTTAAAGACATTCACAAAATTACCTTTAGGAGTTTGAATGTGGCCTTTTTTTGTGAACTACCTTCAACTTTGATATTTGCAAGTTAGATTTGACTAGGATTTCTACAGATTGTGGGGGAAACACTTATACATACATGCTCACAAATGTGCTGTAGGGCTCTGGGAAGCAGTTTTGGGGTTCCCCTCCCAAGTGCTTCTTTCTTCCTCTGAATGCTGAACATATGGAGTTCTCGTCTCTCCTCATCACTGAGGGACTGGCAGTATCGGATCTGTGTTGAAGCAAAGGTAAAAAATGTTTATTTTCCCAAATGAAGAACAGATGAATAGCTGCAGCAAGTTTTATCAAAGGCTAGAAGCCAAAGTTGTGAGTTTCTTTTTCCCACTTTTCTAAGTTGAAAAGCAAACAGATCGACCTCAGAGTTTACAGCAGACTTGTGTAACTCATACAAAAGACAAATAATTAACTCTGTTTGGCCCTGCAGGGGGGTAAACAATGATGCCACATGTGAAGAGCCTTTTAGATCTATAACCCACAGTCATGCCAGGAATTCGCTAAAGTACACCGTTCTAGGTCTTATAGCAAACACCATAAAAATCAAAGAGGAACATTTTATTGCTGCTAGTATAAAGGAGAAAGATGTCCCTCTGTGATACCACTAAAACATCTTTATATGCAAACTCGAGAGGGATTCGTATTAACTTTTTATCTGCAAGTTCATAAAGTACCTCTAGTAAAGCCATTGTGTATTCTAGCACTGTCACTTTCATTGTTCACTTTTTTTCCTTGTACCTCATTGTCATGTGGTGGCAGCTGATAGAGTAGTTGTCTGATCCTGTGTTTTTCTCCAGGACTGTTGACATATGGCACCTTCTCCTCTGGCAGGCACGAAAAGTAGATCTGAACCTGATGGGGAAAGAAGGCAAACAGAGAGTGAGAGGATTAGGGTTTGCTTTCAACAGCTGAAAGCTGAAATGAGACACCAGCCTCAATTGGTGCTACATCATTCAACCTGTCATACAGGCTTCTCCCGATTGTCTCCCCCAACAAGGGGGAAGTGGGTATATCATTGACTGGGACAAAGCGTTTAAACAGTGGTGTCTGTCAGTGGCGACCCTGAAGAATACAGGGCGGTATGACATTAAAGACACAAAGATAGATGTCTGCTGGAATGTTCCATGTGTTTAAGTGTTCCTATCTAGATGAAGACAGATTGTTATTTCTGTAACAGTGGGGTTGGGTGTATATGGGATATGAGTGGGATTTGATATGGAGAGCTGTCATACAAATTGCCCTAAATTCTCTATAAACCTCAGGAATGTTTTTGCTTTCAAGTTACAGTTTTTTTGTGTTGTTTTTTTTTTTAAGCTCACTGCAGTGCCTTTCACAGAACTGGGGGAAGAGATTTCATGAGGATGTCAGGCCTCCCACTTCACGTTTTGAAAAACGAGGAGAAGGTGGGTGTTAGAAAAATACATTCAACTTCACTCCAGACCTTCTTTCACTCTAGTCCTACCTCCACGCTCGTTGGTTCTGCATGTGTTTGTGTATTGCCTTGTGTCAGGAAAGTGCCAGCTAGCCCCCCCTAGACACAGGCTCAGTTCTGTTTGCTTATTGCATACAGCAGGGCAAGGAAGTAGGTTATCTAAATGGCTGTTTTGTTGGGACTAGTGCTTGAACCACACAAGTACAATTCAGGTAGTTTAAGCCAACACACACACATTTGACAGTGGTAATATTTTTGAAATGGTAACACTTTACAGTAAGGTTCTATATTGTAACTTACTCTAATTCAATGGTTAACTTGGAATAACAATGACTATTTTTTGAACAGTACTATTAATTGTAATGCCAGACCACTGCAGTAGTTTAAGCATTTGGCCATTAATGACTTCACTTTGCCATTTAAGAGACTCCTCTCTTTGGGGAAATGAAATGCCTGCAACAGTTTGTGCACCGCAGGGAGGATTCAAATCAATTACCACTAATTCTTGTTCCTCAACATGGTATTTCTTCTTTCTTTCTTTTTTTTCAAGAAAAATGCTTGACTTTTCAACATGTAAATATCTTCTATCCCTAGTACTCGCATCAGTTGTATTTTTTTACTAGTTGTTCTGCCCTTTAAAAATGTTTGGCTACTTTCAGCTGGCTTTGTCCTGCCTATCAACACGCTGTCAGTCAGATATAGGTCACATGTGTGCTCACTATCAAGGTTGAGAGGGTCTAGTCTCCACTCAGAAATCTTTCCGGACTTTGCACATGTCAAAGAATAGATTCATTAAGAGCTTTGTTTCAGGATAGATGAACCACTGAGATGCATGCAGTGCCTAAACCTCACGTTCAGAAGCTGATATCCTCTTGAAAATCTCATACCCAAGTGTGAAGGCTTCAATAGCTTGACTGGCTGGTTTTATATAAAAGCCTAAATTGTCTGAGAATCTGATTATAAGTAAGACCCTTTCTATGGAGTCAGAAAGGGAAAGACCATCCGATTTTTGGATGTCTGCAGATAATTAGATTTATCAACAACATAAGATATGCTTTAATGCCCTCAACTTTGATGAGAAATTTATGCAAATAAGGACATATGAGGCTCACGGTTTACCTGCTCGGGTCGTAGTCCAGGAGGAACCCATGTGTACTCCTCCAGAGCGCATCCAGAATCGTCATCAGAGGTTGAACACCTCTGAAACCCAAGTGCCACTTTGGCTCCTCTTGAGTTCATGTCCAGTGCCCGAGTAATGGGCCAGATCCCTGATGTAGTTTCAAGACTCATCAGATGGGGGCACTGTTCAGATAATAAAAAGAGGTTTTAGTTTTAAGATTCAATTGGGTTATACCTAAAGTTGACAGCTGCATCTGTTTTATGAAATATGCATTATCCTTTGTGGAAGATTGTTCTCAAAACATCTTAAAATGGAGATGGTGAGTGACTTCCTGTGCTGATACCAGTTGTGGGGTTTCCTTTATCTATCTGGGCCTTGAGAGCTGCCAGATATTTAAAACGATGGGGAAGTTGTGCTTTGAAATGTCAGCAGAGTACTGCCTTTCAGGCCAAGCCTTTAGCTTGCAGATAAGATGTCAATGTGTACATGAAGCAGGATTAAACACTCGTGGTTCTTTCTCCAGGCCTTCTTTATCTTGATGCTTAAGCACTTCAGAGCACTTTCTGTCAGATAAAATGCCTTTGGTCCCTAGGTGTTGAAAAGAACACTCCTACTTCAAATGTTTTGAATTGCAAATGAGTCTGATATAGTGTGTGTGAATGCCCTTGTTTTGGTTGAGGTTGGAGTTTGATGATACCCCTCGGTTTGCCCCAAGTCACAAGGAAAGTCCATATGTGTCCTTAACCCATTATGTGATAGATTACGGATTGAATGATTTATTTTATGTCTTTATTGCCCAGTACAAGTTAAGATGGTTTCTGGTCTTGTGCATGTTAGAAAGTGCTCAGTAACTCAATAACCTCTCACCACAATTACCACACCTGAATGGGAATGAATGGTCAGATACGGCTATGCAGCACCATATATGGATCCTATAGTGGATCCAAGTAATATGAAAAAATGTATACTATAATTTTTATGATTATATATTTGTGTTTGTGTGTGATCAAATTTATATACATCAAGCCCTCAGTACTTTCTCTGCCAGCTTTACTTAAAAAAAAAAAAAAAAAAAAAAATCTTGCAGAATAGGAAATGCCTGCTGTGGCTTCCAGGGCCAACATACACAAGCACTCACGTTACACCTTGTCACTCTCTGGCACCGACACAATGTGTGGCTTTGTGGCAAAAACAAAAACAGAACGGTTCTACCCTGCCCTGTTTTCAAAGGAAAATACGTAGTAGGAGGAAAGGACATTTGAAGAGAGGTCTTTTTAAAAAAGTCACAACAGTAGAGAAATGTAAACACACCCCAGATGTATGCCTCTGATCTGACTGGCACCTCAGACTGGAGAGTGATCGCTCGGCGCTGACCGGGAGTTACCGTGTCAAATATGAAACACTTATGAAATAAACACAGACTGGTGTGTGGATTAACTGAGGGTTGGATTACACCCATTCCACCTGAGGCTAAGATTCAACAAGCCTGGGCTTCACAGTGCCTCTGTTGTCAAGTCTGGGATATAACATTTTCTTTAATGCAAACGTCAAGTAAGCTAAGTGAGTATGACATGCTACGAGCATTGACTTTGCTAAGCATTGATGCATTTAATGTAGACCAAAGATTGAGCTGAATGAAACCTGCAGCACTTCATTAAGCTGTAATGATATTCATCATATGACCAAGGCCATAACCACCAAAGACGTACATTTACATTTGTTTTAAATGTAGTTGGACTAGACTAAAGCATAATTTGTCTTAATAAAATGTTATGTAAATGCTTCAGTCTGACTGAAATTGTACCAGTTACAGTTCTGATAACCTACCTATGAATTATTGGATCTCAGAGCTGTCCACCAAAATTAATCTTAACATTGTGTAAATGAGACCTGATATAATCCAAGTGCACTAATCATCCTATCGCATCCCATTTTTTTGACCATTATTTTTATCTCAGCTCCCTGATGCCAAAACTGCATATGATCATACCACGTTATTTAACTGCTGCTTTCTGTCTGTCGTCAAATATTTATCACCCAATCAGTCTGATTGTTTGAATGTATGCAAACTCTAGCATTTCATATTTACAGTGTGAGACTAGTTAAGACTTGATTGCATTTTGAGAAGCATCTTACCTGTGTGTAATGCATCCTGCAGTATTCAGGAAAGGCCTCCAATTAGTGCAAGTTGCAGAGGAAGAGTCTAGCAAGCATGTCTACAACAATATCGGTTAAATTCCGTCTAAATTCCCCTGAAGGTTTGTAGCTTGGATAGTCAGTGAGAATTCAGTTGTGTCCTGTGTTTCTGAACACGTTGAAATGAATGTATCTGTGTGTGCCAAGTAGCATGTCTCCTTGTAGTCAGAGCCAACCCCAGGACAGCCCCCTTCACATTTAAGCCCTCCCCCTATATTTCAAACTGAAATCCACCCCCACCCTAAAACAACCTTCATCCACATTCCTGCTGCAAGAGAGCTGTCCACATCCCACAACAAACTCTCTTCAATCCACAGAGCAATTTCTTTTGTCCCTAAACATTCAAAGTCAAGTACATCCTGGAGGGGCTCATTCTGCATTGAATGTTGCATAAGTTGCATCAAGGGCTTGTTGTTTTCCACCAATGGCCAATAGTTCCTGTTATTTTAGCTACAATTGGCATGTCAAGGAAGAACAGAGTGTGCTCAGGAAATATGTTAACCTCATAGAATCATATATTGGAATGGCATAATGAATAATGTAACATTAGTGTACCTCTCAGTACATGCCTTTCAAGTAAGCATCTGTTACTATAATTTATGTATTTGTGCATCTGTGTCCAGAATTTAGGCGTTTACCCTCATGTTGTTCCAAACCTGAATGACTATCTTTCTTCTGTAGAACACAAAAGAAGATATTTTAAAGTCCTTATAATGCAAGACATTGGGTCCAACACAACATTAGACCCCATTGACTTTAATTTATCTTTCTTTGTGTTCTGCTGAAGAAGGTACGTCATACAGATTTGGAATGATGTGAGGGTGAGTAAATGATCAAAGAATTTTAATTTTATGCTGACCGATTCTGGTTCCTTAATGATTCTTTTAGTGCTTGTTAAGGAGTAAATGTTTTATAAAAAGAGTACTATATTAAATGCTACTGTCAAAACCTATAATGTGTGCCTTTAACTACGTGTTTATATTTAGTTGTTTGTATTTGATTCACTAAAAAGAACTGACTCAGAGTCATTCTTTAGGGAGTCAGACTACACTACTTGCTCTGTATTTTGTTGATTCACTGAAAATAACCGATTCAGAATCATTTGTTCTCATATCAGACAAACAATGGTAATGCGAGTTGGTTCCCGACCCTACTTGTGAGTTACTTCTCACAAGTTCTAAGACATTTCCATAAGCTCAGTATCGCCCTCCCCTTCATTCCTTCAGACTGAGCTCAGTGTGTTGACAGTGACGATGGCCCCAATGGCCATCTCTCACCTCCACACTTCAGTTGAATACAATGACCTTATTGTGTTGATTCCTTTCCAGTTCTGGAATCTCACAAAGGAAAAACCACTGAGAAGTCGTCTTCTCTCAAGAAGCTTTAAGAATAATGTTCAACAAGTATAATCAATACGTTTTAGGGTGGTTTTTATTCTAATAATGCTAATATTTAATAATTTTAAGGATTGCAGCATAAGCTCCAAGATGCCACTGTGGCTAAGCATCATTACACTCACAAAACACAAAAGCTGGACCCTTTTGTGGGTCATGCATCTCTGTTTGGTCATAGCTACTTCATCACGATCCAGTTGAAATGCCACATTAAAAGCCTGTGTGAAATTGCTAGACGGAACAATTGCCAAATCATCCCAGTTAACTTTCAAGTCACCGTGAAGAACTTGAGTTTGAGCATCTTCCAGATCTGAGTGGACATTTTAGACAGCAAGATAAGATAGCAATGAAAGAACAAGCAAACCAAGATGGATTCCTCCTTGGTTTTTGGCAGAAACTATGAAGAACCACTTAACTACCAAGATAACCTTTGTCAGAAATGCTTTTCCCTGCTTAAGATGTCTATCAGGAACACCATCAAAATGACAAAAAATGCCACGGCAATTCTTAGTAAGAGCAAAATATGAAACTGCTAGAAGAACCTTATTTTTCTAGATAAATGACACCATTATTGCGACTGTTTGTCCAGATATAGACAGAAAGAAACCGCACTTAGCAGACAGTTCCCAAAATTTCCTGGAGCAGATTCTACAATGTGTTTATAGTGTATGTGAAGGGTGGGAGAGCACAACCCTTCCTGCTTCCTTAGAAAGCTTAAGTTGCAGTCTATTACCTCAAAACCCTGCACAGTTACCTCTGTGCTATCTTAAAGGAAAGGGAAGCTACTTGCAAAACACCTAAGGTTCACATCCTCCTCCTTCCCATTGTAAAATGGGCCGACCTTCCCCTGGCAAGCCATTATAAGCGATAACGCATATTTCACCTCATTGCCACACCAATTGACAAGTGTTTAAGAATGGATGCTGCCCTGCTGTATTCACATGTCAGTGCTACCTAACTAATGACGCTTTTTTCAGTGACCCCTGACCCCCGCACACACCCTGCTCCCTCTGCTCATCTCTCCAAGTCTTTGGATTCGCTCTTTCCTTCCCGTGTTAATGACAAGGCATCAAACTAATGGAACATGGCACAATTGCTTGCATGCAGCTGCTCCAATTACTGCATTTTGTAGATGCTTACAACATTTGTAAGCAAATAAGGTCATGTTTGTGTAAAAATAAAGTGTTGAATGCCAAGCTAGGGTTTTTGGATTCCATAAGGATCTCTTTTCTCTATAATTAATTTTTGATCACCTGTTTTTTTATCTCTGTCTCTGTAGGATGGCGATTTCACTATTGATTTGATAACGACCGAATCTCACGCTGGTATATGTTTTAATTTACACTGTCAAGATAACACATCAGAGTGTCTCTGATGTAGGCCAGTTTACACCTGACAACCGCAGTCATGCCACTTGAGATCAGTCATTTTGATTTGAGTAACACTGAGAATTACGGAGGAGGAAGCGATGATGCATTGAATTCTCTTACAGGCACAACTGCGAATTGACACAGACTCGCTCTGACACATTTTCCCTGTCTGAGCATTTTTGTCATGTAATTGCATTATGACAAATAGAAATGTAGTCGGCCGTGTAAAATGATGACTTTAAGATCAAGCAGAAGCTTCTGCCAAATGGTTAATTTAGCAATTGGATGAACACCATCTAACATCTGCTTTAAAAACATTACGTTAAGGGCCAACGTCACATACCGTCATTAATATTCATTACACAAGCCGCTGTTAGTTTGTGTGCTAAATTGCTGACAGAAAGTAAAGGAGAAAAGTTGTGAGCAACAAATAAAGGTTGACAATGCATTTTTATACTTTTTTATACTTTTTATATTTTTCTTATAGATTCTCACAGAAATCCAAGATTCTGTTAAAAAAATAACAAAACAAAAACAAAACGATTGTATGCCTTCAAATGGTATATCATGAGTTTAACTGTGGCAACTCTGTATTTAAAACCACTTCCAGGTCATTTATGTGCTCCATCTCTGTGCATGTTGAAATTATATAGGTGTACATGTATTTCCTTGACAAATTTGTGGCATTTAGGTGGTCTAAAACAACCTTACCTGACAGTATGGAAAGTATAAGATTGTTTAAGAAAAAAAAAAAAAATGTGCAAAAATTATCAAAGATAATCAGTAAAACAAAACTTAATCCTAAGCATCTCCATTTCAAATACACAAGTTAATTTATACCTTCGATGGCTGTCCTCACCATTTTCCATACAGTGCAGATCAGAAAGCATTTACTTCCCTCCAATCACAAAGTCCTAATTCACACCCATTATCAGCCCATTCACATTTAGCACACTGAAGTCCGAATTTGAATTGACTTTATTCACACCTGGAAACTGCTTTACCTATATTGAAGTCAGATTAAAGTGATTAAAGTCTCACCCATTGCTGCCAATCAAAGCACCATATCCATCAGCAATGCTTTAGCAAGTGCTTTTCTCACTGCTCTGTTAATATTCTGAGTCACGGAAGAGTAAAAAGACACAAGCTGGTGTGAGATATCGGGTCATAAAAGAAAACGGCAAACCTATGTGTGCCAAAACTTTATAGCCCGGCAATGAATGTTTGCAAGACACCTTCACAGGGTTGTAAAGCCTAATAAAAAGGCGGTAGACGTGTTCCAGAAATGTTTGCAAGTGAAAAGAAGGTCAGATTAGCCAGCATTAAAGACACGCTGTAATGTGTAGAGACACGTTGTGATAAAGAGCTTTTTTTAAAAGGTTTTCACACAAGCTCAAAACCTCAGCCGTCAGCCACCATTTCGAAAGCTCAACAAGTACATAAATGTGCCAGAATAAAAAAAAACATCGTCTTCCTATCCTAATCCTAAGGGGATTTAAAGTGTATTGTTACATAAGCCATTATTGATAGTTCTCATGCCATAGTACGGTAAAAACAACATTATTCAAGATGATTGCCACACAAATTATATGCATCACACTAGACTGAAAAGAGCAAGTCCTGTGGGCTAAAAAGATAGATTTTGTCCTCTTTGTGGATGAATGAATATCTCTCTTCAGTTTGGAAACCTGACCTGAACCTGTGTTGACTGTAAAATACTGTAATTAAGACTTTAAAATACTGTAATTGCATTTAGGTGTGACTGCATTATAAAAGTATACATATAATGTGGAGAAGATTATAGTAATGATGATATATGCAGACCGTGTCTGACTTCTCATCTGCAGTGATCCAGCTGCGTGTGTGCATGCATTTAGTTCACAATGGGCCCTGTTTTATTACTCGTCTCTGTGCCCTTTCCTGCCTGCTTAATTTGATATTGTTAACTGATACATTCCCCTTTAAAAAAGGAGAGGTCACGCTAACCTCTCCAGACACAGGTGGGCTTACCTTTTGGAAGTTTGACAACGTCAAACAAGCATCAATTTTGATACCCATGTCTCATTTAACCCTGATAAACAGTTTGCTTTGAAGTTATATAAGAAATTATATTTTTTGCATGGAGTAAGTTATGCTTATTTTTAAGAATATAAAGATTTTCTTCCTTGTGACGTCATTCTGGATTGTTAAGGTTCACGCAGGAAGATTGAGGGGAATGTGATCGAGAAATGACATGGAAAAAAACACAAGTCAGAATCAAATCTACTGCATAGACAAGGTGTACATGCATTACCCACCAGGGCTTGTGTCTGACAGCCAGCCATTTATAATGTGTAAATGTATAATATGTTGTACATATGTGCATTCATTAGTAGTAATGAGAAGACATTTTAAAGTCCTGTAACCACAAAATCATGTATAATTAGAGGTGGTCTGAAAAACGTCTTGAGGGCCTCATGTAGAGAGCTGAAGACCACCCAGCCCAACAACAACCCTCCTCAAACTCGACTGGGCTTCCACGGAGCGCAACGGCCCCTTAGCTCTACATCTCCTAATTATAATCATTTGCCTCATACCAAACGAACACAGAACATCTGCTCCTAATGCTGCTGACTGTGATTATTAAAGAGATTTTACTCCCAGGTCGACACACAGAGGAAGCACAGCAGACAGGAATCACAAGGAGAGGTACAAGTCCGTGCGATTTGTTTTTATTAGCGAGGATACACTACAACATGTTGAAGCAATGAGCCTGATATGTTTTGCTAGTTCATTAGTCTGTTTTTCCTGGCTCAGGATCCTGGCATGCAGTCTAACCAGGTGCTGATGAAGAGATCATTGACTTAATGGAGTTGATGAACCTCATCGTCTTATGTCAGTTTACTCATGTGGCTGTAACAAAAACAGCAATACTAACGTTTGGAGATTTGCAGGCTCTGCCTCTAAGTAAACAGTTTTTGTTAATGAGTTTTAATGATCACTTCAATCACTCAATCTTTTGGCTAGTCATCTATAATGCAAAATAGGGTTTGAAACAGCTTTCACAAATCAGTTGTAGTCTTGTTTTACAGTTACAATAGCAACCATGTTTTTAATAGAATGGTCCGCCCTCTTAATTAAAGGAGCCAGTTTATTTACTCTTGAATGTGTGTTAATTTGACAAACCTGAAAAATACTATAGTTTTGTGTTAAAGAAGTGCAATTTATGATACGATTACCATCAGAATTTAATATCTGATTTGAAATGTGTTATTAAATGTAACATTAACATTCAGTTTTAAAGATTTTGGTCTTTACTCAAACAGATAAGAGCTGTACTTGCATAACTGGAAGTAGGGGTGTTTCCATGATGGCCACCAAGTGAACTGACTTGCCTTAAATGGGAAGTTGAATTCAGTCAAGCACTGAGTATCATTTTTTAACAAATGCATAGCTTCCACCATATATTTTGACTGTGTAGCATTTCATTTTAGTTTACAATGTGGCTATTGCTTACAAAATGACTTAAAGTTGGCATGAAATGAAAATCTATTTCTTAAATGCATGTTAATGATTGTATTCGGAGCGATTCATCCATGTTTTTCCATTTTTAATTGTTTTTAGGATCTTGTAATTTTTAATCAAAATGTCAAACTTGATTTAAGTGAAATGACAGACTTCTCCAATCATTCTGTCAGCTTAAAACCTTCCTTTTTCCTTACAATTTGATGCAAGCTCACATTTAGATCCACCTCCATCTAATTTTGCAATGATGCCATAGAAGAACCATTTTTGGATCCCCCAAAGAACCTTTCAATGTACAGTTCTTAAATTAATATATTTTTCTTGGAAATGGAATGGAAAGGTTCCACGAATGTTAAAGGTTCTTCATGAAACCATAGATGCCAAAAAAGAACCTTTATTTTAAGAGTGTATAGAAGAAAAGATCTCTCAGTACTTCCGTTTTATCATGACTTTAAATCTCAAATGGCGTTTGTGTTCCTAAAATCCTAAATGAAACCAAGACTATCCATTATGTTCATCTACTGAATTTAGCAAGCCTATTTTTGGCACATTTGGTCAAGTGTTGGTAAGCGATATGAGGACGTAGCGGAGGCCACCTACACACCGCTTCGAGAGTGCCAAACACAGACCTCAGTCATTCTGATGATAAATTGTGCAACTGTGAATGTTATCTTGCATCATCCCCATTTAGAAGGTAATTACTCTTCTCTCAGCAGGGAAATGCAAGCCAGAAAACCGAAGGGGGAGAATGCAATGGTAATGACACTAGACCCCCAGGGCAGTTTGATTGTTTGGGCTTAAAACACACATACGTGGTTATACAATCTAGTCTGTTTCACATAATCCATAAACTGGTAACATGACAAGCCTGGTGCTAATCACAGACCCTACTTTTTGACAAACAAGACAGTACTTTACTTTCACTGCAAGGCTATTTATACCTGTTAGAATAGTGCCGCTTTGGGGTGGCGGTGATGATATGTAATTCAACACCATGGGATGATATAGTAATCCTCACATAATGCCTGTCTGTGTCAGGGGCCCCTCTGACAAAATAATGCTATTCTGTTTCTTAAACCTGGTCTGAAGCATTACTTCCTCCGTAGCCTAATCTTTTTGTGGGCATGTGGTTATTGTAAAGTGATACCCCACATCTTTGGTGCTGCAAAGACACTGATATCATAATTTGTTCTACTTTGCTCTGTATATTGTCATCTCATTTATGATACGTTGTGAGATCTGTTTAAATGAATCTGCAGATGAGAGTGAGAGAATGAGATTTCAGCTCATTAGGTAAGGAAGAAATGGGTCATGGGAGTGCAATGTATAATGATCTTCATCAAGTCTCTCTGAGGAGTAACAAGTGTTATTGAAAGGTAAAGCCTTCTTTCTCCTAACAGATGTCAGTGGCCCTTTGGGGGATTCTGGGTTTCTCAGCGAAGTAAACTGCATGCACGCACACACATAGGTTACAGTGTGAATTTCAGCAGCTTCATGGCATGAAAACCATAGAAGCAGAAAGGATGAGACTCCAAAACAAGCCTTTGCATGTTGCATTTCACAGCTGAATGCGTTTAGATAATGAATCTTGTCCCAACGTTTTTCTTTTCGTAGAAAAACAAACGGTTTGGTTTCCGGGGTTCATTCATAGCACACAGGATGATTCTTTACAACTTGTTACTTATGCTAGCTATTAAACCCCCATACCTTTACAAGTCAAACAAGCACACAATAAAATCTCTGTTTGGTTGCAGTGTGCTGGAAAGCCCCAAGCATTCATTAGTAAACCACAGAAAATTTATAAGCATGTCTTCCATCCCACGCTATGCGGAAAAAGCCATTACAGTATCTCAACGGTGAAATGTGTATCTTTTTTGGATTTGATGTAATAATTAATATACAGCGACACCTACAAGTAAGTTGTGCATAGAGTTTCCACACCTTTTGACCAATGAAATTTCATGATTTGATACAGTCGGATGTAAATCGCAATACGGAAAAATCTGTCACCGCATATTTTACTATTCATTTTTTACAGTAAGCTCAAGATCGAGACATCAAATGTCTATGAGAGAGAAGGAAAGGTAGAAAAGAAGTTTACATGTTCTTAAAAAGGCATATCCTAATTGAATTAGCTCAGCGAGTTGATCAGCATTGGCTTTTTAAGGCCTTGAAATGTGACTACGTTCACATGAGAGTAATCATAGGAGGAATTAAGCGGGAAGTCCATTTGCGCACATGCCAAGTAATCTGTATTTGAAATATCACACCTGCTTTTATAGTTACAGTTGTAATGTAAATGTATATTTAATCTCAATGCCAATCGGTTATCATGCTAGCGGAAGCACTGATCTGTGCTACTTCTCAATCCAAACAACTGTAATTCAGGCAGCATGCCGCCTTTCAGCTGTCAGGACGACTGTATTATCATCTGCACAGCAATTGAGATGCCCTTATCTCCATGCTGTCAGAAGCGGCCGCCTGCTGAACGTCTGCCGTACATGTTTACCTTGTCTCATCCTCACACTCTGATTATAAGGCAGCTGCCGGCAGCCGTCTGTCTGACTGAGCCAAATCATTACCTGCCTTTAATCTCCTGCTCTGATACTGCCTGTTGTGGGTAATTA
The DNA here is from genome assembly GCA_018749465.1 of Paracanthobrama guichenoti. Classification (NCBI taxonomy): domain Eukaryota; kingdom Metazoa; phylum Chordata; class Actinopteri; order Cypriniformes; family Gobionidae; genus Paracanthobrama; species Paracanthobrama guichenoti. Next base: position 7,837,069 of record CM031946.1, read on the forward strand.
CTGCGGTGCCAAATTAACTTGCTCTCACTTGCATTTACAAAAAAACTAAACATAAAAAAATAATCAAATCAATTACACTGATCCCTTGGATTTGCAAAATATTGACTTGTTGTTACCTCATACTCATTACTCAATTTTTGTCTCCTCCCTTGTGTATTCTTTCAAGTTGGATTGTGGCGATATGACATGTTTTAATATCGACCCGCTGTTCAACAATACGTGGATATGATGCATGAAGAACCCGTGAATATGATGTGGTTTCGTGAGTGAGCCAAGGCCAGACATTTGTGTTTCATTTTCAGGCATCGAATAATTAGAAACAACTCAAGCATCTCCCACAATGAGCCAGACAAGCGTGTTGACCTACAAGCTGTCAGTCATGGCGGGAAATTTCCATTTTCTCAGTTTCTCTGCACTCGCATGTGATACATTTTCCGTAGCCGTTTGCTATAGTTAGGGGTTGGTACATTTTTTAAACAAGTCTCTTAAAAGTGCACTGTGTAAAGTTTAGCGGCATCTAGCGGTGAGGTTGCGAATTGCAACCGCTCACTGCTCACCGCTCACCCCGCCATTTCGATGCACATATGAGAAGCTATGGTGGCCGACACAGGACAAAGATGTCATCGTCTGAGACAGCAGAGAGTTGCTAGCGCTCTGTAGAGCAGTTTGTCCGTTTAGGGCTACTGTAGAATCATTCAGTTCCCTAACTCCCGAGCTTGTGAATCAGTATATCGTGTACACTAATTCGGGCAGTGGTAAGGACAGTAAAGGACACTGGCTCCCTACACATTGGGACACTGATGAATCTATTTCCGGTGACGTGACAATGTCCTCATTGTACAACATCAGTACTGGTATTTATGAACAACAGCAGAGCTGATATTTTTCTGACATTATTGTAATGTTATTTAAAGTACATTATGATAAATACTTTGCTTATTACATATACGTGCAACATTTCAGCCTTAAATAAATTATAAATGTTAGCTAGATTGTGTTCATTACCTGTCTAACGATGTATGTTTATGCTAAAATCTATAATAAAATAATGGTTTCTATTTTTAAAAACACATATCGCATGTCGTTGTCGTCATTATGTGTAGTGAGTTGCCTCACGTGATTTAAGTTTCACACTTCAGAACTTCCGTTAAGGGAGCATAGTCAGTATCGATGCACCCTGGGTTTGTTGGACTTTTTAGGGAGCGAACGTTTCAATGCACTGGAAGGATTCTGTGATTGAGACAGCACTTAAAATGTCGGACTCCCTGATCAGTGCCCTGACTACTGAACTAGGGAGCTGATTGAGTAGCACTCTACACTGTAAGGGGACCCGTGGTATATGTAGATAAAAATGGCTCATTCTAATGTAATAAAAATATAACGGTTCATTATGTAAGGTCCTTATATACCACTGAAAACCCAATTATATATATTATATTGCAATTCAACATTTTGGAGTTGCAAGGTTCATTTATTTGATCAAAAATACAGTAAAAACTAATATTGTGAAATATTATTACAATTTAAAATAACTTTTAATATATTTTAAAATGCAAGAAGCCATTACTCCAGTCTTCTGTGTCACATGGTCCTTCAGAAATTATTTGAATATGATGATTTGGTGCTCAAGAAACATTATTATCAATATTGAAAACAGTTGTGCTGCTTAATGTTTTTGTGGAAACCACAATACGTTTTTTTCAGGATTCTTTGATGGACAAAAAGTTCCAAAGAACAGCATTTGAAATAGAATAAACGTTTACATTGTTACAAAATAATTCTGTCACTTTTGGTTGATTTAATGTGTTTTTGCTGAATAAAAGTATTAAAAAAAACTTTACTGATGTAATGATGTACTGATGTAATGCCTTGGCAATGAGCACCGTGTCCTTCTACTTTTTGAGCTGTGGTGCTTATGTTGGTGATTCAAGTTTGAATCCGGCTTGCGTCATTTGCTAATCATTTCACTGTCGGTATGATTAAACTGACACTAAAGACTACAATGGCAGCGACTAGCATTGACTTGCATTGCTTTAGACTATTTGGCTTCAGTAGGATGTTGTTCTCGTTGCTATCTGAAGAAATATCTGTTGTCTAAAGTTGCGTTTAAATACCGGCTGTATTTTGGCTGTACTTTGACTCTTTCAGCTCAACTAAAGAGCAGCTTGTCTCTGTCCCCCTCTCCATGCTTGGCAGCATTCACAGGCCGGGTAAGAGAAGAGATAGAAAACTGCCAAATGTGTTTGAGGTGTTGGGTGATTTGCATAGGTGAGCTCACGTCAGGGCCTCCCAGCATAAACAGGGCACTGTGAACCTCCTCTGCTCACCGCTAGTAAATCAACACAGATACATATACAAGCACTCCTCAGAGCATACTCTGTGGGCTGGGATCTGGGGTTAAAATCGCTCTTTCTGTCGTTCTAGTAGCTACACGCACACACACACAGACTTGTTCTCACACAAATATCCCTCTATTTCATGTACTAGATAAATTTATTTAAGCCAAACACAGCTCTAGCTTAACTAACCCAAACTTTAAAAATTTAAATAATGCTGCTTTGGTTTTGTTTATTTCCAAAGCATGCAATTTTGTTCGAGGCAATACAGAACTTTATAGATTAGAAGATTTTCCAAGAGTTTTCTGCCTTTAACCACATAGAGATTCTCACTGTCTAAATTGTTTATGGCCTTTTCTCAATACAACCATGGTTTCTTGTACTCAAGTTTTGAAAAACTAAAAAACTTCAAACACATCTAAGAGATATTTAGACCAGCCCATGAGGACACACTACATCACTCTCTAGTACCGTCAGCTGAAACCGAGCTTCACATGTGGTCGTAATGGGTCATCTATTAACCAAGTCTTTACATAACAATCTCAGATCTCTGTTCGGTGCCACATTTGGAAATCTGCCACTTCCACTCAAGTCACCTGAGAAGCCCCAGGGGTCTAGTTAACTGGTTTGTCATTCACTCCCACATGGAGTCTCTTTTAAAATACCATTTAAAATACCATTGCTTAAAAGGGTAGTTTCATCATTCATTTTTGTTGACGTAATGTTGTCATTCTGCCTATCACAAGCCATGCAGCCTGAGGGTAAGTAGCCTAAATGATAACAGTTTTTATTTTCGGTTTAAATATTCCTGCGAGTAAGTTACAAGATAAAATATATCTGGGGTGCACTAGGTTTATAAAAAATAAAAATAAAATGCCAGTATAAGTTAACCTTGATTCTGACTTTTTCTTCGTATCTGTTGCTGAGCAACGGTCTTTGAGAAACGGACAAGACGACATCATCAGGCCAGATCTTCATTCTCCAATAGCAAAGCAACCGCTAGGGGACACCAACACCTAATGTAGGCCTACAGCAAACTCACGTTCAAAATTAAGATACAGACGGATATTATGCGGTTTCAGAGTATATTGTTTCAAAAATAATGCTTTTATTTAAGGTATAATAAGAGTAGGCGTCATTCAGGCAAATGCGTCATTCAGGCAAATTCGCGCTCAAACACATCTTTCAACAGTGAACCGCGAAGGTAAGTCTCTTTTGCCTTATATGGAGATGGTCCCCGACCCCAACGACCAGTATTTAACAACTAACAGCATTCTTTTCTGTTTATTATGGAAAAAGGTGAGTCTTTGGGGTCATGGATTCGTGAGCTACAGGTCAGGAGACAAACGGCACCCTGACTGACAGGAAAGAGAGGAACTTTAATGCCGATAGTGACCTGAGTGACAAGGAACAGCTGAGTGTGTGTGTACACACGCATCTGGAGACCCGCAGGGCTTCACACTAGAACCCATATGCTGTAACCCGCCGTGCGTCTTTACGCACTAGTTGGTAGGTAACGTGCTGTGTTACCACAGTTTAAGTGGTGTTACACATGTCCATATGTACTGAGTTCCTTTTCACATAACTTAATTGCTATTACATCCAGAATCATTTGTGTTCATTCAGTCATGCGGGCGTTTTTAAAGGGTCAGTGACTCATCTCCCCGGCGGTTTAACTTTGGTTTTTTTTTGTTTTGTTTTTTTGGTTTTTTTTAAGCCTATTCTTCTTTACTTTTCTAAAAAGGTGAAGCAACTTTGGTTTGCCAGACAGCATTTTAAAAACAGCCCAACATGCAGAAAGCCTAACGCTATTTGTATTCGTATGGGTGGAAAGAAAAGAACCAATTTAGACCCCATAATTGTGTGTCAGTGTCAAATTGTTATTTTTTAAAAGATCAAACAATTTTGACTTAGGTATTTCAGTAGTTTTTACGTCATGGTTAGACCACCTGACATTTTAGGGTCATTAAATAATTTAGTTATAAACGTTTTAAAACCAACGATTACATTTTTTTTTAAAGAACCTAACATAAATATGTATCATTATCTTTTAATTTGTCAGTGACCCACACGCGCACAGAAAGTTCGTTATTTCACCACATAGTTCTCATTTATTCCCTTTAATTCATGCATACGCAGCTGAAAAAAGATTGTTTCTGATTTTTCCGTGTTTTTACACATAATACTAGAAATCGACATGTACGACCCCGTAACATTTAACACAAGTCAACCTATTTTAAGGGTAAACAGAATGCACAAGCATACTTACGGGGACAAAATGTGCTGATTTATTCCGTTGCTGTTAGAAAATATTCACAACCGGTGTCATTTGCTCGAGTCCAGATGACAGAAAGTAAACTAGCGGTCTTTGTAGAGGACGTGGAGCTGTTCAGTATCCAAATAGCGCAAACCAATGGGTCAGCATAGCGGAGACGCAGAAAGCGAGTTTGAATCCCAGCTGCGATGAGTAAACACGCAGTCTGCAGTCAGTTAAAGAGCCCGTGTGTTCTGTGCGCTGAAGTGACATGAGCGATACTCTGCGCTGATTGGCTCAGACGCGCGGCCCCCACCAATCCCTCCACACACTCACATTCTTGCGTCTCCTCTCTCACTTTCCTAGGGCTCCAAAGTAAATCAAACATCATCGGACGAATGAATGCGCAAAAGCGCACATTGAGTGGTGATATAGTGGAGAAATCAGAATCCTAACCCTTTCACATCCTAATTATGTTCTAGGGACTCTAAAATATGCTTTATTTGTACTATAAATACAGAATGGTCATCAATAAAAATCTCATTGACAGTATTTTAATATTTATTTCTAAAGTCCATTACAGTACACTTTAGTTTTGAAGCGAAACACCTAGATAATTATATGGATTTTAAGAAAAATGTCAAGAATATTTTAGTAGCCTATAACTATAAAGCTGAAATTAAATATTGATTTTGCTTTACAAGTTCTTATAGGTTCACTTTAGGTTTTTGCTGTTTTGTATTATTCCATTTTGTTAAAAATAAAATATTAAAAAAATCTTCCACACTTTTATAGTTAAAAAAACAACCTTTATTTATCGAGAATTTTTGTCTTTTACTAGCCCCCTCCCCCAAAATGACAATGGTCCACAAAAAAAAAACAAAAAAACATCATCCATAGCTCTCAAATATCATGTGTATATTTAAATATGTCAACATCCACAAGACATGCGTGAACCATTAACTCTTCATGTCATTGACATAAAACCTGATGCGACAGGTCTTGAAGCACCATATTTTAAGGGCAAAAAGCACCCTAGTTCTTTGGCACTGAATGTCTGGAAAGAAAAGGGAGGCAGAGAGAGAGAGATTTACTGCACTCTTGAGGCTCCCCGAAGTGAAGTGGCTCGCTCAAGGGCACTTAGCCCTATACCATGTTTGATTGAAGATTTAAAATAAGTGACAGAACTTTGATTCATATCAATCAAATAGTTATTGCACATCCAGAATTCCTGTCCTACCGATGACTCAAAGTGCAATTAGTTCAATGCATTAACCGGAATGTTGACATGTTAATGCTACACAGCTGAGTTTCTTCAGCCAACAGTCTCGTCTGTCCTGTCCATCACTACCTTGTTACTGTGTGTGTTTGCGCTGAGACGTTCACTTTACAGCTTTAGAGTACAGAAACCACTTTTCTGACACCTTGACAGAACCGGCTCCGCAGCTCTTGACAGCAGACGGCCTGGGCCCCTGACCTAATTCACAGGGCTGCCCCCAACACACATACACAATGACAGCAGAAACCCCTTTCTACCATACATTTTAATCTCAGAGGCTTATCTCCCCTATTCATCTTAAGTCTGCACACTGACACACATACATACGCACACCTCCCACAATTGGAAACGTAGAGTCAGCTTGAAGATCGTTTTCTCTCCCTATCTCTCTTTCCTCTCTCCACCTGCTCTTCATAGACAAGGACCCTAACAGCGCTTTAGGCCTTTATGCATCCCACAGACAACTGAAACACTAATCCTATTTACAGTGGGGCATAAAAGGTAAGACTATACACATGCTGGGAGCGAAGGGAAGTGCAGATTAACTCGGCAGAGCACACATCTGACTGAGAGAGAGGGGTCAGTCTATCCCCAACTGCCATTTTGTGCTTCATGAACGCAGATGTTTGTGGCTTAGTGACATATACGATTGTCCATGATAAAAAAAGTCTAGTGTTTCAAAAATGTTCTCTTTCAAATCATGTTGATTTCCTATGATTTTGAAAAACTTATTTTTATTTTCAAGAAAAATCTATTTAAATGTAATGACTAAAAATGTCATGTTGTGTAATAAAAGGCAAAAAAAAAAAAGATTCAGCATTTTGAATAGATGTGTCTGCACACATTTTATTTATACTAGATAAATACAGTACATTTATTTAAATACATTTAATATAATAACATACCTTTTATGAAGATAAATAGTTTTTTTGTGCAAAGTCATGTATTAATTCATAAAGTCACACCACTTGACATTTACATTTTCATTTACAACCTTGCTTTGTCATATAAAGATGAAATTATCTGATATTTCAAGAGTCTTATTGCCATCTATTAGATTATATTACATGACTATTATATGTAACCTGTGCTGGCAAAATGAGTTGCAATGAGCACATTTTTAAAAATTAGTTATTGTTATTTTTCATATATTCATCATACATCAAAACCTTCAAAATTATGTATGATTTGTTTGAATCTGACAGAAAATTACTGAGCTACACCTGTTTGAAGTCAATAGAATCAATAAAGTCAGGCCCCAAAAAGACCGAACGCGTTTTCAGGTTTAAAAACTTAAGACGTTTTTAATTTAGAAAAGAGCAGTGCACTGCGTTTTTTATGTTGCGAGGCAACCTCCGAATCAGCTGTCCAGCCAGTTTAATCAAGGTAACCGTCACCACAACGGAGGGCCTGCCTCTCCATTCATTCGATCGGACAATGGAAAAAAACGTGAATGACGTTGGGTGCTTTTCTGCTCATAGAACATATGGTTGGGTGCATAAAACGTGCAAATAGAAACAATTTTAAAAAGGCGCCTCTCACTGCAAAAACACATTCTATCTGATCGGGGCCTCAGTTTTGAGTAAAATCGAGTTAAGTTTTCTGAAGGTTCCAAAACAAAATCATCAACCATACCTTAAAATCCCTGGTAATAACTCTAAACTGGGCACACATCAAGTCAAAACCCATATCTATAGGGAAAAAAATATATATTCAACTTTTTTTTTTTCCATGATACCACAATTGTTTGATTAACATTAATAAGACAGCCTAGATATAAGACCTACTGTACCGCACGGATCTAAAATAATGTCACACATCAGATGTTTTTCCCCAACAGTTAACCCAACTTTCACTTAAGACATAACAGATAATGTTTGCATAAATACTCACCAAGAAAGATATTTTAAAGTACTGTATTTTGGTGTATATTGCGCTGTCTGAGGTGTCTTTGTGTGCGTGCTTCGGATCTTTCATTCAGCACTTGTAAGATCGTTTTTCATGGACAAGGGAAAGGTAGCTACTCCTCTCAGAAAACGTACAAATAAAGATACTTTTAGATGTTTATTTGCTATTGGGAGCATTGGGATCACAAGATGAGGGCTTAATGAACTCATTTTTGTGAAAACATTTTTCACTTGTTTTGCCTGTAGCTCGAAATTATCCCATGCACATTCCCACATTCCCACACGTTTGCCAGCGCGGTCACCTATTATATTATTTCTTGTTTTGTTTTTCTCCTACATGTTAGTGGCATCACATGACTTCAATTTGGCAGACAAAAGTTTTTCATCTATTAATAAGTTGTGAAGCAGTTTTGTTAAAAACAAAAAACAAAAAAACACACATGCTCATCATAGACAATGTATCTGCAAATCAAAATATGTATGAATTGAGTTTTTAATGTATTTTTGAATAAAAAGAGTGTTGCATTGACCCTTAGTAGTAGAACACTGTCAAACCCAACATCAGGACGGATCAAATCACAGGTAGTTTGTTTTCTAAATGCTGCAGGTCAGGGGTTGCTTTCTGAACTGACATGACATGATTTCTGTGTCCATGTTGCTTCAAAGGTTGTTTAAGATGGCTTCAAAGTCAGTGAAACTAAACATATGTGCCACACTTAATTAATCTAACAAAGAATCTGAACCCTGCCAAAAGTAGCAAGTGATCTAATTACATTAATGGTGTAAGAATTTCAGACACGGATCTACTCAAATGGCCATGACGTATCATGTAGCACATGAGTTATACGTTGTATGCGTGATGATTTTGGGTAAATCACTCCTTCGTGCTGTTGCCGAATCGATAGTCTGAGGTTTGGGTTGTGACCCAGTAATCCATTTTGTAGCATGTGAGAGGGTCAGTGGGTCTATAGACCTTTCAGATGACTTGTGTCTCTGTAAAACTAAACCCAATGGATTCTTTTCATTTCTTCCATGCATTTTCAGCCCCTGGCAAGAATGCATGGCAAGAAGTCATTAATGTTTCATTAAGAGGGTGGGAGGGGGTGTTAACTCGTAAGTCAGACCAGCACCAGTTATGCACCCTGGTTTCTCTGTACCCCACACACTTAAACTCTGCCCTTTGACCAAAACAAAGAGCCTGTTGATGTGTAGAGTTGAGGGTCTCTTATTACTCTGGCTAAAACACATTGCTCTATACATGTAGTCTGAGTCAGCTAAAATGTCCTGTTCCAAACTATTATTTTAACATGTGGTGTTCTCTTTTGTGTTTGTTTATTAATTTCACTCCTGTGAAATATCAGATCAACTAAATTTGTTTGCCTATGAACTTGCTAGGGTGTTCTGATATTGGATTATTTTGCTCATTTTAATATCCACCAGGTGAAAATTGAGTCCGATCTCCTCAAGAAGCTATCCAATTTGAGATTTTGCTTCTGTTGTTTCCTGTACAGGATGAATTGTGTGCCAAATATGTTTAGGGTTCTTGAAACACACACACACACACACACACACACACACACACACACACACACACACACACACACACACACACACACACACACACACACACACACACACACACACACACACACACACACACACACACAGACTCAACTGCTCCTGCCATTTGTTATTTTTGTCAAACCTGTGATGGAAAGTCAGTGTATTCTTGTTTCTCCTTAATCCCTTTTAGGAGTCTTGTTGCTTCAGTTCATTCCTACTGAGTTCACATCCAATCTAACCTTAATTAGACTCTTGGTGCAGGATCCAGACTTACTTTCAAAACAGGTCAAGCACACTTAAATACTTCACCGCCTGGTCTGCCCATCACATAAAGTCAATCTGGTCCCTTCTATGCCCTATTAGAGAGGCTTTAATTAGCGTTGTTCTCTGGACATAATTGACAGAACGGAAGTTTGCTGCACATACTGAAGTCAGCTGCTCTTTTGAGGTCTGGATACAGATGATTTCAGGGGACTTAATGTCAAGGACTAAGAACCAAGCCAAGGGTTTGCAAACTTTCCTCAATTAGGTCAGATTATTGTTGTAAATGGACAGTCTGTTTAACAGTGGGAACTTTTATAACTGGAGCAGTTTGCTGTTTTCTTTTCTTTTTGTTTAAGGTTTCATCGTCAAATATTAAGACAAAGATTAAAATACATACAATGGGTTCAGAAAGACCACTAGTGAAAATGCTTCATTTTGCATATACATTCTATTCCCATTACAAATTATTTTATATGGAAATTTGTTTCCACCACAAAATACATTTTTAAAAAGACAATTCTTAATTTTTTTCTCAGAATTGCGAGATATAAAGTCAGAATTGTTAGATATAAGCTTGCAATTCTGACTTCATATCATGCAATTCTGACTTTATATCTCTCAATTCTGACTTTATATCTCTCAATTCTGACTTTACATCACTCAATTCTGACTTTATATCACTCAATTCTGACTTTATATCACACAATTCTGACTTTATATCACTCAATTCTGACTTTATATCACTCAATTCTGACTTTATATCACTCAATTCTGACTTTATATCACTCAATTCTGACTTTATATCACTCAATTCTGACTTTATATCACTCAATTCTGACTTTATATCACTCAATTCTGACTTTATATCACACAATTCTGACTTTATATCACTCAATTCTGACTTTATATCACTCAATTCTGACTTTATATCACACAATTCTGACTTTATATCACTCAATTCTGACTTTATATCTCTCAATTCTGACTTTATATCACACAATTCTGACTTTATATCACTCTCAATTCTGACTTTATATCTCTCAATTCTGACTTTATATCACTCAATTCTGACTTTATATCACTCAATTCTGACTTTATATCACACAATTCTGACTTTATATCACTCAATTCTGACTTTATATCACTCAATTCTGACTTCATATCTCACAATTCTGACTTTATATCACTCAATTCTGACTTTATATCTCTCAATTCTGACTTTATATCACTCAATTCTGACTTTATATCACACAATTCTGACTTTATATCACTCAATTCTGACTTTATATCTCACAATTCTGACTTTATATCTCTCAATTCTGACTTTATATCACTCAATTCTGACTTTATATCTCTCAATTCTGACTTTATATCACTCAATTCTGACTTTATATCACACAATTCTGACTTTATATCACTCAATTCTGACTTTATATCTCACAATTCTGACTTTATATCACTCAATTCTGACTTTATATCTCACAATTCTGACTTTATATCACTCAATTCTGACTTTATATCTCTCAATTCTGACTTTATATCACTCAATTCTGACTTTATATCACTCAATTCTGACTTTATATCATGCAATTCTGACTTTATATCACTCAATTCTGACTTTATATCTCTCAATTCTGACTTTATATCACTCAATTCTGACTTTATATCACTCAATTCTGACTTTATATCACTCAATTCTGACTTTATATCTCACAATTCTGACTTTATATCACACAATTCTGACTTTATATCTCACAATTCTGACTTTATATCACACAATTCTGACTTTATATCACACAATTCTGACTTTATATCACTCAATTCTGACTTTATATCTCTCAATTCTGACTTTATATCACTCAATTCTGACTTTATATCTCACAATTCTGACTTTATATCTCGCAATTCTGACTTCATATCATGCAATTCTGACTTTATATCTCTCAATTCTGACTTTATATCTCGCAATTCTGACTTCATATCATGCAATTCTGACTTTATATCTCTCAATTCTGACTTTATATCTCTCAATTCTGACTTTATATCTCTCAATTCTGACTTTATATCTCACAATTCTGACTTTATATCACTCAATTCTGACTTTATATCACTCAATTCTGACTATATCACTCAATTCTGACTTTATATCACTCAATTCTGACTTTATATCACTCAATTCTGACTATATCACTCAATTCTGACTTTATATCACTCAATTCTGACTTTATATCTCACAATTCTGACTTTATATCACTCAATTCTGACTTTATATCTCTCAATTCTGACTTTATATCACTCAATTCTGACTTTATATCACTCAATTCTGACTTTATATCTCACAATTCTGACTTTATATCACTCAATTCTGACTTTATATCTCTCAATTCTGACTTTATATCACTCAATTCTGACTTTATATCACTCAATTCTGACTTTATATCTCACAATTCTGACTTTATATCACTCAATTCTGACTTTATATCACACAATTCTGACTTTATATCACTCAATTCTGACTTTATATCTCTCAATTCTGACTTTATATCACTCAATTCTGACTTTATATCTCTCAATTCTGACTTTATATCACTCAATTCTGACTTTATATCTCACAATTCTGACTTTATATCACACAATTCTGACTTTATATCACTCAATTCTGACTTTATATCATGCAATTCTGACTTTATATCTCTCAATTCTGACTTTATATCTCTCAATTCTGACTTTATATCACTCAATTCTGACTTTATACCTCCTACAATTCTGACTTTATATCTCTCAATTCTGACTTTATATCACACAATTCTGACTTTATATCTCTCAATTCTGACTTTATATCACTCAATTCTGACTTTATACCTCACAATTCTGACTTTATATCTCTCAATTCTGACTTTATATCACACAATTCTGACTTTATATCACTCAATTCTGACTTTATATCATGCAATTCTGACTTTATATCACTCAATTCTGACTTTATACCTCACAATTCTGACTTTATATCTCTCAATTCTGACTTTATATCTCACAATTCTGACTTCATATCTCACAATTCTGACTTTATATCACTCAATTCTGACTTTATATCTCTCAATTCTGACTTTATATCTCTCAATTCTGACTTTATATCTCACAATTCTGACTTTATATCTCACAATTCTGACTTTATATCACTCAATTCTGACTTTATATCTCTCAATTCTGACTTTATATCACTCAATTCTGACTTTATATCTCACAATTCTGACTTTATATCACACAATTCTGACTTTATATCACTCAATTCTGACTTTATATCATGCAATTCTGACTTTATATCTCTCAATTCTGACTTTATATCACTCAATTCTGACTTTATACCTCACAATTCTGACTTTATATCTCTCAACTCTGACTTTATATCACTCAATTCTGACTTTATATCTCACAATTCTGACTTTATATCTCTCAATTCTGACTTTATATCACTCAATTCTAACTTTATATCTCACAATTCTGACTTTATATCACACAATTCTGACTTTATATCTCTCAATTCTGACTTTATATCACTCAATTCTGACTTTATATCTCACAATTCTGACTTTATATCTCTCAATTCTGACTTTATATCACTCAATTCTGACTTTATATCTCACAATTCTGACTTTATATCTCTCAATTCTGACTTTATATCACTCAATTCTGACTTTATATCTCACAATTCTGACTTTATATCTCTCAATTCTGACTTTATATCACTCAATTCTGACTTTATATCACACAATTCTGACTTTATATCACTCAATTCTGACTTTATATCACTCAATTCTGACTTTATATCTCACAATTCTGACTTTATATCTCTCAATTCTGACTTTATATCACTCAATTCTGACTTTATATCTCACAATTCTGACTTTATATCACTCAATTCTGACTTTATATCTCTCAATTCTGACTTTATATCTCTCAATTCTGACTTTATATCACTCAATTCTGACTTTATATCTCTCAATTCTGACTTTATATTACTCAATTCTGACTTTATATCACTCAATTCTGACTTTATATCTCACAATTCTGACTTTATATCTCACAATTCTGACTTTATATCTCACAATTCTGACTTTATATCTCAATTCTGACTTTATATCACTCAATTCTGACTTCATATCATGCAATTCTGACTTTATATCATATAAAGTGTGATATAAAGTCAGAATTGAGAGATATAAAGATATTGAGAGATATTCTGACTTTATATCACACAATTCTGACTTTATATCACTCAATTCTGACTTTATATCACTCAATTCTGACTTTATATCACTCAATTCTGACTTTATATCTCTTCATATCTCACAATTCTGACTTCATATCTCACAATTCTGACTTTATATCACTCAATTCTGACTTTATATCTCTCAATTCTGACTTTATATCACTCAATTCTGACTTTATATCTCACAATTCTGACTTTATATCACTCAATTCTGACTTTATATCACACAATTCTGACTTTATATCACACAATTCTGACTTTATATCACTCAATTCTGACTTCATATCTCTCAATTCTGACTTTATATCACTCAATTCTGACTTTATATCACTCAATTCTGACTTTATATCACACAATTCTGACTTTATATCTCACAATTCTGACTTTATATCTCTCAATTCTGACTTTATATCTCTCAATTCTGACTTTATATCACTCAATTGACTTTATATCACTCAATTCTGACTTTATATCACACAATTCTGACTTTATATCACTCAATTCTGACTTTATATCACTCAATTCTGACTTTATATCACACAATTCTGACTTTATATCACTCAATTCTGACTTTATATCACTCAATTCTGACTTTATATCACTCAATTCTGACTTTATATCTCACAATTCTGACTTTATATCTCTCAATTCTGACTTTATATCACTCAATTCTGACTTTATATCACACAATTCTGACTTTATATCACTCAATTCTGACTTTATATCACTCAATTCTGACTTTATATCACTCAATTCTGACTTCATATCTCTCAATTCTGACTTTATATCTCACAATTCTGACTTTATATCACTCAATTCTGACTTTATATCACTCAATTCTGACTTTATATCACTCAATTCTGACTTTATATCTCTTCATATCTCACAATTCTGACTTCATATCTCACAATTCTGACTTTATATCACTCAATTCTGACTTTATATCTCTCAATTCTGACTTCACTCAATACTTTATATCACTGACTCAATTCTGACTTTATATCTCACAATTCTGACTTTATATCACTCAATTCTGACTTTATATCACACAATTCTGACTTTATATCACACAATTCTGACTTTATATCACTCAATTCTGACTTTATATCACTCAATTCTGACTTTATATCATGCAATTCTGACTTTATATCACTCATTTCTGACTTTATATCACTCAATTCTGACTTTATATCACTCAATTCTGACTTCATATCTCTCAATTCTGACTTTATTTTACTCAATTCTGACTTTATATCACTCAATTCTGACTTTATATCACTCAATTCTGACTTTATATCACTCAATTCTGACTTCATATCTCTCAATTCTGACTTTATATCACTCAATTCTGACTTTATATCACTCAATTCTGACTTTATATCACACAATTCTGACTTTTATATCTCACAATTCTGACTTTATATCATATCTCAATTCTGACTTTATATCTCACAATTCTGACTTTATATCACTCAATTCTGACTTTATATCACTCAATTCTGACTTTATATCTCTCAATTCTGACTTTATATCACTCAATTCTGACTTTATATCACTCAATTCTGACTTTATATCACTCAATTCTGACTTTTATCATCACAATTCTGACTTTATATCTCTCAATTCTGACTTTATATCTCTCAATTCTGACTTTATATCACTCAATTCTGACTTTATATCACACAATTCTGACTTTATATCACTCAATTCTGACTTTATATCACAATTTGACTTTATATCACTCAATTCTGACTTTATATCACACAATTCTGACTTTATATCACTCAATTCTGACTTTATATCACTCAATTCTGACTTTATATCTCACAATTCTGACTTTATATCTCTCAATTCTGACTTTATATCACTCAATTCTGACTTTATATCACACAATTCTGACTTTATATCACTCAATTCTGACTTTATATCACTCAATTCTGACTTTATATCACTCAATTCTGACTTTATATCACTCAATTCTGACTTTATATCACTCAATTCTGACTTTATATCTCTCAATTCTGACTTTATATCACTCAATTCTGACTTTATATCACTCAATTCTGACTTTATATCACTCAATTCTGACTTTATATCACAATTCTGACTTTATATCTCACAATTCTGACTTTATATCACTCAATTCTGACTTTATATCTCTCAATTCTGACTTTATATCACTCAATTCTGACTTTATATCACTCAATTCTGACTTTATATCACTCAATTCTGACTTTATATCACTCAATTCTGACTTTATATCACTCAATTCTGACTTTATATCACTCAATTCTGACTTTATATCACTCAATTCTGACTTTATATCACTCAATTCTGACTTTATATCACTCAATTCTGACTTTATATCACTCAATTCTGACTTTATATCACTCAATTCTGACTTTATATCACTCAATTCTGACTTTATATCACAATTCTGACTTTATATCACTCAATTCTGACTTTATATCACTCAATTCTGACTTTATATCACTCAATTCTGACTTTATATCACCAATTCTGACTTTATATCACTCAATTCTGACTTTATATCACTCAATTCTGACTTTATATCACCAATTCTGACTTTATATCACACAATTCTGACTTTATATCTCACAATTCTGACTTTATATCTCTCAATTCTGACTTTATATCACTCAATTCTGACTTTATATCACTCAATTCTGACTTTATATCACTCAATTTGACTTTATATCACTCAATTCTGACTTTATATCACTCAATTCTGACTTTATATCTCTCAATTCTGACTTTATATCTCACAATTCTGACTTTATATCTCTCAATTCTGACTTTATATCACACAATTCTGACTTTATATCACTCAATTCTGACTTTATATCACTCAATTCTGACTTTATATCACTCAATTCTGACTTTATATCACACAATTCTGACTTTATATCACTCAATTCTGACTTTATATCACTCAATTCTGACTTTATATCACTCAATTCTGACTTTATATCACTCAATTCTGACTTTATATCTCAATTCTGACTTTATATCACACAATTCTGACTTTATATCACTCAATTCTGACTTTATATCACTCAATTCTGACTTTATATCACACAATTCTGACTTTATATCACACAATTCTGACTTTATATCACTCAATTCTGACTTTATATCTCAATTCTGACTTTATATCACTCAATTTGACTTTATATCACTCAATTCTGACTTTATATCTCTCAATTCTGACTTTATATCTCTCAATTCTGACTTTATATCACTCAATTCTGACTTTATATCACTCAATTCTGACTTTATATCACTCAATTCTGACTTTATATCTCTCAATTCTGACTTTATATCACTCAATTCTGACTTTATATCTCACAATTCTGACTTTATATCACTCAATTCTGACTTTATATCTCACAATTCTGACTTTATATCACAATTCTGACTTTATATCACTCAATTCTGACTTTATATCACTCAATTCTGACTTTATATCTCTCATTTCTGACTTTATATCACTCAATTCTGACTTTATATCACTCAATTCTGACTTTATATCACACAATTCTGACTTTATATCACACAATTCTGACTTTATATCACTCAATTCTGACTTTATATCACTCAATTCTGACTTTATATCACTCAATTCTGACTTTATATCTCACAATTCTGACTTTATATCTCTCAATTCTGACTTTATATCACTCAATTCTGACTTTATATCTCTCAATTCTGACTTTATATCACAAATTCTGACTTTATATCACTCAATTCTGACTTTATATCACTCAATTCTGACTTTATATCACTCAATCTGACTTTATATCACTCAATTCTGACTTTATATCACTCAATTCTGACTTTATATCTCACAATTCTGACTTTATATCTCACAATTCTGACTTTATATCACAATTCTGACTTTATATCACTCAATTCTGACTTTATATCACTCAATTCTGACTTTATATCACTCAATTCTGACTTTATATCACTCAATTCTGACTTTATATCTCTCAATTCTGACTTTATATCACTCAATTCTGACTTTATATCTCTCAATTCTGACTTTATATCACACAATTCTGACTTTATATCACTCAATTCTGACTTTATCACTCAATTCTGACTTTATATCACTCAATTCTGACTTTATATCACTCAATTCTGACTTTATATCTCTCAATTCTGACTTTATATCACTCAATTCTGACTTTATATCTCTCAATTCTGACTTTATATCACTCAATTCTGACTTTATATCACTCAATTCTGACTTTATATCACACAATTCTGACTTTATATCACTCAATTCTGACTTTATATCACACACTTTATATCTGACTTTTTATATCACTCAATTCTGACTTTATATCACTCAATTCTGACTTTATATCACTCAATTCTGACTTTATATCACTCAATTCTGACTTTATATCACTCAATTCTGACTTTATATCACTCAATTCTGACTTTATATCACTCAATTCTGACTTTATATCTCTCAATTCTGACTGACTTTATATCACTCAATTCTGACTTTATATCACTCAATTCTGACTTTATATCACTCAATTCTGACTTTATATCACTCAATTCTGACTTTATATCACTCAAATTCTGACTTTATATCACTCAATTCTGACTTTATATCTCTCAATTCTGACTTTATATCACACAATTCTGACTTTATATCACAAATTCTGACTTTATATCACACAATTCTGACTTTATATCACTCAATTCTGACTTTATATCACTCAATTCTGACTTTATATCACACATTCTGACTTTATATCACTCAATTCTGACTTTATATCACTCAATTCTGACTTTATATCTCAAATTCTGACTTTATATCTCTCAATTCTGACTTTATATCTCACAATTCTGACTTTATATCACTCAATTCTGACTTTATATCACCAATTCTGACTTTATATCACTCAATTCTGACTTTATATCACTCAATTCTGACTTTATATCTCACTTCAATTTATGACTTTATATCACACAATTCTGACTTTATATCACTCAATTCTGACTTTATATCTCACAATTCTGACTTTATATCACTCAATTCTGACTTTATATCTTTATTCTGACTTTATATCACTCAATTCTGACTTTATATCACTCAATTCTGACTTTATATCACACTCAATTCTGACTTTATATCACTCAATTCTGACTTTATATCACTCAATTCTGACTTTATATCACTCAATTCTGACTTTATATCTCTCAATTCTGACTTTATATCTCAATTCTGACTTTATATCACTTTCTGACTTTATATCACTCAATTCTGACTTTATATCACTCAATTCTGACTTTATATCACTCAATTCTGACTTTATATCACTCAATTCTGACTTTTTATATCACTCAATTCTGACTTTATATCACTCAATTCTGACTTTATATCACTCAATTCTGACTTTATATCACTCAATTTGACTTTATATCACTCAATTCTGACTTTATATCACTCAATTCTGACTTTATATCACTCAATTCTGACTTTATATCACACAATTCTGACTTTATATCTCACAATTCTGACTTTATATCACTCAATTCTGACTTTATATCTCTGACAATTCTGACTTTATATCACTCAATTCTGACTTTATATCACTCAATTCTGACTTTATATCACTCAATTCTGACTTTATATCACTCAATTCTGACTTTATATCACTCAATTCTGACTTTATATCACTCAATTCTGACTTTATATCTCTCAATTCTGACTTTATATCTCAATTCTGACTTTATATCACTCAATTCTGACTTTATATCACTCAATTCTGACTTTATATCTCACAATTCTGACTTTATATCACTCAATTCTGACTTTATATCTCTCAATTCTGACTTTATATCACACAATTCTGACTTTATATCACTCAATTCTGACTTTATATCACTCAATTCTGACTTTATATCACTCAATTTCTGACTTTATATCACTCAATTCTGACTTTATATCTCTCAATTCTGACTTTATTCTGACTTTATATCACTCAATTCTGACTTTATATCACTCAATTCTGACTTTATATCACTCAATTCTGACTTTATATCACTCAATTCTGACTTTATATCACTCAATTCTGACTTTATATCACTCAATTCTGACTTTATATCACAAATTCTGACTTTATATCACTCAATTCTGACTTTATATCACTCAATTCTGACTTTATATCACTCAATTCTGACTTTATATCACTCAATTCTGACTTTATATATCTCAATTCTGACTTTATATCACTCAATTCTGACTTTATATCACTCAATTCTGACTTTATATCACTCAATTCTGACTTTATATCACTCAATTCTGACTTTATATCTCTCAATTCTGACTTTATATCACTCAATTCTGACTTTATATCACTCAATTCTGACTTTATATCTCTCAATTCTGACTTTATATCTGACTTTATATCTCTCAATTCTGACTTTATATCACTCAATTCTGACTTTATATCACTCAATTCTGACTTTATATCACTCAATTCTGACTTTATATCACTCAATTCTGACTTTATATCACTCAATTCTGACTTTATATCACTCAATTCTGACTTTATATCACTCAATTCTGACTTTATATCACTCAATTCTGACTTTATATCACTTCTGACTTTATATCACTCAATTCTGACTTTATATCACTCAATTCTGACTTTATATCACTCAATTTGACTTTATATCACTCAATTCTGACTTTATATCACTCAATTCTGACTTTATATCACTCAATTCTGACTTTATATCACTCAATTCTGACTTTATATCACTCAATTCTGACTTTATATCACTCAATTCTGACTTTATATCACTCAATTCTGACTTTATATCACTCAATTCTGACTTTATATCACTCAATTCTGACTTTATATCACTCAATTCTGACTTTATATCACTCAATTCTGACTTTATATCACACAATTCTGACTTTATATCACTCAATTCTGACTTTATATCACTCAATTCTGACTTTATATCACTCAATTCTGACTTTATATCTCTCAATTCTGACTTTATATCACTCAATTCTGACTTTATATATCTCAATTCTGACTTTATATCACTCAATTCTGACTTTATATCACTCAATTCTGACTTTATATCACTCAATTCTGACTTTATATCACTCAATTCTGACTTTATATCTCTCAATTCTGACTTTATATCACTCAATTCTGACTTTATATCACTCAATTCTGACTTTATATCACTCAATTCTGACTTTATATCACTCAATTCTGACTTTATATCACCTCAATTCTGACTTTATATCACTCAATTCTGACTTTATATCACTGACTTTTATATCACTCAATTTGACTTTATATCACACAATTCTGACTTTATATCACTCAATTCTGACTTTATATCACCAATTCTGACTTTATATCACTCAATTCTGACTCTATATCACACAATTCTGACTTTATATCACTCAATTCTGACTTTATATCACTCAATTCTGACTTTATATCACACAATTCTGACTTTATATCACTCAATTCTGACTTTATATCACTCAATTCTGACTTTATATCACTCAATTCTGACTTTATATCACTCAATTCTGACTTTATATCACTCAATTCTGACTTTATATCTCACAATTCTGACTTTATATCTCTCAATTCTGACTTTATATTTAATCACTCTTTAATTCTGACTTTATATCTCTCAATTCTGACTTTATATCACTCAAATTCTGACTTTATATCACTCAATTCTGACTTTATATCACTCAATTCTGACTTTATATCACTCAATTCTGACTTTATATCACTCAATTCTGACTTTATATCACTCAATTCTGACTTTATATCACTCAATTCTGACTTTATATCACTCAATTCTGACTTTATATCTCTCAATTCTGACTTTATATCACTCAATTCTGACTTTATATCACTCAATTCTGACTTTATATCACTCAATTCTGACTTTATATCACTCAATTCTGACTTTATATCACTCAATTCTGACTTTATATCACTCAATTCTGACTTTATATCACTCAATTCTGACTTTATATCTCTCAATTCTGACTTTATATCACTCAATTCTGACTTTATATCTCTCAATTCTGACTTTATATCACTCAATTCTGACTTTATATCACTCAATTCTGACTTTATATCTCTCAATTCTGACTTTATATCACAATTCTGACTTTATATCACTCAATTCTGACTTTATATCACTCAATTCTGACTTTATATCTCTCAATTCTGACTTTATATCACTCAATTCTGACTTTATATCACACAATTCTGACTTTATATCACTCAATTCTGACTTTATATCTCACAATTCTGACTTTATATCACAATCTGATTTTCTGACTTTATATCACTCAATTCTGACTTTATATCACTCAATTCTGACTTTATATCACTCAATTCTGACTTTATATCACTCAATTCTGACTTTATATATCACTCAATTCTGACTTTATATCACTCAATTCTGACTTTATATCACTCAATTCTGACTTTATATCTCTCAATTCTGACTTTATATCACTCAATTCTGACTTTATATCACTCAATTCTGACTTTATATCACTCAATTCTGACTTTATATCTCTCAAATTCTGACTTTATATCACTCAATTCTGACTTTATATCACTCAATTCTGACTTTATATCACTCAATTCTGACTTTATATCACACAATTCTGACTTTATATCACTCAATTCTGACTTTATATCTCTCAATTCTGACTTTATATCTCTCAATTCTGACTTTATATTGCTCAATTCTGACTTTATATCTCTCACTCAATTCTGACTTTATATCACACAATTCTGACTTTATATCTCACAATTCTGACTTTATATCACTCAATTCTGACTTTATATCTCTCAATTCTGACTTTATATCACTCAATTCTGACTTTATATCACTCAATTCTGACTTTATATCACTCAATTCTGACTTTATATCACTCAATTCTGACTTTATATCACTCAATTCTGACTTTATATCACTCAATTCTGACTTTATATCACTCAATTCTGACTTTATATCACTCAATTCTGACTTTATATCACTCAATTCTGACTTTATATCACTCAATTCTGACTTTATATCTCTCTCAATTCTGACTTATATCTCTCAATTGACTTTATATCACTCAATTCTGACTTTATATCACAAATTCTGACTTTATATCACTCAATTCTGACTTTATATCACAATTCTGACTTTATATCACTCAATTCTGACTTTATATCACTCAATTCTGACTTTATATCACTCAATTCTGACTTTATATCACTCAATTCTGACTTTATATCACTCAATTCTGACTTTATATCACTCAATTCTGACTTTATATCACTCAATTCTGACTTTATATCACACAATTCTGACTTTATATCACACAATTCTGACTTTATATCACTCAATTCTGACTTTATATCACTCAATTCTGACTTTATATCTCTCAATTCTGACTTTATATCACTCAATTCTGACTTTATATCACTCCTGACTTTATATCACTCAATTCTGACTTTATATCACTCAATTCTGACTTTATATCACTCAATTCTGACTTTATATCACTCAATTCTGACTTTATATCACTCAATTCTGACTTTATATCACTCAATTCTGACTTTATATCACACAATTCTGACTTTATCTCACTCAATTCTGACTTTATATCTCTCAATTCTGACTTTATATCACTCAATTCTGACTTTATATCTCTCAAATTCTGACTTTATATCACTCAATTCTGACTTTATATCACTCAATTCTGACTTTATATCACTCAATTCTGACTTTATATCACTCAATTCTGACTTTATATCACACAATTCTGACTTTATATCTCTCAATTCTGACTTTATATCACTCACAATTCTGACTTTATATCACTCAATTCTGACTTTATATCACTCAATTCTGACTTTATATCACTCAATTCTGACTTTATATCACTCAATTCTGACTTTATATCTCAACTCTTTATTCTGACTTTATATCACTCAATTCTGACTTTATATCACTCAATTCTGACTTTATA
Organism: Paracanthobrama guichenoti; assembly: GCA_018749465.1. NCBI lineage: Eukaryota > Metazoa > Chordata > Actinopteri > Cypriniformes > Gobionidae > Paracanthobrama > Paracanthobrama guichenoti. Next base: position 7,861,014 of record CM031946.1, read on the forward strand.
TCACTCAATTCTGACTTTATATCACACAATTCTGACTTTATATCACTCAATTCTGACTTTATATCACTCAATTCTGACTTTATATCACTGATTTGACTTTATATCACTCAATTCTGACTTTATATCACTCAATTCTGACTTTATATCTCTCAATTCTGACTTTATATCACTCAATTCTGACTTTATATCACTCAATTCTGACTTTATATCACTCAATTCTGACTTTATATCACACAATTCTGACTTTATATCTCTCAATTCTGACTTTATATCTCTCAATTCTGACTTTATATCACCAATTCTGACTTTATATCACTCAATTCTGACTTTATATCACTCAATTCTGACTTTATATCACACAATTCTGACTTTATATCACTCAATTCTGACTTTATATCACTCAATTCTGACTTTATATCACTCAATTCTGACTTTATATCACACAATTCTGACTTTATATCACTCAATTCTGACTTTATATCACTCAATTTGACTTTATTCTGACTTTATATCACTCAATTCTGACTTTATATCACTCAATTCTGACTTTATATCACTCAATTCTGACTTTATATCACTCAATTCTGACTTTATATCACTCAATTCTGACTTTATATCTCACAATTCTGACTTTATATCACTCAGTTCTGACTTTATATCACACAATTCTGACTTTATATCACTCAATTCTGACTTTATATCACTCAATTCTGACTTTATATCACTCAATTCTGACTTTATATCACTCAATTCTGACTTTATATCTCTTCTGACTTTATATCTCTCAATTCTGACTTTATATCACTCAATTCTGACTTTATATCACTCAATTCTGACTTTATATCACTCAATTCTGACTTTATATCACTCAATTCTGACTTTATATCTCACAATTCTGACTTTATATCACTCAATTTGACTTTATATCTCTCAATTCTGACTTTATATCACTCAATTCTGACTTTATATCACACAATTCTGACTTTATATCACTCAATTCTGACTTTATATCACTCAATTCTGACTTTATATCACTCAATTCTGACTTTATATCACTCAATTCTGACTTTATATCACTCCAATTCTGACTTTATATCACTCAATTCTGACTTTATATCACTCAATTCTGACTTTATATCACACAATTCTGACTTTATATCTCTCAATTTGACTTTATATCACTCAATTCTGACTTTATATCACTCAATCTTTATATCACACAATTCTGACTTTATATCACTCAATTCTGACTTTATATCACTCAATTCTGACTTTATATCACTCAATTCTGACTTTATATCACTCAATTCTGACTTTATATCTCTCAATTCTGACTTTATATCACTCAATTCTGACTTTATATCACTCAATTCTGACTTTATATCACACAATTCTGACTTTATATCTCTCAATTCTGACTTTATATCACTCAATTCTGACTTTATATCTCTCATTCTGACTTTATATCACAAATTCTGACTTTATATCACTCAATTCTGACTTTATATCTCTCAAATTCTGACTTTATATCACTCAATTCTGACTTTATATCACTCAATTCTGACTTTATATCTCTCAATTCTGACTTTACTCTCACTCAATTCTGACTTTATATCACTCAATTCTGACTTTATATCACTCAATTCTGACTTTATATCACTCAATTCTGACTTTATATCACTCAATTCTGACTTTATATCACTCAATTCTGACTTTATATCTCTCAATTCTGACTTTATATCACTCAATTCTGACTTTATATCACTCAATTCTGACTTTATATCTCAAATTCTGACTTTATATCACTCAATTCTGACTTTATATCACTCAATTCTGACTTTATATCACTCAATTCTGACTTTATATCACTCAATTCTTGACTTTATATCTCTCAATTCTGACTTTATATCACTCAATTCTGACTTTATATCACTCAATTCTGACTTTATATCACTCAATTCTGACTTTATATCACTCAATTCTGACTTTATATCACTCAATTCTGACTTTATATCACTCAATTCTGACTTTATATCACTCAATTCTGACTTTATATCACTCAATTCTGACTTTATATCACTCAAATTCTGACTTTATATCAATTCAATTCTGACTTTATATCACTCAATTCTGACTTTATATCACCTCAATTCTGACTTTATATCACTCAATTCTGACTTTATATCACTCAATTCTGACTTTATATCACTCAATTCTGACTTTATATCACTCAATTCTGACTTTATATCACTCAATTCTGACTTTATATCTCTCAATTCTGACTTTATATCACTCAATTCTGACTTTATATCACTCAATTCTGACTTTATATCACAATTCTGACTTTATATCTTATATCACTTTATATCACTTTGACTTTATATCTCTCAATTCTGACTTTATATCACTCAATTCTGACTTTATATCACTCAATTCTGACTTTATATCACTCAATTCTGACTTTATATCACTCAATTCTGACTTTATATCACTCAATTCTGACTTTATATCACTCAATTTGACTTTATATCACTCAATTCTGACTTTATATCACTCAATTCTGACTTTATATCTCTCAATTCTGACTTTATATCACTCAATTCTGACTTTATATCACTCTAATTCTGACTTTATATCAATTCTGACTTTATATCACTCAATTCTGACTTTATATCACTCAATTCTGACTTTATATCACTCAATTCTGACTTTATATCACTCAATTCTGACTTTATATCACTCAATTCTGACTTTATATCACTCAATTCTGACTTTATATATCTCTTGACAATTCTGACTTTATATCACTTTATATCAATTCTGACTTTATATCACTCAATTCTGACTTTATATCACTCAATTCTGACTTTATATCACACAATTCTGACTTTATATCACTCAATTCTGACTTTATATCTGACTTTATATCTCAATTCTGACTTTATATCTCACAATTCTGACTTTATATCTCTCAATTCTGACTTTATATCACTCAATTCTGACTTTATATCTCTCAATTCTGACTTTATATCACTCAATTCTGACTTTATATCACTCAATTCTGACTTTATATCACTCAATTCTGACTTTATATCACACAATTCTGACTTTATATCACTCAATTCTGACTTTATATCTCACAATTCTGACTTTATATCACACAATTCTGACTTTATATCACACAATTCTGACTTTATATCACTCAATTCTGACTTTATATCACTCCAATTCTGACTTTATATCACTCAATTCTGACTTTATATCACTCAATTCTGACTTTATATCACTCAATTCTGACTTTATATCACTCAATTCTGACTTTATATCACTCAATTCTGACTTTATATCACTCAATTCTGACTTTATATCACTCAATTCTGACTTTATATCACTCAATTCTGACTTTATATCACTCAATTTGACTTTATATCACTCAATTTGACTTTATATCATCATTCTGACTTTATATCTCTCACTTTGATATCACTCAATTCTGACTTTATATCACTCAATTCTGACTTTATATCACTCAATTCTGACTTTATATCACTCAATTCTGACTTTATATCACTCAATTCTGACTTTATATCACTCAATTCTGACTTTATATCACACAATTCTGACTTTATATCACTCAATTCTGACTTTATATCACTCAATTCTGACTTTATATCACTCAATTCTGACTTTATATCACTCAATTTGACTTTATATCACTCAATTCTGACTTTATATCACTCAATTCTGACTTTATATCACTCAATTCTGACTTTATATCACACTCAATTCTGACTTTATATCTCTCAATTCTGACTTTATATCACTCAATTCTGACTTTATATCACACAATTCTGACTTTATATCACTCAATTCTGACTTTATATCACTCAATTCTGACTTTATATCACTCAATTCTGACTTTATATCACACAATTCTGACTTTATATCACTCAATTCTGACTTTATATCACTCAATTCTGACTTTATATCACACAATTCTGACTTTATATCTCTCAATTCTGACTTTATATCACTCAATTCTGACTTTATATCACTCAATTCTGACTTTATATCACACAATTCTGACTTTATATCACTCAATTCTGACTTTATATCACTCAATTCTGACTTTATATCTCTCAATTCTGACTTTATATCTCACTCAATTCTGACTTTATATCACTACAATTCTGACTTTATATCACTCAATTCTGACTTTATATCACTCAATTCTGACTTTATATCACTCAATTCTGACTTTATATCTCTCAATCATATCTCAATTCTGACTTTATATCTCACAATTCTGACTTTATATCACTCAATTCTGACTTTATATCACTCAATTCTGACTTTATATCACTCAATTCTGACTTTATATCTCACAATTCTGACTTTATATCACTCAATTCTGACTTTATATCACACAATTCTGACTTTATATCACTCAATTCTGACTTTATATCACACAATTCTGACTTTATATCACTCAATTCTGACTTTATATCACTCAATTCTGACTTTATATCACACAATTCTGACTTTATATCACTCAATTCTGACTTTATATCACTCAATTCTGACTTTATATCACTAATTCTGACTTTATATCACTCAATTCTGACTTTATATCACTCAATTCTGACTTTATATCTCTGACTTTATATCACTCAATTCTGACTTTATATCACTCAATTCTGACTTTATATCACTCAATTCTGACTTTATATCACTCAATTCTGACTTTATATCACTCAATTCTGACTTTATATCACTCAATTCTGACTTTATATCACTCAATTCTGACTTTATATCACTCAATTCTGACTTTATATCACACAATTCTGACTTTATATCACTCAATTCTGACTTTATATCTCTCAATTCTGACTTTATATCTCTCAATTCTGACTTTATATCACTCAATTCTGACTTTATATCACTCAATTCTGACTTTATATCACTCAATTCTGACTTTATATCACTCAATTCTGACTTTATATCACTCAATTCTGACTTTATATCACTCAATTCTGACTTTATATCACTCAATTCTGACTTTATATCACTCAATTCTGACTTTATATCTCACAATTCTGACTTTATATCTCACAATTCTGACTTTATATCACTCAATTCTGACTTTATATCATGCAATTCTGACTTTATATCACTCAATTCTGACTTTATATCTCTCAATTCTGACTTTATATCACTCAATTCTGACTTTATATCTCTCAATTCTGACTTTATATCTCTCAATTCTGACTTTATATCACTCAATTCTGACTTTATATCACACAATTCTGACTTTATATCACTCAATTCTGACTTTATATCTCTCAATTCTGACTTTATATCACACAATTCTGACTTTATATCACTCAATTCTGACTTTATATCACTCAATTCTGACTTTATATCACACAATTCTGACTTGATATCACCTAATTCTGACTTTATATCTCAATTCAATTCTGACTTTTATATCTCTCAATTCTGACTTTATATCTCACAATTCTGACTTTATATCTCACAATTCTGACTTTATATCTCTCAATTCTGACTTTATATCACTCAATTCTGACTTTATATCACACAATTCTGACTTTATATCACTCAATTCTGACTTTATATCACACAATTCTGACTTTATATCACTCAATTCTGACTTTATATCACTCAATTCTGACTTTATATCACTCAATTCTGACTTTATATCACTCAATTCTGACTTTATATCTCACAATTCTGACTTTATATCTCTCAATTCTGACTTTATATCACTCAATTCTGACTTTATATCACACAATTCTGACTTTATATCACTCAATTCTGACTTTATATCACTCAATTCTGACTTTATATCTCTCAATTCTGACTTTATATCTCACAATTCTGACTTTATATCACTCAATTCTGACTTTATATCACTCAATTCTGACTTTATATCATGCAGTTGTGACTTCTTTTCTCAGAATTGTGAGATATAAACTCACAATTGCGAGTTATGAAGTCCAATTCTGAGGGGAAACAAGATCTCACAATTCTGACTTTATATCTTGCAATTGCATGTTATAAAGTCAAGATTGTAAGATATAAACTTGCAATTCTGAGAAAAAGTCAGAATTGCAAAATAAAAGTCACAATTACATTTTTATTGCTTTATTCTCTGGCAGAAACAAGCTTCCATAATTTTATGAGCATAAATTTTGGTTATAATGTTTATATTAAGCAGCACAACCATTTAATAAGAAATGTTTCTTGAGCACCCTATCAGATTAGATTATTTTAAAACATAAGTATTTTGACATGGTGTCATATTTTTTTCCACTGTACCTCTAAAATTGTGTTTTGAGAAAACTGCTTTTAACAATCAGCGCCATTATAAGGATCTATAGAGTTGAAAAAGTCAGTATGCAGGACCAGGCTTGAAAGTTGTGTGTTTTTCTCTGTGTCTCCTGTTCCAGTTGAGTACAAATGAACTGCTGTGGAGTTTTCCATATAATGAGTGCAAATTGAGTTTTCATTTCCAGTGAACTCCGGGGCCAAGTGCTGTTGGAGATGTTTGTTTCAGAGTTGTGGGGCTCTAACGCTCATGGTCACACATTGTTTCCATTCTTTCATTGGTGAGGAAATATTTGGCATTTCGACAAGTGCGATTTTACACCTGATTTGCTTTCTTTGCATGTCACTGGCACTGCTTCACTTCTTTACAGTTCATCATCCTGCTGACTAAAACCGCAGCATCAGTTCTGGCTGTTAATGCTAGATCTCTCATTAACATCATTATCTCTCTTGACACTCTTTAAACCAATATTAACCCAATGGATTTTAGTTCAGTACTTATGAAACCGCCTAAACAAACAAAACACAGGGTGAGAATGTTACTGATACTTGGAAGATTAACCGGAACTGTGCAAAATCATTGATTGGAATGTAAAACAAATTGTGGGTGGTTGTGGACAGGACCAAGCAAATATCTAAATTGTTTCCTGCATGGCTTTAGGTGGTAAAATAGTGTGGTTTGATAGGATGGGGGTAGGGCAGGGTCCTGTCTTTTGGGTTGATGTTTACTGAGGAATACTGAGAAACAAACAGTTGGGGGGGAAAGGGGGGTATGGAAGAAGACACCACACCACCCCAAGGTCTGTCTCAAATGCATCTCCTCTGACTACTTGTGCATTTGATCATGTGCTTTTCTAAAATTTTCAGGCAGCGGTTTTCTTTTAAAACCACGAAATTTCAAGTTTAAAACCTTTGTTTTTGGCGCAGTACATTCTTAATTTCGGCGAATAGCTGCTAATCTGCAGCATGTGTAAGTTGATCTTGATTTTCTCGTTTTGGACGCGGAGCCCAAAGGCTTCTTGGAGTGAAGGTTGTTTTCCCATCTTGGCAGGGAGGAAGTGAACGGCGTCACAGAGCTCCAGGTTGTCCTGTGGAATGTCACAGTCGTATAAGAGAGCCAAGGGCAAAGAGGCCAACGAGTCAGGGGATAGGAAGGAGGGAAAGGGGGAATGCAAATAAGGAGAGAGAAATGTAGGAGAGAAACTGAGATATTGAACACCAAACTGAGATTTAAGAGGTTTTTTTTTTTTTTTTTTTTTTTTTTTTTTTTTGTGATGCTCTGACAACTATGCATTTGAATTTGAAGAGCTCAGCCAACATTACAAAGTCCCAGTAAGAACAGCCAAATCTGCATTGTACAGTCATTAACCATTTTTTGTTGTTCTCAAATGCTTGAACTTTAGTGCTTACCATTTTGTTTTACTAAACTGGTACATTTAAAACAAACAAACAACAAAACTTGACTATCATCAGACCCCAAAAGCACACTTCAATTATATATGAAGCCTCTGCAAGTACTCAGAGCTAAAATGAACTGAAGGCTGTAACCAAAATCCAAAGCAGATTTTGGGAGGATCACGCCCCGCTCCCCTGACAAACGGCTTCTCTCAAGTTTCTGAGATAAGCCGGCCTGTGAGACTGTGAGCGCCTGTAATAGGCTGTCTGCACCAGGCTGAGGTGAAGATCAGGAGGAAGTCTAGCTCTCCCCATTCAGTCTCTCTGGGTTTGAGTTTCTGCCCCTCTCCTGATCCCTCTCTGACCTGGTGGTCACAGGACACTCTTAGGGGAGGGCTTTGCTTTTGGTGTGAAACTTGCAACCGTGAAATCCTGAACCTCTATCCTCCTCCTCTACCTGTGACCACCCGCAACCTGAGGATAGAAGAGAAAAACTTAATTGACATTCACATGGTCTTTCTTTCTTTCTTTCTTTCTTTCTTTCTTTCTTTCTTTCTTTCTTTCTTTCTTTCTTTCTTTCTTTCTTTCTTTCTTTCTTTCTTTCTTTCTTTCTTTCTCTTCTTTCTTTCTTTCTTTCTTTCTTCACTCATTGTGCTAGTTTGGACAATTTAGATAATCGTTTAATTAGTCTGTTTGGAGTTTGTATCTTTGTTGTCTCTGGAGTAAGTTCATCTCTCTAGAGGAGTCATGGCTCATTTGTGTCAATTGCATTTGCAGTGCCATATGTTGTTACTTTTTTGTTTAATTAACCCCTAGACATCTTGTTTTTCGGCTTGCAAATATATTTTACATAACAAAACATTGTTATAACTGCCTTTTCTTTTATTTTGAGTTAGAAGATTATGTATGGGTGAATAAATGATAATAAATTTCATTTTAGCGTGAACTATCCCTTTAAGTATGGTGTGACGACACAGCATGCACACATGTCTGAGCCTGACGTTAAACCCTGTGTTTTATTGTTCAGTCGGTTAAAATTGATGCATTGCAAAGCCTAATCGTAGAGTAAGAAGGATTGCCATTGTCCATGAACCCAATAATGCAAGCCTGGAGCAATGAACACCAATTTCAAGTAATCAGGGTTATACAAATAGTTCAACTTCGAATGACAGGTAAAAGAAAACAGACTCTCAAAACAAAAGGAATGATGCATGCAGCTGATAAAAAAATAAATAAATATATATATATATATATATATATATATATATATATATATATATATATATATATATATATATATATATATATATGTCTGAAATTAATCTTTCATTCATTGGTTGGTTTTCTGGGGTAATTACTCTCAGCTTTGGAGTGTCCAGGCTGGCAATACAGATAGTTTTGTCCTGTAGTTAAAAGTCAGTTTCTGAAGAGACATCTGTTGAGCATGTGCCAGACGGGCCTCTGTCCTCACCTCTAGGAGAGGCTTTGAGGAATGGCTGCTCAGGGAAAACACTACATGGGGCCTTGCTGAGACCAGCCCTTTCTCCATGTCCCTGAAGCAGATCCAGTCATAGAGGTTTCTGTCTCTCTCACTCTGTTTTGGTCTATCCCTCATTGTAACTTTGTGATAACCATTTCTTAATCTTTTTCACTATGTCTGCCTTTCTGCGGAATTCTGGCACTTTATCTTTTCTTTTTCTTTTCCCACACATCTATCATTCCTTTTTTTCTACTCTGGATTCAAGCTGTTCTAGTTTCCCTTTGACTTTTTCTAAACTAAAACTTTGCGAGTTTGTTGGATTTAGAATCTCTGATATATGAGGTCTAACTGTGTGTGTGTGTGTGTGTGTGTGTGTGTGTGTGTCCTGGTAAACCCTACGTTATGGGGGCAACTATGTAATGTCTCCCACAAGGATGACAATACCCAAAATCCTTGTTTTTCGTTTTTGGTCCCCATGAGGAAAATAGCGTAGATGTTTTTGAAAATCTAAAAATGCAGAAAGTTGTCTGTGATGCAGGGTTAGGGGATAGAATATACAGTTTGTTACACATCAATTTGTCTATGGAAGGTCCCCATAAAACATGAATATCCGTGCGTGTGTTTTATACCGGTTAAAGGTTTGGAATAAAAAGTCTCTTATATGCTCACCAACATCAAAGATCAAAATTACAGTAAAATAATATTTTGACTATTATTACAATTTAAAATACCCTTTCTTCTTTTCAAATTTATTTTAAAATGTAATTTATTCCTGTGATGGCAGTCTTCAGTGTCACATGATCAGAAATCATTCTCATGCTGATTTGGTGCTCAATTATTAATAACAGTTTTTATCTTTATCAATTTTCAAAACCATTATAACTGAATTTTCATTTCTTAAAAAAAAAAAAAAAAAATTCCCCAAACTTTTGAATAATAGTGGATAATTTCCACAAAAATATTAAGCAACAAAAACAGTTTTCAACATGAATTAATAACAAATGTTTCTTGAGCACCAAATCAGCGTATAAGAATGATTTCTGAAGGGTCATGTGGCACTGAAGACTGGAGTAATGGCTACTGAAAATTCAGCTTTGCCATTAATAAATTACATTTGAAGATATATCCCAATAGAAAAATTTTAGAGATGAAACCAAAACTGGTCTTACGTGTGAGACATCAGCCATTTCTTCTTTAATCCGTTCATGCCAATTCCATTAAGTCAATTCAGAATGAAAACTTTCACTGTCACTTTTGGACTTCCTATTCTCACTAAATCATTTACACAACCTCTCTCCTTTTCTCTCTTTGTTCTCTTCTTCTGTCTGGACCTCTTTCCAAGATTTCTCCATTAATTTTCACTTTTCAGTTTCTTCTCCATCTTCCATTCAAAACTAGCGTACAGCCGTACACAATTCTCTGTAGAAGTTGATCTTTATCTGTGTGCATCAATCTGTTCAGACGTGCACTTATCCTTATCTGTCTTTTTATGTCATCTCCCTTTATGATTTTCTCCCTGCCACACACGCAAACAAGAACTGACACTGAACAAACCTGTAGAAACTCAAGTGCTTGCTCAGCACTGTGACTGTTGACTTAAGTGTAGCCAGACAGCTGTGTTGGGGAAAGTTACTTTTAAAAGAGTTACAATATTGTTACTCCTTAAAAAATAACTAATTGCATTACTTAGTTATTTTTATGGCAAGTAATGCGTTACGTTACTTTTGCGCTGTGATTTCGTTTAAAGTTCTGTCGTTGGCAAATGTGAAGACCCTTTCACACCAAAATTGCAAATGCAAAAGGAAGTGCAAATTCATAACTCTACAGTAAAAAAACTAAATGTTTCAACTGTGCTGCCATTCTCGATTGCAGATAAATAGGACGTTGGAGAAGAACGTTTAACACTCTTCACTGATCTTTATCTAAAGTAAATAGTTAAATTGGATCATCAAAGGTCGGCAGCAAAGACAATGGTAAAGTGTAATAAAGTGAATAATAAAGTGAGATTAAATATATAAAGTAGATTTGTATTATTTAACATATTTAATTATTGTGGGTTTTGCTTAATATTCTGAGTTTGCATTTTACTGTTTGTATTCTTTTTTGAGGAATGTTGAAAATCTTTTTGAAATTTTTTTTGTGCAAGTGAGATGTGTAAATGCATGATCACATCTAGTCTACACACACTAGCCTTTGCACTAAAACAAAGTAACTTGCGTTACTTATTTTAAAAAGTAAGTCAGATATTTTGTTGTAAATGTAAAAGTAATGTTACATTTCTAGTTACTTGAAAAAAGTAATCTGATTACAAAACTCACATTACTTGTAATGCGTTACCCCCCAACACTGCAGGCCAAAGGCGTTTAGAAACACACAGTAGAGTGACAGTCAGTGTTAAGAGCCACTGTTCTAAATATCATCCTTGAGCAGAACACCTGTGCTGTTCTCACTCATGAGTTACACACAAACAAATGAGCAAACAAATTTAACTATATATTAAAAAAAATTCCAAATAATTTCCAAAATTTCCTAAACACATTCTGAATGTTGGCAAACACAAAGCATGATAGATGGATGGATGGATGGATGGATGGATGGATGGATGGATGGATGGATGGATGGATGGATGGATAGATAGATAGATAGATAGATAGATAGATAGATAGATAGATAGATAGATAGATAGATAGATAGATAGATAGATAGATAGATAGATAGATAGATAGATAGATAGATAGATAGATAGATAGATAGATGAGTGTCTATGTGTATCTAAAAGTGTTGGTGCTTAAAGAGAGGTGCCCTTTCTAAGTGCTCAGATAGAATGTTGTGTGTATGAGAGAGAGTGCTTTGTTCCCAAAGGACTGTTCACCACTCTTTCGCTCTCTTTCTCTCCAGACTGCACCTGTCCTTGCCATCAGGATCTCTAATTAATCACAGAGGACCTTCTCCTCCCCACTTTCTCCATGTAACTTTCTCATTGCCATATTTGGCCTGACAGATGGCTTCCTAGTGCCAACTTACAATCATACAAGTAGATTCTCAACTTAACACAGCACTATGAATAACTATGACATATTTCCTGCTTATATCAATCATATTCCCCAGACAAGGCACTTGGTCATCTTCAATGGTTGATCGCTCAGATTAAGTGGAATCAAACCACACTGCAATGACAGTTACTTTAAACGGAGAGAATGCCTGAGGCACATCTGTGTTTAAAAGCTTTGGCTTTTAAACTTTGTTAACCAGTTTGGAAGTGGCTTGTCACCTCAGGGCTAAGGTAGACGGCTTTTCATTTTCCACAAGCACAGTGAGTTACTACATAACGGAGTATGGCATCTCTCACCATTCCCACAACTATGTAAACACAGACCTGTGCCAGCGAAAACAGCTGAACGTGTGTAGAATTTAATCTCTGCTCCTTCATAGCTCTACGCTCTGCTCGCAAACTATTTCGTATAGGCGCACACTGTAAAATCATTATACACTTCTGAAATGCTAATCGTTCTCCTCACTCTCAGCAATCTTTATTTCTACGAGGAGAAACAGCAAAACTTTTGCATTTATGTATCTCAGGCGAAGAAATGCAATGGAGCTCCTGTCTGATTTTCAGATGTGACATTAACTGCAGAAATGTGAAGCTAGCTTTAAAAATCATAGCAAAGTAATGTCATGAAATTCAGTTTGACTTATTTTCTTAAAGCTGCAGTCTGTAACTTTTTTTGGGATAAAAATTAACCAAAATCAAATTTTGAGCAAGTACTTAACCATCTCCTTACCTTAGCACGATTCACATTGGTAAGCTTGTAATAATGTGTTATAATTAGAGTGGTATGGTGGATTTCCACTGGAAATTCAAGCATGTCTTTGTGTCATTACATCATGTCTGTATACATAAAGAATAGGGGTGTCACGATTCTCCAAATCCTCGATTCGATTAAATTTTCAATTCTAAGGTCACGGTTCAATTCGATTCTCGATTTGTACATTTATATCGATTCTCGATTTGTACATAGCTTTCCTGTAGCTCAAACAATAAGAGCGTGGCACTAGCAACACCAAGGTCATGGGTTTGATTCCCAGGGAAAGCAAGAACTGACAAAATGTAAAAAAAAAAAAAAAAAAAAAAAAAAATGTGTACCTTGAATGCAATGTAAGTTGCTTTGGATAAAAGCGTCTGCCAAATGTGTAAATGTACTTTTTTTTTTTAAAGCACAGGTTGCTATGCCATTCTTGCAATATAATATCTGACCTTTGTTCGCAATTTACCACACTACATTGTCAAATTTAAAACATTTATTAACAACATAATGTAACAATAACTTATACCTTCAGTCAATTTAAAACTTAAGCAAAATAACTTGCCATCTAGTTTCTCTTTTGTAAGTGCAGTCTTCTTCACACTCTCTCACTTGCCACACTTGTTGCTTGTACAGCAAGATAACGTTTGGCAAGCTTGGACAAATGTGGGTACTGGTGCTCATTGTCTTTCCACCATTTCAGTGGATTTGAATCCACAGAAATTACTTTAACCATTTTGTATAGCCGAATCTCGTCTTTCACAACATCAGGCCATGGTTTGGTTGCTGATGATGAAGCAGTGGAGGCTGTGCTGAAAAAATGACCAAACAGTTCACTGAGTGCTGTTCTCTTTGCTGGGGGGCTGCCTCCGCTGGTTGCTACAGGTTCTGGATCCTCTGCAGGGTTTTGGCTGGACCCTTCTCCTGAGGTATGAAACTGAAATAGTAATACAAAAAACGCAGTTGTATAAGGTAATGAACAGGCAGAAATTATATTTAAGTGTGACAACAACAAGCAGAAAAGATATTGTGATTAGTCCTATTCATGGAATATTATGAATGTGAAATTATGTAAATAAAAAAAAAAAAAAAACTACTTTAAAGAATAAGATGGTTATTTCATAACATTAGACTAAATGCATCACATACCTGTGTGGGGTGCTCTTGCAAGATTTTCTCCTCCAGACAATTGAAGATCTCATTCCGAGATATGTCATCCAGGTGGGGTAAAGTCTTAAACCTAGGATCCAAGGCAAAGCACTCATTCAGGAACTGTTGAAGTCTTGGGTCTGAATCAAAGAATCAAACCCCCTTCAAAGTTAGCCTCTATAGCAGATTTAACATCCTTTACAATTGTTGAATCTGTGTCACTGTGTTTCATAGATGTCAGGATGGTGTGTTGTAGGGGCATGATCATAGACACAGTATAGGCTGCTGTCCGGAACTCATCAAGGTTGTGACTATTTTCAGGGGCTTCAGTACCTGACATAACAGTCACATCTTGATCAGAGAGGGTGATAAGGTCTTTGGCATTTTTTTTTTTTTTTTTTTTGTCTTTTTCTGCAAGTGCAGAATAGACAGCAGCTTGTTGCTCTAAATAGTGTGTGATCATGTCATAGCTGGAGTTCCACCTTGTAATGACATCTTGAACCAGCTTGTGAGGAGGAAGCTGAACCATGTCTTGTTTTGACTTTAAGATGGCTGCTGCAGTGGTACTTCTGTGGAAAAAAAGTGACCACCCTCCTGACTCTGCCCAAAAGACGGGAAATCTGGTTTACTCCCAACCCCTTCTAGGAGGCCAGATTCACAGTGTGGGAAAAACATCCAATGTGTGGAGACAATCCAGCTGCATGTTCTTTGCATTATCAGTTGTCACAGGGATGGTTGCATATTGTCTGTCCAACTTCCATTCCACTACCACTTCCCTCAGCACTTCTGCTAAATGTTCACTTGTGTGAGCTTCATGTATAGGGCGAGTTTGAAGGACTGGATTTTGAATTTCCCAGTCATCATTAATGTAATGTGCTGTGACAGTCATGAAGCTCTGTGTTGCTCTGGAGGTCCAGCAATCTGTAGTTTGCGTTGCTCAGACCTTCGATAACTTTCTCCTTTACATTATTGTACATGGAGGGAATCACCGTAGCTGTGAGATGCGTTCTACTTGGGATTTCGTAGCGTGGTTCTAGCACGCTAATTAAATGCCTAAAACCAGAGTTTTCCACCACCGAATAAGGTCGCATGTCTGCGGCTATGAATACTCCTAACGCGCGCCTAATTGCATCTGCATGAGTTGAGTTACTTGGAAGTTTAATTCCAAATGAAGATGGAAGAGTAGTTTGTGTTACAGTTGTTGTTTTAACAGATAAATTTATGTTTTTGTGGTACCTGCGGAGATGCCCTACCATGTTAGTTGTGCTGCCAGTGGAAGAATATGGTACACGCACATAGCAGAGCTTGCAAACTGTGACTTTTTTGTCGACAAAGCGAACGTTGGAATGCCGTGCTTTGGAAATCCAAAATACTTCCACACCGGTGACTTCATGAAAGAGGAGGGGGTTCAAGTTCTGTCGATGGGTCTCCTGTATCTGCAGTTGCCATGCTATCTTTTGAGTGACTGTAGCTAAGTTAGAGGAGGTTGACTTGCAGCACTTCAACACGTGTGTTTTTTTCCGCTTGGCAAGCAACCGGACGCGACATGGGGGCATGGCAGCATCGACGATTCCATTTTTTAATTCGAAGTTCGAGATTGTAAATTAATTTCAGTTGATTAAAGAGTCTGGCTAGTAGTAGTATAGCACATAAGGATGGTGCAGGTGGCGGATCATTTATAGCTTTTTCTCACAGCAGCTGGAATAATTAAACGTATCATTTTGATGGCGGATTGTAATCCAGAAAGGTCCAAACGACAATCATCAGTGACAACTGGAGATTTCTCCCGTAGTCAAAATCTAATTTTGTGTTGATATGAGCTTGACCTGCTCTGGGTGCTACTGATAAGACTTAAAGTGTCAGACTTGACTCTGGGCATGTCTTATGTCTGATTCAGCCCTGACACAGAATGCAGAATGTCACTTCGTATTGGCCTGATTTAAAGACTCAGCCGCCTCTTCGGATTTCATCTGGTTTAGATTGATGAACTAGATAATTTATTCAAGGCACCATGATAAGATGAGGTTATTTGCAGCAGGTCTTTCAAAATGACATGTGGAGTTAATAATACACTGTTTGGGAGCTTTGAGGATAGAGTGGTATGTAGCTTTGTCATATGTTCTCTCCATGGTATGGATAAACATTTTGACACTTAGCCTCTGCTATCCAGGACACCACGTTCTCTCATACCACAATCTCTGACTGCATGTGTCCTCACAAATCATCTGTCATGATGCCCTTATGAAAAAAACCCCGCCAGTCTGGGTCACGCCAAATGGACTAGCAGCCATGAGAATAGGTGAGACCTCTGGCGCCTTTCAGATTCACTTCATGCCGGCCCTCTATCTGAAATGGCGCCACCAATGCACCTGATGTATGACATTTGGAAATAAAGCAATGACTGTTGTTTTGTAAACTCATTTTACTGTAAAAAGCTATTTAATTCATCATCTTGATATCATGAGCTGCTTTTGATGCAATTGTAACTTGGTGTTAGTAGTAACTGACGGGTAACTTTCATTTAAAACAAATTTGATTAAAAAACAATGAAACAGTAATATCATTAAATATTTTTACAATTTAAAATAAATGTTTTACATTTTAATATTTTTTAAAACGGCAAAGCTGAATTTCAGTGCTCAAATTTTTCAGTTCTGAATTTAGTGCTCAAGAAACAATTTGTATTACCATCAATATTGTAAACAGTTGTGTTGCTTCTTATTTTTTGGAAATCCTGATACATTTTTTCAGGACTCTTTGAAAATAGAACATTGAAAAGAACAGCATTTATTGGAATTAGAAATCTTTTGTAACATTATAGATGCCTTGGTGTTTTTATTGTAAACAGCTTTATTAACTTTGTTGCATGATCCTGCAGACTCTAATGTTACTGGTCTCTGGTTCGATACCAGCTTATTTTAGGCAACCTGTCTATAGAAAAGGGGCATCCGTGGTCTGGATCAGTTTAAATCTAATCTACTTCTTCAAGTCTCAGCTGTGAGCAAGAAAAATGGCCCAAGGGAGAGAAAGTCCTTGAGGGTTTGTTAGAGGCTGCATGTTATATGAGTGGCTAAATGACATGGATGTGTTTCTAATCCTTGAGTCAAACATCAGTCTGCTGAATAATGCATTTAGATATGCCTTAAGAATAACGGGTGGAAAAAGCGACAAAGAATAAAAGAGAAAAGCAACTGCAAAAGAGCCAAGACCCACAAAGAGATAGCAATGCTTTGCATTACCTTGCCTGATGATTTCCACATAAACATCCTCTTATCATATGAACAGAAGAGCCCTTATTTTCAGTGTACTAACAGAATCATTGTTTACTCAGACTTAATGACTACAGTCATGTCCAACACACCCCACCATTCCATGAATCACAAACTACATGCCCTTGAAACAAAGAGATACACATTCCACAGGGAATAATAAACCCGTAAGTAACCACAAAAAATTTGCCGTGGGCTCATGGACTCCACTGATGTTGCAATGCATTATGGGGGTTTCGACAGCATCAGAGGTTGTTAGGAACCTGAGCAGAACAAAAATGCATCGAGAAAACTTCTTCATGCTCAAGTTAGACCTACAATGTGCTTTTTACATTGTATATATATATATATATATAATGTATATGTCCTCATCTCTACTTGGCAAGGTGCAGACTGTCAATGAAGCCAAGAGAGGACCTATAGGGGGATTTGGATTTTGCAGTGCTGGGCCCTCATGGTTTAATGCCAAGAAAAGCAACCCAGCTGAACAAATGTGAGAGAGGGTTTTAAGCAAAGCATAAACAGATCTCGGGCCTCCAGACCACTCCTACCAGTTTGAAGTGAAAGTCTTCATCATGGCTGCCATATATAACAGCACTTTATGTGTTTTTCTGCACTTAGCCTGACAGCTAAGGAATACAACATTAATCACTTGTTACTTATTACTGAAATTAATAAGGTTTCGACAAAACTTGTGTTGGATGACGAGAAGGGAGTGGCAAATATGAAATCAATAAAGCTTAAGTTTTTTTTTTTTTTTTTTTTAAGAAGGAGACATTGTTTGTTGCCAGCCATCTTGTCTCAGCCTTCCATACCAACACTTAACAGAACATAAAAAAGCATTTTCAAATTAACATAAATTAATGTTCTATTTATCAAAACATCCAGAAAAAAAAAAAGTATCACGGTTTCCACAAAAATATAAAAAATATTAAGGACCCCAACTGTTTTCAGAATTGATAATAAAATAAAAAATGGTTCTTGAGCTCCAAGCAAACATTTAGTTTTTATAAATTCTGAAAACAGTGAGACTCCTTATTATTTTCTGGAAACTGTGATACTTTTTTTTTATGTATATGCACAATGAATATTGCTGTATGATTTCAATTGTTGGACGTAGTTGAAAATCACCAAAATCACCATTTTAAGTTACAGATAAGTTACACCATTTTAATGATACAGACAATTAATGTGTTTAAAGTAGTGCTGGGTCACAATTAATCGCATCCACAATAAAACTTTTGTTTCATTTCATATATATATATATATATATATATATATATATATATATATATATATATATATATATATATATATATATATAGAGTGTGTATTTATATATACACCATAATTATACACAGGACACACACATATATATTATGTAAACATTAGCTTTTATTTTGGATGCAATTAATCGAGATTATTCAGTTGTCCAGCACTAGTTTAAAGCTAGCAAATGAAAGTAATGTTGATAGTATAAAACAAAACAGTTCAGTCAGACATACATCAGTGAGTTGGATGTGGATTGGGTGGGATTGGCTCTTGACTGGTATGAACACTCTCACTGTCTCATTTGACTGTTTTCTGGATATCCCCAACTGTGCGTTTACATGCTGCTTTCTTCTCTCAGCAGGAACATGCCCCCAAAGCTGCAGGGTTCCCCACGGAGGCAACCTTTATGCTGCTAAAGTCAGAGGTCATCAGTCCCAGAGGGAAACAGTGGCGACACCCCAGTGGCTGAGGAGACTGAGGCGTTCAGTAGACTAATGGGGTCTGACTTCATCATTAAGAAGGTGGACAAATCATTATATACACCCAAACATCCATTTGGGAGACAGGTCTGCTTACATTTAACTAAAGGAAAACATTCAAAGAATGAATTTCATACACACATTTTATTTAAAAGATCATTGCCTTTGTTCATTCATTATTTTAACATTCATGTACTACATTTTTACAATTCTAAACAAAATACATTCATATTTTTAGAGTCAAAAGAGAGCCCCATCACCCCATCACCCTAAACTTGTCCCTTTAGCGTGAGCAATTGGATTAGGCTGTTTGGTTGGTGTAGTGTCAGAGGCTAAATGGATGGCTGGGCACCATGATGGATGAACATTGCCAACAAGGCGCCTTTCCATCTGACAGACCAACATACATCATCTATTAGGCTTATTTTGGGCCGCTCAGTGGCCACATCATGGCCAAAGTAACCAAATGTGTGACCACAGGGATGGCAGTATCACAAGTCTGCATCTTTAACCCTTCAGTGTAGCTCTTTAGCTTAAACCATTTAAAATTATTGATTTAAGACTTTAATCACATTTCACATATAGGAAACCTGGGTTTCCCAAAAGCATTAGAAACCTAAGTAGATCCCATTGCCACCAATGGTCTCTACGATCAACTTAGCTCATGATGCTTTTAAGAAACATGGCTCTGGTTGTTTTGTGTATAGTATGAAAAAAAAGAGCAAAATAAATTAAGTCGTTATTACATAAATGTTTTGATTTCATGTAATAATAAGAAGGGTGATGCATTGTGAATTACTTCTGAAGAATGATTAGAATGTCTTTAGTTTGGATAAAGAAAAGCATCTGGGAAATGGATAAAACTGATGAAATTAAAAATGCTTTATAAAATAATTTTACATGCAAGTATATATAAAGTAGTTATTAAATGTATTAAAAGACAATACAGTAATATATCATTTTAAGTGCAACTTAAAAAAAACACCCTCATATCTTGTGAAATTTTATGATTTTCTTTCTTGCACAAAGAAAGGCTTTTCTTTCCCATACAATGGAAGTGAATAGTGACCATGACTGTCAAGCGAGATTTTGATATATTTTTTTGATATATTGATGTATTTTCTTATGATACATTTTAAATATACTTCCACTTAAACATTATACATTAATGTATACTTTATTGTTACATTTTTAAACATTAATTTATATTATATTTATTTGTCAATTTATAATATGGTTTATATGTTTAAGATTTATATTGTATTTAAAGTAAACATTTATTCAATTCATGCATTTCCATTCATGCATTCAGTTAAATTAATACATACAAATTAATACATTAATAATAAGGGGAACTCATCACCCTCATTTTAGAGTTTATACCTATAGATAAATAATCTGGTGCTTTCTCTGATTTTAATGAATACCCTGAATATACCAAAATTAATTCAGTGGTCTAAACCAGCCTAAACATCCTTCACTCTTATTGCATACATGCAAGTATTGTTCTTTTGTCCTCCATATGTAGGCACAGCCCCAGGGAAGATCCAGGCAACCCCTCCCGAGCACTGGTTATTTGTTTACACTTTAGCTCATGGATAATGCAGCCCTCAGGCCCATATAAAAACACTGCAGCTATTACTAACAAACCATTGATTCACAAAGAGCGTTGGTGTCAACCTGTCCTTAGCAGAACCCTGTGTGTCACCACTAACTGTGTGTGTTGTTCCAAAAGGGCTGTTCACCATCCTCTTTTCCAATGGTTCTCCTGTTTGTATGTGTTTGGGATTGGGGTTAGATAAGTTCATTTCCCGCTGTGGGATCGACCTGTCAAATGAGAGGCAGCGTTTTTATTAAGCTCCACAAACAATACAATAATGTGACCAGAGCAGCATTAAACAATGGCTGCAATTAACCTCATTTGCTTGATTAGTCATGTGCCAGGGCTGTACTGCTCTAAAATAGGGCATAGAGCTGTACTTAACCCCCTGCTGTGATGTATAGTCAATGCAAATATGTTATATGCCCTTATACGGCTCAGTTATTATGTGCAGTTTTATGTGAAAGTGTAATTTATGATGCCGAAGGATTAAATCGGGCATTTACAGCCCCATTATTTACAGTGTATAGTTATTTAATGTATACAGGGAATGTGTCTTGCTATTTTTTTTTAGGTCAACATTATTTTATTGTCTCAATTAAAATGTGTAATTATTGGTGAGACAAGCCTGGGAAAGTTAAAGGGATAATTCGGCCAAAAATTCAAAGTCATTATTTATTCACCCCCATGTCATGTAAAATGGAATGACTTTCTTTCTTTATACAATTGGAGAAATTTAAGGAAAAATGTCCACGCATTATTACGGCTGTCAAGCTAGATTTTAAAGGCTTAAATTTCTTAGACTTAGACGGAGCTATCATATTTCTTGGAATGTACAGATGTTATGAACTGTTTATGATGGTTTTATGGTGCTTGTTTTGCTTTTTGGACCTTAAACCATTTACTTTCACTGAATGGAAAAGAGCAGCATGAACATTCTTTAAACCATTTTCTTTTGTGTTCCTCATAAGAAAGAAAGTCATACGTGTTGGGAATGACATGATGGTGAGTCAGTAGATGATGACGGAATGTTTATTTTTTTGGGTGACTTATCCCTTCAATCACTATTAAACATGTGTGGATGATTTTCCACATTCATTTCAGAAAAATAATATTGCAAAGGCAGTGAGTTTCATGGCATATGAGAGGTGACATGGGGCTCGAACTCTCACCACAGAGCATCTGTGGCATTACAGATCAATACGGCATTGAAACCACCATGATGAGGCATTATTGAACCTCTCCCACTTGCTGTGTTGATTCACAGCTGGAGTTAGGTCTGACCCCCAGTATGGAGGGCTGAATGTTGCATGTGCACATGACAATTAATGAATAACTTACCGCAAACACAACACAGGATACGGAAGTTACTGAACATGAACATTACCTTCTCTTTCTGTCATACTCTTTTTCTTTAGACACAAAGGCCCTTGATCATTCTAGGTTGGTGTCATGTTTCTTCTGGACTTATTATGGGCCATATCGCAACCAATAGTTTCAATAGTCTAAATATCTTATTTTTAACTTGACACTTTTTTAAAAAGCATGAAAGTACATTATAATCATGTACAATGGGGTCCAAAAGTCTGAAACAAAAGACCCGTTTCCACCTAAATTAAAGTACCGTGAAGATTAGTCCGGTGACTAGGACTGCACGCGACTTTCCAGTTCCCGCTGAATTACGTCCTCCGCATATAAACTTAATAAAGCACGAACCTCGCTGTCCATCGGTTGTATTTCTTAAACTTCATTGTTGATTGGATTAGCAAACAACTGTTACTGCAACGCACCGCAACAGACTGGTGGTTGAAATAAAATGTTGCATGGAGTCAGCCAATCAAAATGCTGCGTGAACTCAACCAATCAGCATGTCCCACCCCTGAAAGTTCCTGAACTTTGAATAAGTACTACCTCACAAGCAGGGCCATTTTGAGGGGGAAATATTTACCATTTCCAGGTATAAAATGGATGCAAAATAGCAGCATTTGGTCTCAGACTTTTTGACCCTGTATATCATTCCGACTTTAAAGGGGATTTCATATGTACTGTGAACTTTCTATGACTCTTACATTCCGTGTGTGCGGGCACTTTACAGTATGTCCCTTGGCAGACACCTGCAGTTCAGCCTACTCTTGTCAAGATCTGTAAGTCTGTGTTTTACAACATCACATTTTTCATTTAGCCCCCAGAGCTCTCTATACCCCTAAAATGAATCATGTGCAGCATTTCCTACTGAGAAGTTATTTGTGAACAAAGGTCGGGCCTTCACCTTCAGGCACGTTTGATTCAGTGTGTTAATGTTGTGGACATTCACTTTCTTCTCTATTCCTCTCTTTCAGGATTGTTTCACTGATGCCCCCCAGTTGTTTTGGGATATGGATTTCACATGCACCTGTCTGATCAACAAATAGACGGCACTATTTGCCATGACAACAGATTGTGCCCCAGCTAATCATTGGTGAGTAGCATATGCTTCAACCTTTTCCGTATTTTTGTCAACAAAAACCCAGAATGCCCCTGATCTCATTGACAAGGTTTTAACATTTCATTGGTTGAGAGAGTAATGCTTTGTTTTGGATTGAATTATGTATTAGGCAGCTCTTTTAAACACAAATACATAGGGATGTTTAGATAATTTGTTTCATTGGCTCAAGTGGAATAAAATCTGCTATTGTCCAATCTGAGTCACTTTAAAATTGTGCCATTATTGTGCATTTTAATGGTTAAATAATTATACTGATGCATAAACTCTTGTGTGGACACACATTTATTGGTCTGATAGAAAGTCTGTGTTATCCATCTTGTCTTTATAGACAAGATTACCAAAGATGACCCTAACCCTAAATCCATCCAAGCCTAAAGGGGAACAAGTGTTTCTAAGATGACTGACAGGAATTCCAAGAGGAACCTAGAAAGAATGAGGCCCTTGAAAAGAAAAGGTTAGCATGAAATGGATAAATGCATGGATTGATGTGTTGATTTATGATCTGATGAATCCTATTACCTTGCAATGTCTGTTTTTTGACACAACCTCTGTTGGAGAGGGTTAAGGATTCTCTTCCATTGTTTTCTCTGAGATTAATCTGACTGATTAATGGGCTGAGGTTGCTTGTGTTTGTAAGACATGCATTTGGCTACTCATGCCATAGAGTCTTCAAAGACGCTTCTGCCTTTAGGAGGCTTGCTGGGGCTTTGGAAAATGATACATAGATTAAATTTTTTTTTATATCAGTAAAAACACTCACAAACCCCTATAGTTGGAGGAGGAACCAAAACTAACATAACAGTGAGTGCGCTTAAAAAAAGAAAAGGAAAAAAAAAAGTCCTGTCTTCCTCCAAACCCTAGAGAATGCAGACATATTTATGAACAGCTGCTCTTTGAATCAGATACAAGTGAAAAATGAATTGAACTTATTTTGCGTTGTGCTGTTTTATTCTTGGAACAGGGATGATTGGGAGTGTGGGGGACTTTGCCAAGACTACACAAACACAGATTCATATCTTTCGTGCCTCTCCACGACTTTCTGCTCATGGAAGAGAGCAATATAATGATCAAACATGTACAAACAAAAAATAAGTAGGCATAAAGAGTAGACATGCAGAATATGGCAATGTTTTTGTACCGTTATAAAATGAAGGAGACTGTAGACATTCAATGATCCCTTTTTATACATTAATTGACAGCATTTTTTATATTTTATATGTATAGTTTTTGCATTTACAAACTTGAGGTGTGGTCACATTAGAGATTGTTCAGCAACATTTTGCGGGCATTTCATAATTCTGTTTTCTGTTTTCTGTTGTCAACAGTGTAGCGACGTATGAAATCACTTTCAAACCAAGCAGCTTTTTGTTGATCATTGCGGCGATTACACATAACACTTAACACTTACACGAAATTCCTGATTGTATGGATTCCTATAGAAATGTATTTGATTTTGCCTGCAAAAAAATTTATGAACAACTGTAAATGTGACCGCACATTTAGAGATTACTTCAGCACTTCCTGAATGCTTCTTTAAAAATTGGTACAGCATGTTTAAAAATAAAAAAATAGTGGCAGTTTTTCACTCTGCACTAATAATCGTAACATGCACAACATGCCTCCGTGATGCTTATTGTAGGTGGTTGGCACTTGGCACTTGGCAGGATGTTGTAGTGCAGTTGCTATGCAGTTGCTAGGGTATTCAGAGTAGTTAAAAAAGAACCATTCAAAAAGAACCATTCATACTCTGAAAGAACCATTTTTCTTTTCATTTTATAATCCATTTAAACTCTGATTGCTTAACCTCAAGTATGAGCATTAGTTAGTGATGCTTGCATAACAAGAAACATCAAGTATACTTGATTTTTATATATATATTTTTTTCTTTCTCAGCAGAACAAAGACTGTAGGTTCTTTGTCTCTCTGTTTAGTTGTATAAATCTTTCACAGAGAAATAAAAGTGGGCTCGACCCGTCTCCGTCTCTGATTTACGTGCACCAACATCGGCTTGCACTTCATTGCACTTCATTCAGTGTTTTCTCAGAGCGCTGAACCTCTTCAGCCGAGCACAGCATATTTGATGTAAGTGTGGCAGACAGTCACTCCCCGTTCCCCTCTGCTCATGTTTTATGAGCTCTGACTATAAAACCAAAGGCTGGACTCCCCAATAGGAAACAGTCTCCCAATGGGATCATAGATGGCCTTGAATGAAAGGAGGGGAAGAGACTAATTCTTTTTCTGACATGGTGTGCATGACACTAAAGAATGAATCTGGGGGTGTGCTTGGACGTACATGAGTTGCTGTAAGTTTTCCATGTGAGAACTATATGGTTTTTTAAAAGCTTTCTTTTCTGATTTCAGGAGTAAAAGCCCACTTACATCAAGAAGATAACTATACTTATAACTTATAACTATAATGATAAAGATAAAGATATAGTTCTAAATATAAACTAACAGCAGAGTCCACAGCACAACTATAACGTTAGGGTGATTGGATGTCCTGTTTTTCCCAGGACAGTCCCATATTTCAGCTCTATTTTTAGTGTCCTGACTTACTATGAAAAAAGTCATGTTTTGTCCTGTATTTCCTCTTTCCTAAATTGTCTTTGCTAGGTAATCCTAAAAGCGAGTAGTAGTCTTCTGTCACGTGAAGTAAAGGTAGCCCCTCCTGTCGTAGTATATTTTGGAGAACAAAATTACCAATCACAATTCGTTATCAGTTAACTTGCATTTAGTCAAGGTGGGATATTAGAGAGCACTGAGAAGAGATCAAGTCAGAAGCGAAGATGTAAAAGCACTTGTGTACATATAACAAGGATCTTCAAAAAGAGTTTATCAAGTTATTATGCGCAGTAAAATGTGAAAAAAACTCAATGTGGTATCGTGCTGAATGACACACCAGAAGCGCTCTCAGATACCGAATTCAGTTCTCTTTGCGTCTGAATGGTAAAATACAGACACAGTTGTCAAAATGCCCATTATGTGGAGTATCTAGTGCGGAGTACATACAGTTGGTTATGGCTTAAGTGAAAACCGGTGTAAACCGAATCTTTCACATCCTAGCATTCTGTCTAAAATACCTGTCTGTGTCATTAATGTTAATCAAACAACAAAAGAAGTTAAAGAAATGTATACATGTTAAATAATCCTACTGTACCTGAAAAACTTTTCTATCAAATTTGTCCTTATATAACAAAAATAAAATAACTATTAGTGCTGTCAAATCGATGAATCGCAATTAATCGCATCCAAAATAACAGTTTGTGTTTACATAATGTATGTGTGTGTACTATGTATAATTATTATGTATATATAAATACACACTCCTTTATGTGTATATTTAAGACATATTTGCATGTATATACTGTATATATGTGTGTTTATTTATACATAATTAGGCACAGTACGCACACATATATTATGTAAACACAAACCTTTATTTTGGATGCGATTCATCGTGATTAATCGATTTGACAGCACTAATAACTATATATCATTATCATAAAATAAAATTTCTCATATCATGAAATAAGTTTTTGGTCATATTGCTCACCCCTAGTAGATGCTGCTTAAATGTGCTACACAAAGTTTCAGTGAATTTTTTGTCAAGTGAAGTTGTGATAGATGTGATGGGGGTGGGGGGCTGTCCATCCCATCCCATATTGCACCAACAGAAATCTGGTCACTCTACGATAACGGCATAGAAGGAACAATATCGTTGGAATCACTCTCAGAGCAATTTTTTTGCAGCTGATGAACGATAAAAAACATTGACAGCCAATCAGAATCCATCCTGCTTTAAAAACTGGAGCATTTAAAGTGGCAGACGGTAGAACTGCAGCACGTGCTCAGCACGTGTGGTGTGGACGCAAATATCGTTATAGTTATCTTTATAGCGTTCTTGGTGTGAACAGACATGGTAAAATGGTAAACATGGTAAAATGTGCTATTTTTTTATTGACTTATTTTTCACTAGGGCACATAAAAAGAAACATGAGAAGGCATTCATCCCCCACCATCACCGGTAAAAAAAAAATGTTTGCTCACAAATCATTTACAAGCCCATCTTTGGCTCATCAATGTGACAATCATAATTAGAGCGTGACATGGGAGGTTGTGACCCCTGGCAGTGCAGCCTATAACAAACGTTAAGCCCTGAGGCTGAAGGCAGGTCAGGTCTTAGATCAGGAGCTTTAGGCCACCCAGTTTGGCAGGTCTACCTATAAACAAGGATGTGAACTGAAGAAGATTGTACACATGTGTTTTCATTTCTGTATAAAATGATCACTGACCAGTGATCGAGGGTGGAATGCATCAAAAGTCCAGGATGACAGATCTGATTGTAGAATCCTGATATGTGTTAGTATTTAGGTTTTAGATTATTTTGTATGCTAAATTATAATTTACTAATAAACAAGTTTAAAATATCTTCAGATATTACAACAACAAAAAATATATTCCAAAGGGTTTTTCTGTAGGCTATATAGCCCTGTAGTTTATAATACATCTCACTGTGTAGACATAAGCAAAAAAATGACACAATCAACATTTTATTGTTTTGGAATTAAGTGTGTTTATTTATGTGTGTGTATTTGTTTTGTGTTTAATTTCTAAACAGGGTCTGTTGTTCATTTGGTCTGTCAGAGTCATTCAAAATCTATGCCATGACCTCGTATGCCATTTCTTTGTGGCAACACATGTTTATAGGCAGGAAACCGAATGTCTAACAGAGCAGATTATCAACTGATTTCGATCAGTTTTTTTTTTTTTTTTTTTTTTTTAAATCCACACAAAAGTGGTCGTCATGGTGAAGGGATACAACAGAATGGAAAATACATGTAAATAATAAACAGAGGAAAGCAGAGATAATTGTAACACTTATTCATTTATTTGAAAAAATAAAAACATCTGAAATTACAGCTCAGTTGTCTTTGATATGTCTGTAGTCATTACCCATGTTAATTAAATTTATAGGAATGACAGAAAAGAACAAAAGAAATAGATCTGTTATCAACAAAGTGTGTATATGAAATTAATTGGGTTTGTCCCTGAGACATCACATAAGATGGCAAAAGATTTTGACAGCTCTATGTAAAAAAATTAAGTCAGTATTTGACAGGTACAACAGAGAATCTTAATGTCACCATGAATCAAAATTGAAAAACTAAAATTAATGGAATATTGCAATATATATTATGATTTTTTTAATGTGATGCCATTGTAATTGTTAATCTCTTCTCTGATGAAGTGTTTACTGGTGTGAGGGCGGGACAACCTGTCACTCACATGAGATCGACCAATAACAAACCACAAAGATCCAACGATCCAATCAATTCCTGATGGACAAAATCAAGTCCCTCACTACATTTTTTCTTGATCGAGAAGCCGTTTCACTCTGGTATATGATCTGGTATATGTCACTATAAGGAAGAAAAGACACATGTCGATTTTAATATCAATGGTTTCCTTAGTGTTTTAATTAGAAATTCATCAGAAAGACATGTTTCTCTTTTGCTCTCATCATGGCTCTTAAAGGGAATCGTATGAACTAAGCCAAATACATTTCTACAGATTATGTGGTTGTTTATTTAATATTTTGGCTAATTTTATTATGATTTTATCATAATAAATTTGATTTAAATAGTAAATTGTACTCTATTTAACACTTTTAAAATCCAATCTGTTGAATTCCACAGTTTTCCCCCAAAAGAAAATGTGCAAAACAATCAGAGATTCCTTCTGGTACTGCTGATAAAGTATAATCTGTGACCTCTGGGTTACCCGTACAGCCATGTGAGACTTTAGCTGAAGACATCACACGTGTCCTCTATCTGTCTATCTGTAGCCCACATACTATTATCTCATTGGACAGAGATTCCACCTCTCATAGCAGACTGCACATCTCTGCAATGACTCATTACATGCAAAGGCCTATGCCTATGGTAAAGGACTTTGTCAGATCACATTAATGTTATGCACATACAGACATTAACTGCGCCTGTGCATACGTAAAGCACAACATAAAAAATAGTTGTTTCTTTATTTCTTAAACAGCCGTAATTTTCAAAAATGTTGTGGAAAAAAAATGTCAAAAATTATTTAACTATCTGTATTTAGCTAAGGACCTAGTGAAAAAAATAGTAATACTGCACAATTTATTCGTATGTACTTTAGTATAACAATGTATGTGACACACTATAAATTGGTCTGTTAAAATAAATTCACATGTATTTTTATAGTGCTTTTCACAATACATATCGTTTTAAAACAGCTTTACAGAAAATGCATGTATGATACATTTCATATACACATATGTTTTTCTTAAAGTCCACAGAGCCAGAAGCCCCTATAGTGGAAGAAACACCCTTATGCTGAAATATAATAAATGATAATCAGATTATCCATTGTAAAAACCAAATGCAGAATGGAATGCCTGCCTCTTTTTTTCATTCTCCCTCTTTCTCTCTAAACAAGAACCATGTGTTTCTTCCTACATCTTCATGTTCTCACAAAGTGCTGTTCGCTAACCTGACCAACACAGTGACTGTCAGTGTCTCTGAGTCATAAGTCTCATATTTAACACACGTGTTCAGTATAACTGTTCATCAGTACATAATAAGAATGTTGTTGTAAAAGAGTCTCCACCAGTTTGCATGGAACGCCCGATTTAAATAGGCCATTTAATTCTCCACTGCTACGTCAAGGTTATTAGATGTAAAAAAATTTAATGCGCAAACGCAATAAAGGAGAAAGATGTGTGAATGTAATTTTTACAATCAGCAAAATTTCACTCTGGAGTTTTTGGGCAGAGTGAGAGCATATGGGGACACAGTAAGCTAGGTTTGTTCAAAGCCCTCTGCCGTTTTCCCAGCATGCCCAAACCTCCATACAGGGCTTATCAGGCCTCTGTGCACATTCCACACAATGTTAGCTGGAGACAATGCTGTTACAATGCATGATAATGTATTTTCCCTCTCCCACTCTCTTTGCCCTACACTCTTTTTAAAGGTGCAGTCACATTAAACTTAAAGCCTACAAAATTTCTTATGGGCCCACAACGAAAGTAGGCAATAGGATATAATGTCACACTCCAGTGCTTCTTGTTTTGATGAATAATAAACAACAAAACAAATGTATACATTCAAAGTTATATTATATTATGTTAATGTACTTTTCTGTATTTAGGACCTGTGAATAGGTCTACATACAATTCTATCTATAAAATAGCTCTAGTGATAATATGTTTACTAGCTGTTTAATACCTGAAATATAATAAGAATACAAATATAAAATATAAATATTATAAAATAAAAATTGTATTTAAATGCCCTTTTTTACAAGATGTAAAGTACGTATCTAATGTCACACCGTGTGTATGTGAAATTTTAGCTCAAAATACCCCACAGATCATTTTTTATAGCATGTTAAAATTGTCACTTTTTTAGGGTGTTGTGTCCCTTTAAATGCAAATAAGCATTTCAAGAGATGTTAGCAGCTCCGATTACCTCACGCAGACATGCACTGAAAATGTCCGAACTGTTCAGCCTTTTATGTTCAAACCGGAGCAGGACAATGATGGAGAGACTCACTAAGAAGTGACAACATGTAGAATACAACAGGACGTTTCTGAATGGTTAGTTGATGAATTTATGTAGCTGATGTGGAGTTAACTATCTTTGTCATAACTAAGTTAACTAGTTAACTAACTAAGTCATTGATAATCATGATAATCTATAAATCGCTTGTGTGGGAACTGTTGTAAGATGCCTACAGAGAATCTATGCTGCATGAAAATAGAACATGTATAGTTTAGTTTAATTATAGCTATAACTTATGTTGTCATCTTGCTTTTATGACATGCTATTGCACTTGTGTTACATATATTGCAATAAATGTGAAAAGACGGATCGACTGTGCTCTACTACAACAACTTCCCTTTGTTGCATGTTTCCTAGCCATTTCTTTAAAAGTAAATATCTCCCTTTGCTTTGATCCTTGAGCATCGTAACTTTGCAGATGTTATTTATGCTCAAACAGCAATATTACACACTAATTAAAGTTAAAAAAGGGAAATCATAATCAACCACCCGTTCAATTGTGTGTATTTATATTGTATCAAATTTGCATAAACCTTATAAAGTGTGATACTGTGACCACCCCATAACATACTTGCAGTAACATGGAACATTTTTGTCGGCTTTTCTGTTTTGTACCCACACACATGTACAAATGGAAGTAGGGAATGGGGTGACATTAGCCATCATCCCTGTGCTAGTGGGAAAGGCATGATAAAATGGCTTCATTACTCTTAGCCACTCATACAACATCTAATGCAACCCATCCTTTCTTCCTATATGTTTCTCATTCAAGTATTCCCAGTTGTTAAGAGTAACTATATGAGAGTCTTCATGTTTGTTCAGCAATTATGATGAGGACCTGTGTGGATGGTGGATTAGGATTGTGTGAAGGTGTCTCTAATAGAATCCATCTGTGGAGTCGGCCAGGACAGTTAAGGGCTCTAATAAGATCTTATTAGTCTCAGGATGGGACTGTTGTTATCTTAACTGCTGCCATTTCCCCCCTGCAGACACCTTCATCAGCCACACCATTATGAAGAACTGTGCTCTCTTTTGTCGCTTGTTCTGTAGCTCTCTCATGTATACTTTTGATTCCTACTCTCTATTGCAGACTAATTTATCCACTTCTTTGCTCTCCCTCGCTCTCTCTTTGCATGTATTTGAGTGGTTCTCTATCTTGTAACGATGCCTCCAGATGTTTCTAATAAAACTAGTGTCAGGGAGGAGTATTGCTGGCAGATCTGCGCTTTTGTGAGCTGTTCTTCGACATTTAGGGAAAAAACGCTTTAAGAGGACTGCAGGGCAGTAACTCAGCGCTCTTCGGGGAGGGGTGGACAGTTTGGCATGGCTTTGAAAGGGGCCCAAGGAAAGGCGCTCGTGCATTTGTCTTTTTTCATCACGCTCCATGTTTCTGGATTCTGTGGTCATGATACGAATGATCGTTCAGGAAATGAAAGGGACCCAAATCTTTTTCAAACTTGTCATCGCCATTAGAGATTTGCTCAGGCAGGTCATATAGCCAGACAGCTCAAATGATTACGTTTAAGAGAAAATAAGGACCAGGATGTCTGATAAACGCTTACCTTTGTTACATGCAGTTAAGCTGCAAAGATACATTTCAAAAACTTGTTCCAATTCTGAGTTAAAGTTGAAGTGTGTTGTTTTTCAATGTTAAAATGCTTTTACCTCCAATTAATGTGCAGTGACTAAGTGAGCCATTTCTAAGTCTGACTTCCTGTAGAGCAGGGATCCTCAAATCTGGCTCACGAGATTCACTTTCCTGCAGGGTTTAGCTCCAAGGTAGGTGAATTTGATCAGGGTTGGAGCGTTTGCCCTCCAAAGCCAGATTTGAGGAACCTTGATGTAGAGTGTAAACATTTAAAAGTTAAACTCAGAATTAAAGGGATAGTTCAACCAAAAATGAAAATTTTGAATCATTTATTCACCCTCATGTTGTTCCAAACCTGTAAATGATGACAACATTTTCATTTTTGGGTGAACTATCCCTTTAATTCTGAGTTAAATTCTAATTTGTTTTATAGGAGGCATAACATAGGTGAACCATGGGTTAATGTTCTAATTTGCATATTTATTATTAACATTGATTGGACGAATTGGACGAATACAACTCACAATTTTAATAACAGCTTGGCAAATGTAAAAATGTTGCCATCCTAGCTAGTGCATGTTCAAAGAACATTTTGCTAACCTTCCAAATAAGTTAACAATATTTCAGACGCAAACGTTATTTATTAATGTTCCTTGAACGCTCAAAACGTACAGTTTTTTAAATGTTTTTAAAACCCCTTTTTTCTTGGTTATACGAATGTTAAGGCAACATTCAATTCTATAATTTTGCAAACATTAAGGGAATGTTACTTTTGAATTGTCTCTGAACATTTGGAAACAAGTAGTAACATTTTAAAAGCGTTAGACGAACATCCAATTAAAACATTTTAGAAAAATGTTTTGTGGTAACATTTTGAGAACATTGTAACATTCTGGTACTGCTTAGTTTGCTTGTCAGTCAATTAGTTTCTGTTTCATGATGCATAGTCCCACCTTAAGCAAGGTCATGGGTTTATTCCCAGGGAGTTCATAAATGTATGTATGTCGTAATGTATATGCAGTGTTACTCAATACATTTACATTTATGCATTTGGCAGACGCTTTTATCCAAAGCAACTTACATTGCATTCAAGGTACACATTTTTACATTTTGTCAGTTCTTGCTTTCCCTGGGAATTGAACCCATGACCTTGGCGTTGCTAGCGCCACACGCTTATTGTTTGAGCTACAGGAAAGCTTATTAAATACAAAATACAGCTTATTTAATAAAAGCATCTATTAAATACATATGTAAATATCAAATGTAAATGAACTTAGAAGAAAAGTTGTCAATTGAATGTAACTTTTTTTACAACTGCAAACAAGATTGTGTTTTTAGCTTTAAATTTTTCTGCTGTGAAATGCATTGTGGATGGGAGAAACCCCTCAAATCGAGAGAAATCACTCACTGTCCTGATTGGCTGAACAATTTAATTTATGTGAACAAATTGCTTGTTGCTTGAAACTTATCTTGTTGCATCTGTTTGGGACGCAGTGTAGAACAACTTCAAAGTAACGCCATCAAGTTTTACCCATGCAGTGGGTTATTTTCTTTCAAGATATTTTTTTTTTTCTGTCACAGAAATATGCACCATCATTAGTCACCATGAAATATGAGTAAGCATAAATCTCTCTGCAGTACCTCAAGTGAAATGAAGTGCACTGTTTGATCACAAGAGTATGGAACGTTTCTGCTTTGTGTTATTTTTATAGATTTGTATTTTGGGATTGTTTCAAGGCTGGTTGCACTGTCAATAGCACTTGGTTGTTTCCTTTGCTCTTGTGACACATCTTTCTGGAAATGTCTCAGATCTGTAATTGGTTTAAGATGCAGAGCACGCTTCAGACAGAAAGGGAAATAAATTTTGATAGCAGGCGCTTGCTATGCTTTAATGTACATCATCATGAGATTGGAGAGCAAACTTCACAGTTTATAATATCCCATGAAGTCATTTGATGGAATGAGATGTCAAATTTGACTAATTAGTATAGTTGGTTTATGCAAAAAAAGTTAATGGTTGAGGCTTGGATGTTGGCTAAGGATACTCTTCCAGTAAAATCTACTTGGACTTAGCCCAGAGGCCCCGGCCTTGTTTCTGAGGTCATCTTGTGATCCTCATCTCAAGTCTGCTCGACTGTTTGGCATTCTTGGAATGGAATGTGAAACTGAGTGGACGCCACCACCATAGTTGTCTTGGCAATGCAATTTACAGCCTGTTAACCCTGGAATTAGTCTGGAGAGACGGCGTCCAAATGTTGTCCTTCATCACTGCGGATCCTCACATTCAAACAGATTTTAACCTTTGTGTAGGTCAAGGAAAACCATATCCAGGGCCTCTCATGTTTGCAGATATAACCTTGTGCATGACTGGACTAGAAAACAGGTTCTATATGGACTGGCTCCAACCTAGATTGCAGGAAATGCAATTACCCTTTCAAGAAATTACATTTACAGACCCGGTTGTAAAGACCCGGCTACATGTAAGAATGACTTTTGGTGTAATTACGTAAAATATGCGTTAAATTCAGTGTGCAAATTATACTGTGAATGTCAGGTGATAGACTTTTTAAAGTATCTTTATAGACAAATTTTGACATGTAATCTGTTAAGATTTGTCTTGTGCAATCAAAATGATCTTTAAGTGCTTTATTTAGACTTTTCTGTGATATCGAGTTTGAAACAATTTTCACACAAATTATTTTTAATATAACAAATTGCTAGTAAATTTCACACATAATTACAAAGTAACATTGAATTAAAATTATATTTTGAAGAAAGACTGGAAAAGTATTTGTTTTACAACTTAGAATTTTTTTACACTTTTGAGATATGCAAATCTATTAAAGTAAAGTAATTATCAATAGGTTACATTTGATCAAACAACCTAATGTTGCTATGCTCTAACCCTAACCCTAACCCTAACCCTAACCCTAACCCTAACCCTAACTATAGCATCTATTTGGTACCAGAAAAAAATTATGCATTTTGACTAATGTCTGATGTAACATTGTGGTTACTGTCATTTGTAAATTCTAGTGAAATGTTTCTAATGTAATATGTAGAATTTATGTAATTTTAAGACCCCCAGCCTTTTGTTTTGACTTCCCTTAGGGGGCTGAAGCCTTAATTAGGGGTGTCAGAATACTCCTTCCCACAATCCTCCACCTATAATTTGCAGCCTGCTTAAATCCCTAATGTCTAAATGCCATATCTCTCCCTGGTTTAAAATGGGTATGGAATGGGGTATCGGGGTAATGTTTTATCACATCTAAAACCTCAGGAATGCCGTTATTTCAACATGAAATGTCTCCGTTGATGGAAGCTTTATTTTACTTCAACAAAACACCACTTCAGCGGACATATCACCTGTCAGATCTCTTTTATGAACCATGACTAAATGCGTTTGGCCAGGCTTTACAGCATAGCAAGCTAATGCTGGAAAAGCCACTTCAGTGGAGCCATCAATTTAAGGATATAGACCACAGATAATATCAGGCAGGAAGAGAAACTTGGATCTTTTATTTCTGACTGAGCTTGGTTCTGGCAAATGGTTTTAACGTCCACTAGATATGCAATCTTTATTTCTTGGGACGTTGCCTTATAGCCTGCAGGCTACAATATTTTGTTGACCTGAGGAGCTGAACCGTGAGGGCAGCAGAGCCAAAGAAGAACTGGGACACACTGGCAGACTTCAGACGCCATCATCCACCTCTTGCCCAAACAGACAGACATAAAAAGCTTAGACCTGTGTGGCAAGAGCTCTGGAGCCAAGAGTGTCAGATGAGGTGTGTGCATTAGCTTAAAACGAATTCAAGAGGTTATCCTGACATGGGAAAGCAGTGACTAAGATCAGGGACAAGGATGAAAACCGATGAAACCAGCTTAGAAGATATTTAAGTATTTAACACTTTCCATTCAATAAGCATGTAGTCATCTATTAGCAATTGGATTTTGAATAAATAAATAAATAAATAAATAAAATTAACATATTTATTTATTTTGAGCCAGCTGGATTTTGAATGGAATTTATAATAAATAATTAAATAAATACATAATTTTATTCACATTTTATTTATTTATTTAAAATGTATTTTAATTATTTAAATATTTATTTAACTTTGAATCTATTTAATTTTGAATGCAGCTTAAATGGGACATATATGCCTCTTTTTACAAGATGTAAAATAAGTCTCTGATGTCCCCAGAGTGTGTATGTGAAGTTTTACCTCAAAATACCCCACAGATAATTTTTCATAGCATGTTAAAATGAGGGCCACTTTTGGAGGTGAGCAAAAACATGCTGTTTTTGTGTGTCCCTTTAAATGCAAATGAGCTGGTGCTCCCAGCCTCTCTTTCAATGAGAGAGCTTCAAGAGCTCATACCAGCCGGCAACAAAAGTCGGACAATGATACCTAGAGCCAGATAAATTATGCTGTATGAAGATAGTATATTAGTTTAATTACGGTTATAAGTTATGTTGTTATCTTGCTTTTTTCCACTATTACAATCCTGTTGTAACGGACCCTGTCCAAATGATGGCCAAAACTTTACTGATGAGTTTTATGAATTTTATTGTACATCACACAAAAGACGAAGCATCCGTTTTCACTCCAATCACAGTAACAGCTGAATAAAACACAGTATAAGAAGTGCGCTTTAAAGTCTTATCCAAAAATGTGTTTGTCACCACATTTTTCAAATTTTTTGTTTCATATACATATATTCTTCTTATACAAACCTGATTCCAAAAAAGTTGGGACACTGTACAAATTGTGAATAAAAACAGAATGCAATGATGTGGAAGTTTCAAATTTCAATATTTTATTCAGAATACAACATATCAAATGTTTAAACTGAAAAAAAAAAAAATATTTTAAGGGAAAAATAAGCTGATTTAAAATTTCATGGCATCAACACCATATTAGTCCATATTTCCCACTGTGTGGCATCCCCTCTTCTTTTTATAACAGTCTGCAAACGTCTGGGGACTGAGGAGACAAGTTGCTCAAGTTTAGGAACAGGAATGTTGCCCCATTCTTGTCTAATACAGGCTTCTAGTTGCTCAACTGTCTTAGGTCTTCTTTGTCGCATCTTCCTCTTTATGATGACCCAAATGTTTTCTATGGGTGAAAGATCTGGACTGCAGGCTGGCCATTTCAGTACCCGGATCCTTCTTCTACGCAGCCATGATGTTGTAATTGATGCAGTATGTGGTCTGGCATTGTCATGTTGGAAAATGCAAGGTCTTCCCTGAAAGAGACGACGTCTGGATGGGAGCATATGTTGTTCTAGGACTTGGATATACCCTTCAGCATTGATGGTGCCTTTCCAGATGTGTAAGCTGCCCATGCCACACACACTCATGCAACCCCATACCATCAGAGATGCAGGCTTCTGAACTGAGCGCTGAGAACAACTTGGGTTGTCCTTGTCCTCTTTAGTCCGGATGACATGGCGTCCCAGTTTTCCAAAAAGAACTTCAAATTTTGATTGGTCTGACCACAGAACAGTTTTCCACTTTGCCAGTCCATTTTAAATGAGCCTTGGCCCAGAGAAAACGCCTGCGCTTCTGGATCATGTTTAGCTATGGCTTCTTTTTTTAGTTTTAGCTGGCAACGGCGAATGGCACGGTGGATTGTGTTCATCGACAATGTTTTCTGGAAGTATTCCTGAGCCCATGTTGTGATTTCCATTACAGTAGCATTCCTGTATGTGATGCAGTGCCGTCTAAGGGCCGAAGATCATGGGCATCCAGTATGGTTTTCCGGCCTTGACCCTTACACACAGAGATTGTTCTTTGGAGATTCTTTGAATCTTTGGATGATATTATGCACTGTAGATGATGATAACTTCAAACTCTTTCTTGCAATTTTTGCTCTGAGAAACTCCTTTCTGATATTGCTCCACTATTCCTGTCCCAACTTTTTATATGGAATTTGTAGCTCTCCCATTTTTGAAATCCAAAATGAGCCAATATTTGCATGACATTTCAAAATGTCTCACTTTCAACATTTGATATGTTATCTATATTCTATTATGAATAAAATATACGTTTATGAGATTTGTAAATTATTGCATTCCTTTTTATTCACAATTTGTACAGTGTCCAAACTTTTTGGAATCAGGTTTGTATATTAATTATTTTATTATCATAGTTAAATAGTTAAATCCCTTGTTTCAGTGTCTATTAGAGTTGCCTGTAATAAAGCATGTGCTTTTTTGTGTCAGAATGGTTATGGGGAAGTTACACTGCTAGTGATTTTGCCCTGATTTGGGTTCATGCAGAAGTAAACCGGGACAAACACCGCCGCCAGCTGAATCATCACACACCATCAAGGCCTAGGCACAGTTCAATCATACAATTTTTGCTGTCACTTTAATATGCAACGAGTTAATACAAGAATGTGATGCGAGTGTTTTTGTGTGTATGAATGCATTAATGTTAGCAAGTAATCAGCATTATTTCAGATGCATTGCAAGATCAACTTAATAATGCATAATTAATCTTTAGCTCTTAAAAAACAGATTCTAATCATAAGTCTGGGAGGAAATTAAACTTCTCTGGAAAAAAAGAGATGATGAATGGGGAGTTGGGATGGAGGTATGCCCGAATAATAGTCGGAAGGAATGAGGTAAGCAGCTGTTTATATGCAATTATCATTATGACTGGTGGGATTATGTGAACATGCATTTTGACAGTCATTACCTCCATAGTACAACCTCAGCGTTATAATCCACAAACATTAACTTCACTTTTTGAAAATGCATAGATTACATTCAGTATTAGAGCTAGAAGGAAATAAAGCTCTCTGGGCAAGAATAAGCAGATCATTTCCTGACTTTAATAAAAACTTTCCACTATCTGGATAAATCATGAGAAATTTATGAGCATCTGCAACGCATGCTCTTCCTTCTGAATAAAACATTAATTTTGCCGCTTGAAATTTATGACGGTATGCTGGAGCGTTTCTGGACCTACTGGATAAATGGCCGAGGGCGGTTTAGCTGGACTTGTAGCACGGAGAGAAAAAAACAACGTAAAGATATTCTGTAAGATGTCTGTCACAGAAGAATGAACTGAGATTTATGTCCAAGGAAAAGAAACTCCTAGTACTGAACTGAAAATTGGCCTTCAGTGCCCCATAGACCTGTGTCACGGCTCATGTGATTTATGAGTTCGATGAGGTTTCGACTTTAGTGTGGGAAGCAGCTGCCAAAGTGTTTTGACAGCACTGAGATGGAATATCTGAACCGACCCCCTCCAGAAAATACACACCGGCCCTCAGAAGCTCACAGCACAGTAGGGAACATCCACCCAAGATGAGCAGATAGGACAGGAGACTGATCCATCTTATCCAACATCGGGTGACAGGACCTCCACTGAGTTTGCGTTCCGCTTCGTTTAGGGAGATTTGTCTGAAGAGGGCGAATAAAGCAGAGTAAACAGGACCGCAGCGAGCATGGTGCTCAGTGAAGGAGAGAAAACATTTGGGCAAAGAGAGAAGAACCTCTAATAGAGATAAAGATCTGAGTGCTCATGGCCCTCACGTCTGGCAGCTGAACAGACAACATGACTGATTACATGAGGGGGGATTTTCAGCCTCTCCATGGAGAATAGTTTTAGTGAAGAGGGAATGACAGAGAGACGGCATGAAACCACTGGCTCATATCACAATAGAGTCCAAGAATGCCAGACAATTGACATATGGAAAGAAAAAAAAGAGCAGTCACTCCAAGTCCATTAAAGAAATGACTTGATGAGCAGGGAATTTTTTTCCTTGTGTTTTTCCTATAGGGATGTTTTGCTGTTTACGATCAAACGCAAGGTGGTCATGCTTTCCCTGAAGAGTTTATTTAGGTTCATGCTTCTTTGAATTTAACTGAAAATGACAAAAAAGTTCTGTGTGTGCAGTGTAACCACCATGTTTGCAAAAGACTGTTGACTTCCATTCCACCTTTATTAGTATTTGGATTAGTATTAAGTTACAAGCGACATACCTTTGTGAAAAAAGTTCAGCATACTTTTAAAAATAGAACGTATTACAGAAATAATATACTTTAAAACAATTTACTTAAGTCCAAACTAAATGTTTTCGGGCACAATTGCAATTAAATAAAAATGTATTATAATTTATATTAAACTTTATAAAGTGCTTTTATGACCTCTTAAGTAGGACTTAAGCATATTTTTATATGTACAAAAATAAAAACATTTTCTGCCAGGACATTATCCAGTAATTTAATGGAAATTTCCGTTAACCCTTAAAACACAGCATAATGCAATGCATAATTCAAAATACAGGTAAAACACCTGTAAAAAAAAAGCGATAAGGAAAATGTATTCTTATTTCTACAGTACATTGTGCCCTATTTGTATGGACTTGCAAAAGAAGAGAGTTTTCACTTGAATTAAATAGAAAGTTGAATTATTTGAATTATTTAAAATGTACACAGTAACACTTTACAATAAGGTTCCATTTGTTAACATTAGTTAACATGAACTAACAATGAAACTTCTACTGCATTTATTCATTTTAGTTAATCTCAACATTTACTAATAGGCCTACATTTTTAAATCAAAAGTAATTGTAACGGTGGGTGGTTGATAAAGGTGCACGATGAAGGAACTGATGAAAATTACAATGACTTTAATAAATAAAAACACTCAACACAGACAATAACTGACAAAGGACTGAATAGAACAGGGAGTACATGATAAATTATACTAAACAGGAACAGATGGACTAATCAGACACTACAGCAACTATGAGAACTAATAGGCGAGACAGAAAGTAAACTAAACATAATCGTGACAGTCATATTTGTTAACAATGCTCTGTGAACTAACATGAACAAACAACGAATAGCTGTATTTTTATTAACTATATCATCAAGAAAGATTTGGCAGAATATGGGAAGTTATGTGTGATGAATCTCAATGAAGTTGCATGATGTTGCTACAGAGCGATGTCTTTATTCTGAGAAATATAATAATAAATGCATCTTTACCAGAGTGAAGCATGGAGGAAGAGGTGTCACTGTGTGGGAAGCTTTTTAGCTGCTGGAAATAGTGAGCTACTTCACTGTGAAAAGTCATTTAGTGCTTTGGTGTACAGGAGAATTTTGCAGAATGGCTTGCTTCCCACAAATGAAAAGACAGAGGAATGATCAGATGTTATTTTTCAACAAGACAATGCTCCTGCCTAAATTGCAAAGACAACCAAGAAGTGGCTTGAGAACAAGTTCATCAGGCTCATGTTTGAACCCTATAGTGAATATATGGTCTCACATTAAACTTAAACAAACTGGGAGACATTTATCAACTACTCATGAACTGTTTGAGGCAAGTAACATTGATATCTGACAGGAAGTAAACTGTGATAGTATAAGGAGAAAGAACCTCAAGGTAGGGATTCAAACTCAGGTTGCCAAAAACACAACTACATAGCACAGCAGATCACTACCCACAAGGACAATTGAACAATTGATGTTGCTCATTGTAAAAATGAATATATTTTGCTATGAACCAAAAAGTGATATGATAATTCCACCTGAAACAGGAAGTTTGGTGGGATATATTGAACGCTGAAAAAATAGCCAATAGGCTTTAGTTACACACAAGCCATAATGTGCTAATTGCTAGTCAGTTGCAAGTGGTATTAGCAGCAGGGACATTTGAATGGAAGAACATCTGCAGTGCAATAATTTTGATCTGTTTTCCTAGATAAAACTAGATTATAAGATTATAATTTAATAAAAGTGAATTGTTTTTAGGCATTATAGGTGATCTCAAAGCTAACACACATGGACTAAAAGCTACAAAACTCTCTCTTTTCTCCAAACAAGCCCCTTGGAAGTTAACCATCCATCCAAGCCTGAGAAGGTAACATTTGCAAATAATTCAGTTTATTAAACATAATAGCCCCATGTTGACAACACCTGTTGACTTTTACTCTTTAATAGAAAGTGTCCTTTCAAATCCCCTAAGATTCATCCTCTAAAATGTTTCCCTCTTCTGTCTGACTAATCCACAAAAGGAAGTCAATTTATAACGAATTCATCATCTCATATTTCCTTTAGGAAGGCAGGGGACTGTATTGATTATTGCTGAGTAGGACACACAGAAAGGTCAGCCTCCAATTACACCGATGTGGCCCTGCAATCTGGAGATGGCCTTCTTGATTCAGAGCCGCCCCGGTGTGCTTGGAAGCCGTGTGCTTAACGGGTCCTGGGACAGATTAACTTCCCACTGCAATCAATCAATCTCCTTCTGTCAGCCATTTGCAAATCTGCATGGGGGCATCCTTAACAAAAGTGCCCTACCTACAATCCCTTGCACCACGGGGTCAAGGGCGAGACTTACAAGATGACTATAAGCACAGGGCCTCTCAGAGGTCTGACCTGCTCAGGTTTTCCATTCTGATGTGGGGTTTTGCTTCAGAAATTCTAATTGGCAAACAAATTGAACATAATGGTGCTTTTTCTTGCATATACTTTGATTGCTAATCCAAAACATATGGGCTCCTTTTACAATGGCCATAGTGCTTAGACTTAAAACATATACAGTATGTGGAAGTCTTTTAAGCTACTGTAGATACTGCCATACTTCACTCTTTGACTTGTATTTTACTGATATGATGTTCCTTCCTCTTCATTTGCTGGCTCATAAAATGTGAAAGCAAAGTGAAATGATGCTGCTTTCAGCTCCTTGTACTTTAATGATGTATATATTGTTTTCTCTGTTTTATGGACTCTTCAAGGATACTTCTTGCATTTGTGGCTTAATTTCACATTTTTGGTGAGTTTGATCATTCTTATTAACCACTCAGATTGCCTGTTATCCACAAACAGCAGCACACATATTTCTTTTATAAAAGCTCTGGAAATATGCTGATTTGAGTGAAATACAGTGTTCAAGTGCACTGCCTGCAGTTATTATGCCAATTTTTACCTCATGAATATTAATTACAAGACACTGATGTAGCTTTGCAACCTTCCAGGAGCATCAGGTAACATGTACTATTCATCATAGCTGAAAAGTAATGTGATTATTAGTCATATTTCAGCATTCAATTTTAGGTAGGTTGTTGCAGACAAAAAGTCAGATTCCCAAATTGCTGTTAAATTAGGCACATTTAGAAAATATTTTAGAAATAGGTTTGAATTATAATATGTATATATTTTATTAAATGTAATAATTAAATGGATAAAGAAATTAATTGTTTATGTTTTGTATGTATTATTAATAAATATTGATATATGTTTTATAATTTTTATAAATTATTAATAAATGCATTTAATTAGAAAAGATAATTATTTATGATGAAATTTAACCAAATTTACTTTAACTTTTAAAAACCCAAAATATCATAAAACATCTCCAAATATATTTTTATAAAGTCTAATTTCATCAGTTTTTCTCCAATTATAATCAATGTTGTTGTTTGTTTGTCCATTTCTATCTATTTGCTGTATATTAGAAGTCTTTCTTCCATACCATAAAGCAAATGTTGCAACCTTAGTATACTCCACTTGAGCTCATTGTGGACATCTGCCTTGTCATAAGTATGCTTAATATGCTGTATCTGTAGGTACATGTTTGCATCAATCTTTCTAGTCAGCTAACTTAATGTTAAATCAATTCAAATGCATGAATGCCTTTGTTGGGTGTAAGCATGTTCGAAGAGCTGACAACCTTTTACAAGGTTAGAGCAGATAAGACAGACACCCACACAGGGGAATTTGAAGCACATTATGCAAATAGATGCATTAAAGTGAGTGGCTTATGCTGTACAGACATGTAATGGAGCCAGTTAATGTCATTCAGTTCCTTTAGGACAGGCGCATCACCTTATCTGCTTTAATTGGCATTGATCATATCCGGTATTTGCATGCAAAGCTGAAAGTTTCTGAATAGCTGATAGTTTCTGATA
Organism: Paracanthobrama guichenoti; assembly: GCA_018749465.1. Taxonomy (NCBI): domain Eukaryota; kingdom Metazoa; phylum Chordata; class Actinopteri; order Cypriniformes; family Gobionidae; genus Paracanthobrama; species Paracanthobrama guichenoti. The sequence continues at coordinate 7,905,413 of CM031946.1, forward strand.
GGTGTTTGGGCTTGAAAATGACTCCTTCATGCATTTCCAGGAAGACTCAGTAGACAGGACCCAATTAACAAAAAGAAAATGATACAACAACAACAAAACTAGCTTAACTTGATTCAATTGTTGATAATGGTTCTACATGTTAAAATATAGCAATGCATATAACATGTACAAGCTTCGTCCTCAAGCACAACTCTTATGAACAATGGTGACTGACAGCAATAAATTATAATAACAATATTTTTTAAATACTCACATAAAAGAACATTAAACACTAACAAGTCTCTTTTCCCATCTAAAACACATCAAATAATTTCAAAATAAATTGTTAATTTCAACATTTACTCCCTCTATCTAATTCCCTTGTAAAGCATGCTGGGAATATTTATAGAAAATGCTGATGGGGTGTCACACCTCTCAAAGAGTATCTAGTCATGAAATCAATATATCATAAACCTAAAAGGGATATGATTATTAGTCATCATAAAAGCTCACAGTGTGAAAATAAGTAGCATGTAGAAAATATGTTTGAATGCATATTTTATTAAATAAATAAATATTTGTTTTATTTATTATTAATAAATATATTTCACATTTTTGATGGTTTGCCACCAGGGGGCTTTGATCTGATGCATCAATGAACCAGTCTAATTAACATATGGGGCGCGTCTCAATCAGCTCCCTAGTTCAGTAGTCAGGGCACTGTGATCAGGAAGTCAGCTCATTCATTGACTTATGTCCTGATTTACTACTGAACCAGGGAGCTGATTGAGACGCAACCTTGGTTTTAACCGATCTCAGGTCTCAAAGTTCAGTTTTAATGACAAACAGGTGTGTATAATGGAAAAATTGAGAGTGATAGTTAATTGTTTCACTGACCTGGTTAACCAAGCCTTCCCAAACACACACACATAGGCTATACATTCCATAGAGCTACAGCGTTTTCACTTTAAAAATAAACTTTTCAAACCAATTTACATAACTTTATATACATACATACATACATACATACATACATACATACATACATACATACATACATACATACATACATACATACATACATACATACATACATACATACATACATACATACATACATACATACATACATACATACATACATATATATATATATATATATATATATATATATAGTAGTATTATAACAATACTATACTAAATTCAACATGCATCATAGGCTTCATGTACCCATCCTCAATCTATGCACAACTCTTCAGCACAATGGCGACCCCCATAAACGAATGCAACAGAAACTTCTAAATCCTCACATACAGACAAATAAACTCTCCTCCTTTTCTAATTTCCTGGAAATCACATAAAATAACACTTAATTTCAACATTTATTCTCCCAACCCAGTCCCATTCAAAACATGCTGGGATCTAGAAATACACTATACCCAATTTCAATTAAAGCAACAAAAGTTTTTCATGTAGTCCTAATTTTTATTTTGAGTAAATATTCTATAATAGAGATTGTATATGAGGGTAGAATATTTAGACAACTAATGCAATCTCATAAAGGATATTGTGTTAATAGAAATATGAGTTGTCATGCCCACAAGAGTTATACGTTTTTGCACAGTGCAGGCAAGATGTCATTTTGTGTATCTGTTAAATGAATCATCGGTTCAGACAGTTACAGATCCACAGAAAGAATAGCACCATCTTTTCTTCCTTTTGTCTGCAAGAGATAAAAATAAGATATCGCCACAGGGATTAGAAGCAGCTTTCGGCTCCCAATGCAGTCAAGTGACCAAGCACTCTTGTGTTTAATTAGTCTATACTTGGATCTCTTTGAGACATTAAAAAAACTCTGTGGCTGGAGGTCAGTGCAGTGTCTGGGAAGCTAACTGAAATAATAAATACACAGAAACATGCCAGACTGCATTCTGGGAACAAAACCCAGGTACTCGACCTCAAAGCTTTGATGGGTATGTTTAATTAAAGACAGATCCTCTTTATTGCATCTCTAAATAACTGACCCTCGATTTACGTCTGACTCGGAATGGATGCCTGGAGCCAAAGCGAATCGTGTGAGTGGAGCTCTGATCACAGATGTAGCCGCGTGTTCTGAGAGGCCCGAAATAAGAAACATGCTGCCATTATCATTTGGCTCCGCAGTGGACAGATTGCTGTGCTGTTGTGGCATGTGTTTCCTCCGTTCGCTGATATATAGCAGTGATGTTGCAAGAATGGAAATGTGAAGTTGTCCGGGATGTTTGGCTAGACCTTCTGAGAATATGTATGGATACTTGCAGTATAAAAGAAAGTTAGTTGTAGTGGAGGATGTGCAGTGGGTCCAAAATGTCTGAGACCAGGGGTCCATTCTTCATACCTCGCTTAATACATCTGAGATGATTTGACAGATGCCAGATCTTCTAATCGTGATAACTGAACTCTGGCTAATTTGGTTCTTCACACGAATTTGTGGATTGGATTAAAATATCAGGATTAAATCGTCTGAGATTACTGCGCGTTCTTGTGCTCCTTGAAGAGGACAGATGTATCGATACTCGAATACCACGATCAGCAATGCAGCGATTGGCTGGCTTCAAGAAAAACTTGACAAATTTCTGGACCTTTATAAAGGAAACAGCCAAGCAATCAAAATTACATGAAAGTTATAATAGATAAATGAAATGTGCAGGTTTTTATTTATTTTATTTTATATTAACAATTTCTAGTATTTTTACAGGCTTTACATTTTTATTTTAATGTTGTAATTAGCAATTAATTAAATTTTACCTTTGAAGCAGATTTGTTACGTGACAGCATTAATATACTAAAAACATATATCTATCTTGATCAAGTTATCTGCATCTCATGCACTGTGTCAAGCCACTCCCACAATATCTGTCACCAGCTCTGGTCTATATAAATATTATTTTCTAATTAATTTTTATATTTATATTATTCAATATTATTATTGCCCCTTATTCAGTAAGCAACTCTTGTAATAAAGTAGCAGTGCTTGGGACACATTTTAAGCATCAACGGTGCTTAAAAAGATGCAATCTAATTCTGTTTACATGAAATAAGCCTGCCCCCGAGCAGGTTTAATCTTATGGACCAGTTGCTATCCTAGTCCAGGATGGGCGTCGAAGAACCAAACAATCCAAGATCATGCCAAATCATCAACAGTCAAATTCAGCTAACTGAGTTAGTGACGTACGAAGAACAGACCCCAGTTAAAAATGTAGGTTTAGTTTTAATTACATTATATATAACACATGTGTATAAAGAACACATGAGAGATGTCTGATGAACACATGTAACTGATGACAATTGTCTCTAATTGGCCTGATTAGCTTTCCTAAAAACATACAAAACAACCACTATCTTATGACATAAATTGTACAGCTTCATATTTAATGGTATTTAATGATTTGTGTATTTCATGTAATGGATTACACTTTCAAAAAAACATTTGCAGGTGGTTTGTAAAAGCTACACATGGCTAAGTTATCATAAATGCATTTTGACCAGCAGCTTTCACAGTGTTTGAGTGCTTCGAAATGGGGTCAATCTGCGAAGCAATTGGCACGATTGATTGAGAGTTTTCAAAGCTCAGTTTTTTCTAGTGATGGGTGCTTTCGAAACACTGCTTCATGAAGCTTTGAGGTTTTTTTCTTAATCATTTGTTTAAAGATAGTTTTCCACTAGGGGGTGAATGCATGAACTGTTTCTAATATATATATATTTTTAAACTGATCTTGTGTCAGTTTTAAAATGTAGGTTTAGTTTTAATTACATCATATATAATGTGTATAATGACCACATGAGAGTTAACTGATGTCAATTGTCTCTAATTGGTCTGATTAGCTTTCCTAAAAAACATAAATGGTCCGCTGCTAGAGAGCGTTGATCTTGTCTAATATGGCTTTAACTGATCTCGAGTTTAGGTTCAGATTTAATGGCAAACAGGTATGCATAGTGAAAATAATCGGGAGTAGTTAATTGTCTACTGGCCTGGTTGGCCAAGCCCTTTCAATAAATACACAAAACAACTACAAATTAAATTTAAAATGAATAAATAAGTTATACATACACTTGATATTTTATGATACTTGTCACCAGTTTGTAGTGCCTTGAGCACTTTCAAAAGACTGAATAAATTTAATTCAATTGATTCAGAATGACTAAAAACTGTTCTCACAAAATAGTTTTTCAGTCTTACGACTGACAAATGTTTATTGATATTTTTAAACGATTCTATTTGCAATCAAACGCTGAATAAGTTCAATAATGTATCATGGAGATGTTATTTTACAAATAATGCTTTTTAATCCTAGAATATCTTATTCCATACAAAAATCAATCATGAATACTCATGATTGTAAGTGTATTATGATATCAGACTCCCTCTCCACAGAACTGCACTGTTTAGTTAACATCATCAATATGGAATGTCCGCAAGTAAAAGGCATTGTGGGTACAGCTGGCAACCCAGCACTACACTTTTGGCACTACAGATTTAAATGAGGGTAATCACACAAATGTAAACTGCAATAAAACAGCAAATTCTAAGACTATTGTTGGCTTTGAACAACTCCCCAAACCCACTTTTTAAAATTTAAGACAATTAGGTGAGTATTCAGTCCGAACTTAGTCTTTTCTGAGCCTGCTGCAAGGCATGCTGGGTAACTACAATACAATATATTCCCAGAGTATTCACTTGTTTAGTTCTCACTTTCTCTAACTCGAAAAACTCTTTCTCCCATCATTACTCATCCTTATGCTACAACCTAGAGCTATAAATGTTAGTTCAACACCACCATAAATGCCCACACAATTCAACAGCAAAACGAAAACTATAAATATAACCACACAATTCACTTGTTGATCAGATAGTTTTTATTTGATTGTTTCCATGAAACATCCCATAAAATCTAATTGTGATTTCAAGTTTATCGTGATGTCAGATTCTTTTGTCATACGGTGTGAATCTTATACTAACATCATCAAATTGAGAAAACACTCAATTAATGCAAATTAACTTGTTAACCTGGCACTACACTTTTCGCACTACAAATGTACATGAGGGTAACAAACAACATGCAATAGTACAGACAATTCTAAGTCTACGGTTGCTCAAGAACACCCTCCCGAACTTGTTTTACACAATTTAAGGCAATAAGGCGAATATTCAGTCCAAACTTATTCTTTTCTAAGCCTGCTACAAGACATGCTGGAAAAACAATCCCTCTACAGTATATCTTTACTACTCATTTCTTCAGGACTAATTTTATAGGGTTCTTATTTAAACACAATTTTCCCCATAATTCACATTGACACCAAGTGCTTTGAGTAAACTCTATTTGTTATAGACATTTGAATAAATGCAATAATGTATCATGAAAATGTGATTTTGCTATTTTGGAGCAGCTCATCTCACACTAAACCAATCATGAGTACTCATGACTGTTATTGTATTATGATGTCATATTTTTTCCCCACACAACTGAGATATTTCATTGACATCATCAGCATAAAATGTAAGCAAGTAAAAAGGCATTGTGGGTACAGCTGGCAACCCAGCACTACACTTTTGGCACTACAGATTTAAATGAGGGTAACCACACATGTGAAATATGCAATAAAACAGCAACTTCTAAGACTATTGTTGGCTGTGAACAACTCCCCGAGCCCACTTTACAAAATTTAAGACAATTAGGCGAGTATTCAGTCTGTACTTAGTCTTTTTTTGAGCCTGCTGCAAGGCATGCTGGGTAGCTACAATACAAAATATTCACAAAGTATTCACTTCTTCTAGCTCGAAACTCAGTACTTGCCCTTATGCTAAAACCTAGAGCTGTAAACGTTAAACACTGACATTGTAAAAATGCCTACGCAATTCAACAACTTGCTTCTTAATTAAATAGTATTTGTTAAATAATTTGCATAGAAATCATGTAAATTAAATGTAATTGTGCTACAAAGCATTTTATCCCAGCACGCGCACACGCACATACAAAAAAGAGATCATAAACAAGAGTTGCCAATCTTAATAATGGGGTGATGTCAAACTCTTTGCAACTAAACTCTACTGACATCACATCATGATTTCAATACATAGTCCATGAGTGTTTGACAACCCAGCACTATACTTTTGGTACTACAGATTTAAATGAGAGTAATCACACAAATGCAATCTGCAATATTGCAGCAAATTCTATACGGTTTCCTACGAACACCTCCTCAAACCTGTTTTACACAATTTAAGACAATAAGATGAGTATTTCATCTGAACTCAATCTTTTCAGAGCTTGCTGCAAGGCATGCTGGGTAGCCGGCTGCACTACAATATAATTTAAAAGCATTATCCCTACCCTTAGAAGAAAACATTTCTCACATTTCACTTTTTTTTTTTTGTTTGTTTGTTTTTTACAATCTTAAAACTTTTTTTTAAATGAAAGGTGTTCAGGGATGTGCTCTTTTGACCATTGTATATTTGTGACAATATGAAATAAAAAATAATGTCTGCATGAATATAGACTTTCAGATTAAACTGTTAACATACAGATCTTTCGGGACACACAGAAAAAAGAGTTTTCATCCTCTTAGAATCATTCCTCCTTTCACTTCAGCTCGTAATGAGGTTTGGCTGACAGCCCCCATAAAAGCAGCCATAATGGTGTGCTAATGACTGATCCATGAAGCTGCTTTTGTGCAAGTCCACCACTCCATTTACACACACTACAAGGGAAAGTGTTGAGCATTAAATCACTATCACATGTTAATTTAGGCACATTTCACAAAATCTGCTAGTGGCAAGCACAATCCGGCTCATTGTTTAGCAGTTTTAAGGCACTTGAGCTGAGCTTGAGGGTGAGTCGCTCTGACATTAATACACAAGCCCACCATGACAGGCCTGGGGGTTTCACATTGTTTCACTTTTAGTTGAAAAAGTGTTTTGTTTTTTCTCCCCATAAAAGTTAACCATACGTAACTCATGTAAGTGTTTTTTAATCACCCTCTATATGTACTTTCTTAATGGCAGTCATCAAAAATAATTTCCCCACATGTGTTTAATCTGCTGCAGTCAACATCTAATCTTTCTGAGCTGAATTTAACATGGGACTGGATTGCTGGATGAACTGTGATCTAATTAAGCAAACCTTCCGATGCAGAATTTAAAATTATATTGAAACTCACTCGATTACTGCATTGAAAATTCAGTTTAGTCAGTTCTATTTTGGATCTAGTCTTTCTTTGATGCATATGCTGTTGATCACCTGGTGTCTTGTGGTTTGTAAACGGACTGGAAAGCCATGGATTTAATTGTGGGTTTTGCCTCTTCAGTGTAATGCATTCAACTTCAGTCCAGCCACAGATAATAAACAAGAGGGGCGAACTCAGCTTGTGGAGAGCTTTTATGAGAATATTGCATTGAAACACTTAGTTTTCAAGGTTTTGTCTGTTTGCAGAAAATTGGTTGATGTGTGGTTTGTTCTCTCACATTACATTCATTCATACTTGATTTTGTGTATGTTTTTGTATTTTGTATTCGCACTTCAACTTAAAAGAATATTACACCTAAAAATGAAAATTGTCATCATTTACTCACCCTCATGTCGTTCCAAACCTGTATGACTTTCTTTCTTGCAGCGCAAAATATTTTTTAATGGAAGTATAGCTGCCATCGCAGGGAGAAGGTCAGTTTGAATCATTCTTTATTTTCTATATATAATAAAAGATTCTTAAATAGCATTGGTCTTTGGAGGAGCTGCATCACGTTTTGATCTGATATCAAATATTTAAAAAAATATTAAGAAGCAGTGAAGCTAAAGTTAAAATGCTATTATTTTTTATTATTGTTTATTATTACATTTGCTGAAAATAAATTTGTTGTGGGATTTACTTTACAATTTTCATTCAGAAATTGCTAGTAATTTCACAAATAATTACAAAGACATGCCAAGTAACAAATTCAATGTCAAATTCAATATTTGCTTGTAAAATATACTCCAATAATCTTTGTTTCATTTACAACTTCACCCTAATATCACCCTAATATTTTTTACTTTATGCCCCTAAAACTGTCCAAATTAATTTGAATTGTATTGTACATTAAACATGTATCCAATACTTTACAATGATTTTATTTTTATTTTATTTTATTTATTTATTTAGACCTTTTTTGAGTTTGACAGCAAGTAGAAATGTCAGCAACACCCATAAATACTTAATAAGATGCTCTCTGTGTATTTGTTCTAAGACAAACATATCCCTTGTGTGGATAAAACACCGTCATACACTTTTTCAAGTGTATCACTCAGTATCTTGTACAAAGCATTCCCCTTCCTCAGCTGTTCTCCTCAGGGACCCATTGCAACCTTTTCTCACAGAGATCTCGTCGTTTTGTGAGCTCCGGCGGCACTGCTTCAAACACGTCTCGTGGTCATGAGATCGCAGGCTGATTGTGTCGGCTGGGCGTGTGAGCATATGCACGTGCGTCAGGACCCCGTGCTGTCCTGCAGGACGCCCGAGTGACGGCGTGGGAATGTGGGCCGTTTGATCCCCTCTCAGTCTCTCTGCTTTTGTGAGTGCATAAAGAGTCAATGCATTGATCCAGGCCAGATATAGGGCGTAAGGCTTTGTATTGAACTAATGCCTGCTGCACTGGCTTAATGCAGAAGGGAGATAATGGTCACACTGTTGTTTGTGTGTTGGGCCGTGCTGCTTGTCAAAGATGAGTGCATTAGATAACATGAGCAAAAGACAGAAGCCCAGAGGGTTACAGTGTGTATTTAGTCACACAAACAATGCTTGTGTATGTCACTTTTAGCAGTACATTTCACACTTCTAAACATGTCAGTCAGGGTTTTGTATTACCCTGAAGGTTTTTATTTTGCAATAATGATCAGCTGACTGTACATTTACACAAAAAAAAAAAAAAAAAACATTAGGGATGCACCACAATTAAAATTCTTGCAGATACCAATAAGCCAGTAATAGTACATCTAAATACATCAAAAACACTCAAATTTATTTAGACATCACATCATTATAATGTACAGTGAAAAAAAAAAAAAAAAAAAAAAAATATATATATATATATATATATATATATATATATATATATATATATATATTATTTGAGATTTACTAAACATTATATTTAAAAGTGTTATGAAACTAATTATAATTAGTATTAAATTAAATATATTTTTATTTAAATAAACATGCATACATAATTATTAATATAATTCATTTATAATGATACATTATGCGTGTTTTAAGGACTTGTAATTTATTAGTGTTTTATTCTAGATACAAATTCTGTCATTTACTCACCCTCAAGTTGTTCCAAACCTGTATGAGTTTCTTTCTTCTGCTGAACATATATATATAACCAAACAGTTGATGGACCCCATTGACTTCCATAGTATTTTTTCCATCAACTGTTTGGTTACCCATATTCTTCCAAATATCTTTTGTGTGCAGCAGAGGAAAGAAATGAATACAGGTTTGGAAGAACTTGAGGTGAATAAATGATGACAGAATTTTCAGTTTTGTGTGAACTATCCTTGAACTACCTTTAAGTAATCATTAAATAATAATAATAAAAAAAGTGGTAAATCAGCATGCTCAATTAAATATCCAAAATCGACTGATTCCAAAATATATATAAAAAAATCCTTAATATATGAATAATGATAATGAATAATACTACCATGGTACATTTTGTCACTTTTTTTGTTAGTACAGAACATAAGAGCATAAATGTGAGCTTAAGTAGACACTCATCTTCCCATCTGGTCAGATGTTATTTCATTTGTGCTTTTAAAGTACTGCATTTTTCACGCAGTGTTTTTTTTTATGTCTATAGTCAATAATGTGGAAGGACCACAGCGCTCTGTCCATGCCTGTCAGCGTCTACATCATTTCGAAGGATTTCCCCCTGTAAAACAGCTCAATAAGCATTTGAGGTCCATCCACATCCCAGTAGATAACAATCTCTGCTAAGAGCCGTGCTGTGCGAGGGACTAAGCCGAGATTCAATTACCTCTTTAGTTAAATGTACTTATAGACGGTAATTCATTTTTTCGTCTGTTCGGACGGTCGCCATGGCTGCAAACCAAGAGATACAGAGATGGAGATAGTAATCATTCAAGTGAAATGGAACGCTTCATTTCACTGTTCGACCGCTGCAGGCACTAAAATTAGACAGCGTTTTATTATTGGGCCGAGGTGACATAAAAAAAGAAAAAGATTTGTCATTGTACTTTTCCTTAGATCGCTCTGTCTACAATTGCACCATTTGTGAAAAAACATAGAGAAGTCAGAGGCTAGTTGTCACATGGGGAAGTTTTCATAATGGCTATATCTCAGTAAGTTTACATAAATGTTATTTTTCATCTATTTTGTGTTTGATTAATTGTTTTACTGGTTTAAATTTTGTTTAAAAGCCACAGGCTGTTATATGCAAGTTCCATTGTGGCAACTTTCCCAATATAGTGTAACATAACGCCCTGTTATCGGGGCATGTCGTCACAAAAGGTCAAAATGTGTTTAATATTATTTTATAATGGAAATCACTTTCAAAAATAAACCTATTCTGAGAAAATGTGTGACAACTATCCCCACTCTCCCCTATCATTTTATTTGGGACGATCCTAACTACACTTTACAAAGTGGAATTAAATGTTGGGTGACATGTCTCTCTCTCGCTCAGAAAAAAAATGTTTCTTTCTTTTCTAATGTTTATCATTGTCAGTTCTCAGTAAAGTGCATTAAACTGGAGTTCTGGCATATGAATTCTTATCATGGGACGCCATTTTTGGCGTTGACCTCGTAAGACCTCACAGATCAGGATTTTATGTCAGTTGTATTTTTATTCCCGTTCTTCCAATCCTCCTTTAATTTAAGGCAAAAAGCCAAGCCTAACAGTCCCACAGCGCAGCAGACAAGAGAAAGTTATCATCTGGCCATAAAATGTAGCCTATAAATCTGGTCTATATGGCTGCTCTTCAATTACCCCAGACGAGCTAGAAATTACCCTCATGTCAACCTGTTAGCACCTGATCCAATCCAGAGGTGGAGACATTTGCAGCGCCAGTGATAATGAGTATCATTGTCTCTGTCTCCCCACATCAAACGGAGACTTCACCTTTAGCTCTTTAATCGTCATGTGCAGCGTTCATGGCACTAGTTAACGCAAAGCCCCATCTCTTTTGAAAGAGTTATTTTCATAAGGACGACGTTGACCTGGAGAGACAAAAATATTTAGGATGATCCCGATGGATATTGGTTCCAGTAATCTTTAGCTGCTCAGAAAGGCCACAACAAAAGGACGATGGAGGTGTGTTGACCGCAGCCGCACAGAGCAAAAATGTAGCATAAAGCTGACAGCAGCTCGACAATGGCGCTAGATGAGTGTCTCTTTAGCGGTAAGAGGGCCCAGTCACGGAAAGGACAGATCTTATCTGCTGATACATCTGTAGTGTAACCTTTCGTCATGTGTGGCCCAGATATGCATTTACCCACTCTCTCTGTCTTGTTTTTGTCCTAAAATCTTGAATCTCTGTGGCCGAGAATGTGATGTGGATGCACTTGAGAGATAACCAGTGCAACATTGTGCTCTTATCATGCGGCTGTCAGCAAGTCAACCAATGCATTTTAATAACTGGCAAGATATTTGACTAGTGACTGTCTGCTTTGCATTTTGTCCCAAAGATGAATTAGGTTTGAGTCTGTTTTCTTTGTTTCAAACCCTTTTTAAAATGTTATTAGTCATGCTTGCTAAGACAAAATCACCATCACTGTTGGGCTAAGGTGTGGTCACATTAGTGAATTTTCAGAGAAATTTTGCAGACAGACTCAGCTCACGCAGAACACTGAAATTGCGTAACCAACTTGAGCCCATTGTAAAAACTGTGTGGGGTGATCTTTCTGCCTTCAACGCAAAATCGTCAGTCACATGGATTCCTGTAGAACACGGTATATGTGACTACACACCTTTGGATCAACTACATCTCTTCAGAGCATATCACTTCATGCAATTGTAGGAGAATCACATGAGTGCTAAAGGCATTTATTTATCTACATTGATTACTGAATGCTGAAGTTAGGTTAGGAAGTTGGAAGTTAGGAAGTTAAGCATTTGTTCTATGGACATCAATGACACCTTAAAGTGCCCCTATTTTGTTTTTTCGAATATTACCTTTCATGAAGAGTGTAATATAGTTGTCTGTTGTAAAGTCAAAAGTGCTTTAAAGTTATTGTCCTAAACGAGTCATCAGGAATTCCAGTATCACTTCCATGACGTGCATACTTAATGCGGTAACACATTCGCATAATGCCCGCCTATGGTCTTCATTGGTTCCCCGGTGAACAATGTCTACTTTGACCTGTCCTCAAACACTGTAGCTGGTGTACATGTCGAGAAGACACTATTTTCTGCTCTGCAAATTCTCTTTGTAAACAGTGTGCAGTCAATGGTTAAAATTACTACAGCAATACAGCAGCTTCTCATATTTGTTTCTCAAAACTCTGTGAGGTCTAAACGGGATTTACAAAACACTTATTCATTAAAGATGGGTCAGTACCCACTTTATTTGGACCAACTTGCTCAGAATCACAACCTGTAAGTATGATTAATTATTAATGTTTATATTTTCTACCGGGTGTTCAAAATACACAGTTTTGTGTTTTAAATTGTGTAGGTCTCCAGCTAACTGCTAAGCAGCTGTGGACCACTATTACCTAAAATTGTGTCCATTAATGCAGATTGCCTGTTGTTCTTATTACTTTGAGTAATGATAAAGGAAGGAGCAAGATTTGTTTTACAAAGAGAGGAGCCGCAAACAATGGAGAGTATGGGGAAGTCACTAATGTGAATACATTAGTGCTTGGCTAACATGCACTGCTATTGATACAGTTCCCGCATGTGCATCGCAAAATAAATAAAAAAATATACGCATGGGTTTATTGATGGACATACTCTTGTTAAAGCTGATGGTGAGGAATTACAGTTGCAACATCTCATAATGTAGTCTCTCCTTGTGAGTCATCCTTGTGATGAAGGTTCAGTTCGAATAACTAGTTCTACTGATCATCATTGGACTCACGCTTGATATGGTCAAATTGACGCCATTATTACTGTCTTTACAGTGTGTACAATCACTGAGCTTTAGGAAGCCTCCAGACTGAGCTGAAGTTCAATTATGTTAATGGTCATTTAGCTTCCGAAACATGTGCTGTAAGTGGTAGACCAATCACAACATCTGGCCAATCAGAGCAGATTAGCCTCATGGAAAGGAGGGATTTGAATTTTCAATGAGTCATTTGAGAATAATTGAAAAATTCGGTGATATGCAGTGTATATTATGAGAAAATGAAAGTGTTTTTTGACCTTTGATGCATGTAAACCTATTGTAGGAGACAACATAAAAAAATTACAAAATAAAATGAGGAACCTTTAAAATAACATAATGGGGCAATTTAAATGACACAGCGATTGGCTAAACGTGTGCTGCTGTTATTTTTCTAAGTGATCAGACTTCCCTGGTAGAAACAGGATTCATAAAATATATAGTATTCATAAAACAGTGGGTGAAAAAAATACAGAAATAACTAATTTGTTCAGCCGAGATTCTGAAGCATGCATCCAATGAACACTTTACCCATGAGGCCACAGTAGAGGAGTCGTCATGTGTAAATAGCGCAGAACATTGATGCGGCTGATGTCGTAGGTCACATGACGAGGCATTGCCTCGAAGGCAAACAAACATGCCAGATGTAGTATGTAAATATACACACATACACAGAAAAAAATGGTGAAAGAATTTTCACTCAGAAAGTGGTAGAAATGAAAATTTAATGCAAGTAGAAAGACTGAAACTTTTTTTTTTTTTTTTTTTTTTGTATTGCTAAACACTCCAATAATCCAGTATCTATGTACAACTTTTGAAAAAAAAAAAAAATATATATTTTTACAGTTTAGAGCATAATTTATTAATGGCCGAGAAGTGTATCAGATGCTGTATTCTCAGTATACAATTTCGGACACTGCTTTACATTGAAGGGTTTGAATGCTAAATTGGGTGGGCTCTTTTGATTTGAACCAGTAATTAGCTATTCATATCCCATATTAACTTTCAAAGTGAAGTTTTAATGTTAAAAAGAAGCTGGAACTGTAATACTTAAAAGCACACTAAGACTATTTTCTGTTTGTTTAGTACATTGACTCGTGTTTTCTGCCCACTTTTCCAGTGAAGTGGAGCATGAGCAATAACAGGCGGCGTATGTGTCCTGTGTTCCTCCTGCTGAAGAGACATCAGGTCAGATCCTTCCCAGGGCCCATCAGGCTGATCCAGAGCTGGTTTCACTGAAGCAGCATATGTGCACAGAATTAGACCTGCGTTATGAGCATGATTTTATGCTTCAGTATAAGGCCGGTGTTTATTGCAGCATAGTGCCAACAGGCCTGAGTGTGAATCAGCTTTATTTTCTCTATATCATTGCTAGGCTTAATGACTTAAATTTCGATCTGTTCCTCACACAAAGCTATTGTATGACTCCAGAAGACTTATAATATAGTGCAAATATGGACTGCTTTTATGATACATTCATGGCACTTTGTCAGCTTTTATGGAGCTCAAATCTGATTGGTTCAAAGGAATGTTGTGCCAAGATCAACAATCCCAGCTAACAGGGAACGTTCTCAGAACTTTGGCTCTCAAAGTTATGAACAAACATTCTTCAAGTAATGTTAATAGAAGGTTTGTTCAAAATTATCTCGTCTTTGATAATGTTATCAAAACATTAGCACAAAAACTTTTATTTACACATCATGGAACATTTTCTGAAACCTTTTAGTTGGACGTTAGTCTGTTTTTTAAATGTTACTACTTACTACTTTTTTTCAGCTGGTTCAGAGAATAAATAAAGTTCCCATGATACTTGCAAAATTATAAAATGGAGAAAACATTCTCTTAACTTTTTTGCTAACTTTCACATAACCAAGAAATAACTTTGCAAAATCACAGTAAGATAAGGAAGAGAGGAAAGATGGAGTAAAAAAAAAAATATATGGAGAAGTGAAGACTGCAGGGCATTCTGGCCGTCTTTCATTGGCAGTGATGGATGGACGTGTCTCCTGCTGAGGACTGATGGTCATAGAGTGGAGCTGAGAGACATTTATTATTCCCTGATTCTGTTATACGTCTCCATCCCAGATGTTCCTTCTGTCCTCCTGCCTAAATGACAAGATCTTATACAATCAATTTTAGTTAAGTATAGAACTTGAAGTCATCTGCTTTCTGGGCTGAAGGTGGTTAATATGTTTGATTTAGGCCACCTCCTCGAGAGGACAGACTGTTAGAGGTGATCTCTGTGTGCCAGCATTTGCAGGTATGTGTGTGTGTGTGTGTGTGTGTGTGTGTGTGTGTGTGTGTGTGTGGCGCGTGTGTGTATGGCTCTTTCACCCTTAAAACGTGCTCCACTCTGAGCGTTTGCTGAGGTTGGCAGTTTGTCAGTGCCATTGCTTAAGGCTCTGCAGTGCTGCTGAGCATAGAGCCATTAAAAATAACGAGCTTTCTCTCACCATGGCAACCAAATAACTCATCATAGCAGAGCACACAATAGTTTTTACAAGAGCTTTTAATTTCAAACCCATTCAGTGAAAATTCCCATTGGAAAGCACCTTGGCATTTTCATATGCCAAACATTATGTTACGATTGTAGATGATACATGAAAATAGCATCAAGAGAGTAGTAATGAAATGAAGGAAGGGTTGGGGGGCAACAGCACAGCTAAAAACTTGTGAGCTGAATTGATTGTGTGTTTATTTCAGTTGGCTGAATCCCTCTCTGAAATGTTAAAACATTGGAAACATTGCCTCCAACAATTGCTCTCGATCTCCGTTGCCTGTCAGTTGTTGATAATTTAGCTAGTGGTTTCCACAGATCAATATGTTTGCCCCTCGGAGTGACACCGAACAGATTTGTGTACCACGTTCCTGCCATCACAGAGAAGATTTAGGACACTGGGATGTAGGAGTTAATCTCATGAAAACTGAGAAGAAATGTCTGGGTCATATTTCACTCCAAAAACAAAATAAAGAATTACAAAAATAGACTTTTACAGACAAAAATATAAATGCTCATTTATATGCTTTACATTTTCTCTCTCTCTCTCTCTCTCTCTCTCTCTCTCTCTCTATATATATATATATATATATATATATATATATATATATATATATATATATATATATATAATTACAGAATTGTGAAAAAAATATATTTGTATGTGTATATATTCAGTGTTCTTTTGAACATTTTATTTATTAATCGTGAAGTAATGTAATGTATCAAAGATACTTTTTTATTATTATATTAATTTCTGGAAAAATATCATTTATATATATTCTGAATCACAGTTGCGCGATTTTCAAACAGGAGGAGAGAGACACCACGACACGTACGTGTTTACAGTATGTACACTCAGTTATATATTTTGAAATATTGCATCGTATGTTAGTATTTAGTATGAAACTTTCCTGTTTGACTGACCAAGCTATTGCATTGCATTCATTTGAAAGCCACGTTTCTAATATCTGTAAAACGGCATTCTACCATCTTAAAAATATATCTAAATTACGGCGCATGCTTTCAATGCAAAATGCTGAACAGTTAGTTCATGCGTTCATGACCTCAAGGCTAGATTATTGTAATGCTCTACTGGGTGGTTTCCCTGCGCGCTTAATAAATAAATTCCAGCTGGTCCAAAACGCAGCTGCTCGAGTTCTTACTAGAACCAGGAAGTATGACCATATTAGCCCGGTTCTGTCAACACTGCACTGGCTCCCTATTAAACATTGTATACATTTTAAAATCTTGCTTATTACTTACAAAGCTCTAAATGGTTTAGCTCCCCAGTACTTGAGCGAACTCTTAACGCATTATAGTCCTTCACGTCTCCATCATGTCAAAACTCTGGCCAGTTGATAATACCTAGAATATCAAAATCAACTGCAGGCGGTCAATCCTTTTCCTATTTAGCACCTAAACTCTGGAACAGTTTTCCTAGCATTGTTCGGGAAGCAGACACACTCTGTCAGACTAAATCTAGACTAAAAACACATCTCTTTACTATGGCATACACATAGAGCATTATACATTTATATTATTCAAATCAGTTGAAGGTGCTCTAAGCGATGTCAAGCGTTTTTTAGGCCAAAACATTTTTTGTCACATACAGCAAACATCTCCTCGCTATCCGCTAGCTGCTTGTCCCCTGAACACACTGTAAAAAACACTGTCTCTGTAGTCCGCATAAGCTCCACAAACTGCAACCAAAACAAACGTGGACAGTCTGGACAACAAAGCATAACAAACAGTGCTCCAGCCAATAGCCGACAAGAATGATTTGGGGGTGGAAGTTTGTTTATCCCAAGGTTTACTGCAGTCAGCCGGATCCGGGTTGGATCCAGACCAGATGGTGGACCTGCGCCTGGACATGACCAACGCATCCCTGAAGTGTCTGCAGAGACCGTGTCAATTAAACTCCCCCTGTAAATGCTGCATCGACACGACAGCCTCATTAAACCCGTCTCCGGCATGACGACTCCAATCTTTCGAATATCCATTTATCTAATATGACTTCTGACCTGTAATGTTGCCAGAATCATAATCATACACTGTTTGTTCATCGGCCAGAGGAGAACTGGCACCCCGACTGAGCCTGGTTTCTTCCAAGGTTTTTTCTCCATTCTGGCCCTCAAGGAGTTTTGGTTCCTTGCCACCGTCGCCTTTGGCTTTTGGCTTGCTCAGTTGGGGACACTTAAATTTCAACTATATTACCGATCTGCCCGCATTGACACTATATGATACTTGAAATTAGCCGAATGACATCACCGTTTTCACCAGAGCGGCTGTACAGGCGAATCAAATTCTGTTGCATTGTTTTCCTGTTAACACTGTGAAGCTGCTTTGAAACAATCGGCATTGTAAAAAGCGCTATATAAATAAAGGTGACTTGATTTGACTTGACTAAGCTATTGCATGTAGCTAGTAGATTAGTTAATGCAACTTGGGCAGACTAGAGATGACTTTGTCAGTGTTATTCAGCAGCAATGCACACCACCACATAAATATAAAATGGATAAATATTACTTTATCTGTTGTTTTAAAGACTAAAGGCACAATAATCTTTTTCTAAGAAGGCCGTGGCCTGGTAAACATTGAAATGTGAGAACGTCAACTAACACCATAGCTACATGCAACTGTGTAATTTAGATACTGAAAGCAATAGTTCATTTAAAAATGAAAATTCTGTCATAATTTACTCATCCTAAAGTTTTTTTCAAACCTGTATGAGGTTATTTCTTCTGTTGAACACAAAAGAAGATATTTTTTGAAGAATGTTGGTAACCAATCAGTTGATGGCAGTCTAAAAAATACTATGACAGTCAATGGGGTCCATCAACTATCTGGTTACCAACATTCTTCAAAATATCTTCTTTTGTGTTCAACAGAAGAAATAACCTCCTACAGTTTGAAACAACTTTAGGATGAGTACATTCTGTTTATCAGTTTATTATGACAGAATTTACATTTTTAAGTGAACTATTCCTTTGATGGGTTTTTGTTTATTTTTAGGCAGAATTTAGTCGGATTCCAAAGGTGACCATGACAGAGAGCACCACCCAGTCCTATCTGGATCAGAATCTGCTGTTCCTCTTGGACCTCAAGGTATATTGACAAATGTCATCTTCCAGTGTTTTAGACCATTTTACTAGTATTTATTAGACTATTTGGTAGCCAGCACATAAACTGCAGAATACAGCTGTTCTGAGGCAGAGCATAGCATAACACATGTGATGGTGCTTTACTTTATCCCACATGAACAGACACAGATGTCATGCTGAGAACGAACACACACACACACACACACACACACACACACACACACACACACACACACACACACACACACACACACACACACACACACACACACACACACACACACACACACACACACACACATTTAATTTTTGTGTTGGCAATAAAGTATGTTAAATTACTAATTCGTGCCTGTGTGAATTGGAACAGAACGGTGTTGTCCAATCCATGAAAAATACAAAATTATATTCCATATATATATAATGTACATTTATTTTTTCACGATTCTTTAATTAATCAAATGTTCTATCTATCTATCTATCTATCTATCTATCTATCTATCTATCTATCTATCTATCTATCTATCTATCTATCTATCTATCTATCTATCTATCTATCTATCTATCTATCTATCTATCTATCTATCTATCTATCTATCTATCTGTCTATCTGTCTATCTATCTATCTATCTATACAGTTGTAATCAAAATTATTCAACCCCAGAGAATGTAATCATTTACAAATGTTGGCTTTTCTAAAGACAGTTTAATTTTTTTAATTTAATATAATGTTGAGTTATAGGATTTTTTTAAATAATACAGCTATGTCATTATTCAACCCCTATTCAATGCTGCTGTTTTTAAGTCACTTATTTGTATGGTATGGTACAAAATTGTGTCAAAACACCTTTGGAAACTATAACAAAACTGAATTAACTTGTGCTGTTACACATACATACATTTAGCTCATGCATGTGCTAAAGTTAAGTAGCAAATACGGCCAAATCAAAAGAGTTCTCACAAAAGCTAAAGAAAACCATTTGTTTTATTACATTAGAAAGTCACAGTTGGCAGCCTTATTCATAAGTTTACAATTTTTTGTGTGTGCAGAAAACCATTGATGGTTTTAAGAAAAAGCACGATATAATTAAGGGGAATAAAATGTTTGATCAAAGCAACTGAGAAAAGCCCTCAATTTACTTCACAAAGACTTCACAAAGGAGGAAAAAACATTTCAATGTAGAATATAAGAAGAATGGCCTTCATGTTGGGACATCTTGCTGAATGCCACTCTTGACCAAGAACATAAAAGGCCAACTTGAATATGCTAAAATTCATTTGGACAGACCTGTGGAGTTCTGGAAGGATCCTTTATGGAGTGATATGACCACACTGGAAATTTTTGGACCCACGGATCAGCAGTATGTCTGGTGCAAAAAAGGCAACGCTTATGAGCAGAAGAATACCATCTCAAACACGGAGGCGGTCCAGTCTTGTTATGAGGGTGCTTTGTTGTTGCAGGAAGTGAAAATCTTGACTGTATGAAGGATATCATTTTGGCAAAGATGGTGATGCCTTCAGTGCAGAGACTGAAGCTTGCTGATCAATGGACTTTACTGAAGGACAGCTGTCCCAAAGTATACATCCAAATCTTTTAAGCTTGGTTCAGGGATCAGCCGTAGAATGTTCTTGAATGGCCTGTACTGTCTTCAGATCTAAAGCTCATTGAAAATATTTGGTGGAATTTGAAGAAAGCAGTGGTAACATGAAAACCAAAAAATATTAGTGATCTGGAAGCTTTTTTAAGTGAGGAATGGGCCAAGATTGCAGTTTGCAGGTGACAGAAGCGTCTAAGCGTGTGTGTGTGTGTGTGTGTGTGTGTGTGTGTGTGTGTGTGTGTGGGTTCAAAATGACAGAGTTTATTAGTGTTATAGTAAAATAGTGCATAATAGAGAACATACAGAATGATTTTATTTATGCAAAATATATAATTTCTTTCTTTTTTTTTTTCTTTTGGAGTGAAATATGACCAAGACATTTCTTTGTGAGATTCATCCGTGAAGTTCAAAACATTACTCCAGTATCACTTTGATGATTTGTTAACTTTAGCACTCACTTTCAGCCAAGCTTCACAAATCTCATAAAGCTAGAGTAGAGGAGACGACGCTGGGGTCTCAATGTCAACAACTGAATTCTTGTGATAACAAGACAGAGAGCATTGTTTTTCAGTTCCAAACAATTTAACATCCAGACCAAAAATGAAACTATACTTGCTTGTCGGTTGCTTACCACAGCTGACACTGAGGTATAAACAACATACCCCATCCTGACATTTAAACAGTGACCACCATAGCTGAGGCACACAAAACAGACTACTTCATGAGGCCAAAACTACATGAAACATTTTCTGGATGTGGTAAAAGCTGGAATGCCAGAATGCAATAATTTAAATCATTAAATATGACTGGGAAAGGAACAGTATGACCCAGTGCCTTAATCAGTCCCTTTATTCTGTCCTTTGGGGTTTGATGCTATTTAAAGGTAGTCAACATTAATACTGAGGCCTACTTTGATTCTTGGTTTATTGAGGAGATGACTAGCAAAGATAAAGGAGGAAAGACATCAGATCTAAACTGAAAGAATCAAAAAGAGTGACAGAGTGAGCACTTGTTTAAAATGGGGTTAGAGGCCATGAGGTTGTTTACGTTACTTATGAATGAGATCCTGTGTTTTTATAAACTTCGGTCTACAAGTCAAAAACCAACTGACCACAGATCTGTGAGCAATGGTTGGTCTTGAATCTGCAAAGCTGGTCTTTCAGGGTCTGACTGACTAAAATCACATTTTCTTTTTTTATATACAATATGATACCCTACCCTAATCCTACCCAAAGAGCAGTTTACCATCTAGCAACCATTGATGATTTCAATACAAATGAAGGCCTACTGAATTTGGGTTCTTTTTTAAGCTTTTCTGCACAGTTACTGCCACCTAGTGGCCAAAAAGATTAAGCACACCTACTGTGAGCCTAAAAGTTAAAACTACAGCATAGAGAGCACCACAGTCAGGAGCTAATGTTCCTGACAATATGATCTAGGTAAAAAAAAAAATAAAAAAAATTCTCATTTGTTTTTAGAGTTCTTGGAACTCAGTCAGTGACCTTATAACCTTTGCAGTTTGCCTTCCGCTCATCTAGGGGCGTAAGTGGGCTTCACCTCAACGTTCAGCATGACATCTTTGGATCCTTGTCAACAACATGCCACCTGATAACAGCCCCCACAACACACTCGTGTCGTTTTAAAGCTATATAAATTAAGATCTTGCAGATGACAGCTCAGTGACAGACTCATGATGTCATTCAACAGCACATATTCCAGCCCATCTGCAAAAACAACCAAGACACACTGCGAGACTCACCTGTAAGTCTCTTTTCCTTATGAAGTCACTGGGGTTGCATTACCTTTTTGATACGAATTTAAGGAAGCAATTCCTGTAAAGCTTATAAAGTAGAATAATGCGCATTAGTGATTTTGATCGGCTGATGTTGTGGTGCCACTGTAGGTTTTACTATATCCGCGTTTGTTAGTGTTGTAGAAAGCTCTGCTCTCATGTTCTCCTGCTGCTTCATGGAACATTTATAAGCCCAATTTTCCTGTCGGTATGGTCTGTGTGGGTCTCAAGTGCAACATAAATGAGAAGTAAAACAGTTTGTTGTCTACGTGAAAGTGAATGAAGACTGATATCTTCCCCTACTTGATTCCAATAATATCTGTGGTCAACACGTGTTCAGCCAATCGCATTTCTGATATCAGCAGCAGCCAATTACGTGACAGAAAAGTGTGTGATTTACAGACCAACACTAGATTAATGTAGACCTCAGTGTATCTAGCTCTACTGGTGAGTGCAAATATACCAGTAGACGTTAATATTAGACACTTTTAAATTATTTAAAATGTTTATATATGTAATTTTTTTACCCCTAACATTTGCTTTTTCTTCATTTGAGGTTTAAGTTGTTAGACACTTTAAATTTATGATTTATATTCTTAGATTTAAATAATGATGCTATTTTATTATTATTATTATTATTATTATTATTTGTCAAAATATCTGCATTAGATTTTTTTCTTAAATCATACAAATATATAAAATAAAATGTGTAAGGTCCTTGTGGTCCAGTGGTCAAAGCTAATGGAATGTGAGCTTAGCATGGGTTCAAGTCTTCATGGGTATGAAGATATTTTTGGGGGGGAAATGTGTCTTTTGTCTCTGTTGTTGTTGTAGTGTTACTGTAGGTAATAATCCACTGGACTGATGCTTGTTCATAGAGTCAGTTGGTGTGTGGAGCTCTGATGTTTCTGCTGCTTCATGTTTTTGTAGAGCTGCAGTGTTTTTCTTCTAATGAAAACCATATTGAATATATTACAGTGCGTGTGAAATTTTGGAGTATAGTTAATCTGATTCTGAATCAACTTCGAGTCTGTTTGCTCTAAAATACGACTCGTAAGATAGAAACTGAAGCGCAGTTTTTCATCCGCTCCACTAGGCGGCGCGAGCGAGCTTCAGGTTCATTCTGTCAGCTTCAGGTGCTTGACAACAACATGACGCTTGATAACAGTCACCAAAACATGTGCAGTTTGTTTAAAATAATCTACATGTCCTGCAGATGACAGCTCAGTGACAGACTCATAATGTCACTTAACAGCACATATTCCAACCCATAAATAAAGAAAACAGACAAACGTTGTGATAAAGAGCAGGAATCAGAGATGTCACACGACTGGCCTGTAAGTCTCCTTAAATTACATTGTATTTCTCTTGTAACGTTATTAAATAATTAGCACACATCTAGCAGTCCTTAATCGTCGTATTTAGGTGTGTATTGGTTGTGAATTGTGCTCCTCTGTCGGTCATTTAGACTTTGTTTACATTCTGTTCTGTTGCTGAACTCCCTGTCAGACCTTCAGAAGAACAAATGAATCTGTTGTTGTTGCGTTACATTCATAGTCTTTGAACGAAGCGCCATCTGATATTCATATCATAAAGTAGAATATGAAGGAGTCGTGGGTTTTGTCTCTGTTGTTGTTGTAGTGTTACTGTAGGTAATAATCCACTGGACTGATGCTTGTTCATAGAGTCAGTTGGTGTGTGGAGCTCTGATGTTTCTGCTGCTTCATGGTTTTGCAGAGCTGCAGTGTTTTTCTTCTAATGAAAACCATCATATATATACAGTCCAAGACAGGCGAAAACCATGTGCAAAAAACCCTCTGGTCTATTGTGTAGGAAAGTCTCATATTCACTTGAATTGAACCCAAAGATTATTATTGATACAGCATTACTGAAGTATAATATACTCTGCAATATATATATATTTTTTTCCCACACTGTACAGCTTTAGGCTTTCGATTTATTCCACTGACTCATTCACTCCTTCCCATGTATAAAGTCACATTGGTACACAGAATACTAAGAGAATGGGCTGTTACACATCCAAATATGTAATTTGATATTAGGTACATTGGGATGTTTGTGCTGCACAGAACAACTTTCTGAATTGTCAAGGGTTGAAACCCGAACAATTATTTTTGATCCTGGTGGTTTTGTCAGTTAAGAAAGATTCTCTGCACAGGAAAATTGTTGTGTGCATTTTGTTTCAAATGGTGCTCAGTTGACATGCTGTGATTTGTTGGAAAGAGGATGCAGTGCACTATTGCATGCTTTATGTCATTTTCACGATGGACTCTCCACCTCTTTCCTGTTGCGCTTCATCCCAAGTGTTTCTCAAAAGACAGTTTCTCACCAATTATCAGGCCCGGTACATAAAGAATGTTTGTATTTTTAATGGCTTTGTTTGTATATACGAGTCTTAGACTAAGTCTCACTTTCTCATCTTTTCGATGTAGAATATTGAGTAATGTGTTTTTTATTTATGTCTCTCCTCACAGAAGGAATGTGTTTGGAGCGTCACATCCAGCAACAGAAGCAGAGCTGTGGGACGTTGGGACAGACATTGACTGTAATGATGGGACGTCTGCTCAGGCACAGGTAATGCTTCTAACATGTCCGTGTGTGTTGTTGGTGTGTAAATGTGTAGGTTACCATCATTTAGTTTTTGAAGGGCCACTCCTTTGAAAATGAAATGATGGTAACCTAAGTGGGTGGGGAAGGGACGTGGTTTTAATTTTTTTATAGCCAATTTTATTTTTTTCAGGCAAAAATATAACCGCTGCTGGACATCGTGCTGGAGCTCAGGGGGGGACCCCATGATCCCCACGCCTTCTCACTCACGCCACACCGTTCATTCTTATCGCAGAGATCTGGCTGGACTCAAACCAGCAACCTCTGAACCCGTGAGGCAGCGCTCTTACCTGTGAGCCACAGATCTCTTGTCTGGGCATGTGAAGGAACTTATATTTCACTCTTCACCTGCATGTGACCTGGGCTTTACCAATAAACCAGCTAAATGACATCTCTAACCCTCTGATGGGGGGTTTGAACCCGTGACTCTGCCAGAACCTTATCTTTCAGTAACGTGTGTTTAGCCACTACACCACCATGGCTTTCACACTGAGTGTGGCCGTTTGAGCCACTTTGTTGGATATAATGCAATACATGCTCTTTAACATCAGCAATAGCAGGATTTGAACTCAAGACTCCATGATCACAACGCAA
This sequence comes from Paracanthobrama guichenoti, assembly GCA_018749465.1. Taxonomy (NCBI): domain Eukaryota; kingdom Metazoa; phylum Chordata; class Actinopteri; order Cypriniformes; family Gobionidae; genus Paracanthobrama; species Paracanthobrama guichenoti. The sequence goes on from CM031946.1 coordinate 7,930,741, forward strand.
CACTTTGTGTCCTGAGCCACTGAAACACATGAGCGGATGGTGTGTTTGGACTGGTTTTATTCAGAGCTTTGTGTTATATTATGGAAAAAAAGGCATTCAAATGTGAGTTTTGAACCCATGCCGCTTTATCTGCAGTGACGTGTGTTTAACCACTGCACCATCGTGGCCTTCACAATGTCGCCTGGTGTTTGATGCACTATGCTGGACATACAATTTAACGTAGGTAATAGTGTGATTTGAACTCAGGTATCTAAGATTAAAATGCAACAGTTTATTTCTTTAGCCACTGAGTCTGAGAAGTTGAAAAGTGGACGAGGTTTTATTGAGCTCTGTGTGTGTCATATGATGAAAAACTTAAAATACTTGCAACCAAGGGATTTGAAACCACTTGTAAGATCTTGATGAGCTGCATAAGCTGTTTTGAATCAGGGCTGGAGATAAACTCAGGAAAGTGGTTGATCAGGAGCAGGATTAGATGCGTTTAAAAATCTCTTTCCTCCTCTTGCTGTTTTCATAGATTAACGCAGATACACTTATTGTCCACATGGTGGGGCACATGAACACATTAATCTGGTCTCATGCAGGGGCCTGTTATCGTTCTCCAAACACTTGTCCTGTGTATGAAGGATCCTATGCAGGGATGTTGGGAGTCTGTCCGAAGACAGAGAAACACAGGACAATGTGCCGGTTATATTCATCAGTAAAAAGCTGCCATTAGACACATTTATGGTTATCTGTTTTACCATAATAATCATTTATTCAAATAATGAATCGAGCTTGTACAATCTTTCCCATTGGCCCATTAGGCTTTGGTTTAATCTGCATTAAACGTGTTTTTTTGGTCTGTGGAAGCCAGAGTGTCCCTCCTCCATTCATAACCTCACGCGCCTCCAGAGCTCCAGATAGAGACTCGCGTGCTCTTCATCACTCCGTGACAGACACAGAGGAAGATCCGACCAAGACTGACTAGAAGCGATGCTTGAATGTGCAACCAAAACGACACAAAGTCTTTCATTGTGTACTTGTGAACAAACATAACAAATAAACATTTACAAAGTAAAAGAGTTTCGTGAGATCTTTTGGCTCGTATTTTATGTGTTTACAGTGTGAGTTTGCCACTGAGTTCAACAACACAGCATTGGATCTGTTTTACCACATCATTTGAGAGCTGATATGAATCATTTAACGAAACTACTAGATCCATGTTGCTCTGTTGGTCGAGAATCTGATCAAATCATAGATTTATAAAACATGTAAATGTAAATGTTAGTCCTCTCACCAACGACTCGCCACCTCGTGTCTGTAGCTTAAGTTATTAAAGCGGATGAACTTATTGACCACAAGAGGGCGCTGACGACCAGCTGTTTGTCACCCGCCTTATAAACATTTAACCAAATAAAAAGAGACTTTTGCTTTAGTTTGAATGTATTAAAGTACGTGTGACATTTTGGAGTATAGTTAATCTGATTCTGAATCAACTTCGAGTCTGTTTGCTCTAAAATACGACTCGTAAGATAGAAACTGAAGCGCAGTTTTTCATCCGCTCCACTAGGCGGCGCGAGCGAGCTTCAGGTTCATTCTGTCAGCTTCAGGTGCTTGACAACAACATGACGCTTGATAACAGTCACCAAAACATGTGCAGTTTGTTTAAAATAATCTACATGTCCTGCAGATGACAGCTCAGTGACAGACTCATAATGTCACTTAACAGCACATATTCCAACCCATAAATAAAGAAAACAGACAAACGTTGTGATAAAGAACAGGAATCAGAGATGTCACACGACTGGCCTGTAAGTCTCCTTAAATTACATTGTATTTCTCTTGTAACGTTATTAAATAATTAGCACACATCTAGCAGTCCTTAATCGTCGTATTTAGGTGTGTATTGGTTGTGGATTGTGCTCCTCTGTCGGTCATTTAGACTTTGTTTACATTCTGTTCTGTTGCTGAACTCCCTGTCAGACCTTCAGAAGAACAAATGAATCTGTTGTTGTTGCGTTACATTCATAGTCTTTGAACGAAGCGCCATCTGATATTCATATCATAAAGTAGAATATGAAGGAGTCGTGGGTTTTGTCTCTGTTGTTGTTGTAGTGTTACTGTAGGTAATAATCCACTGGACTGATGCTTGTTCATAGAGTCAGTTGGTGTGTGGAGCTCTGATGTTTCTGCTGCTTCATGGTTTTGCAGAGCTGCAGTGTTTTTCTTCTAATGAAAACCATCATATATATACAGTCCAAGACAGGCGAAAACCATGTGCAAGAAACCCTCTGGTCTATTGTGTAGGAAAGTCTCATATTCACTTGAATTGAACCCAAAGATTATTATTGATACAGCATTACTGAAGTATAATATACTCTGCAATATATATATATTTTTTCCCCACACTGTACAGCTTTAGGCTTTCGATTTATTCCACTGACTCATTCACTCCTTCCCATGTATAAAGTCACATTGGTACACAGAATACTAAGAGAATGGGCTGTTACACATCCAAATATGTAATTTGATATTAGGTACATTGGGATGTTTGTGCTGCACAGAACAACTTTCTGAATTGTCAAGGGTTGAAACCCGAACAATTATTTTTGATCCTGGTGGTTTTTGTCAGTTAAGAAAGATTCTCTGCACAGGAAAATTGTTGTGTGCATTTTGTTTCAAATGGTGCTCAGTTGACATGCTGTGATTTGTTGGAAAGAGGATGCAGTGCACTATTGCATGCTTTATGTCATTTTCACGATGGACTCCCACCTCTTTCCTGTTGCGCTTCATCCCAAGTGTTTCTCAAAAGACAGTTTCTCACCAATTATCAGGCCCGGTACATAAAGAATGTTTGTATTTTTAATGGCTTTGTTTGTATATACGAGTCTTAGACTAAGTCTCACTTTCTCATCTTTTCGATGTAGAATATTGAGTAATGTGTTTTTTATTTATGTCTCTCCTCACAGAAGGAATGTGTTTGGAGCGTCACATCCAGCAACAGAAGCAGAGCTGTGGGACGTTGGGACAGACATTGACTGTAATGATGGGACGTCTGCTCAGGCACAGGTAATGCTTCTAACATGTCCGTGTGTGTTGTTGGTGTGTAAATGTGTAGGTTACCATCATTTAGTTTTTGAAGGGCCACTCCTTTGAAAATGAAATGATGGTAACCTAAGTGGGTGGGGAAGGGACGTGGATTTAATTTTTTTATAGCCAATTTTATTTTTTTCAGGCAAAAGTATAACCGCTGCTGGACATCGTGCTGGAGCTCAGGGGGGGACCCCATGATCCCCCATGCCTTCTCACTCACGCCACACCATTCATTCTTTTCAAATTGAACCGTTCAACATTGTATCAGTTGAACGCAGATCTGGACCATTTAATGAAACTACTAGATCCATGTTTCTCTGTTAGTCAAGACCCTGACAAAATCATAGATTTGTTGTAAAACAAAACATAAAAACATGGAATTTAAATGACTTTTTGACCACAAGAGGGAGCTGATGATCAGCTGTTTGTCACCTGTCATTTAAAAATGCAACACTAAAATCAACTGACCATTGAGTAATGAGAGGAATCTCATCCTAAATAGGACGATGTGAAAACATATTGTGTGTGTTTAAACATATCATAGTGTTTAAATGCTTAAATATTTAAGTACTGAAAGCATGACCAAAAAAGTAACGAGAATTGTCAATAAGAGTTTTATTAAATCTTCGCATGTACAACTTCAAGACCCATCCAGAGTTCCAGAAAGATCACTGAGCCTCCTCATCAATGACATTGGCAAAGAAGATACTTTAACACACTTAAAATCCCTAAGGCACATGATACAGACCATAGGAATACTTTGATTTGATGTTTATCTGTTGGTTTTAACGAAAGGCAATTGTTTTCTGTTAATACCTGGACTTCAAGACACCATAGTTATGGAACAGGTTGCTATCCAGATGTTCCTCTTCTTTTTTTGTAAGTGGTTAATTCCTCTGAAAGCACAAATGCGTCATGACAAGAAGTCCTGACATTACCGAATAACCACATTATTTAGACTTCAAACGTCTTTTAAATCACAGTCATTGAATGAACTATGAAAGATTACACTTCATAATCTCTCCGAGACACACAGTAGCGTAGCAGGACGCATCCAGGTCAAAGGTTAGTGACAGACTTGGCTCCTCCGCAGTCCGCAAACTGTATGTGATGTTCTGTGGCTTTGCGAGCAGGGGCCGATAACATCCCGGGACGTTGAGTTTAAGAGGAGTCACTCTAAAGCGGCATGACCCCAAGCCATCCTGAGCCAATCTGTCCTGATACCACTGGCCCAGCAGGTTTTCTGGGTACTTGACACTATTTCCTGGCATCGGAAGAATCACCTAGAAGATAACCAGCAGAAACATAAGGAACTGATGGGTAAGGGTTAGCAGACAGCAAGAGGAAAGGAGACATCTGAACATAGTACCTGGTCTAATGAGAAAACCTCATCCTTCTCCTCTTCAGAGGTCACAACATGAACCTACAGCACAGAAATCAAGCAATCACTACAAATGAAATGACTATAAATAAAATAATATATATAGAGAAAGACAGAAATTTAGAAATTATGTACAAAAATACATTAAGAACTATATATATATATATATATATATATATATACACACACAATCATAAATTTATAAATATTTTAAAGTACTATATATGAAATGACTACAAATAAAGTCATATATAAAACAAATTATATATTACTTTTTTTATCATGAAAGGACTACAATATATAAATTATATTTAAAATGTTAAAATGATGACAATTTAAAAAATGTATAACAGAATACATTTTATAATAAAAAAATTATGTATATACAGAAATGTATAATTGCTATTAGCTTAAGTAATTAAAAAGAAAAAAACACTTCATGAACTTTCATAAAAGAAAAATCACTTGAACTTTGATATATTTATTTATTTTTTGCACAGCACTAAATAAACCAAGTTCCTAACCTGTGGAGCATTCAGTTCCTCTGTGGTGCTTTTGAGTCCCGTTTCAGATCCAGCCCAAACCAGATCTCCCTGGACAGGCTTGAAGCCCAGTTTTTGGAGCCGGTATTCGGCTGCTTCATTCCACACTCTGCTACAGTAAGAGTGGAGGTAAAAGACCCTCATGCTGTGGGGTAAACTGAGCCAGCCACGTATGCAACCCTCCTGCCCGCTGCCATACCGGTGGAGTGCACGGAGCATAAGCCGCTCTCTTGCTTTGTAAGCTGGCATGAGTGCCAAGCTCTCCTTGGCATTCCCTGAAGAAAGAGATGTAAGGAAACGGCTAGTTGTTCTTGGATGCACAGGAACTGAAATCTATAAAGCTATTATGTTTACTATTTATCAACAGAAAGTCTAGTATGCAACGTTCGGGACAGTGGAACGATATGAAGGATCAGCGAACAATGACCGAATTTCCATTTTTGGGTAAACTATCACAACTTCAGCTGTCAGAGAAATCTCAGCACAGACCTGTGAGAAGAAAATGACGTTTAGCCTTGTTCTGGAGGTCATCACCATCCTCTGGGGTGAAGAACAGCTTAACAGAAGCCTCCTGCTCGAAACACAAACTGTTTTAGGGCTTTCAAACAAAAGACTGTGCACCACATATAGACATTCAATGGAAATAAATGACATAAAGTGGCACCATTTTCTCCATCAAGAGCGCAAGTCCTATTTGGTCTGCTTGGACACACAATCCACTTCCAAACCGCTGGGGACCGTAATAATTCACAAAGCCTCTGTTCTGTAAAAAACAGTCATTTTTAACTGTTGTGGTTGTCCAGTTCAATTATTCATTAAATTCTGGTGAACATGCACATATTTACCTTCACATTTTCCACTGCCTCTTTCACAAGCTGCTGCAGCTCTGTAAGTCCATGTTTCCCATGAGGCTTCAGGTCTCTTACGACAAGATCAAAGTGATTTCCCTGGAGTCTGCCAAGCTTAAGGGGTTCAGACACAGGACGGACATGAGAGATCTGCATTCCTCTCCTCTCAAACTCTGAGACTTTGTCCAGCAACCTGCCAATAGATTTTTTTATATATATATGTAACTACAAATGGAGTAAATTAAGTAAAACAGGGCTTTTCAAACTTTTTAAAGACAAGGACCCTCAAATTTTGATGCCAAGGACCTTATTCTATGTTCATGTTTAAAACGTCTATCAGAAAAATTTTGTGAATTTATAATGACTGCAATATGTAATTAAACAATTACTTTAATTTTATTTAAACATAAATGTTTTTATACTGTCAGTGTAGTAAACCAAAATGTAAAATTTTATATATTTTATATATATATATATATATATATATATATATATATATATATATATATATATATATATATATATATATATAAATATATAAAAACTTTAAAATATTTTTAGTTTTAAAATATACTTTATTAGCTTATTAGCTTGCACATTGGCTGTTTATTAGTACTTATAAAGCACATATTAATGCTTTATTCTGCATGACCATATTCTATACCCCTTTATCCTACCCAATACCTACACTTAAACAATACAACTACCTTACTAACTATTAATAAGCAGTAAATTAGGAGTTTATTGAGGCAAAATTCATAGTTAATAGTGAATGTTTTCCTCATACTAAAGTGTTACTCTTTTATTTTATTTTTCTGTTGCAAAACTTAAGATGAGAAATAGAAAAACCTATTTGCAATTAAAAGAAATCTTGTAGTTCTTTGTGATAATTACAGAACCCAAAAATGTTAAAGGTATCTTCAAATCTGTTCCTTTTTCTCTGTCCTTCTTATAAAATGTGCTTAATTTTAAAATATTAAATTTTATTTATTTTTGCAGATTTTTTCTTGTCATTAAGGGAAGACAGGATACATTTTTTGTAGTTATTTCATGATTTATGACCAGTTTTAGAAAGCAAAATGAAATGGTAATGTAACAAAATAAAATCACTGTTACATTTCATTAATATCTGAAGTTAATATTACAATTTTGTATTCTTTCACATTTTCTGCAGAAACCCTAGCAAAGGTAGAGTAAAACATGGTCAACAAGACATTTCCAATAAATTTTTTTAATTATTATGTTCAAGAAAAAAAAGGGGAAAAAAGCTGTTTACCGCTCTGGAGAGATCTTTTTCACCACCATGGCCTGGTAGGTGATGGCTCGCTTGTCTTTGATTCCTGCGTAGGTAAAATCAGACGGAAGCACTCCAAGTACTGCAGCCATGTAGCTGATGGCCTCCAAAGTCTCCAAGTTGTCCTTCCGCAGCATGAAAGCTGAGGGGAAATGAAGACTTGCATTTTAGGCTTGCATTCGGATCCTCTATAGGATCAGTTATAAATGATGAGAAGAAATGTGTCTTCTTCACTCACCTGTGTATAATGTCACCTCCTCCACTTGACAGTCTGCTATTTTTCTCTTCTTGGGTTGTTTACTTCTCACCCTTAGTCTCACTGTAATGGAAGTCTTCTGCTGGTCGGTGAAGCTCTTGGTTTCCACAAGCTTCCCAAACCGTCGGCTAACAAAATGATGGACTGATGTTCGGTGCTCCTTGCTATCATCGGGCAGGAAGGTGAACACAGAGCCGGGTACTTTGGCATCGATGAACCTGAAGAACTCCTCAGCTTCTCCTTCAGAGGATAAACTGGCGAGCTCCTTGAAGTCTGGGTCCTCTCTGACACGAATCTCAGACTGGTTGGTCACAGTCTGGAGGAAGGGGAAGTTGTAACGTACCGCTCTGTGGACAACAGCTCTCAGGTGCTTATCAGGATAAGTACCCAAAGACAGTTCTGTCTTTTCTTGGTCACAAATTTCATTTGGATTTGCTCTCATTTTGTTAGTGAAATGTTCCAACTCTTCATTCATAGCTGGACCCAGGATTAGATTCAGATCAAAGCAATCCTGATTTAAAATGTCAGTGTCATCTGGTTTAGACTTAACATCCCTTTTATTAGCTTGACTTTGTTGAGGTCGTTTTGTGTGTTCTTCCTGAACATTAGGACTGTTAACAAGTTGTCCATGGGTGTCCATCTCAATAACCACAAAGTCTTGGGGTGAGTTTTTTATAGTCCCATAGAAACCTTCATGGTCTGATATAAAACAGGAGAGAGCCCTCTCCATTCTTAAGTCCTAAACAAAACACACTTACATCAATCATTTTATTATGTTAGTGCTTTATTAACTTGTATAAACATATGATGTAGATATAATGCAATGTAAAGGCGATTTAATCGGTTAACTTTAAAACTATTACATAAGAACAGGTCGTATCACTGTTACAAAGGCTCGCGCGTTTAACACTGTTATGTCATAAAAGAAATCAAGCAAAATACAGACGAAAATAGCGTTCACTCACCCGCGTGCTATTGTTGTGAGTTGATTTCTTCCGCAGCACGTGGTACCGCTCTTAAAGGCACAGAAGCGCAGAATTGCAAGCATCTTAAGCATAGACTGTAAAAATATCTTAAGTGACGAAAATATTTTTGTTTTAAAAATATTTTCTATCCTTTTATCTAATGTACTGATTTTACTATACAAATTTGTGAAGGATCTTGTCACATTAAATCATAATCAGACATTAAACAGCTTCATAAAGATAAAATGTAAATACAAACTATGCACTTCATGAAAGAGATATCAAGATAGATAGATAGATCGAGATATCAACATAGATAGATAGATAGATAGATAGATAGATAGATAGATAGATAGATAGATAGATAGATAGATAGATAGATAGATAGATAGATAGATAGATAGATAGATAGATAGATAGATAGATAGATAGATAGATAGATAGATAGATAGATAGATAGATAGATAGATAGATAGATAGATAGAGACATAGATAGAGACAGATAGAGACATAGATATTAATAAGGTATAGTAATAAGGATTTATACAGACAGATAGATAGATCAATA